>JBBBVU010000021.1:14495234-14571804 GCA_037177055.1 Atherinosoma microstoma | reverse complement strand
ATATAAGTGATTTAGTGTTTGTCTTTCAGCCTGTTCCCATGCAGTGATCTCTTAACATGTTTCCTGCAGTCTATCAGCACTTCCACATATATGTGACAAACGGTATTTCCTTATTTATTTGCGGGCTTAGTCGCCGTCTGTTAAGGGATGTTGTGCGCGCGTGTCTGTAGGTAGGGCTGTGCCGGGTTTTTTAAAGTTTTTTTTAGTCTAGTGTAACGCGTTCACAATAACGTTCATCAGGCGGAAATTATAGTCCATTCAGTTCACTTTCATCCAAAATATGTACGAGTTCATGAACGATCATTCATTGAACGAGTTCATGCACAACAATGGTTTCCGGTTCCTTTTCAAAATAAGAGCGTTCAACTTGTCTTTTTTCCGACGTGTCGATGGCTGTTATATAAATCGAAGCATTTACATAATCGATTACGTCGACTCATCGACATGTCGGGGACAGCCCTAATCTGAACTGACAGAGGGTATTCTCATGATGAGAAATCCTTAACGATAGAAATTTGCCATTTTTTATGATTTAGAGGAGAATCTCACGCTTTCAATAATATATTTTAAGTTTTTTCCCTCGTTATAAAACGTCAGACTCACCCGATGGCTCTTCAGGTTCACTCTCATTCTCCTCCTCTGGTGGTGGAGGTGGAGGAGGGATGACCTGCTTCCTTTCTTTTTCTGCCTTGGCGTTCCTCTCCTCCTCAGAATAATACTCGTCCTCCGATAGGTTAGCCAGGCTTTCGTCCATCTCACGGTACTCCACCTGCAACAGTAGGCACAATAAAAGCATCATTAAAACCGGCATTCGGATTCCTCAATACTTACTTTACTCACACTCCTGAGAAGTGCTGAAACTTTTCCAATAGTAACCAGCAAATACTATTAACATCACCTGCAGACTCTGGAGAAAAGGGAAAAAAAAAATTTGCTTTTAAACTTTCACTTAGGCAAGCTTGGTACCCTGGACCATAAATCTGAGACTTAATGTATGAAACCTTCATCAGTACAAGCTAATTATCATAGAATGTTCTCAATTTCCACAGTAGTTAAATATATTATCTAAAGAATCTTTCCCCCTAAGGGTGCAGAAACCTAAAATGTTTACTTTCGCTCGCTTGCGTCGACTCGTCCTGCGGACTTCAGCTGAGTCCTGATCTGCCCCTCCAGGGCCTGACTGATGGGGGAAAGAGGCTCCTCCAGGTTCCCCACTAGGGGAAGACCTCTCCTTCTTCTTTGAATCCATAGCTCCTGCAGCCGAGGCTGAGGGACCAGTCTGAGCATCAGAACCCAAGGCCCTTTCACCTCCTGATGCTCCAACAGAAGATGAGGAGGAGGAAGAGGAACCAGCGTCTGATTTCTTGCTAGACAGCATTATGGAGGATGTGGGAGGCCTCTCCTGAACACATGGTTAACAAGAATCAAATGAAATATACTGGAATATAATATAAACATTCAACAGTGAAATCAAATATTTTTTTGAGTGAAATGGTTGAAACATGAATGCTAAAATAAAAAGTATAACCAATGAGAAAAAAAATTATTACAAATTGTTAGATGAAAATGACTAAGTGTGGGCAGTAAGCACAATGGACAAACAAATATTTACAGTGTGTGTTATTTGTACGACCCTGTGGCATCCCCAACTTAGAAAAGGAATATGTATAAAAATAACTGTTCACAACATTAAACAAATAGAAAAAACAAAACAAATCTAATACAAGTTTCTATCTCACTGTCTTGTAGTTTCTAGGCCTTTCATAATAATGAGACAGCTGATTGCACTGATTTAAAACTGGAAACCTGACTATTGCTCTTCTAACTCTCCTTCTTCCTGGTATACTTTAATGTCAGTAACAATAAAGGTGTCTAACTACAAGTTTTCAACGAGCATCAACTGACTTCAACATCCTGAACAGTCATCATCATCTAAAACTATCTGTGGCATAAACTGAAAAGATATACAATTAAATACTTAAACACTTATTAATGACAATTAAATATTAATATTAATATTAACTTTACATTGTTTTGATAGCCTTAATGGTTTGGTTTTCATTCTGATCAAAAGAATTAGATAAAAAACTCAGTCTGCAACTCTGAAGCTGTGAATCTAGCTCAACAGCCACTTCATACTGTCTAGCTTTGAGGAATAAATCACCTCAAAACAGCACATCTGCATACTGGATGACGGAAAAGATGTTAACTAAGCATGGATGTCATGGTTTTATGAAATGAGGGCAGCAAGGTACAGTAACCTTGTCTTGTTTTACCCATTTCTCCGTACACCTGGTAATATCCATTCAAACACTAAGAGACGAAGACAGAACCAGAAACACGGTTACAAACAGGACCAACTGAGCAAAAATGTTGGCCTTTATTGTGACACTGGACGAATTTTAGCTTGTAGAAGAAGCATTAACCATGTTTGCCTAAACCTTCAGCATGCTAGCCAAGCAAGACTTATGGCTCTGGATAAAAAATCTTTAAAATAAGTAAATTAATTAAAAAATATTTCATCTTAACTTGTTTGGACTGTGGTGTTTGATTGATCTATTTTTTCCCTGACAAAAGATCGTTAGAGAGAACTCTTCGTTGCCTTTCTGTCGCATTTTATTGATTTCCATTTTGGCAAAATAAACTGATACTAGCTACTATTAGCAACAAAAAGGTTAGCACCAGAACGGCATGAACTTAGCTTCTGCTCACAGCTGTTTTGTTCTTCAAAGCGACTTCCATAAATGAAATATCACAACTCTTTAATTCAACGGCAACAAACGTTAGCTAACAGACATAAATGTTGATCGTTATCAAATGCACACTTATTACATCAATCATAGGAGACCATGCTATGTTAGCAGATGCTAACAATAAGAAGTGGCTAGCTGTGGCACAGGAGCAGGTGCGCCGGCTTTGCACACAGAGATCTATCTTGATATCCTGACGGCAAACTAAAAAAAGGTATGCTTTTTCCACATCGGGAATAATACTGTTTGTGGGGTATGAAGTGCAAATATTAAATACTGAAAATATTAATACCTCTCAATCCTCCCGAAGATGTCAACACAAAGACGGCAGGGCTGCAAGTCCTCGTCCAACGAACTCTTTGGTGATTGGTGGGTATAAAAGGTTACACAACGCATCTCAGTAACATGATTGGTTCAAATAACCGTCCATCTACAGGAAAGTCGTGTTTAATGGGTTCCCAGTTAAGTAAAAGGCTGATTTTTAAACTTAAAAGCACAATTCTTATAAAACAAACGTAGCATTGTTTTAAGCGTCTAGAGACAAATATGTAATGAATTTAAGAGCTGGTCGGGGTTCAGGGTTTCTGTTCTGCATTCCTCGGTTTGCAGTCTGCTTAGAAACACTAACTGATCTGAGTCCTAGTGCAGACAAATGAGTCCAGGGTTGAAGAAGGACAGGAAGAAGAGGTGTGGCTGGGCAGGTAAAGGTGAGCTGCTACATTAAACAGACCACGGAGAGAAGCAGATAAGTGGTTGTTGACTGCTTTGTTTCTTCACTTCGACCCGACTCTACGTAAGTAACACAGCTAAATGGGAGCCTCAAACGAACTGTTTCTTTTCACAAACCAATTATAAGTATTTACTTATAATTTGTGAGCGAAGTGTGAGTTTGTTGTTAACTAATATGGAGGTTACCGCTAGGGTTTTCTGGGGTGTAAAAGAAAGCCTTTTGGTTTGGGGCATGTTAAACTGAAAATTTAAATTTCCTGCTCAACATGTAAAAAAAAAAAAAAAAAAAAAAAAAACAAGAAAAAAAAACGCTAAACTAATTTTGGAAGTTCAGTTTATTTGAACATTGAAACGAAAACCTAATTAATCTAGACTAGGGTTTCTTTCACATTTTTGCCATGGTGATGGCCTCTAACACGTTTAAAGTATGATTTGGTGTAAACAATCACAAATAATAGATTTTTAAGGCAATGAAGATTTTAATTCAACAGATCTGAGGAAATGGTGAAGCAAGAACAAGAGTCGACCGACCGGCCTGACAACACCGCCTTCACTCAGCAGAGGCTTCCGGCATGGCAGCCCATTCTCTCTGCAGGCATCGTCATCCCAGGGTTTGTTGTCATTGGCCTGGCATTTATCGGCATTGGAGTCGCACTCTTTGTCACTTCGCGGGAAATCCAGGTGCTGGAGGTAGGACAGTGAACCTGATAACTTGCATCTGTAATCTGCAACCTCTCCAATGAATTGCAGCTATCTGCTTACAGACTTGTAACCGGTATCAGAGATAGGTGTTGTAGCCATCGATAATTAATGAGAACTTGTTTTTTCTTTTCTTTACATAGATGGACTACACTGGGGAAGAGCAAGATTCCCCCTGCTTCAAATGCAGCAATAGAGATGTCAAGAACTGTGTGTGCAGTCTGGCTTTCTCCATTAACAGCATATTAAAGGTTGCAGCTGTATTTTACACGCCACTCCCACATGAATAGTTCCTTATAAGTTAAGTTAAACTGTGGTCTTCCTCTGATCTGATATTGTGTTTTCATGGTTTTGGTGTTCCTTCACAACAGGGACCAGTGTTCTTTTATTATGGCTTGTCCAACTACTTCCAGAACTACAGAAAGTATGGGGTGTCCAAAGATGATAACCAGTTGTCTGGAGACCTGGATTACTTTACAGTAAGTTAACACAACACTCCAATCCCCATTTCTAAAGGAAAAACAAAATCCATATTACATCATCTGAGATAAACAAGAAAAATATTTGAACAGTTAATATTCTTTTTTATTATTAGCGATCACTTTTGTCAAAGTGTGCCGAACCTAAGTCTGCATTGATGTTACAACTACCCATTAAGCAAAAACATTTATCTGAAATCTTATTTCAAAACTGTTTATTGTATCTCTTGAAGAGCCCCAGTGACACCTGCGCACCCTATGAGAATGACAACAACAAACCGATTGTGCCATGCGGCTCAGTAGCAAACAGCATGTTCAATGGTATGTACAACACGTAAATGAACCTTTCAGTAAAGTATGTGTGATGCTTTTTTTTAAGCATTAAGGACGTGTTCATTATTGTGTTTTTGTTTGCTTTTTAAAGACACCTTCAAGCTGTATCAGCTCATCAGCGGACAAAAGAAGCTGGTGCCCTTTGATGGAAAAGGGATTGCTTGGTGGACAGACTACAATGTCAAATACAGAAATCCCAGCGTTACCCCTCTCAGAAATGCCTTCAATGGTATTTTGTTTAATTGACCACAATCTTTACCTTAAAGTAGAGGTGGTTGAAAACATTTTGGGGTGACTAAATAATGGGTTTTGTTTCTTTCAGGTACTACAAAGCCCATATTTTGGCCAAGGCCTGCTTATGAGCTGGACCCCTCAGACTCTGCAAACAACGGCTTCATCAATCAAGACTTTCTGGTGTGGATGAGAAGGGCTGCACTGCCAGATTTCAGAAAGCTGTATCGGCGAATTACAGATGATGACTATCAAGCTGGACTACCAGCTGGAAACTACACTCTTGAAATTTCCTACAGTATCCTTATATATCTTACAGGTTCTGGGGTGATTCTCAGGCTGTTGCTTTAAGGTATGGGTATGTTTAGCATGAATCTAGTGTTTTTTTTCATTGATACTAAAAACCACAGGAAATAAGCCAATAAGTTTCATCTATAACACATCAATAAGCAGTCTGTAAGGATAAACATTATGATTTTACACTTGTTTATGCAGACAGTTGGAATTATCAGTTAGTCTTTAGTTCATTTTGCAACTAATCATCACAGGGTGATAAAATAATGTTTTAAGACTTGGAAGATCTGAGCACTACATACAAAATATCCATTCTACGAATGGTGTGAAGCAGTATATTACAGTTGGAATCTGCTGATTATGGAGGACATTGAAATGATTTGTTTCAAAAGGAATTTTTAAAGAGAGAATACACACAAGCAGTTTCAGATTATGTTAACATGTCCTTAGATTAAGTTCTAAACAAAAAATTCATGACAAATGAGGTTTTTAGATGTCCGTGGCAGTGGTTGCTTTTATGTTGGCTCGACCAAATAGCTTAAAATTTAACATTTATTTCTAAGATGATACCATGTATAACATAAGATGAGTTAAATACTGTTACACTGTCAACTATTCTCTATGACGACATTTACAAAGCTCCAAACTGAACTGAAATAGTGAGACACGAAAGGCCTTCGTATCATGTTACAGCCACAACAGCATAGTCTGTTTATCGTACTGGTGAGGTGTGGTTCTGCTTTTTAAGTGGTCAGAATGAGCAGAATGACTCAGGGAGTCCTTGAAGTAAGCCAAAGAACAAAACTAGGCAAATTTCTTGACATAGGTAAATGAACTAGGCAAATAGTAATTGTCGTTTACCTTGGAAGCACCTTTTGTAAAAGACCTTATCACTGCATTAACAGGCTTTAACCCTTATTATGACACACATATATTCTTGCTGATCACCCCTGGCGAAAGCAAGGCAGTTGTAGGTTTTTATTTATTTTTTAGAACTTGTGATTTGTTGCTAAAATGTAAGACACTGGATATACGCCAAGATATTGTTTACACATTCACAGAACTTAATTATCTCAATTATCTGTTATTCTCTGTACTTTGTTCTGTATATACTTGGTGTATGTCCTTAATATTTGCCACCCAGACTATCCTGTTCTGAGCTTTGGTGGAAAAAAGAAGGTAGTGTTCAGCAACGTGTCTTGGATGGGTGGAAAGAATGACTTCCTGGGCATCGCCTACCTTGTGATTGGTTCCATGTGTGTCTTCATGTCCATAGTCATGCTCATCGTCTATGCTAAATTCAAGTTCCCTGAGGAGGAATGAGTAGTAATGGGCTGGAATTGACTGGAGATTCATCAACCGTGTCCACAAATTGGCTTTTGTTTCTTATCTAAAGAGACAATGCAAATTTGGCCTAATGTTACAAAATGATAGAATCCAACTATGAACTGAAGTCAAACATGTTATTCTAGACAGGGTTGGTGTTTATCTTGTTTTGCAGGACTTGATGTTGCAGCTTCCGGAGTGATTGCAAAGTAAGAAACTGACTGTATAGAGCCCGGAGCATTAATTCCATTTCGGCTACACGTTCTTGTCCATTGGCATATCAGTGACTGGAAACTTTCTTTGAGTGCAAAAAAACTGCTTAGTCAAACTCTGTAACATTTGTTGGCAGTAGAACTTTCTTACCTCCTATATTTATGCTTCCATCTTCAGAAAATTAGCTGAATCCTGGTCAGTGATGTTAAAGTAATAAATAACCTGAAAAGCAACTTGATAACCGGACAAGTGGTTACATTTGGTGTTTGTGGTATACATAACTTAAATTGCAAATGAGTGCTGTAAAAGGCTGTGAATAGGCCTATATTGCTCTAACTCAGGGATTAACTGCAGGCAATTCATTATGACTGTCTTATTTTATGATTATTCATTAAAACTGAATTTTTACTTCATGCTGATTTATTTATTTAATAAAATAACACAAAGCCATATTATGTCTCAATCCTGTAATCAGGTCAAGTCTTACATTGTTAAATGTGCCATTTGTTTTTTTCTTTCTATGGAATTGCGTTTTTTCTGTTTCTAATAAAGTTTTTAACTCTTTAACCACTTTATTGTGACTATTTTGGATTTTTATAAAATGTATCCTCTTCAAAAACTGCTTTCTGTGGATTATACATGTGTAAAAAACATATTACATTAACTGTGATTCCAGATTGTTACAGCCAGGAATTATCTAACATGTCATTTCATAAGACTTAACAACCAAACAAAGACAGCACCCCAGTTCAGCTTTGTGATCATCTACAATCTTAGATATTGCTGTATCATCGTAGACTACTCCCTTTCTCCCCCTATCGGCCTTTTCTTGAACAGAACAGAAAAAAACTGATTAGTTCAACTGCAGTATTGGTATTGTAGTTTTGTATTAGCATGATCCAGTAAACTTCCCACCCATCGAACGACAAGGCCCACAATCCTTTGCGCAAATAAATACGACTGTCACACTTGCGGTGATTTGACATCGGCAGTCAGCCGGTGTAGTCTGCTGCAATACGTTAGCGTTCTTTCTTTCTTCACCTTCTTACACCGTCTGGTCTCCGTTAACTTCTTCAAAGAATGTCTGACGGCGGGGGGACGGAGGAAAACTCCGGCAACATGGAGGTCTCGGCTGTTCAGACAGTCGCTGATACCTCCGTGTTGCAGAAGCACATTCGGAAACTGGTACCGCTGCTGTTGGAAGATGGCGGCGAGGCCCCGGTCTCACTGGAAACCGCCCTGGAAGAGAAGAGCGTAGTGGAACAAATGAAGAAATTCTTGGCCGATTCCCAGATTCATACTATCTTGGTCGAAAGAAGTGCTCTCAAAGGTACATTCGGTATAAAGTAAAATAAGGGCTGTTTGCTAGTTCGTCGATATGAAGGCAATGTCTCGCTGCAAATGGGCGTTTAGATTCACCAGTGGCAAATTATTCGTACAATTTATTATCTAATTGATGGCAGTGCTTGAACTTTCTGTATCCACCCATTAAATCGTCACATTTTAAAGGACCTGCGCCACACTGGGTGTGGCAAAGTAGACTATGCTTCTCTTAATACCTTAGTTTAAACTACTTATCGTTTTATGGCCTGATACTGAAGTATTTCTGAGGTGGCTGTAAGTTTCTGTAACTGCAATTATGTTTCAGAACAGTTTTATGATAAAACATAAAGATATTAGTTGATGACTGTGCTGCATAAATAAACAGCCCAAACTAATCACTCATTGTAATCAAGATGGGATGAATCTTTTGTGATAACACAAGTAATACTGTTTCTAACTTCTTGGGGTTTATCATGTGAACTAGCTTGTGCCAATGGACACTTCTTCATTTTCCTGCAGGCGAATTAAACCACAGCTTCTGAGCTGCTTTCCATTCATATGAGTGCTGAACCTCAATCCTTTGATTCTTCACATGACCAGCCACACAGTCTGAGCCTGTGAGCTTTGGATTTCAGAAAGTCATTTCCCCAGCCTGGTTGTGGTTTTTCTACAAAGATGCTGTTGTTGCAATGCAGAATGCAGCATTATGGCTGCGTCCATGTCCCCACCCTCCTTTACTTGTGTGGCTTGCCAAAATAAGACAAACAGGCCAGACTTTAGCTGCAACATGGCCCACTGTGCACAAATTAAGTCAGCCTATGTTTAATGTTAATCATTAACAACATGATAATCTGGCAGCTAGCATTCATGCGTTGATGTTGCACGCAGTAGATGACATTGTTGTAAGTGGTGGAGGTCTTTTACAAATGCAGGATCTAATACAGCATTTACAAATTCAGTCGTCTCTTGGCCTGATTGCCCACATAGGACTTTGATTTAATTTGTTTTTCACACAGAGGATGTTGGAGATGAAGGAGAGGAGGAGAAGGAGTGCATCACCTACAATGTCAGCATTGACATACACTATGGGATCAAGTCCAACAGGTAAATGGTTAAACTCGTACATTGAAAAGATGATCGTATACAATCTTAACATAGAAACTGGACAACAGCTACCATTGCTCCTAAAACCTGTACTCTGAAAGATTGTTTAGGTACTAAACAGGTAAAGGTTTTGGTAAAGCTCAGTTAATTGTGAAAATGTATCCATCATAAAACCATCCTCCGTTCTCGTTGTCGCAGCTTGGCTTTGATCAAGAGGACCGGTGTCATCGATGCAGACAAGCCCATATCAACTCAAGTTCGGGTGTTGACCCTGAGTGAGGATTCTCCCTATGAGACTCTTCACTCTTTCATCAGCAATGCTGTTGCTCCTTTCTTCAAATCCTACATCCGTGAGTCTGGCAAGGCAGACAGGTAATTTTGTTATAACTATGGTTTCTATAAATTTTTTGCATTAGCACTGGATCTAATGGATGGAATTTTTTTTAAATTGCATCACAATATTCTCTATCATGACCCCATAGAGATGGAGATAAGATGGCTCCCTCTGTTGAGAAAAAGATTGCTGAGCTGGAGATGGGCCTTCTCCACCTGCAGCAGAACATTGAGATACCGGAGATCAGCCTTCCCATCCATGCGATCATCTCAAACATTGCTAAGCAGTGTTATGAGCGTGGGGAGAAGCCAAAGGTCACTGACTTTGGTGACAAAGTGGAAGACCCAAGCTTCCTCAACCAGCTGCAATCTGGAGTTAACCGCTGGATCAGGGAGATCCAGAAGGTAAAAAGTTATTTTACATCTGTCATATACAAATGAAATGGTGCTGATACAATGAATCGGTCATTGGAAAAATAAATCCATTTATTAAACATTGCTGGATTTGTTGTTTTTGTCTATTATTCCCTCTCTAGGTGACCAAGCTTGATCGTGACCCAGCCTCAGGCACAGCCTTGCAGGAGATCAGTTTCTGGTTGAATCTGGAGAGAGCTCTCAACAGGATCCAAGAGAAGAGAGAGAGCCCAGAGGTTCTCCTAACTCTGGATATTCTTAAACATGGCAAACGTTTCCATGCTACTGTCAGCTTTGACACCGACACTGGTGAGTGACAGAAGAACAATATTGACTTCATTCACTTTTATTCACTTGAGTGTTATTTGTGAAGTAAAATTAAATGCTGACTCTTTTCTATGCTACCCCTCACAGGTCTGAAACAGGCAGTGGAAACCGTAAATGACTACAATCCTTTGATGAAGGACTTTCCTCTTAATGACCTGCTTTCTGCATCAGAGCTTGATAAGATCCGCCAAGCTCTGGTGGCCATATTTACTCACATGAAAAAGATAAGAAATACAAAGTATCCCATCCAAAGAGCTCTGCGTCTAGTGGAGGCCATCTCCAGGGACCTAAGTTCCCAGCTCCTCAAAGTGTTGGGCACCAGAAAGCTCATGCATGTTGCCTATGAGGAATTTGAAAAGGTTGGTGTCATTGCATCTACTATTGCATCCCACCAAGTGCACTCTTAATCAAAATGGGCATTTTCTTACATTTACATTAATTTTTGTGTGTGTGTGTGTGTGTGTGTACAGGTGATGGTAGCTTGCTTTGAGGTGTTCCAGACCTGGGAAGATGAGTATGAGAAACTTCAGGTGCTTCTGAGAGACATTGTGAAGAGGAAGAGGGAGGAGAACCTGAAGATGGTGTGGCGTCTCAGCCCAGCACACAGGAAGCTCCAATCCAGGCTGGATCACATGAGGCGGTTTAGAAGGCAGCACGAACAGCTGAGGGCTGTTATTGTTCGTGTGCTTAGGCCTCAGGTAACATTCCTTCAGCATCTGTAATGGTCACATTTGAACTGAGATGTCATTATATTCTCCTTTTCTATTGTTTTCCAATATTACTCCTCTTGTAATCAGTTGGTAAAGGGTTTAATATTTGATTTTAGTTCAACATGGTTGTGAAATTCACTATTTGTCTCCAGGTATCTGCAGTGCCACAACACGCCCCTGGTGAGACAGTTGAACCTGAAGATATGAAGGTAGCTGGAGTTCTCTTTGATGCCGCTGACGCCAATGCCATCGAAGAAGTCAACCTGGCATACGAGAACGTCAAAGAGGTTGATGGCCTGGATGTGTCTAAGGAAGGCATGGAAGCATGGGAAGCTGCCATGAAGCGTTACGATGAACGCATCGACCGAGTTGAGACCCGCATCACAGCTCGCCTGCGTGATCAGCTGGGAACTGCCAAGAACGCCAATGAGATGTTCCGCATCTTCTCCCGCTTCAATGCTCTCTTCGTCCGCCCCCACATTCGTGGTGCCATCAGAGAGTACCAGACACAGCTTATCCAGCGTGTGAAAGATGACATCGAGTCACTGCATGACAAGTTCAAAGTGCAGTACCCTCAGAGCCAGGCCTGTAAGATGAGCCATGTTCGGGATCTGCCCCCGGTGTCTGGCTCCATTATCTGGGCCAAGCAGATCGACCGTCAGCTCACTGCTTACATGAAGAGAGTTGAGGATGTTTTGGGAAAAGGCTGGGAGAACCATGTGGAAGGGTTGAAGCTGAAGCAGGATGGAGACAGCTTCAGGGCTAAACTCAATACTCAAGAGATTTTTGATGACTGGGCTCGCAAGGTATAGATCAATAGTATCATTTATTTATCTATTTATTTTCCAATAATGTCAATATTTAGATTTTTTTTTTCTTACGTCATCCTTTTGTGTTTATAAATCAGGTCCAACAGCGTAACCTTGGTGTGTCTGGTCGCATCTTCACCATTGAGAGCACTCGTGCCCGTGGAAGGACAGGAAACATGCTCAAGCTTAAAGTCAACTTCCTTCCAGAGATCATAACCTTATCCAAAGAGGTCCGCAACCTGAAGTGGCTGAGCTTCCGTGTTCCTTTGGCCATCGTCAACAAAGCCCACCAAGCTAATCAGCTGTACCCATTTGCCATCTCCTTGATCGAGAGTGTGCGCACCTATGAGCGCACTTGTGAGAAAGTGGAGGAGAGGTCTTCCATCTCACTGCTGGTGGCTGGGCTCAAGAAAGAGGTTCAGGCTCTTGTCACTGAGGGTATCACTCTGGTTTGGGAGTCCTACAAGCTTGATCCCTATGTGCAAAGGCTGGCTGAGACGGTCTTCAACTTCCAAGAGAAGGTTAGAATGACGCAACTCACCCATCTCTACTTAAATTCATGCAGCAAAAATTCAGACTTCATGCTGTAAATCTAGAGCTACCTGACAGGTTTAATCATGCCAAACAAATGTTTTTTTTTTTTTTTCTATTGCTGTTGTTTCCAGGTGGATGACCTCTTACTAATTGAGGAGAAGATAGATCTGGAGGTTCGGTCTCTGGAGACGTGCATGTTTGACAACAAGACCTTCTCTGACATCCTGAACCGTGTCCAGAAAGCTGTGGATGACCTTAATCTGCATTCTTATTCCAACTTGCCCATTTGGGTCAACAAGCTTGATATTGAGGTAGACAAGTAAAAATGAAAATGATTTGTGTATTTAAGCCTTGATTCAATTCTACAAGTTTATTTTTTTGTGTTTTTTATTGAAAGCTTTTGTTGATGATATTCTCTTAGATTGAACGCATCCTGGGAGTGCGTCTTCAGGCTGGTCTTAAGGCCTGGACCCAGGTGCTCCGTGGGCAGGTGGAAGACAAAGCTGACGTGGACATGGACACAGAGGCTCCACAGGTCAGCCACAAACCAGGAGGGGAGCCCAAGATCAAGGTAACTGCTATGACTTGTAACACTGTAGTAGACTTATGTCATGTTGATACATTACAAACTCTGGTGATTCCTTGGATATTTGGACGTGGCTGACTATTTTATCTTTTTATTTCCAGAACATTATCCATGAGCTCAGGATTACTAACCAGGTGATCTACTTGAACCCACCAATTGAAGACTGCCGCTACAAGCTCTACCAGGAGATGTTTGCTTGGAAGACGGTCATCCTTTCTTTGCCCAGAATCCAGAGCCAGAGATATCAGGTTGGGATCTTGAAAAGGATATTGTTTTCACTGCAAAGGATCTGTGATGACATGTGGCACACGCCTCTTTTGGAATAAATAGCAATCAGATGCGTTTAACTAAGCCAGTTTGTCCTTCCTCATCAGGTGGGTGTCCATTACGAGCTTTCAGAGGAGGAGAAGTTTTATCGTAATGCCCTGACCAGGATGCCGGATGGTCCTGCAGCATTGGAGGAAGCCTACAATGCAGTGGAGGACATAGTCAATGAGGTTGAGCAGTATGTAAAGGTAAGATCCATCTTCTTTAAACATAAAAAATATAACGTGTTATTTATTGCTGATTAAGCAAGCTAAATATTGGCTGTTAATGTTGTTTTTGATTTGTAACTGTTTCACTTTGGATTATTGACACTTTGTCTCCCCTGTCCAGGTCTGGCTACAGTACCAGTGCCTGTGGGACATGCAAGCTGAAAACATCTACAACCGTCTTGGTGAAGACCTCACCAAGTGGCAGGCCCTGCTGGTCCAGATCCGTAAAGCACGTGGAACCTTTGACAATGCTGAGACTCGTAAAGAGTTTGGGCCTGTGGTCATCGACTACGGCAAGGTAGCGATGATGACAGCTTTACCCGTTTTATTTTCTCATAAGACAAACAGAATAATTTGTAACCAAAATGTCATACTTTGTGGGGCTTTTTTAACCTTCATTATAAAGGAGGCTTCTTTTATTTGTGCATGTTTCATCTGAATGAAGCATTATTTTCTTGTGCAATGCAAAACATTTTATGTGTTTGTAAACTTTTATATTTGATTTTAATATTTGACTCTGCCAACAGGTTCAATCTAAGGTGAACTTGAAGTATGACTCCTGGCACAAAGAAGTCCTCAGCAAGTTTGGCCAGATGCTTGGCCAAAACATGCAGGACTTCCATTCACAGATCTCTAAGGTAATGCATGATTTAGAAAAATCTTGCACCTACCTAGTTGTTTTGATAAGAAAAACTGAAACGGTAATGACTTTTGAAACACGTTTATCTATTTATTTTTTTAAACTTTACTGTCCTTATCAGTCCCGGCAAGATCTTGAACAACATTCTGTGGACACGGCTAGCACCTCAGATGCTGTCAACTTCATAACATATGTCCAGACCCTGAAACGCAAGATCAAACAGTTTGAGAAGAATGTGGAAGTAAGTGCTCTGATGTATCTACTATCCTCTTTTTCTCCTTAGTGCTTTGTCTTAAAATACATTAAAGCCCTAATGCTCTCCCACCATTTTACTTGTAGTTGTTCCGTAATGGACAGCGTTTGTTGGAGAAGCAAAGATTCCAGTTCCCTCCATCTTGGCTCTACATTGACAACATTGAAGGTGAATGGGGTGCATTCAGTGACATAATGAAGCGCAAGGACACTGCTATCCAGCAGCAGGTAGCCAACCTTCAGATGAAGATTGTCCAAGAGGACAAAGCTGTGGAGAACCGCACCACTGACTTGCTCAATGACTGGGAGAAGACTAAACCAGTTGCAGTAAGGGAAACTCTCATTTTATAAAATTTGAAATAATTGAACACTATTAGTTTTTCTTGTGGTTCATAGTGTTAAGCACACATGACTCCATAATGCCATATTTTGAAGAAAAAAACCTATTTTAAATATCAGATTATATTATCATATCCCACATTCATTAAAAATCTACTTGTGTGTCTCACAAATTATTCCAACAGGGTAACCTGCGTCCTGAAGAGGCGATTCAATCTCTGACAATCTATGAAGGCAACTTTGGCCGTCTTAAGGTTGAAAGGGAGAAGTGCGCCCGAGCCAAAGAGGCCTTGGAGCTCACAGACACTGGTCTGCTTAGTGGCAGTGAAGAGAGAGTACAGGTATTGTTTGAATGCATTTATATAAATGTTAAAGTCACTGATTGGATACCAGTTGTTTGAACTTTTTTTTTGCAGTATAATAAAGAAGTATAGATATTACTGAAGAAGTAACTTTTGAAGAGATGGTTGTTTCAAGACTCCTTTGTACCTTTGGTGGGATTTGTAGGTGGCACTGGAGGAGCTGCATGACCTGAAAGAGGTTTGGTCTGAGCTGTCAAAGGTCTGGGAGCAGATTGACCAAATGAAAGAACAGCCATGGGTTTCTGTGCAGCCTCGCAAGGTACAAAAAACCAGCAATCTACACAGTATTGCACTGGGTTGTACTTGTCAAATCCTGCTTAAACTATAACGATGTCTGTATTTTGAATATTCAGCTACGCCAGAGTCTAGATGGTCTTCTGAACCAGCTGAAGAATTTCCAAGCAAGACTCAGACAGTATGCCTCCTACGAGTATGTCCAGAGGCTGCTCAAAGGATACTTGAAGGTATTTATTTTCCCACTAAATGTAAGTTTTGGTTAAAATTAAAAAAAAAAAAACTGTTGTCAAAATGATATGCCCTTTGCTTTCACTCTAGGTCAACATGTTGGTGATTGAGCTTAAATCAGAGGCTCTGAAGGACCGCCACTGGAAGCAGTTAATGAAGCGCTTGCATGTGAACTGGGTCCTGTCAGAGCTGACACTGGGGCAGATCTGGGATGTAGATCTACAGAAAAATGAGATGGTGGTGAAGGATGTTCTCCTGGTAGCCCAGGGTGAGATGGCTTTGGAGGAATTCCTTAAACAGGTGAGACAGGGTTCATAAGAGCGAGATAACTTAGTTTTTTCTGTGTGCAGTTTTTACCGGCTGGGATTTTAATTGATAATTGAGTAATTTTTGATTTTCAGATCCGTGAAGTGTGGAACTCGTATGAGCTGGACTTGGTGAATTACCAGAACAAGTGCCGTCTGATCAGAGGCTGGGATGATCTTTTCAACAAAGTCAAAGAACACATTAACAGCGTGTCTGCAATGAAGTTGTCTCCTTACTACAAAGTGAACAGACTTCCATTTTCAGTTCATTTAGACAATGTGTTATATTTTCAAATAATTAAATTCTCCAAAACGGCGTCAACATAATTTTCTTTTTATTTCCATCCAAGGTATTTGAGGAAGATGCCCTGAGCTGGGAAGACAAGCTGAATCGTATCATGGCTCTGTTTGACGTTTGGATTGATGTCCAACGTCGTTGGGTGTATCTAGAAGGTATCTTCACCGGCAGCGCTGACATCAAACATCTGCTGCCTGTAGAAACCCAGAGGTTTCAAAGGTAAATTTCCTCTACATAAGCAGTGTGAAATCTGACTAAAAGATGCCACAATTCACGTTGGTGTTGTATTGACATTAGTACAACATACTCATGTTCACAATGTGTATTGGTTCATTTTTACTTCTTATTCAATACATCAAAAACGTTTTCTGTCTTTGTCTCACAGCATCAGCACAGAGTTCTTGGCGCTGATGAAGAAGGTGACAAAGTCTCCTTTAGTGATGGACGTGTTAAACATACAGGGGGTGCAGAGATCTCTGGAGCGTTTGGCTGACCTGCTGGGAAAAATTCAGAAAGCCCTCGGAGAATACTTGGAGAGGGAGAGATCTTCGTTCCCCAGGTACATAGAGCTACTACATAGATTGATATTTGAGTTGTGCTGATTGAAATATGTATAGGTTAAAGATCATTAAATCTATTATCTTGTCGACAGGTTCTACTTTGTGGGAGACGAGGATCTGCTCGAGATTATCGGCAACAGCAAGAATGTGGCAAAACTCCAGAAGCACTTCAAAAAGATGTTTGCTGGTGTCTCCAGCATCTTGCTCAACGAGGACAACACTGAGGTGCTGGGTATCTCCTCGCGTGAGGGTGAGGAGATTCTCTACAAAACGCCAGTGTCCATCACAGAGCACCCGAAGATCAACGAGTGGCTGACACTGGTGGAGAAGGAGATGAGAGTGACGCTGGCCAAGCTGCTTGCAGAGTCTGTCACTGAGGTCACAGGCTTCAATAAGGGCACAGCCATCGACCTGAGCCAGTACATCACTTGGATTGATCGTTACCAGGTTGGCATGAAGAGATATGATTGCACACACAACAAATAATGCTGTGGAATTACTTCTACAGACATGGAAATCTGTGCTGCTGTGCTAATTTCACTTTATCCTTGCTCTATAGGCCCAACTGGTGGTTCTCTCCACCCAAATTGCCTGGTCTGAGAACATCGAGTCTGCACTGACCACCATCTCTGGTGGCGGGGACATGTCACCCATGCAGGGAGTGCTGTCAAATGTGGAGGCCACTCTCAACGTGTTGGCTGACACCGTGCTGATGGAGCAACCTCCACTCCGCAGGAGGAAACTGGAGCACCTGGTTAGAGAATTTTCTCCCCTCCCTCCAAATGTGCTTTTAAACAGTATGTTATCCTGAGTTGTCTGAAATCCATCTTGTAATCCATCCTTAGATCACTGAAATGGTGCACCAGCGTGATGTGACCAGGACTCTGATCAAGAACAAGATTGACAACCCCAAATCCTTTGACTGGCTCAGCCAGATGCGCTTCTACTTTGACCCCAAGCAGACAGATGTTCTGCAGCAGCTGTCCATTCAGATGGCCAATGCAAAGTTCAACTATGGCTTTGAGTACCTGGGTGTTCAGGACAAGCTTGTCCAGACCCCACTGACAGACCGTTGCTACCTTACCATGACCCAGGCTCTGGAGGCTCGTCTTGGAGGATCACCATTTGGTATGAAAGTTGAATGAGGCTTCTTCTTTTTCTTACTAAAGAGATTGAGAATTTTTCTTTAAAGGAGAAAAAGTGTTTCATATTCAACACTGAGCTGACTGAATTTATTCACCATCTAGGACCCGCTGGCACAGGAAAGACTGAGTCGGTGAAAGCCCTTGGTCACCAGCTTGGCCGCTTTGTCTTAGTCTTCAACTGTGATGAAACGTTTGACTTCCAGGTATGACTGTATGAATATGTATTCTTTGTTACAAAAAAAAAATAGATGAATGAAGACGTTCACAAACTATGAATTATTAATAGTGATTAACTGATTTAAACTGCTTGTCTGTTAGTTTTTGTTAGTTTACCGGTAATTTATTTTCTATTTTGTTTCCCCTGTTCTTTAGGCCATGGGTCGTATCTTCGTGGGTCTGTGCCAGGTAGGAGCCTGGGGCTGCTTTGATGAGTTCAATCGTCTGGAAGAGAGGATGCTGTCTGCTGTCTCCCAGCAGGTCCAGTATATCCAGGTGGCCTTGAGGGAGCATAGCAACCCCAACAGAGACAGAAGTATGTTTAAGTGTTTGAACTCCATCGTGACAAAAATAAGAATATCCAAATGGAAGAACTTTGACACAAAAACATTGATTACATTTAAATGTCTTAAGCAAGAAATAAGAAAATTAATCTCCAGCTTCACATTATGTGGTGGGGAAGTTAAAAACAATTTCAGTTTTTGACTGTCACTATGTCTTTGTACTTGTGTGACTAATTTGTGTTTTACAATGTACTGCATATATATATATCCATGTATTTTAAAATTTAGCTTAAGATCTTAATACAAGCCTTTTTATTGCATCATTGTAATTAATGTGTATTACCGTTCCAGGTGTGCCTGTCACTACGGAGCTCTTAAACAAGCAGGTGAAGGTGAGCCCGGACATGGCCATCTTCATCACCATGAACCCTGGCTATGCTGGCCGTTCAAACCTGCCTGACAATCTGAAGAAGCTCTTCCGCAGCTTGGCCATGACAAAGCCCGACCGTCAGCTCATTGCACAGGTCATGCTGTACTCTCAAGGTTTCCGAACAGCTGAGATCCTTGCCAAGAAGATTGTACCCTTTTTCAAGTATGTATGATGTTTAGAACAAGTTAAAATGATTTCAGAAGGATTTAGAAATGGTGTTTTCCCCCTGGTTTAATCTTTTGCCATTATTGCAGACTTTGTGATGAGCAGCTGTCATCCCAGAGTCATTACGACTTTGGTCTCCGAGCCCTCAAGAGTGTGCTGATCAGTGCCGGCAATGTCAAGCGTGAGCGCATCCAGAAAATCAAAAGGGAGAAGAAGGAGCGTGGAGAGGATGTTGATGAGAACGAGATTGCTGAGAACCTTCCTGAACAGGAGGTATTGAAACTGTAGCTTCGTTTATATGAGTCTGTTTGTAATATTGATTTTGTATGGAGCTTTTGCCAGCATTTTTGCCTTTTGGCTTTGCTTTAGATCCTGATCCAGAGTGTGTGTGAGACCATGGTCCCCAAGTTGGTGGCTGAGGACATCCCTCTGCTGTTCAGCTTGCTGTCAGATGTCTTCCCTGGAGTTCAGTACCACCGTGGAGAGATGACTGCTCTGAGAGAGGAGCTGAAGAAAGTCTGCTCAGAGATGTACCTCACCTACGGAGATGGTGATGATGTTGGTAGCATGTGGGTAGAGAAGGTATGAAAATAACATAACTTCAATAACATTTGAAGTGTTAGAATCCTGTTTTCCCCTGTGGAAAAATTAGTTTGCGACAATGTGATGAGCAAATCAAGATGCACACAAGTTGTGAGTTCAACTTTCTATCAATTAAATTCTTCCAGGTGCTCCAGCTGTACCAGATCACACAGATCAACCATGGTCTGATGATGGTGGGTCCTTCAGGCAGTGGCAAGACTATGGCATGGAGGGTGCTGCTGAAAGCCCTGGAGAGGCTGGAGGGTATTGAAGGTGTGGCCCACATTATTGACCCCAAGGCTATCAGCAAAGACCATCTGTACGGAACCCTGGACCCCAACACTCGTGAATGGACAGACGGCTTGTTCACGCACATCCTCAGAAAGTAAGTTCAGCTTAATGATTTTTTGAATTTCAAAGGTATTTTGTAAAGTTGGGAAATCTACAATATTTTAAAACAAATTTTCTTTTAATTTCAGGATTATTGACAACGTTCGAGGTGAACTTCAGAAGCGTCAATGGATCATCTTTGATGGTGATGTCGACCCAGAGTGGGTTGAAAATCTGAACTCTGTGTTGGATGACAACAAACTGCTCACACTGCCAAATGGAGAGCGTCTCAGCTTACCACCAAACGTAAGCACAGTATTTTTTTGTCTTTTACAGTCTTAAATAGTGGCAGCATCTTTTTGTTTACTGTTACTTTCTTTCCAGGTGCGTGTGATGTTTGAAGTACAGGATCTGAAGTATGCCACTCTCGCCACTGTGTCTCGCTGTGGTATGGTCTGGTTCAGTGAGGATGTCCTCAGCACCGACATGATCTTCAACAACTTCCTGGCTCGTATTCGTAGCATCCCATTAGATGAGGGAGAGGATGAAGCTCAGCGCAATAGGAAAGGCACAGAGGATGAGGAGGAGACTGCTTCACCAATGCTGCAGGTAATTAAAGTGCAGAAAATTCACAAAAAACACAAAGACTGATCGAACATGTCCTCTTCACTGATGTTCTACTGTGTGCTTTCATCTAGATCCAGAGAGATGCCGCAGCAGTCCTCCAGCCGTACTTCACCTCCACAGGTCTCGTGATCAAGGCCTTGGAGCATGCTTCTAAGATGGAGCACATCATGGACTTCACTCGCCTGCGCTGTCTGGGCTCATTGTGCTCAATGCTGCACCAGGCCTGCCGTAATGTGGCTCTGTACAACAACAACCACCCTGACTTCCCTATGCCAATTGACCAGCTGGAGAGATACATGCAGGTACGGTTCTATTTTTTGTTCTTTTTTGTAGTTTTTAGAAGCACATTTTACAAATGCATCAAATTATTTACTATAAAAATATGTGTATATTCTTGATTGTGCTAAATTTGATTATTGTTTCATTGCAGAGGTATTTGATCTACGCTGTCCTCTGGTCCTTCTCTGGCGATGGCCGTTTGAAGATGAGGGCAGAGCTTGGGGAATATATCCGTCGCATCACCACTGTGCCCCTCCCCACTGCTCCCAATGTCCCCATCATTGACTATGAGGTATATCTTATTTATGAAGCGATACTGTTTAATTATTTTGTACCAGGAGTAAATAAAAGAGAACCAAAATAACTAAAGTCTTCCATTTTTAATAGAACAATTGTTTTGCTTTATTTTTTATCAAGGTGTGCATCTCGGGTGAGTGGCAGTCCTGGCAGGGCAAGGTGCCCCAGATTGAAGTAGAGACCCACAAGGTGGCATCTCCAGATGTTGTGGTTCCTACCCTGGACACAGTTCGCCATGAAGCTTTGCTTTACACATGGCTGGCTGAGCATAAACCACTAGTGCTGTGTGGACCTCCTGGTTCTGGAAAGACTATGACCCTGTTCAGTGCTCTCAGGGCTTTGCCTGATATGGAGGTGAGAGACTGGAAGAAAAAGATGTTTAACAGTGAAACCAGTTGGATGCTATGTTGAACCTGAACTGGAAACTACTCCTGGAACTGGACCATTACCCTATTTATAGTTAAAATTTAAAGTTTCATACATCAAATATCTAAGATTTCAAATGTATTGTTCTTTAGATAAAATGGTTTAAACAAAAGTTTTAATTATTGATATTTGTAATTTCTTAATTTTTAAATTCCACTCTCCACCAGGTTGTTGGTCTGAACTTCTCCAGTGCCACCACTCCAGAGCTGTTGCTGAAAACCTTTGACCACTATTGCGAGTACCGCCGCACCCCCAATGGCGTGGTCCTCGCCCCAGTTCAGTTGGGCAAGTGGCTCGTATTGTTCTGTGATGAGATCAATCTGCCAGACATGGACAAGTATGGCACACAGAGAGTCATCTCTTTCCTCAGACAGGTGTGATATGCAGTTCATTACACACAACCACAGCTGTATTTGCATGCTGCATTCTGTAAATATTTGAATAGTACTATAAAGTATATTCACAGCAGTATCACGTTTTATCTTTTCATAGATGGTTGAACATGGAGGTTTCTATCGCACCTCAGACCAGACTTGGGTGAAACTGGAAAGGATTCAGTTTGTTGGAGCCTGTAATCCTCCCACTGATCCTGGCAGGAAGCCTCTCACACACAGGTACAGTACTCAGAATTTACACTTGATTTGAGTAATATTTTTCAAATTGTGATAAGTGTAAAATTCCACATAATTGGGGGGGAAACAAAACAAAGAATACATTGTACATGACAAGTCCTAACAGTGGCAATGTTGTGGTGTGATCTCACTAGGTTCCTACGCCATGTTCCTGTGGTGTATGTGGACTATCCAGGCGGTGCTTCTCTCACCCAGATTTACGGAACCTTTAACCGTGCTATGCTGCGCCTCATTCCCTCACTGCGAACCTATGCTGAACCTCTTACTGCTGCAATGGTTGAGTTCTACACCATGTCTCAGGTAGAGCGGACTTAATGTTGCTGTAATGCATAAAATGCTTTGTTTTTTTTGTCTGATCTCTTTCTGGTGTTTCATATAATGGATTTGTGTTCACCTCTAATTTTGATCCATTTTTCCACCTCAGGAGCGTTTCACCCAGGACACTCAGCCTCACTACATCTACTCCCCGAGAGAGATGACACGTTGGGTCAGGGGCATCTTTGAAGCTCTGCGACCACTTGAAACTCTGCCAGTAGAGGGGCTCATCCGTATCTGGGCCCATGAGGCTCTCCGTCTCTTCCAGGACAGGTGGGTGTAAATTTCTTTGAGAACAAGTTTAATGTGTCAGGCTGTAGTGACTTCCTTTATTTAACAGTTGTCAAATGGGATGACTGTTTGGTTTCTCAGGCTTGTAGATGATGAAGAGAGAAGGTGGACAGATGAAAACATTGACATGGTTGCTCTAAAGCACTTCCCCAATATTGATAAAGAAAAGGCTCTCAACAGACCGATCCTCTACAGCAACTGGCTATCTAAGGTGATTTTTATTGATTTGTGTTTCCCCCTAACTATGGTGATAGCAGCTTAATGTCCATTTTTGAGTGCACTGGTTTTGTGTATGCAGGACTACATCCCAGTGGAACAGGAGGAACTGAGGGACTATGTGAAGGCCCGTCTGAAGGTATTCTATGAGGAGGAGCTTGACGTCCCTCTGGTGCTCTTCAACGAAGTGTTGGACCATGTCCTCAGAATTGACCGGTAAGTAATGCTTTCTGAGTCTTTTTCTTTACGTGCTCATTAATTCTTAAAACGTCAGATCAGAAGCCTTTTTTTCAACAAGAAAATTAAAGTCAATGTCATTTTTCAGAATCTTCCGTCAGCCTCAGGGCCATCTTCTGTTGATCGGTGTAAGCGGAGCAGGAAAGACTACACTTTCTCGCTTTGTAGCTTGGATGAATGGACTAAGTGTCTACCAGATCAAGGTTGGTAGAATAAAGGAAGATTTGGAGTCACACGAATTCCACGGCATGTCTGTACATTAATGTGTGTGTCTGTGTTTCAGGTGCACAGGAAATACACTGGAGAGGACTTTGATGAAGATCTGCGTACAGTGCTGCGTCGTTCAGGTTGCAAGAATGAAAAGATTGCCTTCATCATGGATGAATCCAATGTGCTTGATTCTGGATTCCTTGAGAGAATGAACACATTGCTGGCCAACGGAGAGGTAACTTGAAGCCATCAGTCTTTTTGAACCAGCTATAACCACTGACGTGCTGTTGGTCCCTGAACTAAGCCTTAAATCCTGCAGCTGCTCCCTGGGTACTGAAATATGGCAGTCTACTGCACTCTAGTAATTCTGGAGATGGGTAAAATGCAGAGACAATTTCCCACATGGGTTAAATAAAACATATTTTGAATATTTTATATATTTTTGATGTACTGGGTTTCTAATTTTGTGAGGTAAAATTGAATACATTGAATTAAATTTTTTACATTTTGCACATATAATCTTCTTTATCTTATTCTGATGTTGCTGTACGTTTTGTAGGTTCCTGGCTTGTTTGAGGGAGATGAGTATGCCACACTGATGACTCAGTGCAAGGAAGGAGCCCAGAAAGAGGGCTTGATGCTCGACACTCACGAGGAGCTGTACAAGTGGTTCACCAGCCAGGTTATCAGAAACCTCCATGTGGTTTTCACTATGAACCCTTCATCAGAGGGCTTGAAGGACAGGGCCGCCACATCTCCTGCCCTCTTCAACAGGTACACAGATTCACTGTGATTTTTATTTATTGCAGAAATGGGAAATGTAGAACTGCATTTGAAAAGAGTTTGTTTCCTAAAGAAAAACACTCCTTTGTTAGGTGTGTGTTGAACTGGTTTGGAGACTGGTCCACTGAGGCTCTTTATCAGGTGGGCAAAGAATTCACAAGCAAGATGGATCTGGAGAAGCCCAACTACAAGGTGCCAGATTACATGCCAGTGGTCTACGACAAACTTCCCCAGCTACCATCTCACCGTGAAGCTATTGTCAATGGCTGTGTATTCGTACATCAGACTCTTCACCAGGTAGGGATGAAGTTTACATCATTACGTCATTACGTCATTGCTGGTTTGACGTTAAGTAATACTTGTTATCACATTTTGTTAGGCTAACAACCGTCTGGCCAAGCGTGGCGGTCACACCATGGCTATCACTCCTCGCCACTACCTTGACTTCATCAACCAGTATGCCAACCTGTTCAATGAGAAACGCAGTGAGTTGGAGGAGCAGCAGATGCATCTCAATGTTGGTCTTCGCAAAATCAAGGAGACTGTCGATCAGGTAGATGAATCTTGTATATCTTTAATGCCATTAGTACATGAAATGATCAAAATCCAAATGGGCTGTCTCCAAAAGGATCATTTTGTCGGTTGTTGCCCTTGATCAGTTCATGATTGTTTTCACACTTCCTCATCAAGGTGGAGGAACTTCGTCGTGATCTGAGAATAAAGAGTCAAGAGTTGGAGGCAAAGAATGCTGCTGCCAACGACAAGCTGAAGAAGATGGTCAAAGACCAGCAGGAAGCTGAGAAGAAAAAGGTGCACAAAGTTCACAGAATTAAAGAACAAAATTACTTATGAGACTTTTAAAAAACACACATTTAGGTGTTTTTCTGCATTAAACTGTATTTACGTGTTATTACCACTTTGATTCCAGGTGATGAGCCAAGAGATCCAGGAAGCAGTGTACAAGCAACAGGAGGTGATCAAAGATAAACAGCTGAGAGTCAAACAGGACCTGGACCAGGTGGAGCCAGCTGTTATTGAGTCTCAGAATGGTACAGTGGCTCCTTCATTTAGTTGCAGTCGTCTTGATAGTGGATGTAAATATGTTTGTCGTAGAAGAAACTCAGAAGTCTTTGCATACATTGTCACAGCTTTCATTTGTATGACCAGTGCTCCCAGCTAATAACTTGATTTCTGCTTACATGCACCCATCATCATTGCCCCTTCCCTTGTCATAACCCTCATCCTTGTTCACCTGATGTTGATAGCTGTTAAGTCTATTAAGAAGCAGCACCTGGTGGAGGTGCGTTCCATGGCCAATCCACCCGCAGCTGTGAAGCTGGCCCTGGAGTCCATTTGCTTGCTCCTGGGCGAGAGCACAACTGACTGGAAGCAGATCCGTTCCATCATCATGAGAGAGAACTTCATCCCCACCATTGTTAACTTCTCTGCTGAAGAGATCAGGTGAAATAGCAGAAAACCTGTTTTGTAGTTGTTCACTAAAGAGCTCTTTCTCTTCTGTTCTTTTTCTTTCTCTCTTTTACTCTCCACATCTCACTCTGAACACTCCTCTTACTTCTTTCAAACGCATTCCTCCTTAACTAGCTGTGAATTCTATTAAGCGGCAGCACCTAGTAGAAGTTCGGGCTATGACCAATCCCCCAGCTGCAGTCAAACTGGCCTTGGAGTCTATCTGCCTTTTGCTGGGCGAGGAGACCAATGACTGGAAAAAAATCAGACAAGTTATTATCAGAGATAATTTCATCAGCAGCATAGTCAACTTTTCCTCTGACGAAATGAGGTACTAGTGTCAGAATGGCAGTTTTGTCTTTACCTAATGGAAGCACAAATCATGATATCGAATCAGCATGTGATTAGAAGTTGATTTTAAGTCCCCTGGAATGAAATGCAATCATTAACGATTTGATCCAATACTAGCGGATGACAATAAGCCATTATGTTCATTTGTTGTTTTAAAAGAATGTGGTTGAAATTGAACCCTCCCCCTCAACTTGGAATGAAATTAAAACGAATGTCAGAGTTCGAATATCCTACTAAATTTCCTGTTTAATTTCCTATGATTTATTACCGTTTTTATAGTAGAAATATCTGGCTGTATAAATGTCTTCTATATTGTAACTTCTTGGACTAATTGCTTTTATCTAGTGACTCTATCCGTGAGAAGATGAAGAAAAACTATATGTCCAACCCCGGCTACAACTATGACCAAGT
Organism: Atherinosoma microstoma; assembly: GCA_037177055.1. Lineage (NCBI taxonomy): Eukaryota > Metazoa > Chordata > Actinopteri > Atheriniformes > Atherinidae > Atherinosoma > Atherinosoma microstoma. The sequence continues at coordinate 14,545,159 of JBBBVU010000021.1, read as the reverse complement.
CAACAGGGCATCCTTGGCTTGTGGGCCTATGGTGAAATGGGCGATTGCTCAGGTATGAAAGTTTGAATAACCTGATTAAAAAGGATGGTAATTGAATAAAAGGAGAATGGTCTTGTAATATATATATCCCCTGGTTTATCACTCCTAGCTTAATTATGCTGACATGCTAAAGCGTGTGGAGCCTCTGCGTAACGAGCTGCAAAAGCTTGAAGATGATGCCACCGACAATAAGACGAAGGCAGAAGAGGTGGAGCAGATGATCCGGGATCTGGAGGCTAGTATTGCTCGCTACAAGGAGGAGTATGCTGTCCTCATCTCAGAGGCCCAGGCCATCAAGGCTGATCTGGCTGCAGTCGAGGCAAAGGTAACTGGTCGTCGACCCTTTATCTGATTTCCTTAACTCCTGGACTGGTTTTAGAATCATAGTTCTCATTCACCTTGCTCTCTGCTTGCAGGTAAACCGCAGTACAGCACTGCTGAAGAGTCTGTCAGCTGAGAGAGAGCGCTGGGAGAAGACCAGTGAGACATTCAAGAACCAGATGTCAACCATCGCAGGAGACTGTCTACTCTCTGCAGCATTCATCACGTATGCTGGCTACTTTGAACAACAGATGAGACAGAACTTGTTCACTACTTGGTCTCATCACTTGCAGCAGGCCAACATTCAGGTATTTTAAGCTCTTTTTCATGTTGTTTTTGTTTTTGATTGGCACAAATTCCAAATGTAGAATATTTTGTAAAAACTTTATTTTGCTTTTTAAGTCTGATTGCACATGATAAAATTATAAACTCTGATTGATCCGTTTTGTCCCCCAGTTCCGTACGGATATTGCAAGAACTGAGTACCTATCCAATGCAGATGAGCGGCTCCGCTGGCAAGCCAACTCTCTCCCAGCTGACGACCTCTGTACTGAGAACGCCATCATGCTCAAACGTTTCAATAGGTCAGTGTCTTTTATCCTCAGGAAGCAAAATCTTAGATGTAAACGCCTGGTTTTAAATTTTGTTTGATTGTTGCCGTTTTTAGGTACCCACTGATAATTGATCCATCAGGCCAAGCCACAGAGTTCATAATGAATGAGTACAAAGAACGCAAGATCACCAGAACCAGCTTCTTGGATGACGCCTTCAGGAAGAACCTGGAGAGTGCCTTGCGTTTTGGAAACCCTCTGCTGGTCCAGGTTAGAGCAGTTTCATTATAATTCCAACATTTCTTTATATGCAAGAAACCTCAGTGCCCTCTTATCCATTAAGTTATTGTTTGTTGATTTACAATTTTATCCTTTTTTTTTTTTTTCTCCTCCTTAAGGACGTGGAAAGCTACGATCCCATCCTCAACCCAGTGCTAAACAGAGAAGTGCGCAGGACTGGAGGACGTGTCCTCATCACTCTCGGTGATCAGGACATTGATCTGTCACCTTCATTTGTAATCTTCCTTTCTACACGAGATCCAACGGTGAGAAGAATTTTTGTTTATATCTATGTGAGATTAAGTATTGAATAGATTTGATGAAAAGGTTGATCTTTCATATGTGCTGTCTGCTCTGTGCAGGTTGAGTTCCCACCAGATTTGTGCTCTCGGGTTACATTTGTCAACTTCACTGTGACACGTAGCAGCCTTCAGAGCCAGTGTCTCAACGAGGTCCTAAAAGCTGAGAGACCCGATGTGGATGAGAAACGCTCGGACCTCCTTAAACTGCAGGGTAAGACAAATAGGCTGTGCTAATGATGAAGCACAGGTTAGTGGAAAAGTTATTTGTGAAATGGTTATCATTCATTAACGTCCCTCTCTTGACTTCCAGGTGAATTCCAGCTGCGTCTTCGTCAGTTGGAAAAATCCCTGTTACAGGCCCTCAATGAGGTCAAGGGTCGCATCCTTGATGACGACACCATCATCACCACATTGGAAAACTTGAAGAAGGAGGCAGCTGAAGTGACCAGGAAGGTGGAGGAGACTGATATCGTCATGGCTGAGGTGGAGGCTGTGTCACAGCAATACCTGTCACTGTCCTCTGCCTGCAGCAGCATCTACTTCACCATGGAGGCTCTTAACCAGGTCTGGACACATTTCACTCCTTCAGTTGGTTGACTGGATTCCCAGAAATTTTTTTTTTTTTTCTCTCTGGGAGAAGGGTTCCACCTTTTTTTTTTTTTTTTTTTTTTTTTAAACCTGTTTTGGCTTCTTTTTTAGATGCACTTCCTCTACCAGTATTCTCTTCACTTCTTCCTGGATACATATCACACAGTGCTATATGAGAACCCCAACCTCAAGAACATTAGCGATCATTCACAGAGACTCGCTTGCATCACCAAGGACCTCTTCCAGGTTTGAAGCACCGCTTTTGAAAATAGAGCACAAGTTTCCCATTTACATAAAACACGTAATGGAGATACTTAAGTCTGGTTTGTGTGGAATCAGGTGGCGTTCAACAGAGTGGCCAGAGGTATGCTGCACCACGACCACATCACCTTTGCCATGCTGCTGGCTAAAATCAGCTTGAAGGGCCTGACCAGGTAAGCTGTCACTAGTACACTGGTGTGTTAGCAAGAGTATTACATAAAAACTGTTGACATGTATTCGTAATAATCATTCATCTATTCTGGTTCGACAGCGAGCCGTCATATGACACTGAATTCCAGCACTTTCTACGTGGTAAGGAAATAGTACTGACAGGAACTCCACTGCCCAAAGTTAAAGGTCTAACCACTGATCAGTGTGAGGCCGTGGTCCGACTCAGCCACCTGCCAGCATTCAAAGATGTGGTGGACAAAGTTGAGGCTGATGAGGTGGGTGAGGACAGATATAATGCACCTGGAAGGACCTCCATATAGCACATAAACTGTATTAGTAATTGCACATTGCCTTGTTTTTTAACCTTAGCAATTCTTCATGTGGATTGAAAGCAACACTCCAGAGCTGGCTGTTCCTTATCTGTGGTCAGAAGAGAAACAGTCAAGTAAGTACATGACGATGTCATGTTGGAAAATAATGCATGAATGTTAAAGAGAAATAATATGGGCAGTAAATGCAATATTTCTATGCACTTATATGTACCATTTTGTCTTCAGCTACCATTGGCCAGGCAGTGCACCAGCTGTTGCTGATCGAGGCTTTCCGTCCCGACCGGCTGCTTGCCATGTCTCACATTTTTGTCTCTAAAGTGCTTGGAGAGACCTTCATGAACATCATTGAGCAACCTCTTGACCTGGCTAACATTGTGGACAGTGAGGTATTTAAAATTTGTCCACTAATTTTCTCTCCAAAGACTTGAGTCACTGTAGTTGTATATCTTGTTGAAATCTGTGTCCGTGTGTCTTTAGGTGAAGCCCAGCACTCCAGTGTTGATGTGCTCTGTACCCGGTTATGATGCCAGCGGACTGGTCAGAGATCTCGCTGCTGAGCAGAACAAACAAATCACTTCCATTTCTATTGGTATAAAAGAAATAAACCTTGTATCTTTTGGCTCATCAGTTGCCTAAACAAGATGTTCGGTTATGTTCTTGTTGTAATCTAAATCAAATATTTATCGAGGGTATTTTAAATGTTTGAATTCCTCCACTGTCAACAGGTTCAGCTGAAGGTTTTAATAAGGCTGACAGAGACATCAACACTGCTGTCAAGTCTGGCAGGTGACTAATGTCGTTCCTGTGCATTTCTGAGGATGTGAATTTTGTTTGTGAGCATTGTTATCTATAATATTGTTGATTCTGTAGGTGGGTGATGCTGGAGAATGTCCACTTGGCCCCTGGTTGGCTGATGCAACTGGAGAAAAAGCTTCACTCTATGCAGCCTCATGCAAGCTTCAGACTTTTCCTCACAATGGAAATCAACCCCAAGGTACAGTACATTGCGCATGATGCCACTTCCTTCAAAAAATAACCTAAAAATAACTTTGATTAAATGGAAATGGATCAATCCTAGTCCAGAAGTTCCCATTTTTCTTAGCACTATGTTTTTCCGGTAGGTGCCAGTGAACCTACTGCGTGCAGGTCGCATCTTTGTCTTTGAGCCTCCTCCTGGTGTTAAGGCCAACATGCTCAGGACCTTCAGCAGCATCCCTGTGGCTCGCATGTGCAAGGTGACACAAGCATCCTCTTCCAAACTTTACTAATTAACAATCAAAGCTGTCTCCATTGTTTCCAATTTTTTTTTCTCATGCGTCTGCAGGCTCCGAATGAACGTGCACGCCTCTACTTCTTGCTAGCCTGGTTCCACGCAGTCATCCAGGAGCGCCTTCGTTATGCACCACTTGGTTGGTCCAAGAAATATGAATTTGGAGAGTCTGACCTCCGCTCTGCTTGTGACACTATTGACACCTGGTTGGATGACACTGCTAAGGTTTGACATAACTGCAAAAATCTTATATATAACTTAAAATGTGTCTTGTGGCAGCAAATGAGTGTATTGCCAATAGAAAAATGTATTTACAATCCAGTACTTTATCCAGCTGCTAGTGTGAATTATTCTAAGTAGGAATTGGATTTTTTAAGTGTACCTGCCATGCTACGTTTAACCTAAAAAAATAAAAATAAATTTTGAATACTCAGGGCCGCCAGAACATTGCACCCGACAAGATTCCTTGGGCAGCTCTGAAGACCCTGATGGCCCAATCCATCTATGGTGGACGCGTTGACAATGAGTTTGATCAGCGGCTGCTCATCACCTTCCTGGAGCGCATCTTCACCAAGGCAAGCTTTGACAGCGAGTTCAAACTTGCTGTCAAGGTTGATGGACACAAAGACATCAAGATGCCTGATGGCATTAGGTTGGTACTGCTTTGTAATTCCAACTTTCATAAATTCCTAAATACTAAAACAATCTTTTTTCATATCAAAAATACCTTCCTGATTTTGCATTTGTTACAGACGTGAGGAATTCATGCACTGGGTAGAGATGCTTCCTGACACTCAGACTCCATCTTGGCTGGGGTTGCCTAGCAATGCAGAGAAGGTCTTGCTCACAACTCAGGGTAAGTCTTTGCTGGTCCTATTCATTATTTTATTGCAGTTATTAGACTGCAACTTTTGAGTGTTGGTAACTGCAAATTCTTTTCATTGATTCTAATATTTGACATGACAAATCATTAACCAACTTTCTCTTTCTTTTCTAGTGTCCTAACAAAATTTGACAGGTTGTCTCCATCTCATGACAGTGCTCAAAACACATTTTTAATAGTTGACTGGTGCACGTGGCAACAAAAATACTCGAACCAAAGATAATTTAGTTGCACAACCCGAATTTGTGAAATATTAACCCTAAATTTAATCTTTATAAAATTTTATCAAAAATTAGAACACAAATGTAAAGCTTTTTTTTTCTTTTTTTTTTTTTTATTATGTCTGGTTTGGTTTTTAATTAGTGCCGGGCAACGTTTAAAATTTCACATTGTTACGTGCAAAGTTCTATGATGATGTAAAACTGGTGTATAACTTAACTGGCAAGGGCCTGTTGCCTTCCTTCTAAACACGGAGGGAGCAATATCTGATAGTAAGTTTCACCCAACAGGTGTGTATCCTGCTGCAACAGACAAAGAGCAGGATTACAATCTCAGATCTTACGTAGTATGAGGAAAGAAGTTATGTTTCAAGAGAAAAATAAAGATAACCTCAAACTTGTTTACATATTTAATCAACATTTAGATATTTTCAGTTAAATTTACCGTTAATGACATGTAAGCAGAAGGAGATAAATATCTGTGCAGTAACAAGGCAATCACATGTTTAGTATCTACAAAAGTTATTAAACAACTTTTAAAACTTAAAATCTCAACATAAAAATATGTAAACTTTTTTAGTTGCGTACTGTGAAGCGATCAGAATACGTCGGGGACGAGTTTGAGTACGCGCTTGTTTCCTCGTGTGGGGACGCCGTCACACACCTGCAGGTGAGCGCTGCAGCAGGACACACAGGTGCTCGCAATGGCTGAGCCAGGGCGCAGTGGACTTAAAACTGCATTAACTTTTTGCTGTCAATGAATGCGTTAAAGCGACAACATACATGCCCAGCCCTATTTTTAATAGTCTACAATAAAGCATTTTTATCTCTTTTTAAATGTTTTTGTCTGCAGTCTACATTAATATAATTAATATCTGACCGTAAGCAAATTAGGTGCACCGCTCCAATTTTAAGTGCACAAACTTGCACATTCACGTGGTATTTCAAGCCCTGTTTGAGAAATCAAGATCTTACATTATTTTCACTTCTTCTTTGAGCAGAATATGTACAATAAGAAATATGTTATAGGTGCTTCTTCTGCTAATTTTTCATCCCCTCATTTTTCTTCATCTCACTACCAGTTAGATTTCCATGTTTTAACAAGTAGGCCCTAGTTGTAGTGGTGTATGACAGGAATACAGTGTAGCCCTGCTGTGGTGTTAGCCGTTGTATTTTAAAAGGTGTTCTTCCCAGAAGATGGGTGTGTCTCCTCACCCTCCAGCAGCTGTATTTCACAGCCATCATGTTGCTTTTCTCAGAGTTTCCCCTCCCAGCTTCAGATTAGGTGTTTAAATGGCACCCACCTCCATGTCCCTCAGCTCCCCCCCTTCATTTCCCTTTTTAAGTTTTGTCGAATTGATCCCAAAGTCTCCTACTCCCAGCCACTGAAGCATCCACCTGAGATCACATTTTGTCCTCCCTCTTTCCAAAATCCTCACTTCCTCTTATCAGTTTCTCCCTCAAAACCTGCTTCCTTAAGTTGCCTGCAGTGTTTTTTTTTTGTTTTTGTTTTTTCATGCAGATGTAGCCAGCTGAGAAATTGGTTCATTCATCCACTTGGCATTTATATTGAATGTCTTATTTGAGTGAAATATTGCCTGAAGCTTTAAGTGTTTTGTCTTCCTTTTTGTCTGGCATGACTCCTTATTTGTTGTTGTTTTTTAATTAAACCCTTTTTAACACACCCTTGAGGTAAGCTGTTAAATTCCACTATTAATTTCTTCTTCCTCCCACTTCCCACCATGGCCTTGTCTTCCATCCTTCCTCCACCTCCCTCCCTGCTCACTCGCTTCCTCTGCCGGGCTGCGCAGGCACTGACATGATGGGTAAGATGCTGAAAATGCAGATGTTGGAGGATGAGGATGACCTTGCCTATGAGACGGAGAAAAAGGAGCGCGCTTCATCCACATCAGATACCCAGCCAGCATGGATGAGGACCCTTCACACCACCTCCTGCAACTGGCTGCAGCTCATGCCACAAACGGTCAATCCACTCAAACGCACAGTGGAGAACATCAAGGTAATGACAACAAAAATCGTATTAAAAAAGTATTAGGAAGGGTGGCTGGTAAGCAAACCATATGAGGCACAGTTAAAATATCCTTACATTGACTCTGTGGAGTTACTGTATGGACAGCTGATCAGTTGTTGTTCTTTAACCTTTTTTCCACCTGGCTTTTGATATAAACGGGTAAAGAGAGAAAAAATTAATTGAACATGTTTTGAATAATGTACATCTTTTTTCTGCATCATTAATACATTTTGCCATTTGCATTAATGTTATAAAGGGCTTAAAGTATTCCGGCATCGTGTCAGCTCTCTGGTGTTAATAGCTTTTGTAGGGAAAAAAAACAATTTAATAACTTGATACATGTGGTAATATGGGCTATCATCATGTTGGGTTAATCTGCCAGTGGTATGAGAAGAACGCAGCTTTGTTCTCAACCCAAACACATTACAAACCAATCAGAAGTTGATTGATGAATAGCTTGTTAAACGTAGGCTACAGCACATCGGTTTTGTTGTCAGGATGGAAGGCAAGTTAATGAAGCCTGGAGAAGCTGTCTTGATTGATATGGATCAGTTGACAACTATCATGGACACTGTCCCAAACACTGATTTTCCAGCACACGCTCTCTGTTGGCAGTTGGGAGTGAACACACACGTGTCTGCATCGGGATGGAGGAGAATTGTAAATGCGTGACCGTGTAGAATGATAAGCTCTTGTTAAAAGAAGATGGATATATAATATCAGGCTGTTTAGTTTTTAAACAGGCGCTGATTGTGAAATGAAGAAATGTCCAGAGATGGCAGCTGGACGTTGCTGAAGTTGGCTTCTGATTTGTGATATACATAAAGGTTAATTCCACTGATTTTTGGAGGACCTTGACCACATTAAACCAGGTCCTGCCAAGACTTGGGATGTTCAGATCTGGCCTGGATTATTTTACAGATCTTTTAGATTCATTAACATAAGTTCTGATCTGTGTATTCTGTTTATGAAAATGACAATAAGGCTTGTTTTGTGGATTTGTTTGTTTTGTTTTTTGGCATCAAACAAGGTTCTGTTTAAGATTAGTCTATACATATAGAGTACTTTAGCCACCCACTGACCTTTCTTTGTACAACATTTTATATAGCTTGCTCTGTTGTGTGCCAGTGTGGCAGATAATTGGCTATGAAAGTGGCCTCTAACCCCCCCCCCAAATCACCTCCACCATAAAAAAGGTAAAAGCTTGGGAATGTTTTTTGTTTTAACCCTTGTTGTATTTGTCTAAACACACAAACACCAGGACCCACTGTTCCGTTTCTTTGAGCGTGAGGTGAAGATGGGCGGGAAGATGCTTCAGGAAGTCCGTCAGGATCTGTCTGATGTGGTACAAGTGTGTGAGGGCAAGAAGAAGCAGACCAACTACCTGCGCACCCTCATCAGTGACCTTGTCAAAGGTTTTTAAATCTTTCATAAATTGGACAGATTTTCTTTTTTTTTTAAGTTTGAATACAAAGAATAAATTATACTAGAATATTTATGGAGTACACTTGTCTCTTTCTCTATAGGAATCCTCCCTGGCAGCTGGTGCCGATACACAGTTCCAACCGCCATGACTGTGATCCAGTGGGTGGCAGACTTCAGTGAGCGAATCAAACAGCTGCAGCAGATCTCCCAGGCAGCTGCCAGCGGGGGAGCAAAGGAACTGAAGGTACTCTTTGTAAACAAAATCAAACAAGCTTTGACTGTTAAACAGCATAAAACTGTGATGCAGTACTGGTATTTTTCCTGTTCACTGTCTCCCAGAACATCCATGTGTGTCTGGGCAGCCTGTTTGTGCCAGAGGCTTATATCACCGCCACTCGCCAGTATGTGGCACAAGCCAATAGCTGGTCACTGGAAGAGCTGTGCCTGGAGGTCAATGTCACCACTGCCCAGGGTGCTGCACTGGATGCCTGCAGCTTTGGCATCAAAGGTCTGAGAGAACACATCCTATTTCCCCCCTGAACAATAGGATTGTAGTAAAATTAGAATTAAGGTGCATTTCACAATCCCTCAGATGTACATGGGCTCAGTAGAAAGCTGTTCTGCACTTCTGTTAATTCTTGCATAGTCTAGCAGTTTTTGTGATTACCTCCCACTCATTTGACACACTGTTACCCATCACGCCTACCCGCTCCACTTCTGAAAATTCGTTTGCTGTGTTATTTACGATGCTATTTATATCTTTGGGTGAGGGATTGCTTTTAGGGTTTCTAATTCAGAAACATGTTGACCTTTTCTTTCAGGTCTGAAACTGCAGGGAGCTACTTGTGCCAACAACAAGTTGTCTCTGTCCACCTCCATCTCCACTGAGCTGCCTCTTACTCAGCTCCGCTGGATCAAGCAAAGCAATGCTGAGAAGAGAAACATGGTACAGTCAACATATGGACATAAACCCATACATCATAAAAATCAACTTTATACTTTCAGAAAGTGCTCGGATATAAAAAAAAACAAAAAAAAAAACCTAATGAGGTAAATAAATCCATCTTTGGTTTACTTTTCCATTGCAGGTGACTCTGCCCGTGTACCTGAACTTCACCAGATCCGTCCTCATCTTTACGGTTGATTTCGACATTGCTACTAAGGAAGATCCTCATTGCTTCTATGAGCGTGGAGTTGCAGTTCTGTGCACAGAATAAATTGAGTCATTCATGTGGACTAAAAAGTATTTTAATGATGCCACACTTAATCACTTATAATCATTAACCATTAGAAGTAGTTGTAGTCAGTTGCATTCCAACATTTAACTTGAGCGGTAGTTTTTGGGAAGTGTCTGAGAAGGTTAAGAGAATGTTGTTAGATGGTGATTGAAGAGGAGTACTGTGGGAAAAGTAAAGTGAAACTGAAATGTTTTAATGGAAGGATGTTTTAGATTGAATAAAATCCCCTGAACCAAACCGCTTTCTTGTCTTTGTTCAAGTAAATGTGTAAGCTCTGTGAGTTTTTGTTTTTTCTAGATTGTCCTACAAGAAATATTTGTGATTTATATTGACTCCTTCAAGACAGTTTGGAGGTTATAATTGTGTTTAACTTTATCACAGTCAAAAGTATCAAAGACTGAGGTCTTAACAGTGTGAAAATGAGAGATGTGAGGGTCTTGTCACTATGCCTTCGATTGATGATGTGCCCTGGCTACTTGGCCACAGGGATATCCCTTTGGCTGACTGGTCAGCAGGCATGACTCTCACCTGGGAGGTTGTGGGTTCAATCCCTGCCTGGGCCCTCCTATGTTCTGCCACAGACCAATCCAATCTAGAGAATTTAGCATGAGACTCCTATGGAAATAACCCTAACTTAAATTTCTTCTCTTTATCACTGTTCTCATGGACATACTTTAATAATAACACAAAGGCAGGTCTTCATTGAGCTGTTAAGCTGTCCCATCTCCATACTAGTTGGGATAAGCATGAACTTTTCCTACAAAAAAAAAGTAATTTTCAGCTGGGATAAAGTATGTCATTTATCTTTTTTTAAAGGGTCTTTACTTTTAAACAGGGCATAGTCTGTCTCTGTTTGCATCTTTGTCACTAGATGTCACTAAATCCCACATACTGCTTTAAATTCAACAGGTTGTTGTGAAAAGGACTATAAAGAGGCTTCTTGGCATTTGAGCAACGCACCTAAAAATAGAAACCATAGATGAGCTTCAGGTTCCAATTCACAAATTACAAAGACCTAAACAAAATGAAAAACATTGCAAGAGCTTTAATCCACTTGGGAATGTTTTATTTTAAATTTTTAAGGCTTTCAAAAAAGGACTTGTAAACTTTTGTGAGCTTGCAGAACCTATTTTACAAGAAGACAACGTCAAGCCAAAGTTACAAAAGGAACCAGAGAAATTTGACATTTGCTTATTTGGATCAGTGTGTACAAAAATCAAAGTAGAACAGCTCATTTTAACAAAAGTATGATGTTGATAAAAAGCCTGGGGCTAACATTCAGGAGAGCTGCTGCTGAATGTCATGTTAAAATCAGGTGTTCAAACTTTACCGTGCACTAGAAGGAACTCTTAATTTTTGTTGGAAAAAAAATTGTATACACCATTTTAGCTGTACATAAAGTGCAATCCCAAATTATATTTCAGTCTTATGAAGGTACTTAGTCTGGCTTTATCCTCTGAGTCAGTGATTTGAGAGCTCTAGCATTGCTTAGACGTTCTCTTTTTCCTCTTGCTCGTCTTCCATGTTAACTACACACTGCCGTTTTCTTGGCCCCAGCTCGACCACTTCTCCTCCAGGGAGACCCCCTTTTCTCTTGCAGAGAGATCTGAGGTTACAGGAACTGGCGGATCTCTCAGAGCAGCTGTTCAAACCTTCCACTGAGGTTTGAAGTCTAGGAGTACGAGGGGTGGAGGATCCTGTTGAGTGCAAGCCCGAGTCATGAAGGTGCAATTCTATATCCATGGTTTGGATGTGCATTGACGATTCAGTTATTCTTTTCTCTGTAATAATTCTACAACCATCTCTTTCACTGTGAGCGGGCAGAGTATCAAGCTCACAATCCCACAGCTCAGAATCACTTCCACATTTCATCTGAACATCATTGTCATCTTTGTAGATTGCATGTTGGCGATCTATTACAGAATCTCTCATCCCATTTTTCACCATATCTCTGAGGGGAACAGGGTAATGAGTCAATCGTTTTCTCCGACCTAAGTGGCGGCATCCTCCTCCTCCTCCTCCATCACCACCCTTACTCTGCTGTCTTTTTTGTCTGCTGGAGACACCAACATCAATGTTTGTCTCGTCAGAATCTTCTGAGCTCCCATCATACGGGTCCGAAAACTGCAGTAATAAACACACAGGTAATCATTCATGACCACACAGAACAATAGGATGCTTTTGCGGCAGAAAAGTGTAAATATTAGACAGAAAAATGCTTACCAGAGAATAGCAGGCATGCCTTCCCACAGGCTTGCATGTTAATGACACTGACCGCCGTAAAGTCTCATGCTCTGATGCACTGCTCACACATCCCTGCTCACAACAACCAGAGATTCAATAACTGGATGACTACTACTGACAGCATATGCTCTCCCTTTCAAATTATGGTGAAGTAATGAGATTTATTTTACAAGTTTCTCTGAAATATTTCATTTTCTATTACATCACAAAACACAATTCTATTGTATAGCCTATTTAGAATTTTTCATGCTGTATTAGAATATACCATGCTACAAAATGTGTCTGTATATAGGGATCAAATCGATAATTTGAGTAATACCAGAGTGCTGGTGTCTGACCATCTTGGACTGACTTCTGAGTCTGAATCTGTGCTGGACTCCATTTTGCACATCTCCTGACAGAAAAAAGACATAACTCCAGCCCATATGAATATGCCACAGCAAGAAGAAAAAAACAACAACCACCTGTTAAGATGAGAAAGCACCCTTATTAATCTTACCATGTACTTTAAAGTAAGCTGGTCCACATTGTTGGGTACATGTCTAATGGTGCAATCTGAATACAGAAGAACAAACACATGGCAACAATGAATTTAAGAAGTTTCAAAATATATCAATAACCTAGACAGCCCCCTTTCACTTGATCTTACTTTAATGTTAACATCGTTTTGATTTTAGATCTAGAAATCTATGAAAACTGGAAGATTTGAGTAAATATTTAATTCAATATATATTTAAATTTACTTCTTAAAGCTGTTGCATAAAACACGTCTCCTTGTGCTTGAACAGAAAACATAAATGCTGTACAAACCTGGAAGTGAACGTTGTCGTCCTCTCCTCCATTCCATAACATTTGGCGCATGCAAATATTTTTTGGGACAACGATGGTAAAATGATGCAGCAGAGTTGTGATAATGCACTCAGGAAAACTGGCAGGTTAATTGACCAGCAGATTAGCAGGTGCCTTTGATTTTAACCAGCAAAAAATGTGGACACAGGTGAGTTCAAAATACTGCTGAGTTTAAACACAAATTAATACATCCGGTGAATGCTTTTTCAAACTAATATGCAACTTTTGTTTGACATAGCTCGTGCACTTATCTTGTTTTTTTTTTCTTTTCTTTTTTTTCAGAAAGCACTGTTTCTCAGATTGTTTTGCATAAAGTATGTTAAGAGTTCTTATGTAATTTGCCTTAGGGCTCTACTTTTAAAAAGAGTTTGAATGTGTGGTTAAATATTTGTACAAAGATTTGCCTGCAACGTCTTGCATAACTTTTTATTTGTTAAATTTTATCAAAATTACACGTGACGTACTGCTAATATGTGGCAGAAAAGCACGAATGTGTGGCAAATTACAAAATGGTAGAAGGGTACCAATTTTACCCCCTTTTCTCCTCCAGTTCCCCAATGAACCATTGGGGGGAATGGGAGAGTCGGAATGCCCGGTCCCATTTGTGCGTAAGATCCGGCCTGGGGGAAAGGGATGAATGTTAATTTCAAAGATGGCGGCGGAGGGAGGAGGGAAGGAGATGAACGAAATTAAAACTCAGTTCACTACTCGGGAAGGTGTCTACAAACTCCTCACTCACTCCGAATACAGCCGTCCTAACAGGGTGCCTTTCAACTCGCAAGGCTCCAACCCCGTCAAGGTCTCCTTCGTAAACGTCAACGACCAGTCGGGTAACGGCGACAGGATCTGTTTCAATGTGGGCCGTGAGCTCTACTTCTACATCTACAAAGGCGTTAGAAAGGTAGCGTGCTAACTCGGCTAATGTGAACTGTTATTCGAGATACTGCTAGTTAAAGTTCACCACTGATGTCCCAGCTGTTGATGAAGTTTAGGCTAGTGTTAGCTCTATGAAATAACTCTGACAGGTGCTTGACTTTGAAATTAGCTGGGAGCTAGCTGGTTAGCTTGAAGCTAGCTTACTTGTTAGCCAGCCAGCGCAACTTGCTAACGTTAGCAAACCAGCAGCTACACCAAGGCCAGAGGCTAATCTCCGTTTCCTGCTCGTTTCTCTATTTTAGTTGTTATTGGTGGCAGGATTACTGAGGTTGCCTGAATACAACTAGGATAAAAAGGCACCCTTCTGTTGTTAAGTTGTCAGGATTGAAAATGCTTCTGAAACGGATGTAGTTTGTGATTAAACTCGCTGTCGACAGTGACTGCTTCAAGTTTCCACCCGTAACACCTGTCGACTTTTCATTGACTGACAGGTGTCGACAAATCAGAGATGCGGTTTCATTATGCTGACAACTACTTGTTTATTGAATTAATAACTATTGCTGTAAGGCCAAATTCTGTGATCTATATAGGATTATAAGCTGCCGCAGAACTATTTTTTTTTTTTTGTGGTTTTGAAATTATTCAGATAGCTATGTTCAAAAGTAATGGTACTGTGTATTTACATGGGTTGCTCTTTATTTAGTTCATTTTTAGCATCTTTAATATATGACTCGTGGCCTATCTGGCTCACTTAAAAGTCGTATTCACTAACGTGATGAAATATAGTCAGTTTGGTGTATTATATAGGCTAACCTGACTATTAAAGTTGAAGTAAAAAGTGCTACCTCTAAAGTATATCAATATTCTGTCGTGCATGGTAATCACAACCATCAGAGTGAAATCTCATAATTTCTGTAATGGTCGCACTAACAAAGGATTACTCAGCATGAAGAAAATGGCAAATCAATAGTAATATATATTTTGGATTACAGAATTCTGTGGCATACTAAAATCCTTTCATGTTATGTCATTAGGATCTTCACTTGGGGACATGTCTGGAAATAATCTGCCTGATCAAATCAAACCCACTCACTATATACTGAGTTTTTTTTTTTAGTGTTTCTTTTTTTTTAATCTAAGCTTATTTTATGTTTAATATACTTTGTGAATTTTCAGACCTTTAGTTTTTAAAAGCCCAGGTTGATGCTGGGCTCAGACACATATATAATGTTTCTCTAGTTAAGCAGAAGATGGAGAACATGTGGAAATCACATGATAATTGGTATCCAGTTTTCACAACAAGGTATCTGTTGTATTCACGAGTGATGATACAAATACTCCAGAAGCTACATTTTTATAACATAAGACATTTATGTTTTTAAGTGTTTGTTTTTTTTTATCTGAGAGGTTGTCTAATATAGCTAAACATGCTGTGTCAGCACTGCAGAATTTAGCTGACAGCTGCCTTGATATCACAGATTCACAAGAATCAGCTGACTGCTAAATTGAAGCAAAGTGTCATATATTATTTGATATTCACATATGAGTCATCCATGTCCTGTTGTAATATAGCTGCTT
Source organism: Atherinosoma microstoma (assembly GCA_037177055.1). Lineage (NCBI taxonomy): Eukaryota > Metazoa > Chordata > Actinopteri > Atheriniformes > Atherinidae > Atherinosoma > Atherinosoma microstoma. The sequence goes on along the minus strand of JBBBVU010000021.1, from coordinate 14,529,702 downwards.
GCTGAATTGAACCTGGAAGAAATTATTGCTGATAAGCTTGAAGTGTTTATGAAATTTCTGTAGAATTGAAGCTTTATGGAAAATGTTTAATGCATGACACTGCTAATCTAAAAAATGCCTTTATTCAAAGTAGTAGGAAAGAACTTGAATTAGATGCTTTGTAATGTCATTTTCAATATTAGGCTGTTATTTATGTATTGGAATTACCTAATTCCAATACTCTGCATACCCTTACTTTAAAATCAAGTCATATCCCTGTATAGTACTTTTTTTTGGTTAGTGTCATTGGCACTCTGATACATTTAAAGAATGGCTTAACCTTTCAGACTTTGTCAAGGGTAAAATGATGAATTCTTGACTGCACTCCTAAAGATTTAAGCAGACATTTTGGCTGTGCGGTGACACAAACACTCAATGTAAAGCCTTGCACTAATGAACGAATCAATGAGTCATCATCTTGAACTCAAAGAAGTTTCCATTCTGCTTGTGGTGTTAACTGTAAATCATTAACAATGGGACTATTATATCAGTTATCTTCATATGCCCTATGGCTTTTTCCTGGTAGCTTAACTATAGTGTCAGTTATTTGACAATTTAATGTCCCTTCTATTAAACTTGTTGAAAGATGTTTGATTGAAAAAAAGAAAAGTATTTGCCTTGAAATTAAAAAGGTTGTATCCTTTTTGGTCAGTGGGATTAAATATGTTAATTAATTTCTACCAACTTTCTCTGTGACTTTCTATGTCCTGTAAAAAAAAAAAAGTTACTCCATATAGCTAAAGGTTTCTGCTCTCAATGTGTTTTCATGCAGGGTCATTCTTTCTCTTTCCAGGCTGCTGACTTGAGCAAGCCAATAGACAAACGCATTTACAAGGGAACACAGCCCACTTGTCATGACTTTAACCACCTCACAGCGACAGCAGAGAGTGTGTCCTTGCTGGTGGGTTTCTCAGCAGGACAGGTACAGCTCATTGACCCCATCAAGAAGGAGACAAGCAAGCTCTTCAATGAGGAGGTAGGTCCCTGAAGGTCATGGGTTAAATTAAAATTCTTTGTGCAGCCTCTTCTATTTGTAACTCAGTTTTCACTTTGAATTTGTCACTAAATCATTTATTGCACTGTTGTTCACGTGGAGTTTTATCTTCCAAACATATGCATATTTTTAGGCCATTGCTGCTGCAAAGGTATTTTATTGCATGTCATTATGTCCCATGTAATTTAGAAAGATATATTCCTTCGTAGGAACCTTAAGTAGTATACAACACACATCAGATATGTAGAAATGACTATTTACTTATAGTCTAAAAGTTTTTAACTGAAATGAATGAAAAGTTAGCATTTTTCTCATGATAATGAATAAACCGCCTTGCAAGTGAGAAGCCAAAGTCAAAATAGACTGTTCACAATGTTTAAACATTTCATGAAGGCAATATTTTGGCTTGATATGCTGAAATAACTTACAAATATCTCAGTAAGGGATTTAGCATTACACTTGTCCAATCTAGCAGTAATGACAACAATTGCATGAAAAAAGTGGCTTCCTCTGAAGCTGTGAGGGGCCAGCTTTCAGAGATTAATGAAATCATTAATATGACATCTGAATATAGCTTTTTTTGTCACCCCCCAGCACTGTTTAAAAAAGAATCTTACCAAGTGTCCAGATAAGTTTTGTTTCACATTGTGAGTGTGGAATGTTGATTTCAGACTGAGGTTGACTAAAATTGTTTTTTCCCCCCTCCTATTTCCCTCTTTCTCTTTCTGCTTCCCAAACCTCAACCTTCATTCTCTTTTCCCAGAGATTGATAGACAAGTCCAGAGTAACATGTGTGAAATGGGTACCAGGCTCTGAGAGCCTGTTTCTAGTCTCTCATGCCAGTGGAAATATGTACCTGTACAATGTGGAGCATACTTGCGGCACCACAGCACCGCACTACCAGCTGCTCAAACAGGGGGAGAACTACTCTGTGCACACTTGCAAGAGTAAATCAACACGAAACCCTCTACTGAAATGGACAGTGGGTGAGGGGGCTCTGAATGAGTTTGCCTTCTCTCCAGACGGGAAATTCCTCGCTTGTGTAAGCCAAGATGGCTTCCTTAGAGTGTTCAACTTTGATGCTGTTGAGCTTCATGGAACCATGAAGAGCTATTTCGGCGGCTTATTGTGTGTGTGTTGGAGCCCTGATGGAAAGTACATAGTTGCAGGTGGAGAGGACGATCTAGTGACTGTGTGGTCATTCTTGGACTGCAGAGTCATTGCCCGAGGTCACGGCCACAAGTCGTGGGTGAGTGTTGTGGCGTTTGACCATTACACCACCAGTGTGGAAGAGAGTGACCCAATGGAGTTCAGTGGCAGCGATGAGGACTTCCAGGATCAGATGATCCACTTTGGGCGAGACCGAGCTAACAGCACTCAGTCTCGACTTTCCAAGCGCAACTCAACAGACAGCCGGCCTGTTAGTGTAACATACCGATTTGGCTCAGTGGGCCAGGACACTCAGCTGTGCCTATGGGACCTCACTGAGGACATCCTTTTCCCCCATCTTCCACTTTCACGGACACGGACACATACTAACGTGATGAATGCTACTAGTCCTCCTGCGGGCGCTACAATAATCACTAACACCTCTAGTAACACTACTAATGGAAACAACAGTGGTGCCAATACTCCTGGCATTAACTCCCTCTCTACTACATTACCACGCTCCAACAGCCTCCCCCATTCAGCTGGCACTACAACAGCAAACAGTACCAACAAGACTGGCAGTGGTGGTGGTGGAATCAGCAGTGGTATAATGGACAGTGCCATAGCTACTGGTGTGAGTAAGTTTGCCACACTTTCACTCCATGATCGAAAGGAGCGCCATCACGAGAAGGACCACAAACGCAACCACAGCATGGGTCACATCAGCAGCAAGAGCAGTGACAAGCTCAACCTCCTGACAAAAACCAAAACAGACCCTGCTAAGACTCTGGGCACGCTGCTGTGCCCGCGTATGGAGGATGTGCCCCTCCTTGAGCCGCTCATCTGTAAAAAAATAGCACACGAGAGACTGACTGTACTCATATTTTTAGAGGACTGTTTAGTGACTGCTTGTCAGGAGGGATTTATTTGCACATGGGCGAGGCCAGGCAAAGTGGTAAGTTCTTTTTAACATAGGAAATGTGGGGAAGATTGAAGTGATAACATTGCCTGTCAGTCCTTAGACATATTCTGAAGGTATACAAAAACATACAAAAACTCTTGACGTTTTGCCATAGAATTTTTAGCTTTTTATAGTTAAGTTGTCTCTACAAGCAGGCAAGTAATAAGCTTAAACATTTGAAACTTTGTTTCATGTGCATCTGCTTTTCAGTGAAATGTTTGATATGCCTAGGGTTCAAATGTAGTATAGCCTATTCTATGAAAATGAAGTTAATGTTTATATAATCCATTCTGTGAGGTAAAATAAGACATTAACCCATATGAAATCTTTTCATTGGTTCATAATCGTCCCACACTACATAGCCAACAAGTCATCTGCATACATTCTCACATTGAGGGTCGGGTTCTGGTAGCCAGTTCAATTTAGATCCAGTGCCTGGTCAGCAAAATTCCCAGCTTTAAGCTGGGCAGCAAATACATCTGCTGAACTTTACATCTCCTATTTTTCTTTCTTTTTTTTTTTTCTTTTTTTAAAAAAACAACTCTTTTTATTTATTTTCCTTTTCTTTGTCCTTCCCTGGCAAAGACCAATAATCAAAATATGCAAGTGACATTAGTAGTTTTTCTCTTATAGCCACATCTTTCTTTGGGGAAAAATGATGCATGACTGTATCAAATTAATAATAAATCTGTAACAGCTGTGTTTATACTCGGTCATTAACTGCAATCTGCCAAAGACTGTAAAATTATGAAATTGAGGTAATTATTTGGTGTTAAAGGTAATCTGTTAAGACTGCCATCTTAATGCATCAATAATGGTAAGAAATCAACATTTGAGATCTCAGTTCTCACATTACAGGGGAAGATTGTGGATGGGCAAGTGCAATTATTTCCTTGAATCGATAAAAATTACTACCACTAAAAGCTGAAGTATTTTTCACTGTTGAAAAATTGATTAAAATGGATATAAACTGAATTTATATTTTACTTTCCAATATTGAAAAAAATAGATTAAATTTAATAAAGGAATTAATCATTTGCTTTTGATAAGCAGATTTGATAAAATGCAGGTTAACCCTAACCTTTCCCACATTCCAGCTTATTATGCAAATGGCACTATAATTGCCTGAAGAGTCTCTGCAGCTCCTCCCGTGCTTACAGCTGTGTGTATGTAAACTTTGGTGCACTTTCCTTTTTGTCTGGTTGAGTGATATTCATCAGAATGAGGCACATAACATTCTGGATGTGGAATATAGCAAAATGCCTGTATTCTTGACCTTATTTTTGAGCAGAGAGATTGATCTATACCCAGCTGAATACTTGACTTTTATGGTTGTAGAAATAGTATCATACTGGATATGAACCACCCTGTTATAAGAAATCTGAAAATGCAGGATTGTGAGGATTAAGATTAATAGAAATGCAATAAAAATGTAATTAACAGGAAGTTTGTGGTCAAATGCCTTTTGAAGGTGACAAAAATATGGATCAGAATGTATAGAAAGACTTATTAGAAGAAATGATTGGTGCAGTCGTGTACAAAAGAAGTGCCTTGGTCAGAAAAACCCTTAAAAGACAATATTAGTCTCACACTGTACACAACTTCTTCACTCTGCACAGGCTTCTGATGTAATGGATGGGACTGGGATTTGGAAAGCTGAGGCAATTTTTCTTTTTTCTTTTTTTACTGAGCTGCTTGTTGCTTGATTTTGCTGCAGTATGTGGACTTTCCCAATGCAAATCTCCTTGTTTTCCTTTTTCCAGGGTTTATTGTCATCCCAAAACCAAGCCAGCTCTCCCAGTGGAACAGTAGTATAGCCACAATTTTTCTGCTGCTAAAGAACCCTGCAACCCAGAGTCTGATGCTGCTCTTCACCCTGCAAGCATTGCAAGTTTTCCTTTTTATTTTCTACCCTTCCCTATCCCAGTTTTGTTGATGGTTTTTCTGTTATTGTTTATCAGTCACTTGACTTAGAGGAATGAAAACAGGAAAAGGTGTGGTGCAATTATTGCGCTATTGTTCTGTTCTATGGAGTTTTAACACATTTTAGGTTTTTAAAAAAAAATCTTTGTTTTGTGTCAGATCTCATCAGACTGTTATCAGAATTAAGGCTTGGACAGTAGATAGATGCAAACCAGACAATTGTGGCTTGAGATTAAAAGGATGGTTTATTTAATTTTCATATTCCCTTTACCCCTTTTTTAAACCTTATAATTAACCATGTGTAGGTTGAGGGCTGCTGACTAAAATATGAATTTTAAAATAACTGTCCTTTTTTATGATCAAGTGCGTGAGCATCTGAAAAAATTGCATCCATCCACATTGACCACCACTTCTCTTTTCTTGAGTAGAATCTCCCCATTTGATGACTTTGCACTGATTTTTGTTAGCTATTTTGTTTTTTATAACTACTCGAATGGAGCAAAAGAAAAAAAGAGTTGAGGACTGCCTTGTTGCACTCGGCTTTAACATCCTCAATCTTGAAATCTGAATCTATAAAGCTGGATGCTGCAATCATAGTCTTTTTAAAGAAAAAAAAAAAAGGTTTGCACTTAAATTAGTTTATTAGAAGAAAATGGCTTTACATTTTTGGGTGTGCTCAGAACTCACAGATGGCTAATACAGTAGGTGAAGAAAATGATAAAAACTATTAAAACCTTTATCTATTGAGCATTTATTTTAATATTATTTCAGATTCAAATCTGCTCTGTATCATAATGTGTATATTGTAATTAATTGATTTGATGGGGGCCTAAGCAAACTACCATTATTCCAGTGGAAGTTTTGTCATTGATAGTTATATTTCTAAAGCCTAAAGTATACATATTAATAATATTAAAATAATCTTGAATACACCGTTTTCTGCTCTTTTTTTTGTGCACCTTCATATGTATGCATAACCAACCTGCACTGTCTCTGAACATGCCAAAATCACTGCAGAGAAGGGACTTGGGAGTGGCAGTCTATGAAGCTCAGGAAGTCAGGTAAACGGCAACTATCTCAAAAGCCTTTCTTCAACTTGATGTTGCTGTGTGTTGCCTCAATAAAAACATACTTCAAGATTAGATATCCGTTTACCTTTTCCTGAAATGAATTTTAATAAACTGGAATAGGAGACATTGCAGATGCCAACGTGAGACTTGAAATTCAGAAGCGTAATCTTTCCCATTTGACACTATTGCACTTTTAACGCATGTTTGTAGTTTGATCATTTCTTTAATGCTATAAGAAGTACAGAAACCTCTGCAATAGACAGAATGCTGTTGAAACAATCTAGTTTTGAAGAAAATTTTACTAAATATGAATAAATTACAGTGCTATTAAGATATTTGGTTTACGTTTGTGATCAATTCAAATATCTGACTCAACATTTGTCCAGTCTGTAATCCCTCCATGAGTATAGTAATATAAATGTTTTTCTGTGTGGATCAAGAAATGTGCTTTTTCATCACATCTGCAATGCGATTTTGTGGTATAATTATTTTATGAGAGTTTTCGCTGTCAACTTTTTGTACAAGAGGACTATTGCCCATGAAATCAGTTTGTCCTGAGGACTTCATTAACACTTGTTAAACTCTCACATTATAGTTCTTATGTAGATGGGTCTTTGTTGGCTTTGGGTTTTTCATGTTTATGATTTTGCAACTTTGAATCTCAGTGGATTAATTAAAAATACTATGGGGCCTTTGAATATTTCCCACCAGGCAATAAATGTGTCGGTCGGATTCAAATTTGGACTTTGATATAGTCTTTCAAGGGCATACAGAAACTAATAGTTTAATAAAATATTAAGAGTACTGTTCTCCCTGGAAAAAAATAACTTCTACCCGGTAGATATTTTTCTTTGTCCAATTTGTGTTTTAAAAAAAAATAAATTCATCCGTCTTCTACTGCTTACCTGGGATGAGGTTGTGGGGACAGCAACCTGAGCAGGGAAGCCCAGACTTCCCTCTCCCCGCCACATTTGCCAGCTCATCCGGGGGATCCCGAGGTGCTCCCAGGCTAGCTGAGAGACGTAATACCTCCTGCGTGTCCACGGCCTTTCCCTGAGGTCTCCTCTCTGTGGGACATGCCTAAAATACCAGACAGCTTAACTAGACTGAGCCATCTCACCTGGCTCCTCTCGATGCACAGGAGCAGTGGCTCTACTCTGAGCCCCTCCTGGAAGACCGAGCTTCTTCCCCCATCTCTGAGAGAGAGTATGGCCACCCTGCAGTGGAAACTAATTTTGGCTGCTTATGTTTGTGATCTCATTCTTTCAGTAACTACCCACAGCTCGTGACCGTAGGTGCGGGTAGGAACGTAGATCGGACGGTAAATCGAGAGCTTCGCCTTTTGGCTCAGATCCTCCTTTTGCACGACAGACCGATGCAGAGTCTGCATCACTGCAGACGCCGCACCAATCCGCCTATCGATCTCTCGCTCCATCCTTCCCTCACTTGTGAACAAGAACCAGAGATACTTGAACTCCTCCACTTGTAGCAGGACCCTACTTCTGACTGGAAGAGGATACTCCATCCTTTTCTGGCTGACGACCATGGTCTTGGATTTGGAGGGGCTGATTCTCATCCCAACCACTTCACACTCGGCTGTGAATCGTTCCAGTGAGAGCTGAAGATCACGGCCTGATGAAGCCTACATCATCTATAAAAAGCAGAGACTCAATCCTGATGCCACCAAACCGGATCCCCTCAACACCTTGGCTGCACCTAGAAATTCCGTCCATAAACATTATGAACATATTTTTAAAAAAAAAATAAAAAGTTTTTATAATGAAACCCCCAGGAAATGAATTATCCAGTTACTGGACTGTCCAGATCCTCAGAGTATTAAGCTATGGTCACCTGCTTCTCTGAAATTACACAGACATTGAAGTCATTCCATCCTAAAACATGGGGTTTAAATATGTCGCAATGCAGTGGAAATTTGCATTTACTAAAGGCTCATTAAACTCATTCATCATTTGTATTTTTAAGGGCTCAGACATAAATTAGTTTTTAAATGGTTGAAAACATGAAACGCATGACTAGGTCAGCTAAAATTAAACTAAATTATACTAATTTATTTAATACTACTATACATTTTGTGTTTCTGGAGATATCACTTAGGATTTCATCAGGTTAAACATGTTGGTGTTTCACTTGTAACTGGTAAAAGACAGGGCTTTTGATTTCCATTGCATTGCATTTTCTTTTTATTATTTGCAAGCATGTTTTTTGCTTTACAGATTACAGTGTCAAGCCTCTGCATATTGTTGTCCTCAAATATCTGTTCAGTAGGCGTGTCCTGTTTGAAGAGCCATTTTCTTTGGCTTTCAGATGTCCCTGTGTTTCCGATCCAGAGGTGGCATGTAGTAAGTCTTGAAGGCTGTGCGATGTGATTCATCCCGGGGCTGTGAAGAGAGGAAATGCAGCCTGAATGGGAAATCTGAAAACATTGAAAAACATAAACAAGGCACTTCTGGATTTTTACCCCCGCTCTTCAATCTAAAAAATTACATGAATCATTTCCAAAGAATTTCAGTAAAAACAAACCTGTGTTCCACTACATTTGTGTATTTGCCATAGTAAAATTTAGGAGTCCTAAATAAATTTTGTAATGTAAACAGGCTAATATCTGTGTAGACCTGCCATATTTACCTTGGTCAACTGTGACTGGCACTTTTTTGATGTAATTGCTGGCAGTGTTCCTCTGTGTGTGATGGTAAAAGCAGGAAGAGTGGAGACTGGGAATGAGATCGCAGGTCCTGGTGCAACTATGTTGAGTTTAGGCAGCTCTGCTGGGCAGGGGGGGGCATTCCGTCTGAGGAGCGGGTCTGCTACATGCTTCATATTGTGCTAGAGAGAGAAAGTAATAAATGAGTTTCGGGCATTTCGCTTCAGATGATTCCAACATTGGCTCGTAAAATCTGGACTTACGCTCATTAAAGGTGTCTGTCTTATGTGTCTTCCTCTCAGTTTACCAAGTCTGGTTGGTCGCCAGATGTGCTCCAAGGAGTTGTGCATCACATTACCCCCTACTCCATCCAAAGTTCCAGCAACTCGGTGAAGAGTGTCTGCTGTATTCTCTGCCATCCTGTTTTTTTTTTTTTTTAAAAAGGACAAAGTCTGAGCTATCACTATTCTTTTGAATGATAGTTTATTTAAAATTTTAAAGTCCTTCCTCAGTTTTAACATGCTTGTTTGAAAGCCTGTCATTTAAGAGATGAATAGCTTCTTTTAGATCTAAATAAAGTTAAGCATGTCACCTGATTTCCCTAAAGTATGTGTGCCTCAGGGATGTTTCTGCTGTGATGCGCTCATCAGGGTCGTAAGCAAGCATTTGATAAAGCATTGACAGAGCCGGAGCTGCGCAGTTGGGGATTAACCGTGAGATGCCAGTGCCTTTTTTGGGTGGGAAGTTGAAATGCATCGCTCTAGATCTGCCACACATTAAGACAAAACGGTTTTATTTTGTATACAATATATCCAATGTATACATTTCCAAATAATACATGCTGCGTCTGTTAAGACATGTTGAAGAATAAACACCTACTTCTTGAACTTTTGGAGTACACTTTGATCTGGTGTCCCCAACACATCATGGATCTTGGCAACTTGGTCCAACTCACTGGATCCAGGGAAGAGAGGATTCAAGCTGTAACATAATATCACTGTTACAGCATAGTTATTTCTTCATAGCTTTTAAAACACATTTATTTATGCATGTGAGCAGATGGGATCAAATTACACCGATGAATGCAAAGAGAGGGGAAACGTCTCAACTTTGTGAAATGAAAGTCTGAGTGCAACAGGTGAGAAGTCCTTGTAGATACCTCATGATTTCAAAGAAGACACAACCAGCACTCCAGATGTCCATTTTTAGGTTGTAATATCCATCGGTAAGGAGGCATTCTGGGGCTCTGTACCAGCGTGTGGAGATGTACTCTGTGTGGGGGGGCTTGGAGTACACACTCCGAGAGGAGCCGAAGTCACCAAGCTTCAAAAGATTTTGCTGCAATCCATGCAAGAAAATTATTTTATTTTTCAAATGATCAATGCCACAAATCAAAACCCACTGACACATTGTTGCAAAATAAATGTGCAACTTACTTTTATAAGGATGTTTTCTGGCTTTACATCTCTGTGAAAGATCCCACACCTGTGGGGAAAAAGCACATAAAAGAATCGGCATGTGTGAATCATGCATTTTTAATTTTGAGTTATATTAATTTTCTTTTTTTTGTACCTGTGCATATGTTCAAGTGACTTGCACAATTGGTACATATAATGCTTGACCGTATGATCAGGCAGTGGTGTTCGTCTTCCTGTAAAAAATTAACACCCATTATAATCCTGATTTGCACAAACTATAGAAACATTTTCCAGGTCAAGTTATGGTACTCATCGCACTTGCCTTGTATGAACTCGTAGATGTTCATCTCCATCAGCTCACATATCAAAGATACTGTTCCAGTTTCTTTGTCACTGAAACATTATGTTGGATTAGTATGTCATGCCATAAAACACAAGTGTAAGATAAAAGAAGAATGTGTTTTTGACAACACTCCGTTACTCACAAAATCAGTTCATGCAGTTGGATGATATTTGCATGAGGACTAAGTCTCTTCATTGCCTGGACTTCCCGCAGGTTGTTGGCCTGTTCCAAGCTTGAGATTAAATTATGTATGATTAAAGTTAAATTGCATTATATTTGCTTTTACTTTATGGTTATATGGTGATGACATAAGAATCTGGAGTAAATGCATTATTTTGTATTTCATAGCTTTTCATGACAAACAGAATTTCACCACACAGTATGGATACATTTTGTAGAAAATAGTTGAACAGATTTAAGGTGCAAAGTGACAAATCACACTTTAAGCTGTCAGATGAAAAGACAAGGTGAGCTCCCATCTTACAGGATGCTTAAGGCAAGTGGGGGTGTCAAGTTGTCTGCTCAAGTTTCAACTGTCCATACACAACAACACAGGATATGAAAATAGAAGAAAAACCACCAGTGCACAGGATCCTATGACAGAATCAGAAGGTATGTCCAAAAAAATACCTGTTGATGGTTTGCTTCATGGTTTTACATGCATAAAACTTCCCATCTTTCAGGCTCTGTGTTTTAACCACCTCTGAAAAGGCACCTTCTCCAATTTTCTTGATTATCTTGTAACCTGCAACAAATGGTAACAAAACAATGACTGATAAAAAAAGTGGAATAATTTAATTAACCTGTAACACAATACTAGTTAAAAATCACATGAACGTGTGATTGGATGAAGAGCAGAAAACATTAATCCCACCCCATCCAAAAATTAAAAAAAAAGGGTTCACAGTACTGATTACTTCTAAACACGCATCTTTCGAGTTAAGAGTGCATAGTCTTTGGTTGGAAGTTAACATTTAAGTCCTTAATTATTGCACCTTTAACATATCACTATTCTTGTATTTAAAAAAATAATTAATCTTACGATACTAAACGTCATCAAATTACGCGATGAAATTTAAAAGAAATTGCGACAATCCTTTGCTTTCTTTGTTTTCTGTATCATACATGTTTGTATGATGCACTTATGTATTTTTATTACAATAGAAAAAATAACATGACCCTAAAAGTCAAAAGTGAAACGTTGAATTAGGAAATCTCATTGACATGCGTACGTTGTTGTCAGACTCCGCTCGTCAGCTAATTACTAACCATGCATTCCTTTGAGTCTTTGTCGGCGCATGATAGTCGGTTATCCATAACATACGTATCTGTACTGCACATTCCAATATTAAGACGGTAAATTAAACGTTGATCCCGCTTCCGTGTGGATAAAGGACACTGAAGTCGTCTTGGGTGCTAGCCTAGCCCCGCTAGTAAACCCTGTTAGCTGACCGTCGCCTTGGTAACGGAGCACGCCTTCGCCCTCCACTCTGACCTGAGGAGGAAACTGGAAACTGACTGGATGTTCACAATTCTGGCCTCTCCGCTTGAAATATATAAGATTAAAACCCAAAGCATGTCTTGCCATGTATGAACAAAGCCAGTAAAGCAGATTTATTCACGGCAGGCCCAAATTTTCGACACGACTTAGTCTTATTATGCGCCCCTTACCTTCTTTCCAGAGGTGGGTGGTGACCTTAAGCTCAGATGTTTTTTCATTAGGCTGTGGGTTGTTGTTCTGCATATCTGTAGCATTCCCCCTATTAATCCAATCGGTACTGAGGGTTGTTTTGTATGCATTTCGAAGGCTTGCCCTGTTTTTAACGTCAATAAGCCAGTTTGAGTAGTGCATCATTGATGCACATAAATTGCTAAAAAGCCGACCATGAGCTTAGTTATTTCTAGAGGCAATTCCTGCGAGAACAAAGCAGCCAATTCATTGCACTGATATAATAGCATTACGTTAGACACGAATGCATCTCATTCACAATGTATTCTGTTCACTCACGTCTACTGTTTAAAAGGCGTGGACCTGATTATTTTGTACCTCATAGGCTTCCGTTAAAAAAGTACTTTCCGCGCATGTTCAGTAATTCTCTGCGTGTTTTCATGTTCATGCTGCTCCAGAGATGTGAATATTTCCTTCAGTTTATCTTTCCTTTTTGATATTCATATATAAGTGACGCTCAGTTTGAAGTCAACATGAAAACAAGATTCACCACTGTGGATATCAGGGCAGTTATTGCCGAAATCAATGCCAGGTAGGTGATAGGTGTGCAGCAAGCTAACTCAACTGTCTTATCTGTTTCAGCTAAAGCTAATGTTGAATTGTTTACAGATGTTCGTCATTCCTTCGTTTATTATGCCTCTTTCTTTCACAGCTACATTGGCATGAGGGTGTACAACGTGTATGACATCGACAACAAGACGTATCTTATCCGGCTGCAGAAGTAAGATGAGTTTGGAAACTTGTCTGAATGTTTGAGTTTCATAAGAAACTGAAGTAACTGACATAAACTAAGGAAGCCGAAAGCAACTGCGCGTGAAAACAAAACATTGTTAACATCTCATTCTCTCGATATAACGATTTAATATTTTTTTACCACTATAACTACGGAAGCTGAGAGTGGCCGTGCTTTAATATTTATTTAGAGCTTCAATATTAACGAGGTAACGGTATAATTAACTCGTAATCTCAAGAAAATGGCATCAAAATGTTATTATTGCAGGGAAGCTTCAATAATAAACTGATTAGGAAAAACATATACAAGTAGTTAGAATATCAGTCAGGAAATAATTTTATTACAGCTGTGTAAAATAAAGCAATATCTAGTTTTTATCACATTTTTTATTTTGCTTGTTCATTCATTCGTTAATCTGTAGTAGCTCAAATGCAAGATGATGGTGTTCTGCTTAAGTAATGGTGTGAGTGGCCTCAATGCAGCTTGAAATATTGGGACTCTAGTACATATAAACTAAGTAAATACACTTAGTTGCATTGTTCATTTTCAATCCCTGTTTATAACCGAGTGTTGTGTTGTTGTCTCAGGCCAGACAGTAAAGCTGTTCTGCTGATTGAGTCTGGGACTCGCATTCATTCCACAGACTTTGAATGGCCCAAGAACATGATGCCTTCAGGCTTTGCAATGAAAGTAAGAACACCTTGAAGATTTATTGTTAAGATCAAGCTTTGTGTATTAATAAGAATGAGAAATCTTCCTTTGTCTTTTTTTTTAAAAATGGCATTGCATGTTTCTTACTTCTCAACAGTGCCGAAAACACCTGAAAACGCGCCGACTTACCCAGGTTAAACAACTTGGAATTGACAGGATTGTGGACATGCAGTTTGGTTCAGATGAGGCTGCCTACCACTTGATCATTGAACTGTATGACAGGGTCAGAAAACTGCATTTAAGTTGTGTTGTACAAAACCTGTTTTTAATTACATGGGTTGCATCCAGTACTATTCAGATCATACCTACCAAGATCATACTTACCTTTGTCATGATGCTAATATCCGGCTCTGTGTTTGTCCATTTTCAGGGCAACATCATTCTTGCAGACCATGAGTACACAATTCTGAATCTGCTTAGATTTCGTACAGCTGAAGCAGAAGATGTTAAGATAGCTGTGAGAGAGCGATACCCAGTAGAGAGCGCCAGATTGCCTGAGCCTCTCATCAGTTTGGAACGGTAATGATATCTGTACATGTGTTTATTGAGTTTGGACCGTCATCAGAAATCATGAAACATTTACAATGACAATACTGGAGAAATCTGTTTTTATTTGATGTTTTATTCATTAATTTTTTTATTATAGACTAACAGAAATTCTGAGCAAAGCACCAAATGGAGAGCAAGTGAAAAGGGTTTTGAACCCTCACCTTCGTAAGTAGCCAAGCGGTATAACCACATAAACTGCTGTACTTTTAATATTTGCATTGAAACTGTGAGTAGACATCCATAGCTCTTCCAGGATTGAGATTAGGTTTCACAGTCTAGTTGTACGTAGAGGAAATTCAGGGCTGTTTTTTTCTTTTCTTAGTAAAGGTGACATCAAGAACAAAGTATGCAATCCTGAAAGAACAGAGCCCAAGTATTACACAAAAATACTTTCAGAAATCTCAATACCATACTCCAATCTTTGATCATGTGATTTTATATCTCAATTCTGCAAAGACCTGGATGGGCCTGGGACAAATTTATTTTGTTGAAAATTTGAAGGAAAATAAGCATTGCACCAAAACCTTAACTCAACTCTGAAGCATAAAAGAGAGAGAGGATTTAGGGTGACCTTGCTATCTGAGGTCAAACCACTCTTACAAATAATTGAGGAAATAATTAATTCATCCTTTTTTTATGTATTAAATCACATTAATTTAGCAGATGCTGAATCCAAATTGAGGCACAATGGGAAGTTCAGTATCTTGCCCAATAATACTTTGATGTTTAAATTGTGGAAGTTGTTTATCAAACCAGCAATCTACTTACTGAAAGATGAATGCTCATCATCTGAGCTACAGCTGCCAGTATTGAGACAGTTCAAAGGGAGATGTCAGAGAGCACCGAGCCCAGGGGCTGAAACTCAGGGTGAAACTTAAACATACAACAAGACAGTGACAATAAACACGCATCGTTAACGTACATTAAGCAATGACCGAATAGTTTGAAAAACACTTGGCTTGGCCATTCCATAAATATTTTCTTTTAAGTCTGAGAAAGGCTGTCCAAAGACATGACAAGTACATCTGTTACATGTGTTTTTCTTTTTCTGGCTGTATACAAACAGTTGATAAACTCTTTAATGAAACTGTACTTATGAGGATCTATTCATTTAAATTTCTTAAAGTTCATTTACTATGTAAGAAGGATGTCATAATTGTATTTTGTGTCTTTTCTTAACATGTCCTTAGCCTATGGAGCCACTCTGATAGAGCACAGCTTGATAGAAGCAGGACTGTCAGGCTCTGTCAAAGTTGACAGTCAGGTTAATGCTGCCGAAGGTATAGTAAGAAAGTTTAAGTACATTTTTTTCCTCTTTCAAAACCCTCCCCCAAAAAAACAAGTAGATAAACAGCATTTCATCTGGCTGCCTTTTCAGTTGCACCAAAAGTCCTAGAAGCCCTGCAGGTTGCAGAAACTTACATGGTAAAAACAGAGGACTTTAGTGGCAAAGTAAGTAAGGGATCTTTCATTATTGGGGAAGGTATTCTCGATTTCTGAAAAATATTAATTACATTTTAAAAACACTTCTTTTATTTAAAGGGTTACATCATTCAAAAGAGTGAAAAGAAACCCAGTCTAACTCCGGGCAAACCCAGTGAAGAACTGCTTACGTAAGTCTTGTGTTTCATGGTAGAATAAAATGTTTCTAGCTGGTTGAAATAGTAAATTAGTTGATGTCAACAATGTCTTTGCACAGATATGATGAATTCCATCCATTTCTCTTTGCCCAGCATGCAAAGAGCCCTTATTTGGAGTTTGATACTTTTGACAAGGTGAGTATCGGCACAATTGCTGCTTAAGTGTGTCTTTGGGTGAAAATACTGATGAAATCCTGTTTGGAAGAATAGCACCATTGCTGAAGTGATCCTTTTTGTCCAGGCAGTGGATGAGTTCTTTTCAAAGATGGAGAGCCAGAAGATTGATGTGAAGGCTTTGCAGCAGGAGAAACAGGCGCTGAAGAAGCTGGAGAATGTTAAGAAGGACCACGAGCACAGGCTGGAGGCTTTGCACCAAGCGCAGGTGGGCAACAAACAGCTTTATGCTTTTCACAAATTAATCTTGCTCCTTCATGTTTGCATTCATGAAACTTTAATGTTGGTGTTGTGACTAATTGATTAAGATTCACACTTGTTAGACAATTTATCTTCATATTTCAAAAGAAATCTTTCCTCGTGTGCTGCAGGAGGTTGACAGAGTAAAGGGTGAACTTGTGGAGATGAACCTTCCCATGGTAGAGAGGGCACTGCAGGTGGTGCGCAGCGCGCTGGCCAACCAGGTGGACTGGACTGAAATTGGCACTATCGTCAAGGAAGCACAAGCTGCTGGGGACTCTGTGGCCTGTGCCATCAAGGAGCTGAAACTGCAGACCAACCATATCACCATGCTTTTAAAGTGAGATCATTACTAAAGCAATAAGCGTGTCTAAAATCGAAATGATAAACCCCGTCATTGTGCTGTGACTTTCTATCGCCAGGAATCCCTATATTTCTGATGAAGAACAGGAAGAGGAAGAGAAAAATGATGCAGTGGAGGAGAAGGGGAAAAATAAGAACAAGAATAAAAATAAAGGACAGAAGCAGAAGCTGCAAAGAAACAAGCCCATGTTGGTGGATGTGGATCTCGGCTTGTCCGCTTATGCCAATGCCAAAAGGTGTGTTTACTCCTCCGGCTTTCACACAGAAAATAGGCTCTTTATGGAGAAAGTTTCTAGTTGATCAGCATTGTTATTGTGCTCATTTTAGGTACTATGACCACAAGCGCAGTGCTGAAAAGAAGGAACAAAAAACCATTGAGGCAGCAGATAAGGTGAGGAAGCTGCCTTTGTTTTATCCACATGTAAACTTGATTTATTTATAAAAAAAATATCATAATCAGCATCAAGCAGGACCTGTAGTCGTTTTTCTAAGGAAGCTCCGTAGTGTCCTATAACCCCTGGGAATTGAAACAATTTTGCAGTTGATCAGTCACTATACTTGAATTCAGGATGAAGAGATAAATGTTCTTCCATTTAATGTCATTGAAGGCTATGAAATCTGCTGAGAAAAAAACTCATCAAACGCTAAAGGAAGTCCAGACAGTGACCACCATCCAGAAGGCCAGGAAAATCTACTGGTTAGACACATTATTCTAACACTTGGATCATTCCGTATATACTCATTTTTCAACTGTCTCTCAATATCTTTTTTCCCTTTTTGCCAGGTTTGAGAAGTTTCTATGGTTCATCAGCTCCGAGAACTATCTCGTCATTGCTGGACGGGACCAGCAGCAGAACGAGATTATTGTTAAACGCTACCTCCGGGCAGGTTGTCAAACTTCGGTGCATCTCTTAATAAATAAATACCTTCAAATTCTGGTCTGTCACATCATGTGTACTTTTACTTTATCAGGTGATCTCTATGTCCATGCTGACCTCCATGGGGCAACAAGTTGTGTCATTAAAAACCCTTCAGGTAAACAACATGTTTTACTGTTCAACTAAATTTGCTCAGTTCACGTAGTAGTTTGTTTTCCTCGATTTCTCTTTATGCTTATCTTTACCTCCCTCTTGGTGCTGCAGGGGATCCAATCCCTCCCCGTACTCTAACAGAAGCTGGCACCATGGCTGTGTGTTACAGTGCTGCTTGGGATGCCAAGATTATTACCAGTGCTTGGTGGGTTCATCATCATCAGGTAAGTCAGATGAGAGAGGGATGACGCGTTTGCTTACGTCACAAAAAGGCTGCCTTACAATCTCACAATGGTGCAAAGATCCAGCATCTGCATGGTACCTTTAAGCTGCAGAAAGGGTCACACATAAGAAAATGAAAATTGATCCAGCTGTAGACATGTGATTTATATTTTAGATTTCAGCTCTATTTATTCTTACTACATATAGTGTAACTGTTTCTCAGGTGTCAAAGACAGCGCCCACTGGAGAGTATCTGACCACAGGAAGTTTCATGATCAGAGGTACAACCCACTAGTATAATATACAATTATATTTTATTTGAGTAAGCTTAACTTGCAGGTTGCAGGGCAATTTTTAACAACATTAGATCACAGGACTTAATTCCTCCTCTTTTATCTCTCTTTTTTTTTTTAGGGAAGAAAAATTTTCTGCCACCCTCTTACTTGATCATGGGTTTTGGGTTCCTCTTCAAGGTAAACTGGTGATTTTAACACATTTCAAGTGATATTTACACATCTGTCATGTTCAGACGGTTAATTTTCCATCTCTTTTTGCCTCTTGCAGGTGGATGAGCAGAGTGTGTTTCGGCACAGAGGGGAGCGAAAGGTAAAAGCTACAGAGGAAGACATGGAGGAGGTCACATCCAGAACTGCTGAGCTGTTAGAGGAAGGAGAGGAGCTGATGGGTAGGAGGACAAATCCACTTTCTGATGTTCATAAAAACTCCATCCAGTTATTGCAGTTGTTTCTGTTGCCTTTGCAGGGGATGACAGCAGTAATGAAGACCTGGAAGAAGAAAGAGAAGAAGATGGAGAGACCAACGACCTGGGAAACGAGATCAAAAAGGAGAGTGATGCAGAGATGGATGATGATGTGAGTGGAGAAATGGGGGTAACTCCTGAGGAGGCTGCAGCAGATGCAGGAGGGATGCGGTCAGAGATCAACAACATGGAGGAGGATAGCGAGGAAGACAGCGGTAAAGAAAAAGAGATCAAGAGTGAAGAAAGAGAAGAATTCAGTTTTCCAGACACAACTATCTCCCTCTCTCATTTACAACCCAGCAGGTAATGTTGTAGCTTGTGCTTCTGTGATAATATCAAGACAGCAAATGGTCTGTCAGTAAATTCTCTTTCCCTGTTTCTAGAAGTGCTCAGAACCCTGGATTTAAAAAGGAAACAACAACTCAGGTAATTATTATTAAAATCACTGAACTTTAAAGTCATTATGAATTTTTTGCACTTCATACGCTCATGTTATTTCATTGATGCTGCTTTAGGCCGAGGCAGATTCACAAGGTAGAAAACACAAGACTGCAAAGCAGAAGAGGTGAGTGGTTTGTTCCAAATGCATCAGAAAAGCATTTCATAATTGAGGAAGACCATACTCCACTTTTGTTTGTTCCTTTTTCTCTTCACCATTAAATAGTTTTGAGGAAAATATAATTAGAAGAAAAAGCACAACCAGTCAGTGACTTTATCATTTAACATTTTTGTTACGTTTAGAGAAGAGAAGAAGAAGAAGCAGAAACCGGAGAATAGTACCACTGAAGAGAAGATGGAGATGTCATCTGATGGATCTGCAATGGACCACGGGTCCAAAAGTGGAGGAGGGCCCTCACAGCCACCTCTGAAGAGAGGACAAAGGGTAATAATAATGTTACCTTTTTTTTTTTACATTATCTTACTTGTACTAAACATTAAGATATAAAACATAGTTTAGAAACAATTAATAAATGTTTATGTTTTAAAAAACTTGGATACAACCTCCTGCTTTTTTGTGAGAGATGAAAATAAGAAGAGAAAAAGTCAAATTGGAGTCAAAATCAGTTTATTTCAGCCTAAAGTTAACGGCCAGTAAAAAAGCACAAAGTTTTTAAAGTGTCATTGGTACCTTATATTTCTCAATTCCACTGTCACACAAACATTCTGGTGCATGTGACTCAAAACAAGCTATATCGGTATAAACGATTATTCCCTATTTCTATATCTCATCTGAAAAAATCTCGATATATAGCCCAGCACTGATGACGAGTGCTAACTGTACAAGGTGCTCAAACTTTTGCTTCTGGTACATTTTCTTGTTTCCTTTTTTTGTTATTCTGATACAGTCAAAGGTGGAAGCAGAATTCATCTTAAACTTGATGCCTTTTATTCACTCACTTTTCCTTTTAACGTAACATTTTGCACTCTATCATACTATAAAGATTAACACCACTGCATCTCACGTCGTTACTGCAGAACAAACTAAAGAAGATCAAAGAAAAGTACAAAGACCAAGATGAAGAGGACAGAGAGCTGAGGATGCAGCTGCTTGGGGTAAGGG
The DNA here is from genome assembly GCA_037177055.1 of Atherinosoma microstoma. Taxonomy (NCBI): domain Eukaryota; kingdom Metazoa; phylum Chordata; class Actinopteri; order Atheriniformes; family Atherinidae; genus Atherinosoma; species Atherinosoma microstoma. The sequence continues at coordinate 14,509,430 of JBBBVU010000021.1, read as the reverse complement.
TTATTAAACTGTTCAACCCTCATTGTGTACTTACATTGACCTAAGTAATCTCTTCCAATTTTATTGTTCACAACATGCTTATAAAGTAATAGTAAATTAAGTTCCAGCCAATTTTCCTTCTTTAGTCAGCTGGCTCTGCCAAGGATGAGAAAGTGAAAAAAGGAAAGAAGGGGAAGGGGAAAGAGGAGCCCACCAGGAAACCAGCCTCTCAAAAACAACAGCAGAAACCTGGTAATGTGATGACTGCAGTGATGAAACCAGAGCAGACAGGAGAAGGGGAGAAAGAGGAGAAGGAGAGGCCAGCTGGAGAGGAAGGAGGTCCAGCAGATCAGGAAGACAAGGTAGACAACTTGGGAGTCCAGAGTTCATTGCCACAGGATGTATTCTGTAGCAAAACCTTGATGGTTTTTCTTATGTTTCCTTCAAATAATCAATTCTGTTTTCTGCAGGAGGAAGAGGTGGACCAGGACAACCCTGGAGCAGAGGTGTGTTACTAATGTGGACATGTAAAGGTAGATAACATATCAGTAACGGAAAGAAAACTTTTCTAAAATCCCTTCACTTGTTACATCAGGAAGCAGAGAATCTGCTCACCTCTCTGACTGGCCAGCCCCACCCTGAGGATGTGCTGCTGTTCGCTGTGCCAGTCTGTGCTCCATACACTGCCCTTTCCAACTGCAAGTATGTCCAATTAACCTTTTTGTGAAAGACAAAGTGAGAGTTTTAGACACTAATGACTCATTTATTCTCTGTAGGCACAAAGTGAAACTGACACCAGGTTCTCAGAAGAAAGGAAAAGGTATGAATGAATGATCTATTTTATATAAACACATTAAAGTGTATTAAGAAAATATTCTAAAATGGAAAGCAAGGCTTTTATCATTTACCTTTTTCCTTCTCTTTCAAGCTGCTCGAACTGCAGTGTTCAGCTTTATGAAAGCTAAAGAGGCCTCACCCAGAGAAAAAGACTTGTTCCGCAGTGTCAAGGTAAAGAATTTATAACTTGACTGCATCGTAGTAGCCGGTTAATAATCTAAATCTGTAAAACTGTCAACCACTTATTTTCTGACCAGTTCACTAATTGGATGTTTTATAATACAGTATCTTCAAGTTTGAGATTCAAAACAATTCAAATTTCTGTTTTAACCATTTAATACACCAATGAAATGAATGCTTAAAGCAACAGCCGTCTCAATGTCCACTTCTTCTGTGTTGTAGGATGGAGACCTTTCCAGAAACATGCCAGGGAAAGTTAAGGTATCTGCTCCAAACTTGCTGGCCGCCAAGAAGAAATGAGTGACCGGTGAACATGTACCTGTCAAGAACTGCAAAATATTTTTTAAAATCGGCACAGAAGTGCAGTTTAATGGGACTTGTTCTGCATCTCAATCATCAGTTCTGCCCCCATGTTTGAATAAGAACTCTTTTTTTTTTTAAAGATTGATTGTATTTGATGATCAGCAACATGTAAAGAAACTTAACTCACGGTATGTGTTTATTCCTTGAGTACAAAGTAGGCATTGCAATAACAGTATACATTGTATCCTACAGTTAAAAAAAATGAACATCAAGGTAATATTGTGCAAACCAGGCAAGTACAAAAAGCCCTATCTACATGAGGCATTTCAGTGCAACGTGGCTCAACATCCAATACACTCACTGTATATGAAGTTATCCATTAAATTAAAATGCTACAGGAGCCAACAATTTAAAGGCTTTGAAAGCCTCTTTGAGAACACAGAACTCACACACACTTCCTCACCAACATATAAATAACTGTATATACACAAATAACTAAAAGTTTACATTTCTGATTCCAGAGTATGGTCTTAAGTCTTAAAGCACTAGTTTTAGGTCTGTGAGGACGTAAGTAAATAAGCAAAGTTCAAGCAAACATCTATGTTCAAGATCACATCAAAAATGGATTACAAACTGCTTCAGTTAAAGCAAAACTGAGTATTTTGGGCTTCCCAACCTCTACATTTAGTGTTAAGACGATGTTGGCATGTTAAGATGTTTTTTGAAGAAAAACAGCAGGAATTACAGTTTCACCTCCACATGTTGATTGTGTAATAATTCACAACTAGTATCCCATAGCTTTTTGAAACTTTTTTTTTTCCAGTAGTCCTTCTGACAAGTTGAAACATTTGTTTTTTCTGGAGAGAACGAACAAAGTACTCCTCAAAAAGAAACCTGAGAACAAAAACTAACTTTGTAAGTAGTGTGGGACTTCAGATGTCTTATTTCTACCATTCAAGCTACCCACCATAATGTTTTACTGCATCTGCTCAAAGAGCCTGTTTCTGGAAAAAATCTCAACCTTCAGAAAAATGCTTGTTTCCTCCCTGTTGCTTGTTTCTAAGCAAACGACCACATGGGTACTTTAAGCAACATTTCTACAGTAAAGACAAAAAATTTCCATTTGTGGGAGCAGATTGTCCCAGACACTGAATATTGCTGGCCAGTGTTGTGCTGTATTCAGGTGCAACCGAACGGAGAGCCTTTGGTCAACACTGTTGATTGGGAACTTTCTCTGCGAAGGCAGGGAGGTTATGTTTTTTTCCCATGAGATGAAGGGATGAAATGCTTTACAGTGCTTTTCTGCTTGGATGGGGGGGGAAGAGCAAAAAGAAAACAAACACTTTCATGGCTACAAATATGCAGCTGTTCACTATTGCTTAGAAATGTTTGTTATGCAAGTGTCCTCACAGTAAACCAATGCTCTAAAAGGACTGCCTGCTTAGAGAGAAACACATTGTGTCCCACTCATACATACACTCCTGTATAAAACTCTGAAATCCTCTGGAATACAATACTTGTGTCCTTCCAACCTAAGATCCCAGTGTGTTGACGCGGGACATTCTCTGTTTGAGGCTGTGCAATAGGTGTTTAGGCAAGCAGTCCCAGTAACAAGACAAACGCGCCCTGTTCTGCAGAACCGTCTCCATGCACAACCTGAAGAATGGGGACAGGCACATAAGAGACTAGCAAAGTATAAAAAAATTAATATAAATATACAGTATATTTGTCCTCATGATATTTATAAGAATTTGCATCTGCACACACTTACCGAACTAATGATTTGGGCTGAACGTTGAAAACTAGTAACTCATTGCTGTGAGCCTGTTGCCAACAAAAAAAAAAGGTTAGAAAATTGTCAAATTTAATTGGTGAAAATAAAAAGCAAAGATATGACAAAGGAAGAATTTATGTTTAGCTTACAGCTCTGTGATGAGACAAAAGATTGTTGGCACACCCTCCGAACACAAACACCTCTCCATCAGGACCAGAACAGGCTGTGTGCCACAGCCTGAAGTACACAAACAAAATGTCAAATTTCCAGACAAAGGCTGTTCTACAAGCATTTCACCAAACGTTCACAAAGAGATGAGATAATTACCTGGGACTCTCTGTGTGACTGTGTATGAAAGGCTTCCATTCATTCTTGCTTACACAATATAGCCAAGCATCACCTGGAAACAAACATAAGAGCATCTCTATGAGAACAGGCAGCACGTGGAAACGATCTCCTCCCTCTCAACAAGTATCCGACTCACTCAGTGTGTCTCTCTCTGTGGTGAAACCTCCAAACAGGAAGATGTGGTCTGACGACACAGGCGTAAAGGAGTGCCAAGAGCGGCCCACGGGACCCTGCTGGGGAACGCTCCTATGAGGCAAATGAATAACGAAATTCAGGTTATCAGTGCTTTGGCTTTTGAATGGCTTTTGGATCATCTTCCATCTTCATATTACGATACGAAGGAAGCTGGTGTAGATCATTCTTTTGAGACTCAGCGCCCCTGTGTGGGCGCAATTAGTGTTAAATATTAATTCATCATTGTGACGGCATGAGTAGTAGTGCGTAAATTCAGTTAATGCCACGTGCGACCATTATTATTAACCTCCTTATTTCAGGTGCAACCACCGTTTTGATGCATAAATCTCTATTCATCTACAGTGTGATCACTATAAAGGAAAAGAAGATGAACACTTACATTTCATGCCACTCCCATGTGTCCAGATCAAGGTAGTACAGGTCATTTAGTCTGTAATTCTGTTGACCAAAACATAAATAGAGTTGGTGGACACAACCATATTATTTGAAATGTTTATCTTACATATTTTTTTTTGACAAAGAAATTTACAAGAAAGAGATAAAATGCACTCCTACTTTACCTTGTATCTTCCCCCAAATACATAACCTCTGTTGCCGACTGTAGCACAAGCATGAGCTGCTCTGGGTGACGGGGTGTTCCCCTACATCCCACCAAAGATGGAGAAAATACAAATTTCTTTTCAGTGTTGCTTGTTTTAGCATACCAAAAGAAACCATTTGTGTAAACGGTTTTAATTCCAAATGCTTTACATGTTTTTATATCTAAATAAACCGGACCTTTAATCCTTGTCTCTAGTTGTCTAATTAAGAAGTGTGTGAGTAAAATTGGGAAGCAAAAACAGTCTGTGAATGCATTTTATTTTGATTTTATAGATTATCTGTTTTCTTTTCTTTTTACCTGAGTGATAGGTTGACTCCATGAGGATGTCTCCAGGTCTAGGACATGGATGTGGTTGTTCCAGCCTCGCCCCGGGCTGTCCCACTGCATTAACAGAAATAACAACTAAAGGGTCATCATCTTTACAGGAAGCTAATTCTCCAGGTTCTGTGGAAGAATGGTTATTAAATACAGCAGATTATATCCTGGCCATTTTATATTAAGATAAAATAGATTTTTTTTTTAAATTTTGCAGCGATTAAACTGAGATATATTTTCATTTATTGTTAATTATGTGAATAATATTAGTTTACAGACCATGAGAGAAGATGATTCATCATATTGAAAAGTCCCTCGATGAGAACCCTGTGGAGCATAGCCATAGCCCCCGAAGAATATTAGTCTGCAAACATGCAAGTTTACACAAAATTACAAAAAACAAAAACAAAAAAACAACCAAACAAAAACAGCTGCCACTGAACATACTGTATGTAATTGTTGTATACATTTATTATTATCTTCTAACAAGCCAAAGCAAAGAAAAACATAACCGTATGGATTGAAACTTAAATATTGATGAACAAGTTAGTGGGTCAATGTTAACATTAAATATGATGAAGAAAGAAAACAAAACCCTCTCTTCACCTGTTCTTCTGAACCCAGCACCCTAATTTGTCCTTAGAAGATGGAGGAAGTCCTTTAAGATCCCTCATTTCCTCCCACACAAGGCTAGGAGCCCTTAGGGGCAGGCGGTAGATCTACAAAGTACAACACAGAAAGTGGGGTCTCTAAACAATAACCAGCATCTTAAGGCTGTAATAAATTGTAATAAGCAAAAATGATGGCAGAACATTTGCTTAATGCAACACAAAAACTGTACCCTGTTTGTGTTTCCCCTGGCGTGATGACCGCCGAACAGATGGAGGACTCCATCTACACACACTCCACAGCTCCCCGACATAGACGTGTGCAAGTTACCTCCTGCTACATGCTTCGTCCTGTGAACATTCAAATTTTTTTTTTTTGGGTGGTCTGGTAACTGATGACAGGGTTATTCATTTGCAAAGCAGATGTTCTCACCACACTCCTGATTCCATGTTGTATGTCCAGATTTCATTTCTTGGCAAATATAGGTCAAAGAATCCATGGTTTTGAGCATTCTTGATCAGAAGGAGAATATAAATTAGAAAATAAGGAGACGATGAGAGAACACAAATATATAACAGAAATTTATCTATGGCTCATACCTTATATCCACCCCACACATACATAATGTTCCTATCAACCACAGCTATGTGACCACTGCGCTCGGCTGGGGCGTCCAACTCGAAGGATTCAGATGCTTCAGTGTCCACTGGCTGTTCATCCTCCACATCATCATCTTCCTCTTCCTCAGGCATATCATCATTTACCATCCAAGCAAACAATCTGTCATCTTCATCTCTATCAGAGTCATTCTCATCTTCTCCAGCAGGCACTTCTCCTACATCTTCCTCCATCTCTTCATTTCTCTCCGCCATGTCAGCTTGTCCTGTCTCCTGACATGGAGAAAGAGTAATTACCGACCTTGGAGCTGATGCGACCATCCAAACGTTTACAAAGATTTTAAGGTCGTACGAGGACACATCTAACCACATTAAAAACATTGTGCATCATGGATTACAAGTATACTCCTCTCAATCCACCCGTCAGCTGGACATTAAACAAAGAGTACTGAATTTTCTTCCAGTGCAAAGAGTGTGATTTTTTTTTTTTACTTTACTCTAAACGTTTTTCTAGCTTTGCTTAACAAAAACAAATGTGGTTTAAGAGCCCATGCAGCGTTGGCTAGCAGCAGCAGTTGCTGCTGACCTACTTTGATAGATTATCTGCATAGGTTACCAAGTCAACGTTAGCAGCTAGCATATCTTTTAAATTGCTAGTGAAAACGGCTTAAAAGTCTCGGTTATGTTATGTGGTTAAGATGAGGTTATAAATGTAACCAGTCAAATAGCCTTGGTGGAGCTAAGGAGGAAATGACAGCCGTTTGCCACTTGTTCTGCTCACCGTTAGCTTTGTAGTTTGCCAAACACTCACAAAATTTAAAGCAAGTACCGAGCTAAATTATATCTGCAACGCCCACAACGAATTTAATAAACATGTCACAGCCACGACCGAATGCATTCAAATAAATTATAACCATACCTTGTCAGATGTTTGATTTTTCTGAAAATATCAAGTGAGATCTTCACAACCCCCCCGGAAGGAAAACCTTGTTACACCTAAATCTGTGACCCATCAGAATCTGTGACCGACTGGCCGCAGGGGGCGCTAGTGTCAATTTCTCAGCATTTACGTCTTGAAAACACTTGTGTTGAAGCGCGAGTACATTATAAGGCAGTTACAGTAGTCACACATTCTGATGGCTATCAGAAATGGTGACGGCTGTGATTATGGCTATGTGAGGGTCTTACATTATGTTAGAAGAATCCAGACTCCCCAGAAATGGTGCCAGAGGTCACCATAGACTTAAATACAAGTGTTTTCAAGACCTCGCTCATTTTCTAGGAAGGCACATGCAGTGAAAATGTACACAAGCGCCCCCTGCGGTCACAGATTCTGATGGGTCACAGGTTTTGGTGTAACACCGGATATGGCCAACCTATTAAAGCGGAAAAGAAGTAAACCGTCATTTTGGCACAAATGGTCATCTTTTAGTAGAGCTAAATATTTTTATTTTCTTAATAATGTTTTAAAGGAGTCCCTATTGGTCAATTTCAGTTTTACGAACTACCCCACAAATTGCAGGGGTAAAAATGGAAAATCTGGTATATGAGGGTACTAAAGAAATAGTGAATTCTGGCCTAGATATCAGGTGTGTGTATTGTAAAATGTTATAACAAATGAAATAAAAGCAGAACATTTTTATTGGAAATTTATGTAATGTTCTTTTTAATTTAGTCAAGGCATATTACCCACTAGATGAGTATTCTTCAAACAAGTCGTTATGGTGAGTATAAACAATAAAACCTTTATTATTGCTGAAAAAAACAACACATATATATATATATACAGTTATTTGATAAGTCAATGTACACAAGTAGAAACAGAACTGCTTGCAAAATCCATTATCTTCCTTACAGTCCCTGAAGTTTGCTGTGAAGAAAAGAACAAAACAGTCAAGTATACAACCACAATATCCATTTTGAGTAAACCAAACAAGAAAGTACAACTTATAGAATGTCTCCCACCTGTCCTCGACAGTTCTATTGGATGGATAGTACACCTTAAATGAGAAGCCACTTCTTGGGAATGAGCCCTGCAAGAATAAATATATTAGTGATAAAAAGGTCATACCAAGAAAAAAAGACAACAAAAACTAACAGACAACTTATAGTTTGATGCTTCTGTTTCATACCGGGTTGACACAGAGACAGTCAGTGTTGGTGATGCTGAAAGGGTCGTACTTGTCTGCAAAGACAATGACATCTGGCACTGGATAGGCACGCAGGGAGTAGTCATAGGCCCAGAACACAGGACAGACATACAGAGGCAGCGGAGTCAAGTGACCCTGGGACAGGATGGTCTTGACAAACTAGAGAAGAAGAGAAATGAAGATCTGAAGAAAACTAATAATACTGTATGTTAGTGATGACTGATTCATGTATGAGCAGGTTTGTTTTGACAAAAATTGAACTCACGTGGTTTGGAATGTCAAGATTATCGTTGGGCAACCGGACACAATTCCTGCACATCTTGTTGACCAGGTCTTCTCTGATAATTACGATCTCTTGGCTGCAGTACTGAATCCTGACAAGATTGCAATAAGATCATTTTTATTGCAGTTTCAGTCACAAGACAAAGTCTTAAATACATCCATATATATATATATATGTTAGTTTCATGTATATCCCACTAACTGGCCAGTTTAACATTTGATTTAACATATACTAACATCACATATAGTGACATGACTTACCTGCATGGGTTGGTTGTGAACACAGAGAATGGCACCCTCTGTCTGAACTCCTCCGTGATGTGATCTGCAAAAGGAGGCCTGAAGAAAATATATTCATCTGTACTTTTCCAGCCCACAAAATCTTCCAAATTTAATTTAGAAGAGATGTCGCTGAAGGCTCACCGTGGAAGGATGGTGCCTGGACCAGGGTCCTCAGGGCCAGGAACAAAAACAAAGCGACTACTGTAGGTTTAGAACCAACACAATTAAGTCAAACAATGAAGCTTAATTAAATAGACTAATACAATCCAAAACAGACAGATTGGGGAATATGTTATCACCTACCTGCTGTGAATGCTGGGGTATGCACATATAACATCAGCAAGAGCCTTCAGGGATTCTAAAAGGAAAAAGTTGATATGCATTTCTGGTATGTTTTGTAGGCTGTCTCTAAGTATGATTAGTTCTATGTTATTTTGCTTGTGGCAACAGGCAAGTCTGTCATACTGTTGTAAACATTTCTCTTTTTTAATATCTTTTGGAGAAGTGGTGTAATCATTAAGCATGAAATTGTATTGTTTTTGAGACTGTGCAGATTTCCAATTAAACTTCACTCCTTATTCATTCATTTAAAACCCTTTAAAACTTTTCAATAGGACAAAACAAACGGCTCACCTTTGAGTGATTTGATCTGTGTTTTCCCATATGGGGCAGAAGAGAAGTTTCCACACAAAATGAAGCATGTGGGAGGCATGGCAGCATATCCTACAAAATAGATGAAAAAAAAAAAAAAAAGAAGTTGACAATTTGAAAAGTATCTTATCAAGTGTGTATTCTTGATCAGTGAAAGCCTGCAATATCACACCAGAGAACATGATGTTGAGCTTCTCCATCACTTCCACGCTGTCCAGCCAGACATCAGAGACCATCACAAACATGGCATCTTCGTTCTCCTCCTCCAGCTGCTTCAGCTTGGAGGAAGCTTTCACGGAAGTGTTGGATGGACCACCAAAGAAGTTAATGTTCCCATAGTATGCCCTGGAATTAATGCAAGAGTTTAACTGTAAGGTGGCAGAAATACATACCAGTTAGTTACTTACTCTGCTTTCATAGGAGATTGTAACCTTCGCAGATTTAAACCAATTATGCAAGCTTAAAGCATCTCCTGTTGAACACTTAATCTTTACCCCAAAGTTAAACTGACAAATTATTTAGAGAGCACCGTAACTGTAGCCTGTTTCCATCAAAAGTTTTAGTGTTATGTTATGTCTGTGTGATCTCATCAGTCAACTAAATAGAAAGCATTAGACTTCATTTACTCCAGCGGCGTTTTAACCACACAAAGAACAACATGGTAAATTGACTTTGATAGTCACACTGAATGGGTGCTCCTAAAATTTAGCTAGAGTATGATCATTCTGACACTGAGAGGAATACACAGCTTTCATTAAACCTCACTTCTACATGTAATGTAAAGAAAACCTTTCTGTTCCACTGACTCCACTAACCTTGTAGCTGATGAAGGTTCTGTTGGTGGGAACCCAAAGCCATTGACGTGGAACACAGAGTCCTCATACCAACCTGCAGCACAGAGAACAAAGTTCTTCTTCAACACCAGACATTAAGAAAAATACGTTATAACTTACTTAATTTCAATCATTCTTCATTTTCTGTTCCTCAGCTGAAGCAGTTTTTTTTAAAGATGAATCTTACCTTCTGCCAATACAAAGCAGGACTCTGTGTACAGGCCATTATGAAACTGGTGAGGACAGAATCAAGGACTGAATCAATCATAATTTTACGTGTATAAAAACTCTTTTTGTTGACAAACTCAGAATCTGTTCAAAGGATATTGCTTTGGACATGTCCAGCTGTATTGTTCCACTTGGGTCCTCCAGGAAAAATTTACCCTTAAAAAAATGTACAGAAAAGTGATGAAAACTAAAAAGTTTTCAAATAAAATATATATACACATAGTACCAGAACAGAGGAACAAAAATAAGTTTAAGAAACTTTTTCTGCTATCTGACATTTCTGAAAAGCATGCATCCTTATCTGACCTCTTTCAGTTGTGTGACCATCCCCAGTACGATCACCTCTCCCAGTTTAGCTGTGCTACCAAGCAATGCTTCAATTGTTCTCAGCTGGAAAAGACAAATAATAACAGAAAAAAAGCTTAATGAAGTGAATTAAGTAGCTAAATTACTTGCACACAAGATAAATTAAACATTTTTCATACTTAACTTAGTGGGTAGTTACATTATTCCTGGATTCTATACCTGAAATTTGTTTTGACCCCCTTCAACAGCAGCTCCTATTGCTGGTGGGGTGAAGAGCTCATGGCGGTGTGTACGCTACAAAAATAATACATCCACATGAATACAACAGGCAAACTACATGTGCCAGAAAGAGCACCAAAAAGAGAGGGCTGAGCATTAAGAGTTGGATGTTACTGACCTGTTGTAAGATTGTGTAGCGCTCCCTGAAGAGTTCAGCTTTGTCTTTGGCCAAACCACACAGACTGGGGGCCGGATGGCTGGTCATACTGATGCTGGATTAAAAAGCCACAATAAAAACATTTATGATTTTGCCTGAGATCAACAGCATAAAAGGTTGACGTGCATGCAAGTGTATGTCTAAGCAGCTGCAGTTTATTTAAAATAAATTGTACTGATTCAAATGCAAAGTAGCTAAATGAATAGACCCTTTACTTACGGTACAAACTTCTTCCTCTCCACACTGTAAATGTATCTGGGCACATCAAAGGCTCCAATGATGTTGAAAACGTTATTTCTGGAAGAAAGTTATCAGTAACAATGCAAAATAATGGTTTCATTATTACTCATTATGACCCCAAACGTTTCTATAAACTATGAATACATAATGTGCCACATTCTAAAGGTGACTTGATTTTTCATTGCGGCCAGCAGATACTTTCACTGAATAACCTGCATCTATATACAATTACTATTATAAATATTCAGCAGATTAACTCTTGCATGGAAATGAAAGACATCAAGGTCAAAATTGATCTCACAAATGTTGATAACATCCAATGCACAATTTGGCTAAAAACTTTGAGGAAAAAAAACAAAACAACAACACTTATTCATACAAAGATCAATGAAACACAATATAACAAGCTAATTACTAATAAGAATGTTGTTAGTTGCAGTCCCACTTACATGGCTTCATCACAAGACTGTGTACAGTCCTGCACAGCACTTTCCACCACAGACAGCTCAATCATGCTGGAGGACACTATTGGAAAATACACTATGATCAGAGCTTGTAAACATTCAAGGCACTAAAAGCACACTTACATTTTAAGTGTTGCACTGGGCAGACTGTGCACTAAATACACAGTATCTTGTAAAGACTTGAGAGTGTTGCACTTACATGGCTGCTTTTCCACTGCATCGAGGACCCTTTCAATGACATCATCTAGTTCAGAGTGATCCACGGACTCCAACACCTCTACAAGGTACTTGCTGGCTTCACTGGGGCACAAAACAACATGACCATCAAAAACAGTTAAATCATCAACAACAACAACAACAATAATAATAATAATAATACACAAATATCTTGTCTATAATAGGGTAAAACAAAAGACGGTTTCCAGGCTGTTCCTGCTTGAAATGGCCGAAAGACTGATTTTGAGTCATTCAAAGCTTCTTAAAAGGCACGATTGACTGCTAAACAAACGTTTAGAAAACCATTTTCAACAAAGAAAAGATGAAAACAATACATACGGTCGCAGTATAAACCCTCTCATTTTAAAGCCAGCAGACACTTTTGTCTTTATTTTGCGAGCAACATCCATGATTGTTTCTATACCAGCTCAAGCTTTGGCGCTAAATGTCATCTTCCGTGATAATGTCGTCACTTCCGCTCCAAACAAGCCATCAGAATAAAGCTGATTTCAATGAATAATAAAATGCGCACCTGATGGACTTTGAAAAGCGTGAAATATAGAATTGCTTATAGAATTACGGAGACCCTTTTATAAATTTTTATGAAATACTTCATTCTTCCAACTTCTCCTCCACTTCACACAGACACAACACAAAACAGATGAAGATACACTACATTTGCTAAATTTTCTATTTACTAAGACTTTACATAAAAGGTCAAAGTTAAGTTATCTGTTCATGGGTCATTTGACACACTGCTACATAAATAACCTTATTGTATATTCTAATCTGTGTTCTTCTGTACAGTATTGTTTTTCTTGTAAAGTGCTATTGTAAGACAAAGCTGTTGTATTCTATAACTTACAAACATATTTCCATTATTTGAGCAACTTAACACTAAAGGTTTTGACCAGTAAGCAAAAGTAAATATACAGTTTTGATAACTGTAACCAACGCGCTACATTCTTTTCATAAGAAGAACTAAAGCCCCTGAGAGCCACTGAGGAGTTATACAGTACAGATCAAACACATATTTCTAACTGCTTTATTCAAAAGGGGCTCAAACATAAGTTCAATGGCAAAGCTGTGTTGTAGTGTAACTCCACAGTACTTTATCTTAGTATCTCAGAAGCAGAAAAAGATTCATGTACCAACTCTTATATCTCAGTTCTTCCAGGTGCTTAAAAAGAAGGCAGTTGAACCATTTTTCTTGGTTCTAGAAAACACCTTAGATTGGTGCTGATGTTTCTGAATTATATGGGCTTCAAAGTCTTTTAGCTGATTTGAATAAAGACATTTTTAAAAAAGGAACACTTATCGGAAAATAAACAAATAGATACATAAACAGACAAGCAGACACAGCAAAAAGTCACAGCTTAGGTGGAACATTTGACAATGAACAGATCAGTGATAATCTATTATTTTGACCCGGCTGACAGTAAACACCCTTCAGGGAAGATAAACAAAAGATTACTTTTGCTCCTTTACTTTGAGATAAATTGTACTGCAGGATGCAGTTACAAGAAAGATAAGTTACATCAATGACAATCAATATTTTTGCTAAGTGTTGTTTTGCTCCCACAAACTAGTTCAACTATTTTTCACATTTTCTTACTGAGCTTTTTGCATCTTTATTAGCAGCACGCACAGTAGTAGATGAGAAACTGAGCACCAGGGTAATCATAAAAAGTTTTACTTCCATTATACACTTAAAATCACTAATTCAATTATTTGAAAAGTTTAAAATCGTTGCTTTAGAAATAAGAGCCGACTTTTCCATCTGAGAGGGTTTGTGAGGATTATGTTGCAAATAAAAGGAATCACTGTAAGATGCTCAGATGTGCTACCTCCCAAACTTCTCATGGCAGAAGGGAATAAGATTAGGGGTTAGAAATAATAGCAGTTGTTTAACAAACTTATAACCCAGTGCAAGGTATAATCTATAAATGTTATTTATGCATCAGGGTGGGGAATGATTCTAATTATACTATGGAAAATGTTTCTAGACCCATTATATTATCTGCTATTGTAATACACCTATGCATTTTTCACAATCTATTCTGCTCTACCCATAAAATGCACATACAAAATGTTACTTGTGATAGTTAAATGTAAAATGTTTGTCATATTTTGATTATTAAAAGATATTGCTGCACCGAAGGAACACTGAAAACACATGTACTTTGCTTTGCTTTCCTTTTTAAATTTTTTTTTTTTACATGTGTATTCAAGAAAGTGACTTGCTGTTAAATTTAGCAACATACTGTGTTTCGTTGAAAATGAAACACTCAACTAAATGATTATCAAGTTTTCAAGCTACGTCAGTGTCAAAAGGTAGAGGAACAGCAGC
>JBBBVU010000021.1:14476274-14491951 GCA_037177055.1 Atherinosoma microstoma | reverse complement strand
GATAAGACAAGATAAGATAAGATAAGATAAGATAAGATAAGATAAGATAAGATAAGATAAGATAAGATAAGATAAGACAAGATAAGATAAGATAAGATAAGATAAGATAAGATAATACTTTATTTATCACGTGGACCAAGAAATTCAAACGTTCCAGTTGCCAAGAAAAAACAAGTTACAGTCTTAAAAACATTATTAACACAATGGGGATGCTGGGGATGGATGTTCATGCTACTTACTTTCCTCAAGTTTAATTTGATATCAGTCATAATACACTCTTTATTTTCCCCTCTTAAATTCAAAATCATCATCTTAAATTTAGCACATTATTTCTTTGCCATTTTTTCCTTGAAATGAGAGCAAATTATTTGTGATTATTCTACTATAAATCAATTAATCAGTGTTAACTGTGCTTATCATTGTATGATATCATTCCAGGCTCATCTACTTTGGAGGATATGGTCACAAGCTGCTGACTGATATCAACAACAGAAACAGAAGCTTTATTGTAGATGAAACATCATGGGTAACGTTTTTTATTGACTGTGAACCCATCACTTAGAATTTGGCTTTGTAGTATTATTACAACAAAGAAGACACTGATCAGTTTTGCCATCCTTTCATATAATTATGAAATTATTATTATTAATTACCAAGAATAGTGTAGAATGCATCTATATTATGAGAATAATGTTATAATCTATAAAAATAAAGAAGATGGCAGTTTTTTTTGTCCCTATTAAGTAAGCTGTTTTCTTTTTAGGTGGGAGATGTGTTTTGGGGATGGAACAATGAAGTTCATGTATTTGACCCCATGAAAGTCAGTTGGTGTGAACCACAAACCCATGTAAGTGCATCACATTATATTTCATATTAAAAATGGTGAAGGAAGTGGCTCAACATGGCAGTTTTTATTTGCAGGGTCGTGCTCCAGCTCCGAGAGCAGCCCACACTGGCGCCACACTTGGAAGCAGAGGATACATTTGTGGAGGGAGAGTCATGGTGAGAGGCCTGCATTACTACCATTATATCATTTTGTATTAATATGCTGAACAAAGACAACTATAAGTTACTTGTGCTCTTTTTTTTTAATGCAGGAAACCAGGACGAATGATATTCACTGTCTAGACCTGAAATCATGGACGTGGTCAGAAATGTATGTTAAAACATGCTGGAGTACGCCAGTATGTAATTTACTGTTAGACATAATTTGGTGCATAACATATATACGCACATATGTGTTATGTGAAGAGTTTTCTTTATTCCTAGGTTTTTAATAGATGATGTCATTCCGTATGTTTTCCAGAATCCCCCTGTCCAACACCCCAGTGGGCAGATCATGGCATACGCTCACTGCAGTGTCAGACACCACCATGTTCCTGTTTGGAGGTCTCAGTATAGACTGCAAACCAATGAGTAAGAAAATCCCCCCTCTTTTTCATCTTTATTACTTTTGCTCCTTGGGTCATTTCATGTTGTGTAATTGTTGTGTTGTCAGTAATACATATTTTTCCTCATTAGGTGATGGTTGGTTGTTTGATGCTGAAACAAAGAAATGGAGGGAGATTGAGCATCCTTTTAAGAATAAGCCCAGGTAACAGCTTATATTTTACATTTATAACTAGACAAGACTTCACAAGTGTTGCTGTGTGTTGTGAACATAATGTTTCTGCTTTCTAAGGTTGTGGCATACAGCATGTGTG
Organism: Atherinosoma microstoma; assembly: GCA_037177055.1. NCBI lineage: Eukaryota > Metazoa > Chordata > Actinopteri > Atheriniformes > Atherinidae > Atherinosoma > Atherinosoma microstoma. The sequence goes on along the minus strand of JBBBVU010000021.1, from coordinate 14,490,248 downwards.
AGCAAAGACTCTGATGTGATTGTGTTTGGTGGAAGTTGTGACTACATCCTCCTTGTTGACACCGTGAGTATAACAGAGACATGTAGAGACTGAAACAGATGGGTTGTTATGCAATACTTAACACATTTTTCCAAGTACAATTTTAGTTGTAATTTCTTTTTTTAAGGGGTTTGCACAATGTGGTGTTTAGTAGGTTTTCTACGGTTACTCAGGTGCTTACACACTGTCCCTTTGTACCAAGGGTTTACATATGAAGCACTTCTTACCACCAAAAGTACATTAAATACATGCTTTGTAAAAGTGTTGTGAAATTAATGTTCAACATTGGGAATAATTTGAAGCCCTAAATGGATCTCATATGACTGACAGTGGATGTTTCTTTTCAGGGTCACTGCAATGAAGCACTTGTGTTCCAGATGCAACCATATCCTCTCTTTAGGTAAAAACCCCTTCTGTTTTGTCAGACTATGATGCAGGATTTTATTTGCAGAAAATACAAGTATTTTCACACAGCAGACTCCCATTCTGACTCATCAAACATGAAATCAAGGATAATGATATCTCTGGTATATTGTGTGCCTCTTTATTGGTCAAAGGTGTTATCAGTTATATCAATTCTTCTTGTCCTCATGTGACAAGTACAAATATGTCCTTTTCATAAACTTTGTAGTTTTGTAGGTCATGTTACCTTAAATATAAATTTCTCACCCAAAATAGAAAAGCCATCTGACAGTTGTTTTTTTCTCTCTCCTTACAGGATTTGTGAGGATTACATTGCAAAGAATGTGAGAAACTCTGAGAGGCTCAGAAATCAGCTTCCTCTTCTACCTCCCAGACTGCAGAAAGCACTACAGAAGAGAATATCCTTCTACAGGCCGAGAAAGAAGCAAAATAATAGTTAAAGAATAACTTAAATGGGAATAAGAATGCTTTATTATATACTTTTTATTATGGGAGTTTAGCGTTTTAATTAATGAAAACATTGTGAAGAATATTTTATGTTTTGTTTTATTCTTTGAAGATATCTATTATTTTATACAGTGCCTGTCAAAACACTCAACTGTCCCTTTAATAGCTGTGATTAATAAATACGCTATTAAAAGGTTTTTCCTCTTGTGTTGAGTTTTAGACCACAATAATATTACTCAACAGGGATTTTGTGAGGAAGAAAGGTTAAACACACACATAGCCTGCAATTTTCCCCCCAAATCAGAATATGTTTAATTTGTAGCACAAAAAAAGTGTAGAAATGTGACACATTCAGCACTCACATTCATGTTTTTATTCCTTCACACAACTCCTGTGTTCTACCACGGCTCTACCACTAAGTGGCAGTACGCTTTTCTTAAATGTTTAAATATGGCTGAAGTGTGTCAGCAGAAATGCAGCTGGGCAAATTGTAGTCTGACTGAAAGTCTCTCTGGTGCCACATTTCTCTTTCATAAGACAGGAAGGAAACCTTAAATAAGCATTCCCCTCTCATACCTTTGCAGAGTTGCCATGTATGACAGTTTTAAGTACCATCTATACAGCAGCAATGTTTATCTTCACATAAAACCCTGCCAAAAAGCCTGAATGGAGCTTCTCTGCACAAATATGTAAAACTGTTGAGCGTAAACAGACAGATAATTCCTCATTTACTCATCATTAACAGACAAGTTAAAACAAGCAAGTAATGGACAGCAAATAAGTGCACGCTCAGAGGGAGCCCAGCCGGAATGATGGGATGACTTGACACCCTGCTGGTGCAGATAACAAACCAAGGAGGCCTATGTCAGTTAACACCACTGGTTAGCAGAGCGAGAACCTCGTGGCATCTGTTCAAGTTTCTGTTATAAGGCTGCAGTTACACACCTTTATGTTGTTAAATAACACTTTGGCAAGTGGGATAGCCAAACACTGTTGATGTATAAATGGGCAGCCCAACTTAAAGTGTTCTTACAGTGTTCTTTGGTCAAGGAATTTAGTCAAAAGAACCTTTTTTTTTTCTTATTTCAATTTTCCTCTACACATTGCATCCCATTATGTGACAGTGGAAAAGAGCGTTTGTTTGGTTGCAGAATTCCAAACTAAAGGTCAACTAAATTCTCTCTCAATTGTGTCCATCAACTCTTCTTCTGATCCATCATACAGGATGACTGGCATGGTGAGAGAGGAGCTTTGGCAGCTACCACAAGACCTGTGGGGTATGGAGAAACATGTTGACAAGATGCTGATGAAAAGCAGAAAAATCAGAGCAAAACCAGATTTAAAACTGTTATTAAGTTAAATATATAATCTTGAAGTTTTTCTTGTGTTTTATTCAAAGTTGACAGTCACTTGTTTGTTTAAGTCTGCCAGCAGTAATGGTCTGGTATTTCGATCCCTTTAGGGAGAATTTGATCCGACTATGCTCCTTTTTTACTCCACTGAGCTTAAAAATTAATTATTTAGTAGAACTGTCTACTTACGGTTGTTTTTCTGAAGTGGGAACAACTTCCAACGAAGTCCCTCTTGTCAAAACGCTCCGTGAGAAGAACTGACAAAAGCCAGAGTGAAGAAAGAACATTAGGCAAATTTCTTCCCTCTCTTTCTCTCTCTCGCTCTCTCTCACACACAAAAGTTATTCAAAACTATCTTCTTTTTTTCCCTTTGTAATAAAGAGAACTATATAGTTAACAAGTAATCGGATGAATCCAATAATCTATCAACCTCAGGAAAAATATAAACTCTGCTTACTTCGTGCTGATTACAGCTCTCAACTGTGTGTTGTCTGAAGTGCGTGAAGGCAGAATTACTTCTCTTGTTTACATCTTTTGGCAAGCCGTGCAAGACACGTGGCTCCTCCGCTCGGAGCCGAGGAGCAGAGATGTCGTCGTCCTCGGTGTCCTCTTGGCTGAAGTGGCACAATCCATACGTTTTAGATTTGATAAAAGTCTTCTTTTGAGAAGTTTTCTTAACAGATGCTTTCTCTCGATCTTCATAATCTGCCACAACTGTGTCTAGTTCTCCATCAAAATCATCGTCCTCCCCAGAAAGTTCAGAGTCGTGTCCTTCGCTGTGGCAGTCCGGTTGCGCACGGTTACGCGCGTTGCGTAAAACCGAATGAATTTTCAGAGGCTTGAATGAATTGCTGTCTTGCTTGGATGAAGCGACTTTAGAACCGGTTTTGGTCACGTTCACCTCGCTTATGCACGCAGGTGCTACTTTCTTCCCTCTGCTTGTACCGGAGCCCATGTCCGTACGTCTGGCTTAATGGAAAGTCCTGTTTCCAAATTTCCCTTCGGGCGCAAGAAAACGCTCCAAACTTGAATTCTAACCAATGCAGACTAAACCCTTGGCAGTCTGCTTTCATCTAAGTTAACGATTTGAAGACACACATTTAGCAAAAAGCAGTTTTTGAGGTCGGTTTTCTTTTAATCTGCAGACGCACCGCGAAATCCTCCCCATATGTCCAAAGAAAAACCCAAGTCAGCCCCGTAGTCTAAACTTTCTAGTAACTCCCATCAAGATGCGAAACTGTGAATCCGTTACATAACACAGTTTGGCCCAGGACCCCAGGGAGAAAACCCCGCCTTCTTATGGGGGAAACGCACACAAGAATCTTTGCCTCTGCCTGCATTTATTCTTTTCTTGTAAACCTTTACTTAAAAAAAAATAAAATAAAAGTCCATTTTTGGTCTTAATATTCAGCCATTCCTATAATTTATTATTAGATTACACACGGACTTAGTATGGACACGCAAAGGCAAAATGGGGCAATTAGTTTGACATATCTGAATCACATTAGCAAAACCATCCACTTATTGTCCTTCGCTGTTCTGCTAATAGATTTTATTGGGGTAAATGTGGTCCAGAGTGTGTGAATTCCTGCCAGCCCGATGGTACAGGCCCACCAGTGACAGATTAAGACTGAGCACTGGGCCACAAGAGAAGGGGCATTCCTTTCCAACAGCTTGAGCTTCCCAGAGATTCCTCAATAAGCTTTTGTTTGGTCCACTTGCACATACTAAAGACACAGCAGGAGCAGCTCAATGCCAAAGCTGTCAAAAAGAACTAGGACTAAAAAAAAAATGTTGTTTGCGATCTTTTATGAAGATCTTCTTTCTCTGTCTTTTCTTGCTTGTGTGTGTTTTCGCATGTCCGTGTGTGCCAGACAGCTGTGCAACCTGTTCTCTCTGGAGGATGACCAAGTCAAAGACACCTGTCGTTTAAGCTGAGGTTTTTTTTCTAAACTGTGAATGTGAATGAAAAATCTGCCTGTAAGTTCCAGATGTTTCATTGTGGAATTTCCTGCTTTACTCTTGGATTTCTGAAAGGCATACAGAGATAGGAATGTTGAGATGAAGACGAAGAAAAATACACTAACTGCAAAATATTAAATATATTGTCAGTCCTGGCAACTAAGTTACATTTTAACTACACAGAAAAGCCTTTGTGTCATCATCATCATCATCATCATCATATCCATTTCAGTGCTGCCTGTTCACAACTTTTGTGATGCTACCCAAACGGTCTCCTTGTGGGGGAAAAAAGTTTCAGGATAAACAAAACTGAGAAATCATCCTGATTGTGTACTAATGTCAAGATGCAACATGCTAATTTAGCCTCCATTAAAGTCTTAAATGTTATTAAAATATGCTTAGAGTAAACAAAAAGTCTTATTTCTGGACAGTAACCTAATGGAAAAGTAAATGTACAAGTCTCAGTGCCAAATCTGCATCTCCAGGACTTTCATTTTTGTTATTTTCAGCCTTCAGTGCTGTTACTCTCTGCCTGCACCAGTGTATCATTAAAAAGATGAGGCAGCCACATCTGGAGAAAACCTCAACAGCTTCCAGACGAGGGGGAGGATCTGCCACAAGATGGGAGCCACGGCCCAGCTCGCTGCATAACTGTGGTTTCTCTTACTTCTGCCACATTCAAGAATACCCCTCTAACATAAATGGAGAGCTGAAGGGCTGCAGGAAGTATTTATGAAACTCTGGTAGTGAATTCTGCATGGCTTCAAACTGAATGGGCAGCACTGCAAATTATTCTGCAGTGCAGACGATACAAAAGTCTTTTGTTCCCACCAAACAGCAGCACAGCACATGTGAGAAATTTAGATTATTATGACTCATCAGCTCCATTTGTGGAGTAACAAATAAAACTATTGTTTCATGTTTAAGTGCAAAGGAAAAAGAACTGCCATTTGTCTGTAAAACAAATCTCTAGAGAGTATTTAACAAGCCCAGCTGCCCATGAAAACACATTCCAGTAAAATTGCCTGAGCCTCATACCCTACCAGGCAGATAAACATGATGGAGTAAGAAATAACTACAACATGTACAACCATGTTGTATAAACATGAACATTAGTTATTCTTTAAAAGGCAAACTCAAAAGGAAAAAAAAAAATCACAAAAAGCATTTGTTATACAATATCAGAAAAACATACTGAAACTTCAAATTTGCTTAAACATAAACTTCACCTGTAGCTAAAGAAATGCATCCAACCATCTATTGTTTTTTCCAACACAGTCCATAGCATTTTCATGTGTAATGGAGTTTTACATTTTCAATAAAACTAAATTATATTTACAAATAAAGTGCACCAAGAATTTTCAACACAGCAAGAAAGCAAAGTTGGTTTCTTTGTAATGAGATAAATGGTCCACTGAGTCACTGCACCGATGTAATCAACTGAACAGATGATCGGAGCTGAGACAGAGGGATGTTGTAAGTCTAACAAGGTTGTCAGGGCAACAGTCTGCACAGCCAAAAGGAGTTGAGTTGTATTAAAAGAAAGAGGGGCATCTTTATTTATCTTTGAGCTATCACTCTTAATCCGCAAGATTAGCAAGTGCAAATGAAGGCTTTTGCTTTTGTGTTGATGGTGAAAAGTAGGTCACAGAGAGGAAACTACGACCTTTGGAAGAAGTCTCACTCTTTTTCTGCTCTGTAAAACATTTATTCCCACGCATTGCTGACGCACCTAATTTATTTCTTTGAGTTTCAGCTCAGCCTCCTGATTTCATTTATGTTAAATGTTAAGATGGATGAAGACCAGCAGATGGAGCTAGTATTCAAGAAAAACAGATTGCTGTTTCTTCCGGTGGTTTCTGTCAATGTATAAGCTCTTTCCAGAATGATATCTAACTTCTACAGCATCTTCAATGAAAACTTTTGATGATAAAATCGATGAAAAAGGTTCTGCAAGCTAATTTTTTAAGGAAAATTTTGAAAAAGCCGATACAATAAGATCCTAAGATTAATCCGAATATATATTGTTGTCTGTTTCAGTTATATAACAGAATGAATATGTTAATTCATTCATTATTTAGATGAAATGAAATATCACTATTTATCACCTCAAAGGACAACAAATAAAATCAACAATACCCATTTGAAATGGATGGAGATATATATACAAAAACAAGCACCATTGGAATTAAAGTGAAACTATTTGAGCCAGCTCTTACACAAGGAGAGATGTGTTTAAAAATGACAATAAAACACTGTTTAAACACCATCATATGACAGTTTTTTGCACTGTACATGAGTCCAAATATTACAGCATCACTTCAAGATAACAGAAAACATTCAGCCATAAATTAACTAGGATTCAAAATTTCAAAAGCAATTGTGGTACTCCTATTTAAAAGTCCCCTCACAGTCTCATGCTTACATGACTGTAGGAACCGTACACTGCAAGGTCCTCTCAACCAAGCCTATGGTCACTATGGCGGTGACCCATTTATCTGTCAATAAGCCATGTAATCAACAGTAAACAATTACTCCCTCTCTCAAGTTTTCAATGCACTCAATACCAACATCTGCTCATTTCCTAATTACCTACCAGGTAAGAAGCTTCATTTGGAGAGAAACTCATAGTAATCAATCGTTGCATTATACAGGACTTGTTTGTTAGCATTCCAACACAATAGATTGAAAGAGTCAGGTCTGTTCATTTTAATTTAGTTTGATTAACCTCTCTTCTATAAGGAAAATGTTTATAAACCTTTTAAAAATGTCTATATTTTTCTACATTTATGCATTGATATCACCTCAAGCATCATCAAATTTGACTTGAAAATGAATAAATAAATAAAATAACCCAATTAATCCACTAAGCCCTGGGCTATTCTTTGAAATTTCCACCTTAAACCATCTTAACTTCAGTCAGCAAGGCCAAACCGAACAACCAGGCTCTTTGGAAAAGAAACACTTTAGTGAACTCTGAAATACAGTAAATCTCCTTCGCGTTATCACCAGGTCCCACTGGGATTCAAACACTTCAGGAGAATTGTCAGTTCTTCTTCCACTGGAAATTAGAACATGACTGCAAAACTTATAACATGAATGCATACTGATGATGATAAGTCGAGGTCCTCCAAATCTATTGCCACAAAAATGAAGAACATTCTACTTGGGTCAGGTCTTTCTGCAAGATCTCTGATGAATTAGGGTAAGGACTTTAGCTGGACTATTGCGATAACTTTTTTCATCTTCATATTGCTAAACTGACTTGTGCATTATCTGCATATGCCTAGCTCACTTCATCTTGAGATTTACTTCACACACAATTTCTTTTACACTCACTTCACTGCCAATTCATGTAACTCATGTTTTTGTAACAAATGAATATGTAATATAATCATTTTCAGGTCTAATAAATAGAATGAGTTTATTTGGGTTCTCTTTTTAATATATGAATGTGTATATATTTTAAATATGCTTTCTTTTGTTATATTATTGCAGAAACTTGAACAAATGTTTTCATGAATCAGTGTCAACATACATGTATTCATACTTTGTATTTATTTCTATTTCATGTGAATTTCAGTCACTTTAATTAGAACAGTACAGTTTGCATTCTGAATGTGCCCATTTGTTCCCAGGCTAGAGTTAACCTGCTTCTGCCTTCAAAACACAGATTTTAAATGCCTCTCCTTTGTTTAGTGCTGTTTTTCCTGCCTTAAATCTCCTCTTACAGACAATGTGTCATGTCGATAAGAACAAGTTTCTTTGAAGCCTTGTCTCAGTTGAGTCTTCGACCCAATGTGGTTGTTGAAAAAGAATCTACTGTCACCTTAGAAAGCTAAAATTGATTTTCAGTAATCCTTTGAGCTCTCATCTGTCTCATTGTCAGTCTTTGTTATCTGTAATGCATAGTGTTATGAAAAATTTATGTAAAAATCAAATCCTTAAAGATGGAAAGGAAGAGTTTAAGTCCCATAGCTTCTACACCAAGATTTCATATACCACGAATTTTGTACATAAGAGAGTGAATCCTAATAACTTAGCTAAACCACCAATTGTAAGGCAGAAAAAGATTCCGTTGAAATTGTTGTAGTCATAGATTGTGCTCTTCAGACCCAATGACTCACTTTGCTCCAGTGGCTGGAGGAGTATTCATATCAATAACTTAATGCAGTAACACAATGGAAAGTCCATCCATCCATTCCTTTTATCCACTACTACAGGGGTTTCAAACTCATTTTAGTGCAGGGGCCACATATAGCTGAATTTCATCTCAAGTGGGCCAGAGCAGAACAATAATAGCATAAAAACCACAAAAAACTCCACCAATTTTTCACTTTATTTGATTGCAAAGAAGTAAAAGTACATTATCAAGATATTTACATTTAATTAACTATTCTTTTAGAAAACAAATTATGAACAAACTGAAATTTAAAAAACAAAACAAGTGAGATTTAGATGTACATTACAACTTTCAAATCAAATGCATCTACAAAAACACAAAACCTTTAATCCGGTATCCTGAACTAAAAAAAAAAAAAAAAATACAGCATTTTTACATTAAGACTAGAGTAACCTTTTAAGATCTAGAAGTTATTTTAAATGTACATACCTGCACATTTCCACTTCTGTGTAGTAATGAAAATAAACTGTAGTCAGATCTATTAAGTAAGAATTACATAAAAGGTATATTAAGTTATCCCCCTGCCTTGTTATTGTTGAATTTAAGCTTAATTCAACCACATATATACAAATTAGGAATTACAGAAACTTCTATCAAACAGTTGCAGGTAATGTTATTTTCACATTAACCAAATTCATCTCTTGGACTATACCTTCTGGCAGGCCGGATAAGGCCATCATATTGTAATTTGGACTAATATAATTTAACTTCTTAAAATGATTATCGAAGCATCACTTTGCAAGTGTTATGCTACTTTGGCAGCTGACAGTGACGGAGAGAGTTATACTTTGGGGAAGGATTTTCAAAACAAAACCTTTTTTGCAGTTTTAGAACTTTTCCGTAAAGATAACATTTGGCAGTGTTGGAAAAGTTCACTTTCTACATGAACTAGTTCAAAGTTCAGTTCACATATTTTAAAATGAACTAATAATCACTGGTTAAAACAGCAGATCTTAGATTTAATTATTTTATGTCTTCCCGAACTAAATCATCTTATTGAAAGTGTGAACAGGACAGAACAGCGACTCAACAGCTTTCTGATCTTCTTTATAATTAGCCTATTTGTTATTGGTTGTAGGCAGATAGATATTTATGGGTCAAAATGTGTTAAACGCAAAAGCTGCCTCTAGGTGTTACACTGTATATTTAGCCAATGTCATATTGAGGTTACTAAAAAAAAAAAATAAAGGCTTAAGGCAGAGGAATGTACTGCAGCATCAAGTTTTCTAGTATGGACATGTTGCGATTACATTTGCATTCAGGGTTTCACAGAGATCAACAGATTGGTTCAGACTGGGCTTGTAGTTGTCTGAGCAATACTTTTGATTTATATGCATGCTCAAATTTTTCAACATACATTTAACTGTTAAAGTTGCCGGAAATGATAAAGGTAGAGTGAAACAACTAACTAAACATGTTGATGAAATCAATTTTGGCTCAGTGGCTCAATATAATCATGAGATATCGCATTGGAAAGCAATCTTTTATAAGTTGAGAAGATCATTTTAAAACAAATTTTAAAAACAAAACCTTTCGCCACTTTAGGAATATAAGAAGACCAATACAGCCGAGATCATGTGTCTACCTTGATAAAAGCAGCTGCTTACCAGGATCTCTGACAGCATATGTCAGAAATTTCCTGTCTTTTCTTTTTTTTACTTTCCGTCAAAACAGCACAGAGAATGTGAAAGTTGGTCTGATTCCTTCCCGTGGTACTTCTGTTCCAAAAGCATTTTGAAGCAGGAGAAAAAGTACAGAAGGTTCACAAATAGAAGCAACACCGATTTGATGCGGTCTTGACAGGCCACAGATGGCACTGAACTGATAGCTGCATGAAAGACATTATTATTTAATTGATAATGCCTGGAAGGCTAACAGCTATGTCATGGCTGTAGCGCCTTAGGAGAAACTCGTGTTTCATCCCAGTACCCGAGGCCCTTTAAAATTCATGTGAATTACAGTAACTTTACAATCATGAGTGAAAGAAAGTACACTCTCCTTCAGTTCTAAAGTTGAAAGTATGGAGACTTAAGGAAAAAAAACCCCACCTTACTAGGACTTAAATTTTTAGCAATTCTTGCCACGCATTAACCTGGTCCTTTCCAAACTATTTGGAGTTCATCCTTTTACGGTGATAAATACTATTCACCTTTGGAAGACATTCAAGACAGTTGCCGGTCTTCCCAGGAGTACACATCTGAGCAGGTTCACCCTAAAGTCATACCATACAATGCTCAGAGAAACCCAACAGCTACATCTCTCTTTACTCTTCAGCATGTTAAATGTTACAGCAAATGACAGTCTAATCAGAAAAAGCCCAAGCCCGTTTAACTTGTTTGGTGGGGTTACCAGAAGAAAAGCTTGGAAACAACATAACAGGTCCAGGTCTTGTCAGAACAATCCAGGAGGGGGCCAGAGGCAGAGAGCAGGGTCAGGTCCAGGTCCAGGTCCACAGCCGGTCAGAACAATCCAGGAGGGGGCCAGAGGCAGAGGGCAGAGGCAGAGACAGAGGCAGAGGCAGAGACAGAGACAGAGGCAGAGACAGAGGCAGAGACAGAGGGCAGGGCAGAGTCGGGTTCGGGTTCGGGTCCAAAACAACAAGACGGGTTCAGAGAAAGGCTGGAGAGTCAGAATCCAAGAGAGGTTTGCAGACAATCTGGCAGAGAACTGAGGGTTGCATGGTGCTTAAGAGAGGAGTGGAACAGGTGAAATGGATTGTGTTGATTGAAGGTAATTGAAGTCAGCAGGAAGCATGCCCAAATAAGGCATGAGTCAGGGAGGCAGACAGGAAACCATGACAAATAGTTCAGATCTGACATCTTCAAAACCTGATGTTCAATTCCAGCCCATTATCGAATTTTTTGGGGATCACGTACGTTTGTACGAAGTGACGATACTCAGACTTCCAAACGTCAGGTCGTTACGGGAGTTTTCCTCCGACGTGTCCAGGAGTTCTTTCGACCCAGATACGACCTGCGTGGTTTCTGCTTCCATCGCATCGCAAAGTTCTGGAAACTTTATTCCACTCAGGTCACTTGTCGGTACGATGTAGGGACGCATGTATCGATTCTCTGGAGTCGATACTTCGTTATCAGCCTGTCAAAAAATATTGGATACTTAAATTGTGCAACTTGTTTTCTCTTCTCTGAGTTTTAGGGAAGAAATAAAAAGACTTGCTCTTTATGTACAAGATGAATAAAGAAAGTAAGCGTGCTGTAAAATAAATGAACACGTTTACTGTTTTTATCCTTTTAACATCGTACGTACGTATAGATCTAAAGTTAAAGAGCTTCAGATTCTTCAAGTAAACTTTAACAAAAAATCACGTTTAGATGAAAAACAGAAATGAACCACATAGATATCAAATAGTTAATTTGTTTTTACTTTTTTTTTAGAAAATTTTAAAAAGAAGTATATTTTGGTTTGAATAGTGAAACCACTAATGTGTAATGTTTGCATATAAAACATATGGTTGATTTTGGAAAAATATTATAAAAAAGAAATAAAATAAAATAAAAATTTCATAATAAAAAAAAGAAAGAAATAAAATAAAATAAAAATTTCATAATAATAATAAAAAAAAAATCCATAAAGAAAACCCCAAAAAACCCAATATTGTGGTTTTGAATATCATTACTGTGTAATGTTTGCATGTGTAACCTATTGTTGATTTTAGAAAAATGTAAAATTTAAAAAAATTTTCAAAACAATTTTCTGAAAAAAGAAATTCAAACAAAAACAAAAAAAATCGATATTTTGGTTTGAGTATTGATACGATATCATCATGCAAAATATCGCAATAGTTTGGTAAATGTATAGTTTCTTAAACCACTAGTAGTAGTAGTAGTGGTCCTGGTTCTGGTCCTGAGTCTGGTCCTGGTTCTGGTCCTGGCTCTGGTCTTTGTTCTGGTCCTGGTTCTGGTCCTGGGTCTGGTCCTGGTCCTGGCTCTGGTCTTTGTTCTGGTCCTGGTTCTGGTCCTGGGTCTGGTCCTGGTTCTGGTCCTGGTCCTGGGTCTGGTCCTGGTTCTGGTCCTGGGTCTGGTCCTGGGTCTGGTCCTGAGTCTGGTCCTGGGTCTGGTCCTGAGTCTGGTCCTGGGTCTGGTCCTGGTCCTGGTTCTGGTCCTGGTTCTGGTCCTGGGTCTGGTCCTGGGTCTGGTCCTGGTTCTGGTCCTGGGTCTGGTCCTGGTTCTGGTCCTGGTCCTGGGTCTGGTCCAACGATCTTCCTCCTGCTGAGCCGACAGGATGTTTGTCTTCCTCCGTTCATCCGGAGACTGATGCAGAGAAACGATCTGAACACAATCTGTCGTATTTCTGCAGGATTTCCATCAAGCACCCATCATCGAGGCAGCGGGCGGTCGGCTCGGAGATGTGAAGTCTTCATCCCTCCTCCTCTTCCTCCTCCCGTGTTTCCACCAATCAAACGCAGAGCGGCTCTGACGGTGACGAGTCTTGTAGAGAAATCAGCTTTTTGTTCTGCATCATGATGTGAAACTCTAACGTTACTTTGACGTTCCAGGTCGACATCACTGAAGACATCACCGGACCTGAAGGAGAAAAGGTGCGACGGGTCCTCATGTTTCCCCCCTACATTAAATTAGGCCCCAACTTTTAAAACCCAATCAAATTTCGTGAGGATGCGCTGCATGGTTTTATGAGGTTAGCGAAGCTATTGGAGCTTCGGTAGCGTTTTTACGCTCTCACGATGAGGTTTTTCAGACGTAACAATATAGAATTTTTTCACAGAAGTGCAACAGAATCAGTTTTTCCTATTTTCACTTCCCCGGACGTGACGCAGCGAAGTCACGTGACCAGTTGGTTTAAAGTAAAGATGGAGGATGTATGAACGAAGGAGGAGACGGGATCTTTTTACAAATAACTAAACAGAAAAATAAAACCTCCATCCTTCATAACATGTTTTGCATCTCCATCTTCCTCAAAGTCTCGCGGGACGAGATTTTACCAGAATTACAGCTAAACACCATTTAATGGAAACACTGACATATTAGAAATATCTCTTTTATTTAGCGAAAAACTGTCATGGAAACGCAGTTTATGATGTCTTCCTGCACCGTGTCATTAATAACACGAGTCTGAGAAACGGCCTTTACCTGTCCGTGGTTATAATAGCTGCATCCGGACAGATAAGTTCTAAGAACAGTCCAACTCTTCCCCTTGATAGGGACCTTAATAGGGGCCTTGATAGGGACCTTGATAGGGCCCTTGATAGGGACCTTGACAGGGCCCTTGATAGGGACCTTGATAGGGGCCTTGATAGGGACCTTGATATGGACTTTGATAGGGGCCTTGATAGGGCCCTTGATAGGGACCTTGATAGGGACTTTGATAGGGGTCTTGATAGGAACCTTGATAGGGGCCTTGATAGGGGCCTTGATAGGGATAGGGGCCTTGATAGGGATAGGGGCCTTGATAGGGATAGGGGCCTTGATAGGGACTTTGATAGGGACCTTGATAGGGGCCTTGATAGGGACCTTGATAGGGGTCTTGATAGGAACCTTGATAGGGGCCTTGATAGGGATAGGGGCCTTGATAGGGATAGGGGCCTTGATA
>JBBBVU010000021.1:14454759-14476174 GCA_037177055.1 Atherinosoma microstoma | reverse complement strand
AGCTATAAAACACAGTGGGCTGTGCTTCATGCTACTTTTTCCTTGAAAGTTTGTCAAATCTGAACAAAGTAAGAAGGCGAACACGTGTCTGAGGAGGCCAGAAAGAGAAAGACTGTTTAATCTTGCAATAGTGTCTTGTGGCCTGTGGGAAGTTACAGGTTTAGCCCCTAGTGGCCAAAAGATACACAGTATACCTTTAATAAGTGCATATATGCATACAACATAACAGGACTACACACAGTATGCAGGACACACTGTTTACAATTTACATTTGTGTTGCACACACAGCATCAGACAAGCAGAAGATTATGTTCAAAAGTTCCTTAAAGTTTCATGTTTAGTTTCAGAATCGACTGATGCATAAATAGAGTTTTTCTATCTAACTATTAAAAATCGGAACCCTGTATCTTTGGCCAGAAGGTAAGAGTTTGTCTTCCTTGTATTCAGACAGGTGGGCCGGGGAAAGGAGGGGGTGTGTGTATGTGGATTAGTGATGTCAAAAAAATCAATACTCCAATATACCTTCAGGCTCTTGGAGCCCTGGGGCCCCACGCTCTGCCCGCCCTGGGTGACCAGTGTCCGGTGGAGGCGGCGGCTGCCATCTTGGACCTCCGAGTCCTGTGGCCCGTGGCTGCGAGGTGCTCTGGCTGGGGCCTCCCTCTGCCACCTCCTGGGCAGATGCAGGTTTGTCTTGGTGGTGGGGCAGCTGGGCTCCAGGATGACTGCTATTCGCCTGGGTCTCGGGGTCCCCCTGGCTGGCCCCTGACCTTTGTGCGGGCGGGGTCATATCTGCATGATCACTCCTCTTTGAACCCTCTTGAACCCCTCACTCTGTTTATTCTATATGCTGACACAGTCACTGTGTTGTCCTGTAGGTTTATTTACTAATAGATATGTTCAATTAGTTTTCTTTGCTTGTGTTTCTGGTACTCTGGATTTAGTTGAAGTACATGGTTTCTTTTCAACTTGTTCATCTCTCATTGGTTCTCCTGCGGGGCCCATGGGATGTTCTTTGTTGTGTTTTTGTACAGGTGTAACAGGTTGTCTAGATTCTGTCTGTAGTTGGATTGCATTGTTTTCTGTTATATCTTTGTTTCCTGTTTTTTTCCTGACTATTCATTCTTTCTTTTCTTTTTTTCTCTCTGTCCCCTCTGGTCAAGTCCAACAATATGTAAATTTAGTAACAAACCATTATTCAAAACAAATAAATAAAAACAGAATTCAAACTATCAAGAGGAGCTTTTATACCCATAAAGCTCCTCTTGGCAAAGCAAATTTGCTCAGCACAATCCAGCAGCCAGATCATCATTCTGCTGCTGTAGTGCTGGACAAGACAAGTTTTTTTTTAAAAAGAGCTTGTATTCTGTGTTCAGTACATGAATTGGGTTGAATGCTATATTCTTGGCCAGTCTCAGCATATCTTATGATAGGATGTCTCATTAAATATGTGCAATAGTTGCCTCACTCCACCAGAGTGGGATTTTCACAGCGTATTCTGCACCACATCTTGTGATGCGTTCATCATTAGTTTGAAGCCAGTTGACCCCCTGCAACCACTTCCGAGAACATGCGGTTCTGTTGCAGTTCAGACTCAGTCTGGCATTTCTCTGGAGGTGGAGGAACACCAATAGTAATTGTTTAATGGAGCTTCTTTGACATTTTGACTATGTTCTAAAACAATGGCTTGTAACCAATAAGTCAGTAGCATGACCAGTGTGTTGTCAGATGCTCATTAACAAAGACTTTTAGCTGCTCTAACTTTAACATTTTGGAGGACGACTGAACCCTTCTGACAGAAGCCAGAGGAAGTTAGTTCTTCTTCGTTTGCCTTTACTCACAGTGACTGGTGTTTTTTTTGTCTTGTTTTTCCTGTTGGGAGTGCATGCTGCCCTTGTTAGCTCATAAGCTCAACTGTGCTATGAGCCGCACAAGAGCCTTATCGGCCTATCCAGCACTAGGCCTATCTATCCCTAAATCTTAGGTACGCAAACAAGCGTTCCAACATTTCATCCGGCACTCATTTTTTATTTTGGTAGTGCATGAGCACCTGTGCACCACTTATGCGCACCTCTGATTATAACTTTTTAGACCCTGTTTGTTAGGAAGGAGGTAATACCATTTAATGAGAAAGAGATTCAGTCCCATCTGAATAAAAAAAATGTTCAGATGGGACTGTCCAGAATGAGTGCTGTCATATATGAACTTCAGTTATCTAAGAATGTAACAAGGCAAAGACCCCTGAGCACGTCAGCAAATCTATAGGGAAACTGCAATACAAAAGAATCAAGGTGTTACAATAGCCAAGCTCTGTAACCTGCAGGTTGGAGCTTATCACAGCAATTAGCAGGTGAGAAGCAGAGTACACCCTGGACAGGTCGCCAGTCTATTGCAGGACAAACACAGAGAGACAAACAACCATTCACATTGACTCCTTACACAACAACAACAACAACTAAATATCATGCCAAAACAATTTCAACAACAAATCAAAAATTTAAGATGAGCCTTCACATACCCAAGCATACAACCAAACAAATCAAAAACACACTGTCACTATCTGTCCCACATGCACACAAGTAAAGCATACAAAAGCCCATCACAAGTTTCTTTTCTAAAATGAGAGACAGTATTATTGAATTTCACTTACTGAACCTATTATTTAAATAACTCCTTATCCAATTTAGTGTAACACCTTTCATGCCATCATTTTCAAATGCAGAAATAAGGAATGCATGAATGTATAAGTGTAAGGGATGGGCAGCTTGCATGCTTTGGAAGAAACTATGAATGTTGAAAAGTACATAAAGATTTTAGAGGAGCAAATTTGGTGCATCATGAATCGAAAAATACATCAAAGCCGACTACAAGCTCTTCAGCAGCTGGAAATCTACATCAGACAAAAATGGGACCAAATTCAAACACCAAAACTCCAGGAACTCAAAATCTCAATGACCTCTTCAAACTATTCTGACAAGTAGAGGACACGCTACACCCCGGTGAACATGGCATATTTTGAGACCTGTAGCAAGCATCGCATTTGACAATAGCTCATTTTGTGCATTAAATTGTAAAATTTCTCAGTTTAGACATATTATGCTATTTATGTTCTGTTGTAAATAAAATGTTTGCTTGTGTGATTTGAAGGTCTTTTAGTTTTCATTTTGTTGAAATTTAAAAAAACACCCAAACATTTCTGGAATTCAGAATGTATTTGAATGCCTGTACCTGTCCAAAACTTCCAGGTATGGGGAAAAAAAGGAAGAGCAAATCAATTTCTTAAGCCGAAGTTGCCGCCCCCTCCTTCCCTGTTATATGATGGGACTGTAGATGGCTGGCATCCGGCCCTGTCTACACCAGTCTAAAAATATGGTTCAGGACTCAAACAGTATATGGCATTTGTGTAAGTGAAGAGAACAGGAGAGGGCTTTGGATCACAAGCCGTTTCTATGACAGCGGAGAGCCAATCTGACAGAGAGGGCGAGTGGGGAGGAAAAAATTTCAGTCCTAAATTAAAATGAGAGAAGGAGAGAGTTGTGTGTGTGCAGGGGTGTGTTTGAGCATGAGAGAGATGAAGACAGTAGTGGTGAGGATGTGGAGGCGGCAGAGGTAACTCAGTTCTATTAACATGCACACTTTGGGCATCCCTTCAAGGGCCCTGCAATGAAACTTTTACTCATCTGTTCCATATTCATAGTTATGAATGCAACACTCTGTTACATAAACCAATTTCTACTGTTTACTTTCTCAAACCTTAAAGGTGTTATCCCAATAAAGTATGTTGCAAATTAACAATATTGCAGCTGAGAGCGGAATTGGATTTAACTTTTAATTTCAAGAGAAAGTCACAGTGAGTTTTTCCCTTAGTTTAGTAACTGACCACTATTTCCACCCTTCTTTCTAATGACTTTCATGAGCCTTACATCCAGTGTGTTGATCTGTTCATGACCAGCTGTTAGCAACCACAGCCTCCAAATGCCCTTTTAAGAGGTTTACTGTCTTCCCTATTTTAAAATTTCATTTTTTCGAGAGAGACCCACAAAATCTCAGTACAGATTTAAGTCAGGAAAGGATGAGGGCCAGGTCACTACACTGTGTTTCTCAAGTCCCTGGCTATCCAGCCAAGCACTGCAATACTTGGATGCGTGTGATGGAGCATTGTACTGTGTAAAGATCATGGCCTTGTTGAATGCTTATCCTCATCCTGTCTGAAGAGCAACACAAGACTTAAGAGAGTTGTGGCTTTTTGTAACCTTTCCAAAAGAAAAAACACTTAAGTGGGAGAAGAAACAACAGATAACAGTTTATTCTTATCTAACCCAAGCTGCAATAACTACCTGCATACAGAAAGCCTGAATATATGTTGCCGTCTCAGTTATTTTGCTGCACTATAGGTTGTGCTGGATATGTTCAACTTCTATTTTTGTCTTGATAAATTAAATAGTTAGAAAATATTTAAAGTTAACAAGGCAAACAAAATGTTTAAATTTTGAAAATCAAACTTTTTACTTTTCTAAATTTCTGTGAGTAAAGAGCTTTTGTAATGAAACACCACCTGACCTGCTGTTCCCTACGATATAAAAAGGAAACAAAGTAATTTGTCCTGTTTTGCGACATTTTAAACACCTCACATAAACCTTTATTATCAGTTAACAGCCTGTGGATGTATTGGGGGTAATGGCTTTTTTTTTTTTTTTTTACTAGAGTGACACTCTTCTTTTCAGCTGCATTTGTGCTCACAGATCAGACGCAAGAGAGGAAATCTACCCAAGTGTGATTAGAACAGCATCATTGGCCAAATGTTTCACTTGAATAGCACATAGTTAAATTTAAAGTAAATTGTAAGACTTTACTGCCCTTTGAAGCTTTCTATGCCTGAAGTTGTTTTCCCCTAACATTTCTAATTTTCATTAAATGCTGACAAGATAAGGGAATGCATTAAAAAAAAGTGTTGCATGCAAATACATATATGAATCTTGTGTTGTTCTTTTTTTCCCCCAAGAAATTAATCATGAGTTACCTCTTAAATGATGTACATAATTCTTATTGCAAATTGGATTTCAGTGCTGCTTTTCACAGGGAAATAATCAATGCATAGTTACATAAATCATCAGTTTTTTTGGTTTTGTAATTACCAATAACTGTCTTGTTAAGTATAAATTGCTTGGTAAGGTACAAACATAGCAGAACCTGTAACAATTATATTTTCATAACCTTTAAAAGACTCAGTGTGGAGTTAAATTCTACCTGCAGTATCCGTGGAGGGGAATGGCAGCACTTATAGGTGTAACAAAATCAGAAATTCATTGAAAAATTCTATATATCATTGAAAACTGTGTTTCTATTGGTATCTAATCACTTAATTAAAATAACTGTTAATGAACCTTTTATATCTACTTGCAGTGGGTCCACATATATGGCAGCTGCCATATTTGTGCCACCATTTTTACTATGGTGTCTCTGAACAACTCTGTGTGTGAAGTGAGAACCCTCAGACCTTTAACACTGCAGTACTGGCTTTGATAGGCTCTAGAGCACCCTTTAGGATAAGTAATGCCTTAGATGGCACAGAGGAAGACAGTATTTTTGTACCTAATATTACCAGCAGCGCAATCATCGCTGGACCTGAAGCCACTGTATCCACTCACCAATGAAAATATGTTTATACGTAAGAATTTTGGTCACTTCGCCAGTGGCGGAGCCAGGAAATTTTCAGTGGGGTGGCCAGGATGGATCTGTGATCATTTTTGGGGTGGCGTCCATGTCTCACTATGCGGTGAAAGTGAAGGGAAACTCAGCTGCAACGTCACGCGGCATTCCAGAAGGAAAAGTTGTGAAGTGCAGTTTCTCAGCCTCTGGATGCTGCTGGGCTGCGACGGCTCCAGAAATGTGCATAATGAATGTCCCTATACCATCAAACGAGTACAACAACATAATATGATGATAATAGAACACCTTAAATGTTGGGAGGGATTAAGCGCCTTGCTCAAGGACTCACAGTTGTTCACCTCAGTTAGCACACCTGGGAGCTAAACCCAGGTTCTCCAGACCCAAGACCACCTCTGTAATCACAAGGCTTCCATTCCACCATATATTCAGGTTCCTGGGATTGTGATGCAGCTCTACAATTTTTGGAAAGCAGATAATTATAGATAAAGATAATTTTCGGTGAATCAAAATGTTTTCCTTATTTGTGCATATAAAGTAAAAAGAAACTTATTGGCGACCAGCAGCGTTGAGCTCAATCTCTGTGTATCATCATCAGGAATAAGTAAACACAGATGTATCATTTATTTTTTCTTATAGTCTGATCAAGCTATACATATGCACAAATTCTACACAGTCTCCCCTCTGATATTATAGCTTACCCGTAATTATCTGAAGAGGTGATTCTGGTCTCTCTGCCCTAGGCAAAATTTCACAGGGGGCTTCTCCAACCAGCGTTCATCACCTTTTTATTATGACAGTTTATTTTAATAAGAAGAAAAAAATGTGAACATTTTTATAAGCTTTTTTGCTAGTACATTAAATTCCTTAAAATCCAATTTTCGGATGTTGTTTGGCAACTTCCACAATTTTTCTGCTTTATTATTTTCAATTTTCATTTAATCAAACTTTGACAATATAATTTAACATGTTTCTAATACAGAATACTAAACTATGCATTGAACCCTGTATTATGACTCTAGGATTACATTTACAGCACAGAACAAGACATAATTAAATAAATGCATTTTTCAGAAACATACAGCCTACTGGACATATATGGAAAATATGATAACACCAAAAACACACAATAACTTATAAACCTCAGAAGTGCATTAGATACATTTCTTGGCTACAAATTCTAATTGAACATTATCAACATGACAGTTTAGTTTATCTGGACACAGCTTTAATTTGATAACCAAAGAAAGACTTTTGTCCAAGTTGTTTTTTATTTTCAGCCTGGTGAGAGCCAGGAACTCACCAGGAGGACAAACTGAGCTGCTTTGAGTTGAATTAGTTTCTGTATCATCTGCACTACTTACCACTGGCTTGCTCTCTTTCTTTCTCTTTTTTTTTTTTTGTCACAGACAAACACTCTTTATTTTGATAAACCCGCTCTCTCCTGTTTGTTTACATCAGACTCAGCAGGACCAAAAAGCAGGAGGTGGGGCTTTTTAAAGTGAATGTTTTGTTCTGCTCTCTACCATTTTGCTTTGAAAATATGCGCTGCCACTGCTCATCGGCTGTCGGCTTTTATAGGGAGGGAGGGCCGAGGGCTCCGAGAGAAAGGAGGACGTGGCGATTCACATGAACGTACATGAATGCACGGCCAGACCGGCTGGTAAACACGAGGCTGGTGATTAACACAGAGAGACGCTAAACTCTAGATGAAATCCTGTAGTTCTTCTCATGTCCATTTTCCAAATAATTCATTCAATCTAGAAATGATGAATTTTCACTTATTGCCCCTTTAAGTAGAAGTGATACTAAATATACATGTGCAATGGAAATATCCTGAAATTTTCAGTGAAGAAAATGTAAGGGTTTTCAGCAGAATGTAATCAAAATATTACAAGTGTCAGTAATAATTTTCCATGGCACCATTCAGTCTTTGTTAAAGCTGGAAGTGCAGTTTACAGATACAGAGTAACACATTCATGATAAGGGCACAACAGCCTAAAATGTATATTGTTGTGTGAAGCAAAAGAACCTTAGAAATACCAAAATATCTAATTGAATACAAGCACTTAGTTCATGTACAGGGTGGGAAACCAAATTAATAGGTATGTTGGAACCTTACACTGAACATTTAGATCTGAGTTTGAAACTGAAAAATTCGATTAAATACCCCAGGCATCATATCACAACACAAAATACAGGCAGGATTTGTTGCCGCAGTGACAGCTCTGAGTGAGACATCGAGCATGGTCTTGTCATGGTTTCAATAACAACTCTGCCTTGGCCTGATGTAGTGATGCCACACTGAACACTAAACCCTTAAGGCTGCAGCCAGCAACTGAAGCGGAAGAGCGTGCTCTGTGTGGAATAGAGTTACCCATTCTTGACAAATTACACCTGGTAAGCAAGTCTGAAACACGTTACCTCAGTGTTTGTAAGATTTATGAGCTCTTCTGCATCCACATCCAATTCACTTGGATCTGGCAGACACGGCAGACAGAAAAAAGAGTCAACGATAGAAAAAAAAAGGCGATTTCCTCAACAGTTTTTTGTGAAGACGTATGCACTTTCGCCATCATTCTAAGGAGGCTGTAAAAGTTAACAACCGCTGCATATGACAGGAATGCAGTAAACATACTTTGACATATGGC
This sequence comes from Atherinosoma microstoma, assembly GCA_037177055.1. Lineage (NCBI taxonomy): Eukaryota > Metazoa > Chordata > Actinopteri > Atheriniformes > Atherinidae > Atherinosoma > Atherinosoma microstoma. Next base: position 14,467,859 of record JBBBVU010000021.1, on the reverse strand, counting down.
AGGTTATGCTGATCAAAGCCTTATGCTGGGGTTCAGATGAAGGATATGAGGGGGGAGATTTGAGCATCTTTCTGCTTTTTGACGTTTTCTTGTATATCAGTGAAACGGTTAGAGTGTTACAGTGTAAAGTGTAAAACATTGTTGATATGTGTAAATAAATATCTAAATTGAAACCTTCATGTCTGCCTTTTATTGAATTTCTCCTTTTCATATTCCTCAGATTACAAAAAAAAAAATCCCAAAACTTAAGCTGACTCCATGCATGGTCGAAGCTGAACTTGAACTGATTTAGCTCTCCGGCTGTCTTGCACATGCTCACACACTGCTGCTGTTGTTCTGTTTGTGTTATCAGAGCTCAGCGGACTGAGCTGAATTATTCAATGCTCCCAGCAGCAGCTCGCTCTCTCTTTGCACCGACCTAGTTTACATCAGAAGTTTACAGGTTGGGCTGGGGGCTGGAGATTTGCGGCGATGTAGCCTTGGCTATGAACCCTGGTCAAAAAGAAGCTCCTGTATGTAAGACAGGCCTCTTATTGCCTTGGAAATTTCCGGCAGAATGAATTATTAAACTAATCGGAATGGGTTATATCTGTGTTGCAATGTGATGCTTGCTATTCATGAATTTTTAGAGAATTTTCTTATGGAGTTCAAATAATTATGGATATTATAATCTAACAAGTCAAACAGGATGCAGTACTTAGAAAGAAACATGAGCAAACACTAAAATGTCAAATGATTACACTTTTTTGTATTAATTTCTAAATTTCTTTATTTAAGAAGAACATCTGCTATGCCCCCTTTTTACACCTTGATGCAATTTCCTCAATTTCCTGAGGTCTCAATGAAATGTGTGTACATACTTTGGTGAAATACCAAGCAGATACTGTACAACAGCACTTCTCTCAACCAACCATGTCTTTATAGCTCTGCTCATAGCAGCCAGTTTTAGGGAGGGTAAAGTAGGTGGGTGTGGGGGTTAAGAACTGTCTCTGTCTTTAATCTTTTCTCCTGTGTTGGCTTGACACTTATTCAAGGTTTGACAATTTACATGCTGTTCTGTTCCCACTAGACACACCTGTTTGTCAGACACAGTACGACTGGGAACTCGGTTCTGTTAGGGGTTGCAAGTTTCAGATGGTCCGAGTTTGCTTTCACATTATACCCTCTCAAACAAGCCAAAACTCTAAAATAACATATTCCCATCCATGCCAGAGGCGCGACTGCATCAAGAATTACTAAAGGGGAAGGAAAGATAAACAACAAAGAAGAAACCTCACTCATCTATAGTAAATGAAGGACAGCTTTTGTTTCCACCACATCAGAGCAAAATATGGAGCTGCATCAAATCTTAGTGGTTTTGGGTTGACCATATTTCCTTATCAGAACTTTTACTGTGTTCTTCCTCATCTGACTGCGAGCCATTTCTCCCAGCTATCGCTCTACGTGCTAGTATGTTTTGGTTGTGTTTACCCACAATGTCCCACTTTGCATTGTAGTCTGCTTCCTGCGTTTGGTACACTTGATGCACAACGTGACCTAAAATTGTCGGCGGACCAGAGCTCGCTTCTTTGTTCTGCATCAGTGTTAATCTGCACATTCACACCTCCTGAAATGAAGCGGACCTTCCAAGCAAACGAACAAGGATTCCAAAAAGAAGGGCTGGTGTGAATGCACCCTTACACCACTTCACTCCAGTTAAGCAATGCAACATTTAGTTTCTTGTTTCCTGATTCTCTCGTGCATGACCTTTATCTGTTCCTGCAATCAGGGTCGCTTACATTTGAGTGTTGCCAAACAACACTTGATCGTAAATATTGTACAACAAATAGGGTGTTTCAAGAAGGTGGCAGCGCTCTAACACATGCATGCATCATCTCTTGTTTTTTCTTAAGTGTAACTGTTTCAACCTGTGGTAAGTCCGTTGCTCTGCCACTGAGAAAAGTAACAAGTCATCCTCTAACCATGTTACCTAAGTTAGGTTAATTGATCACAGGAACATTCAGTTTTGTCTGGATGATCACAGGTTTTTAACTTATGTCTCAATGATTTTTTATTTGTTAGATCTGTCTAGTTTAGTCTAGTATTTCTAAATTAATTTGGATTGTTCATAAGAAGAATGCATCACTTGGTAACCTGGGAACAATGCAGTTGTTGAAAGTACAACAATTTTGAATCCTAAGGGATTCAAGCGATGATAACTGTTGTACACTGTAACTTTTAGCTCCATCCAGAGGCACAGTGTCAGTTCAATCACCTACCAGGCTGGCAGAGGAGAACCGTTACGCCTGTTAAACAGACCAACTTCCTAAAGCTCAGCTCAGTGACAAGCCTGATGGTGCTCAGAGCTCTGCTTTGACCTGCCAAGACCGTGGAGCCCAAATGAGCTTAAAACGCAGCATGAAACACATGCTGTCGACACTCATCTGAGAGTGGGAGTCTGCTCACCGCAAGCTCTGGATTCAAGAGTTGTTGAGATGTGACAGCACAGATCAGTCACGTAAAAGCCATTATTGTAGCAAAAGTGATCAGAATTGTAAATGTACATTCAACATTCTCAGATTCCTCTGAGAATTGATTGAGTGCAAAAGACTTGAACTTGGAATAAGATAGATAGACTTCAACTACAAGCTAACTTCAGTTTAAAAAAAACAACAACAAATTATTCATATATTTTTTCTTTTTTCAGTCTTTCTCCTTCACTAAACTGTGGGTGGAACAACAGATGCCAAGCGCTGAAATAAAGAGTTAATGAAATTTCCCCTTTAGAGAAAAGGGGAGAGATGAAAAATGTCAAATTGAATTGGGCAGCCTGGAGTTCAGGGAAGCCAAGGTTAAGGAAATGCAACAAAGCAATGTAGAGATTTCATAGAAAATCAATGCTGTGCTTCTCATTAATGTCCTTGTACTTCTGTATAAAGACAGATCAGGTTTTTCTACATTCAAAGAACACTAATGGAAGGAGAGATGAAATCCAATAGAGTTTTAGTTTGTTCCAGAGCATGCTGTACATGTACAAAAACAAAGCAAATAATACATGTATTTGTCCCATTCAATAAGCTATCTAAATTTCCAGAGATACTACGGTAATGTCATTGCTCCTCGTCTCTCGTAATTGTAGCACAGCTCTCGCTGTGCTTTGAACTGTAGCTGAACTCATATTAGCAGTTGCCACAATCTAAAAAGTAAATCACTGCTGCAGGTGACTTTTCAAATCCCATCCCAGGAAAATAAACAACTATCTTCTCCATGAGGCATGCAAGTCATCGAAAAGCAAAGCTCTGTAATTTCTTAAAAATAGACACGATTCCACATTTTATGTGTAACCTCAGGATTCCATTTAAAATGGTATTAATGGCAAGACTTACTACTGGGCATTTTCAAACAGTCTACATGTTCTTTTCTAACAACCCTTTCTGCTGTTACATATGCACATCATGTCCTTTTAAGACTCAAGATCTTTTCCTCAGCTCCAGTTTGCTGATACTTATTAATCTGTTTCACTCTAAAATGTATAGGTAATCTGATTAGATCCTTCCTATAAAACATTTATTGTTGTTAGTATCAGAGTCATCAGAATGATAGAAACTCCACCGTGTTTGGCTTTCTTTTCATCACTTTTATACAAGTTCTTCAAATGCATTTCCAAAATCTTCCCTCTATCTATAGGACATTATCACTGAAAGACTGTTTTGGTGGTACAGGCTGGACAAGACTTCTTGATGATTTTTAATTTCATGGTGTCAAAAGGATGTCAGGAACTTTGATTGATGTAGGCTACTGTTTATGTCAGTATCTTTAGTTCAGTATGTTGAAGCACTTCTCTAATCAATTATGTTGTTGTTTGTATTCTAAAACTTTGTGATTTAATTTAGCATTATAATAGACAGGAATACTGGAATGAAGATTGTGAATTGTTTAAGAAAACAGTCTGTAGAGGTTTAGTGAAATTAATTTAATTTTGTAAGTTTGTCTTACTAATACAAGTTGGCATTGTAGTACACAACAGCACCTTAAACTGCTAATAAACACAGCTGAAGGTCAAGCTACCCCTTGTGCAAGCATCTCAAAACAAAGGACAACATATCACCTCTGTAAGTGCTTCCAACAACATGTCACAGTAAATTAAATTTCTGACCCACAGTAGTGGGATCTGCTGCTAGATCCTCTCAGACAACGACCTCTTTTTACTGGTCAGTGCAGTCAGGCAGGAAAATGAAGTGAATGAGCCCCGGCTACAAAAGGCCAACCCTGTTTAGCTTGCGATCTGTGCCGCTGGATATGTCACCACACGTGTTATTACCATATAAATGAGATTAGGTCTTTGGTAATTGCTGGCTGAAATTAAAGCCAAATAGTCAAGCACTGGAGACAGTTTGTCTGCATGTGGAAGGAAATTATAATGTTTTACAGTAGATTGACTCGGGTGACTTGAGTGAATGTAATTTGTAAATGAACCTTTACAATGTGAAATACAGGCAGAAATCTACTATGCAAAGCATTGTAACTGTGTATTTACTTGAACTTTAATTGCAAAATATTTCTGAACAACAATAAACTGACTTAATGCATTTATTAAAAAAACACAAAAAATAATAAACTGCTTTATAGAGAATAATTTTAATCTCATTAATGCAATATGATCACAAAGAACACTCAAAAACTATTCCAATTCAAATTAGCCCTCATATTAGCGGCAAGCTAATTAGATCTTGATAAGTACAGCTAATTACCTATGAAGTGAGGTACATGTTCAGATTTTTATGAGAATTGTGTCATATTATGTTATGATACTCTGGAGCTGAGAAAGGGGCAATGGCATTTATTGGTTGATGGAATAGCCCACCTGGGATAAAAGCAGCCGTGACATTTCAGCAGTGGAGCAGGGCAATTACCCCTGGTGTCAACAGCAATAGACCAAACTAGTGTTCTGTTGTAGTTCAACTCATCAGGGCTTTGATTTGTACATAGATTTCCTTGGTTGGACATTTAGTGGTGAAAAGGCCATCTTCTATCATTTTTGCTTTTAGGTCAAAAACTAACATAAACTTTGTCTTTATATCGCCTTGGATTTTTAGACAATGCTGTAAATCTATATATTGTAAAAATACATTGATGTAAGAATAAACTTGTACTTATTGCTTATTGCTATTCATATCTTCCAAAAGTGAAATCAGACTTTGAGAAACCGACTTTTGTCTACATATAGAATGCTGAAAGTAATACTACTTTGCATCATAGCAAGCAGAATGATGGTCTGGCTTTTGTGTTGTGTTGAACAAATTTGCTTTGCTGTAAAACATTCAGAATTTTTAAAACCAAAAATTAGTAAAAAGAAAAAGCAGAAAAGCTCCAATAATCATGATCGAGGCTGTGTGGCAACCTCAGTAGCAAATGATGAATTTAGCTGTAAACTGGCAAATTTGTTGACATGACAATAAACTAACAATGAACTAATGTTCATCTATTGATGATCTATTAAGTGTGAAAATCCACATTGAGATCATCATAAGTTCATGATGCACAGCAGTAATTAATGATAGATCATGCATTACATAATGCATTAATTCATCATGAGTTAAGCATTAGTTAAGTATATGATTTGTACCATTATTGTAAAATGTTACCCATTTTTCTTTATTTTTAAATGTGTTTATTATTTAGTGAATGTGAGAAAATATCTACTAGTGATGAGGGTGAAGTAATACTACTCTCAATACTGATTATTTTGTAATGTTTTTCATTCCAAAAATAGCATTTTAAAAGTGTGTTTCATAAACATATGTATAGCCACCAGAACATGCAGAATTAATGTTTTCCCCAGCGTCTGTTAGCATGTTTATACTCAGTGCTCTGAGGGCTACAACTTACACAGAACTACAGCTGCGTTCAGTAACCACCACTTCACAGGGAACAGGCTTGTAAATATTTTCCTCGTTAATGTTCGCCTCTTTAGTTGTATCTTTGTAATTAAAATGTATTTATTTTTTCTCAATTTAACTGTTTTTGTTTCATTTGCATCTATTTGTGTTCATTTTCAATCACTTTATCCATTTATGAGCAATGCTTAATTTTATTTGTTTTTTTGTCAGCCTCTAGGCTGGTCCTTTTGTGTTCCTGGACAGCAGCTGTGTCTTTATAACCCCCCACCCCCCGGCCCCCCAAGATTTTTTTCTTGGTTGGGTTTATTTCTCTTTTAAAACTCTGGATTGAAAAAAACGAATAATAAAAAAAACAGACTTATTGGAAAAACTGTATTTTGAAAAAAACAAAACAACAATGACATAAATGAAATAAAAAATGATCAACAATATAATCATCTTTTCAAAATTGTATTGGATTTTTTTTAAGCTTCTTCTTAAGAAGACTTTTTATAGTTGCTTTCACTCTCTTCCTTTTATTCCACACAAAAAGGAAGTCTTATTGGCCACATGTGCAAATTTGATAATCCTTCTGAAAAACAAATAACCATTGCGATGTAGCCTAACTTGACTTGCTTTAGCGTATGCCTTTGAACTAGTCGATGAATGCAAGCGCATAAGAAGTGCCCACTGTGTGGGTATAATGATGGGAGACTGTATAAATATAAATGTCGGCAGTGTAAATATGATCAATGATGTTAACCAATTATACTGGTCCTTTTTTTTCTTTTTATAATGGACAGGTACATTTCACTTTTTTCCTTTTTATTTAGTTTGAGATATGCATTATTTATGACCTTTCTCTACCATGTTGGCACATATAAAAGCCTCCACTAATCATGCTGCTGTGTTTCAATTACCCCCTCATATGTCGTAAGCTGTCCTCTTCCCAGAATGCCATTGCCTGAAGGTCATGGCAGCCTTTTAGTATCGCATGCTGTCTAGGATTTTTCGTGGTTGACCTTTCACTGTCTGCCACCTTGTAGGATGACACAAATCACTCGGCAGGGATTTTACTGCATGCAAGTTTACATGATACTTGGCTGTGTTTTGTACAGTATATTGCTTTTGCAGTTCACGTTTTTTGTTGAGTCTTTCATCTTGTTTGTTGTGTAGAAAAACAACTTAGAGGATGATAGATTGAAAGAAAGAAGGACATGATTGTATGCTAAAAGAGTAAGAAAAGAAGAAGGCAACAGACCAGTTCTACCCCTGATGACTAAGCTTTAACGTGATCGATTAATTCCTGACAGAATACTCTCGTTAATCTTTTACATCTTGCCTGTAGTTATCATTTCTAAGAAAGCTGCCAGACACACTTTTCTTATTCTGACAAAGATACTTTAATCTTCACTACAACAGGAAGTGTTGTTTACCAGCATACCACCCCCCTCTGAAGTTCTGCTATGTTTAGCAAATCATCTGCTATGAGACATGTTTGGACTGACGGGTATATTCTCTCTACTTTTGTTTTGAGAAAACATGAGCTCTACTTTTTCTGCTTGATTACACCAAAAAGTTGTAAAGGAAAAAAGAGAAAAACCTGCAGTAACTTTGTTTTTGCAGATATATGAGGGATGTCAGTTCACTTATTTTCCTCTCTATGGGAAAGCTGACATATTTCGCAAACTTTTGGTGTTATCCTTAAGTTTACTGGGGCTGCTGAAGAGACATGTGAAGGTTGTGCACAACACTGGTTCTACTTGGAATCTGGGACGAGCCAAAGGCTCAGCAGATGAAACTATGAGCGAGGAGAAAAACACAACAGGTTATGCTATATTGATTGGTGTAGCTTATTTGAACCAGGTAGAATTGCTGTTTTGAAACTATTTAACTCACCCTTCAACACTGTAAAAGAAAATATTTGAACCAACTTAGATTAATTATTTCAAATAGCAACAAGTAATTGGATTAAGTGTATCAAACTTAATTTGTTCAACAAGAAAGTTTTGAGTCAGGCTTACTCTAATCATTTATTTCCTTTTAATAAGGAATCTGAATTGCTCTGACTCAATGTCATGGAAAAACATCTTAAAGGTTTTAAGTTGTTCCAAATGTAACATTTGATGTATCACAATGTAACTTAACATTCACATTATACTTTATAATATAGAATGAAAAGAAGTATTCAAATGATAAACCTTAACATTATAGTTTAATTTCTAAAATGGGAGTATTTAACTGCTGTAAGAAATACTGAGACAGAAGAATGATAGTAGATGTTAATCAACAGCTTAGTTTCTGCTGCTGGAATCACTTAATCACCGCTTGGTGGTGGTGAGTGTAACTCCTTCAAGCTCATGATGCCGACATTAATATTTAAACAGAAAGAAATATTACAACAACATTCTCCAATTGTAAGCATAACACAGGACGTAAAGCACATAACACAAATTTATGGGGTAGCAAGCATAAATTGTTCAATTCCTGCTGAATAGGCATTTCCCATGAGTCTTTGTGGTCTTTGCACAATTGGTCCAAAATTATTTGAATAGGTCTGACTGCATAGTTGAACTAACTTAATAAATTACCTTGGATAAACTTCAATCACTTGTTACAAATGGAATGGAATTCATTTAAGTTGGTTCCAGCATTTGCTTGATTTCAAGAAAATTGAATAAATAAAAAGTAAGTTGTTATCACTGACTGAAAAAAAAGGGAAAAAAAGTGAGATTCATGAAAAACAGTGCTTTAGATCAACTACAGCCCAAATATTTTTTGTAGAGTGAAGTTGTTATGTCTGTGTGGATCTACCTGACAGTTCATTTGTATTTTTCCTACTTGTCCGTGTTAGTTTCTGAATTTTGGATGTTTTAAGATGAACCCAACGGTGGGGCCAAAGGAATGACCTTGGGGGTCACAGGCTACTCCTAAAATCGGAAATCTGACCCCAAGAACAGACAACCAAATTTGAGCAAATGTTCAGTGTAAACTGATCTTTACTCTGGCAAACCTTTAAGTACAAGTGAATGCAACATGTAATATAGTACATGTTATTCAACATCAACACCACCCTGTTTTTTTTTTATCATAATGCAGGTTTCATACAGCATCATTTCACCAGCTCCCTACGTGGCTGATAATATTTGTATGTCCATTTACATTTCATGAAGAGGATGTAAAAGTCATAAAACCACAGATGTGACAACTGTGCAAAGTTAGACAGCCAATGATGCTGAAAAACCTGTGATATGGCTCAAAGCAAGTTTTTCTTTATCAATGAAATAGAAGTGTTTGCACAGCAGCAATTAAATGCATACAATGCAGAATCATTATGATTGGCTGTTTGTTTTCATGAATTGTTTTACTTTTTGCATTACATGACCACTTAAGTCATGATGAAGAATAAAAGCTCAAATGTGTAGGTCAACCAATAAAGTTGTTTTTGATATTATATACCAATCACCCATTACATGTGAATGGGTAGCTGTGTCCAAACTTTGACTGAACTGCAAGTGTTGCTGGAGTTATGACTTCTCTACTCCTTCTGGCTTTCCAAATACCTTAGTAGAAGCTGATTTGCCAGGAGCTCATATGCTACAGAGCTGTTATATGTTATGCATGAAAATAAACAACATTCCGTATAAATATGCATGCATTTTTTTATGCATACTGTGGTAGATAATGTGCTGTTCACACGCAACCCTTAAAAAAATCAAACAATGATGTATTCAGCTAAAATTCAGAAATTCAGAGCACACGTACAGTTAGTAGTTGTACATTCAGCATGTCATGATTGCTGATTACTCTTAATGCTGTCTGTGCATTATGAGCTCTTTGAGTGGCAGCCAAATGTCACTGAGCTATCCCGTAACAATAATGGAGTTTGAGGTCTGAAGACAAGTGGGCACAAACTGAGGCGAGCTAATGAATATACCTGGCTTGACCTGATTAGCTTGGATGACAAATGTTTCAATAAACATGACCCTCTGTGGCTTCAATCTATATAATAACTTCTTTTATTGTTTTTGACAAAAAAGCTCTAGATCTGCGTGAGCACATAACAGTATTTTAGTCCAATAATAAAAATGTTCTCGTACAAAAACATTGTTGTTTTGTTCAGTCTGAAAAGTAAAAATGATGCACTCATTTAAAGAAGAAAAGCAAAAGAATTAGAAAATAAAAACAGATGTCTCCCTAAATAATATTCAAAACAAAATGAAGTCAGTGACTAGAGAAATACAGGCAGTATTAGTATAGATAGATGTCCACATTTGCTGAAGTCAGGACATGTGGGCCAAAAATCCACCAAAGAAAACATCTGTTCCACTTCTAATGCTTCATGGTGCATGTTGCAGTGTGAGATAGGAGAGACTAAATGATGTCGTTTGAAGGGCTGGCTGCTTTAGAAACACGGTCTGTTGGCTGAGTTTATTGTAAATATAATTTATACCTGACAGTCTCTGCAATTCTGTCACAGGGAATCTGGAAGCTGGAGCGTTAAAGGAAGCTGGCGTCAGCCTAATTACTGGGAATAGTGCCTGTCAGGAATATAGGGCAGGACCTGCAGTCCACACAAACATTAACATAAAGAATGTTGAAAGAAATTTAATGGGATTTTCAGCTTTTTATTTGAGTAAAATGACAGCAAATCAGTCTTTACAAGAAAATGCAGATGTAACGTGTCTGAAACTCTATTTTATAGGTGACTGTAAAGCCTAAGACATACTTATTCATTCTGAAAAATATACAAAGACCTGAAGACTTGCACACATGCATGATTTGTATGTGACATCAATAAATAAACACTCATCTGCTTGCCTGCATTTTCTGCTAACATTTACTTGCAGAAATAAGTTACTTTAATTTGAGATTTATTAATATTTCATACTTATGAATGTCATTTTTTGTAAGAAGATGTAAGGTGATACTATTAGCCCTCACAGTGAGCCCAAGTTTAATGTCAGCAATAGTTTTAAGAAGGTAAATTATGCTTTATGGGATGGCAGATATTCTAGAAAGTTGCTCTTTATGTAACTAATGAGTGTATTTGGCTCTCTTGTGACTGCATGCTATGGTAAACTCAGATCCAGCTGAGGTCTTTCATAAGCCCACATTAAGGACCAGATGTGAGATCCACAGTGGTTCCTGTTTAGCTCAACTGGCTTGGATCTGGGTCATTTGGACTTCTAACTGGATGGCTGAGGCCAAAAAACATACAAACAACATCAACAAAAAAACCCAACCACACAGAATAGCTACATAAAAGACCTACTATTTTTAAACCTAATGCAAAATAGCTCTTAACCTTGCCTGAAATACTTTATATTGACTTCTTGTACATGGCACAGTTTTAAGAAGTCCAGTTCCAACAACATTGCATTGATAACTATAACTCTTCACAGCCGTTTGTCAAGGTTTACTCTTGGAGTCAGAGAAGATCATTAATTATTAAAACACCACAGCTTGCTATGGGGCAAAGCTTTGTAGGAGTAATAAAAAAGAAACCTTTGCTTACTTGCGTCATGCAGTGGAGACCTTAATTTAGTTGTGCAGAAACTCTGTAAAAAAATCTTTACACTCACGTAGAAGGAAAGTGTGAAAATGACTGAATACTGTTACTCAAGTACAACTTGGGCATGTAAGTTATAAGGGTTTTGACTATTTCTATTTATGATTTATTCCACTTTTTCATATGAAGAATGTTAATCTTGTGGCTAAACAATATTTTTGGTGTGTCCTGAAAACTTATTGGCATCATTGTTATTTTGAACTCTGTCTATAGCTGAGCCCTGGCAAGGCTATTTCCACCAAACAAACTGTTGGATAAAAATCACTCAGACTGTAAATTCCGGAACGACAGACCAGTGGAATCTTGGTAGGGAAAGTTTTACGTTACTGCAAGGAGCTACATGTCATTACATGTTATGTTACAAGTTCTAACCATAAAACTATTGCATTCAACCAAGAAATGTTTCATTTTCAAACAATACATTATCCCATAGTAACAAGATATGAATAATACTGTAATAATACGAAACATCAAAGTTATTGTAATAACACCAACAAAATAATGCTGCAATATAAATGTGGTAGCAGCAATACATTCCCGTAAATACCAGTGAGATCTCAGACCTCACTTTTTTTCAACTTCTCAGATTTATTGTTTCATGACAGAGTATTGTCTGGTTGTGATCCAATTATCGTCAGACAGACATGTGCCTGCACTCTTGTGTTTGTCTGAGTGTATAGGGATGATTAATGGTTTGTATTTTAATATTTATTTCAAGTCTTAATTTCCAGCCTTTAAATATAAACCAAACTCACTTATTCACATAGTGTTTTTGCTTGACACATGCTGGTTCGAAATGTAAACTTAGGAAGCTATGGGACTGAATTTCCATTTCCTTTTTGTGAATGACAAACACACCTGATTCAAACCCTGAGACTGCAGTTTGAATGGCACCATAAACGGTACATCAGAGAAAAATTCAACTGCATAACCGACTGGTTTGTGGAGTGCCGTTTGGAGTGTTGAATAGTCCCACAGCAAAAGGTGAAAGAGTCATTTAAATTTTATCATTTTATTTGTGCCCACACGTTTTATTTTCATAGTTTTTCCATGTTATTGAACATGAAAATAATTCCAGCGAGCATCACATTTGATATGTGAAAAAGTCCACATTTGGAGGTTGGAGGGATTGCACAATGGTCACTCAAATGCCAAATGGAAGACTCACGATTAAGTCCCATCCTAACACCTAGTGCCTTTGTGTAACTTTTCTTTGAAATGTCATTTTGCATTCAGCCACATTTCCTTGCACTTTCACCTGCTGTTCATTACGAACTACTTGGTTAAGGTTATGTATGAAAAACAAGTTGGTTAAAGTTGGGATAACACCCTGGCTCTTATTGATCCTGTAATAGCTTATCACATCTAAATATAATTTTCCTCATTTTCTGGGTACCGAGTTTTGCTCCCTTGGCTAAACACACAAAATGTTCCGCACATAGGAACCAAACTTCCTATTGATATCCACTGCTTTGAAAGATGTGCTGGATACAAGGGTCTACAGAGGACCAAAAGTGATCAAAATAAGCATAGAAAAATCTTCTGTGGAATGTCTTGACTGTGTTTCCAACCGGCTTTTTGTTCATCCTATAGGCTTTTGGGCTTGTCCGTGAAACCACTCATGCTACCAAACAAAGATTTCCAAGGTCCCCTACTTTATTTATATATAT
>JBBBVU010000021.1:14432044-14452867 GCA_037177055.1 Atherinosoma microstoma | reverse complement strand
GGATTGAACCAACAACCACCCAGGTGAGAGTCATGCCCGCTGACAGCCAAACAACCAAAGGGATATCCCTGTGGCCAAGTAGCCAGAAAGAGCCAGCTTGGGTATGCTTAATAGCATTTTCCTTATTTTAAGTGTGGTGTAAATTAGACACAAATAATGAGCTGAATGTATTAATTCTAATAATATATCCTTGGTGCAATTATGGTACTGACCAAATGAGGAAAAGGGTGTTTTGGAAGCCAGAAAAAAAAGTACAAAGAATGACTGAACATCTTCACCTTGTCAGATGTTTACAAGAATGCCGTACAGAGGGCAAATCACTGGAATAATCTTCACAAATTTCTCTTTTGGTCCATGTTTGGTTGCCTTTATAATAGCTTCCAATAAAGTCAGCTTTGGTCTATAACTTGGATCTCCTGTGAATGAGTCATGAAAACAAACGATGTTGCCCTTTAAGCATTGAGGATCATCTGCCAGTGTGTCAAAAGAAATGGAAGAATGCATTTCCCAATGATTCAGCTCTGAATCTATTAATTTTTTTGTAAAGTTGGAGAAAAAAGTTTGTTATTTCTTGATTTGACCATCAGCTGCAGCTACACTTTGTATTAAAAGCTGAAAACTATCTAAAATGCGTTCCTGTGTAACACTAGTTACTTAATCTAACCATTTTTGCACATAGTATAGAAAAGTAAAGCACAAGGTTTACAGATATTACATATGCACTAAGGAAAAAAACAAATACAATTTTCAAAGGCAAAAATGAGTTCTTTTTGCTTTTTGCTTAATTTGTAATGCAACACTTAATTCTTAAATGTGCTATGTTTGTTTTTAATGCAAACACTGTGCTGCATATACTGTATTGAATTAAAGTATGGTATTGATGTAAAACAGTGCATGTTTTATCTAAGCAAATACACCAAGCATCATTCAATGAAAAACATTCATGACTTGCATTCGAACTGAGAAATCTCCTTTTATGCTTTCGCATAACTACAGTATTTTACTACACAAAGTATAGAATTTAAGCGGTATAAAAATAATTGCAGGTATCCAAGCAAATGAGAACCATATTTTCATGGTTTTTTGTACTGTGTACTTAGACTGTTAAGAGTTACAGCTTTGCCCTTTCAGATCCTTGAAGCCCTCTTTACTAAATGTGTTTGTATTTTTTTTATGTTTCAGTGCCAACCTCTATTAGTATCATATCACTAAAGTGCCCTTGACTCCAGTCAAGCAGTGCTGTGCCTGTTAGGTTGGGTCTATTGGGGAAGGGTTATATTTACAGTCTGTGGCCCAAAAATACATCTATGCAGAAAAGATCAAATATACAAATGCCTTAATAATTTGCTGGTGTTTAGTTACCAAAGTTGGGCTTTCCTGAGGGAGAGAAAAGCACTCTCCACCTGTACAAAAACTGCACGAGATAAAACTCTCTTCTTTTAACAGATTGTATACTACAACATTTAAAAGAATTCGAAAGGAAACAGGCCACCTGCTCACTTTAATAGCACAATGTCATTTACAGCCTATTACTCCATGGTAGATTGCATCAATACTTATAAGACAGCATAAAATATTGTTATCATGTCTTTTGTGGTGACAGCTCAGCTTACAGTGCCACCAATAATTCTTTATAATATTACATTAGCTGCTCTGTCAAAGTTATGTGTGGGTGGCTGCATCACACAGGGATTATACTAGTTAAGTTCATTAAACTATTCAACCGTAATTTTACGTCAATAAACTTCACAGCTTTATTTGAGAGTGAAAGTATTTGTCACAGCAGTGGGGAGATCTGTTGCCTTCTTCTAAAGTAGTTTATTGATCATTTTAGGGATAACTTGATTGCTTTTTCAGAAAATGTTTCAGTTTCAATGTGCTATTGATGTTGATAAGTTTGGATTCAGTGAAGACTGATTTAAGAATTAAGATTATTGAATGAGATTTTCTTTTTCAAGGTGTGATTGTGTGAAGTGCTTTCAGCAGTCAGTGTTTTACCAGCAGTAGACAGCGGTCATAGTTCTCTGTCTGAAGGGGGAGCTCAGCTAACATCTAACAGAATGGGGTCATAAAGGAGTGAATTTTCACCATCTAAAATAACTCAAACTTCAAATATTTCAAAGTAAATGAATACTTTTACAAATAATGGTACAGGAAAGACACAGTGGATTTCTCACTAATTGATGCCAACAACAAAATTGGACATGAGATCACTTACAGTGAGATGATAAATAACTTTCCCCCAGAAAAGCCAGGAAACAAAGATTCTTAATGTCTAGTCATCAGTTATTTACTTTAGATTCAAATTAATTTTTGCATCTTTGTAGATCATTTAAAAAAGAACATTTAATTTTTTGAACCCATGCTGTTATGTTCTGAATTTCTGTGAAGCTCATTTAGTGTAATTATTTATTTTCACATCATTACTTTAAATATAAGAAGATAATGTTTGCTATTTGTTGATGTTTTTTAGTGGGAAATCTTTTCCCACTGTGTCTTGTCTGGCTCTTGTCTGAATTTTGAATATCAAAAAGTGCAAATTAATTGCAAATTAATACGAGGCCATCTTTCTGGATTTAATACCAAGGTCGAGTTTTAAGTGGTATGTTGCAGGCTAACTACAATCTTGCGTAATGTACTATAAAGACTTGGGCCAGTCCTGACTACAACCATAGCGAAAGACACAAACGTTGCAGATATAAAAGAAACTTGCTGCTTAAATATTGTACTAAGAGTGTGAAATAAAAGCTTTTTTTAAAAATCCATTAGCACAGATCTTTGGGTTTTCTTCCTATTTCTCATTATACAGTAGCATTAAAACCATGTTGGCTCATCATATGGTTTGTTTATAAGCTCCTACAGGTAAAATAATTAGAAATTCTAATTGTTGAAATAATGCTGCTATTTCAACAGATCATGTTGCTCAACATACTGAACTTAAATGTACATTTTTGGCTTCACAGTACTACTATATTTTGTATCAAACAGCATTTGTCAAACCCCCCCCCAAAAAAAACAAGACCCTGTGCATATTTTCACCATCAAGATATATTGAGGTAATCTTAGCAATTCTAAACCAGCAATGACATTTCAGCAGTACACTTGTATACTGTATGTCTACTGTGATAATAATTTTATGAACTGACGTCAATAATCTTGCTGTGGGATTCAGTGCATGGAGTTTCCCAGCGTACCCTGGGACAGTATATAATACGTGATACAAGCTTTACCTTTTCATTCCTAAGGCATCATTTCAAGAAGTCCTCTGTAAAATTAGAGCAATAGATTGAATACAGCATTTGAAAAACCCTAGAATAAATGTTGTAATAAGATAAATACATTTACAATGCCTACGTGACAAGCTTTTTGTGGATGATCACAAAGGAAAAAATAAATTTCATTTGTGATAATTTGTGTCCATCTCTTCCCTGACTAAGCTTTGCTTTGAGCTGGGCAAAGCAGACAAGAAGTGCTGTGGCATCCAAACACAGAAAACCTTGCTTTTTAGAACCAGAAAGACGTCCTGTACTTGGGTCAGCAATCCCTCTACCCCTTGAAAAGTGCAACTAGAGCCTCTTTGGAAAGATTAATGACCATTGATCCCCAGCACAAGTCACCAGGGCAGCAGACCGCTGTTTTCCTCCAGTCGGCATGAGCAGTAAAATCGTCATTACACACTTTCTGAGTCTTTAGGTTACACCTCTGTCCGGCCCAAACCAAGCTCAAGGACAGCTGGTGTTTGTTTTGTTTTGTGTGGTTCAGTGGAGTGTGATGGTGTGTTTGATGTTTGCTTATCTGTGACTTTTTTGCTGTGTGATTTATGAATTCGATAAAATCAGAATTTCACATTTACAACATATTTTGGAACTAAAACTGAAAGTGTGAGGTGAGAAAGAATAAGCCACTGGTGACCCTTGTGAGACAAAGAACAAAGTTTGAACTTTATTCATTTTATAAAGAGACCAGATTCTGCTGCAGTTTGCTGTCTCTGCTTCTCATTTGCTGCTGACACTTTTATAAACATGTATGTTTGGGAAATTTGTAACCCTTGTTTGGGCTTTTTACCCAACTTTCTTATGGGCACATGAGCATTTCAAAATCACAAGAGGAACTTGTTGCTGCCAACACAGAAATTAAACAGCAATTATCATTTGGCAGGAATATTCCTCCTATAAATCAGCTTCCAAGATGTTCTGATTGTAGACAAGTGTCTGACTTTTGCTCCACACTTCATCTTTGAGAGTTTGAAGTGAGTGATTAAAATCTTACAGCAATGGTTTTAATGCGTTGGATATGTTATTCTTAAAGGGACCGCTTTCATCAGAAATGACTATCAGAGTAACAAGTAATACGGGCTGAAAGTGACTGCCAGTTATATAATGATGATTACTGATGTTATTTCAGACTTCTCATGTTGTGAGACCAATCTCGGGTTATGACACTGATCCCAGCAGGGAAGCTGTGAAAAATTATTGAAGGCTGTTAGTGTAGCTGAAATCTATCCCTCTTTACTGTATCTAATTGCAGAATTACTCTTTTTTTTTATTGCAACATCTTAAAAATGATCAACTCAAAAATACATGAATAAGATATACCGTTTTTATCAGTTATATGAGCAATATACAAACCCTTTATGAGGGTTTGTGAAAATATGGGTCTTTAAAATACTCTGCTTTTTCTTTGTATTTTTATCGCCTGCTGGCGCCTTGAGCTCTTTCCAAATGAGCTGGTGACATTGTCAGCGTTATCCTTCGAATGTCGCTTAAATAGACAGTTCTGTCAATAACAACCCATGTCAAATGAAAACACTCAATTTTGCATAATGACATAACATCCAAACAACAACCATAAAAATAAGAGATACACCTGGGCTGATTAAAGTCTTCAAGTGCAGATTGATACTTGAGCAATCTTCAGTCTCTGGAGAGTTGTTGAAAGGTCTTTTGAAATAAGAGTTACAAATACTGAGGTTTACAACAAGACGTAACGAATGCACACACAAGAAAAAGGCTGAAATAACCAAAACAAGCATAATGAAACTTGTCAGCTCAGATAACAGTGTCCTGTTACCTAGGGGCTTTCCTACACCTAAACTGACATAAAAAACCAGCAGTAATGAAAGGGAGCCCTGCTGGGTCTCCTTGTGTTATGAACGTCCAGGCAAACAACATTTGAAATTACTGCAAGGATGACCTCACTGTTTGCTCGGATGTATCATCAATGCATGAAGAACAGAGCAGCCCAGTGCAGAAGGAGCCGGTAGTCTGTTTATGGTGTTCGGTCTAAGAAACAAGAAGGCAGCAAAGTGTTTGTGTAAACAGCAACTGTGGAAAAAGACGGGACCAAACTATCTCCATATTTTCCTGAACATCTGTGGTGTTCATGTGTGAAAATGGCAAATGACACACACAATATTGACCCAACAGACTGAATCAACTGAAAAGAATAAAACACAAACAAACAAAAAACAGTCTGCAATGTTGAAGTGTTTTTATTGGTTGATTTTTGGGTTGTTGGGTTGGTGTATATGAGCCATAACACCCATCAACTTCCATTATTAAAATAATGAATTATTTTATATTTTGCTACATTTTAGCTGTTTTACATGGAAAATACTTAGTCAACATGATATCACAAGACTTACAACTCATTGATTATTCAACAAGTGCACGAAGATACATGTCCTACAAGCTTGTATGTAACTGTGTCTTTAATTCTAACAAACTTTACAAGTTCTTTCTCCCACTGATATAAAATTAGTAAGGCTGAAAGATAAAAAAAAAACAGTACAAAGAGTAGTCCTTTGAATATGCCGTTAACTAATAGCCTGTATAAAAAGAAGATTCTCTGATGGTTTGAGTAGACCACCAGAAGCCCATCTGATGGTCTCCAGACAACACTAGATGAGGAGAAAAGCTGATGATAAAAAAAAAACTTTTGCCTTTTCTTTTTTTTAACAGGGAAGCTCAGACTATTGACTGAGCATCTACTACAGGTCTGAGTACTCTGCCATAACTGACCTTTCGTCTCTTCCATGGATGCAAGAGTAAGGTAAGGAAAGGTGAGAGCAGCAGTGTGCATTTTTTCAAGAATCAGACATGATTAAAAATATATGTACAGTATCTCACTGACTTACTTACTTTTTTTCTTTAATGTTCAGCATAACAAAATTGGTAAATACATATACTGAAACGGCTAAATTAATGATGTTGTTTTCTGTGCACCCAGATGAATTGATAAAACTCAGAAATTGACCTACAGTGCTGCATCGGTGCTCTGGAAGTGGTAATGGTGCATGGATAAGTTTCCTATAAAACCAGCATGAGAAAACACGCTGTCACAGCAGCCCGATCATTAGGACCACAAACAAGGAACTGCTCTGATGGACACTGATCATTCAAGATCAAATGGATTTTAATTAACCAATAACATCTGTTCACACAGCTATTCGGGTTATTCACCATATGTTTTGCAACTCCAAAGTGGTGACGAAAAGGGATGGATGCACATTTTTCTGTTGTCAGGTGGGCAAACTAGTGGGAAACAAAATCAATAACTTCTGATCATGCTATATGAAAAGCAGACTTGAACATAATTGCCTTGCAAAAAACTTTTAAATGTGACTTTTAAGGGCTTAAGGCTGGCTTTTTATCTGTAGGCATGTATGTAATTTTTTAAACAAATGGTAGTGCTTAAATCACAGATCATGTCGCTCATATTTTACCATAAACTGGCTGTTTGCTTTACTACAGATTTCTTATATTTTAACAGAGGCTAACATGATATATATACGATCTAAAAATAACTTAGATTTCAACACATGCATCTCTCATACAATAACAAAAGGAAATCAGATTCATTAATGTAAATGATTGCATTTGTTCCTGTTTTTTTCCCCCAAGTTAATTACTAAACAATTTAGCTCAAAGCAAAAAAAAAATCCCCTTTTATTAAGTGGTATAAACAAGGACTGTCAGCACATCTTTACAAGCCTATGTGTAATACAAATAAGCTTGGCTGTTTGTAGGTGCTGAAGCTCTGCAAGGGTTTTTCATCCATAGCTGAACAATTTTCTGCTCCTCTGGGATCCTTTGCATCAATTCAATTTATTTCAGTAAATGGACCAATTCATCAGGGAAATTTGGTATGTCATTTGTGTTTTTCATCAAACGACACCTTCCTCTGCATTTTTTAGGAACACAAATGGATCAAACCCTTATGCAGACATCTTGAACCTACAGTGCATTCGCATGACATTTCATGGTGGGCTGACAGCATGAAGGAGAAGGACTCATAATAATGCACAATAAATCACGTTAATTGATATAACCTGCTGCAAATTGTTCTCTCACGTTGAGCTGATGTTGATTTCTGAGTTTGAAAAGATCGCATGTTTTCTAATATTGCAAGAAAAGTGATTTGGACTTTATCTCAGTTATTTCATTTGATGAGGAAGCTTGGAATTCAAACTTTTAGAGCAAACTTTTTAAGGTGTAACAAAACTGTT
This sequence comes from Atherinosoma microstoma, assembly GCA_037177055.1. Classification (NCBI taxonomy): domain Eukaryota; kingdom Metazoa; phylum Chordata; class Actinopteri; order Atheriniformes; family Atherinidae; genus Atherinosoma; species Atherinosoma microstoma. Next base: position 14,445,360 of record JBBBVU010000021.1, on the reverse strand, counting down.
AAAGTAAAGCTACATAAAGCCCCACAGAAACTAACTCAGGTAATAGTTGGTGCTTCGAATCCTTCCAGATGTCTGTGTGCAATTCGGTGCTCCCTGCTGGCCCACACTGACAAGCTCATGTCATCCATGTGACATTTCGAGAGCCTTCGCATTTTATAAGGACAGTAATTAATCATTGCCGAAACAATGCGGTGGCCTGGAACGGGGGGGGGGGGCTGCCATGGTGCCGAGGAGGAGAGAGAATGCTGCCAGGGGCCTTCTTGGCACATGGCAGGGTGCGACAGGCAAAGTGTTGCCATGGTGAAACCTCTGCAGCATCGAGGACCATCTTCGTATTGTGACATCTGTTGGCATTTCAGGCTTCAGGATTCAGATACTCAAGCTGTTCCACGTCTTTGCAAAATGACCAAATTTAGATAACAGTTGTCAAAAGAAGGTAATTAATTAATGAGTAACCATGGCAAGGATGCAGGTTGAAAGAAATGCCTTTTAAAAATATATAACGGTAAATAATTTATTGAGTTTTTCTTTCATAAAAGATGCACTACAAGGGAAAAAAATTCAAAAAGCAGAAAAAAAAACCATCCGAAGTTTTCACAAATATACATGCACACGCATGCAGACTCATTGTTGCCTGTCATAACAATATCTCAGCCTCTGGGGTTTTGATATGAAAAGTACATTCTTTCCAAAGTTAGTTCACATTTTCTTTGTTAGTTATGTTTACAATATGAAGGCATTCTATTAATGCGTGGGCAGCCACCTCAGGTATCAACACATAAACTGCACACATATACAAACACACACATGCACAAACTTATCAACAGCTATAATGAAAGGCTTTTGGTTTTATTTCAAGTTTTGAATTAAAACACTTTTGTTGTCATGTGAAACCTTGAAATCTTTATTCATTTGATTGTTTTAGAAATCATGGTCCCATAGTAACAACAGGTTCAATTTAAAAATGAATGATATTCAATATTAAATAGTAATTTAATAAGTTATTTACATTTTTTAACATTTATTAGGGAAGCTTGTTAAAACCAGTTCAGTGTTTTTCTGGTTTTCTTCAGATATAGATTTATTGATAATTATAAAACAATATATTCATTTGTTTATCATGTATTTGTTTATTCATTTGTCTCAGTTCTATGGCAGCATATTGGTGTAGCTCTAAACATACTTTGTGTTTCTTTGCATCCTTTCAAGACTTTATTTTAGGTTTTTCCCCTGTGACGATACTGACTTGAGCAACATTCTTCTGTGCTGATGATGTTGTGCTCCCTGGGATGATTTGTGGCCCGTTTTATTTTACATCTATTATTTCCTTAAAGCCTGAAATAAAAAATAGAGAAGAAAATCATGTTTTTCTTTATCTTTTGAACTTTTAAGTGGACCTTTAAACAAATCCAACCATTAAAAAAAACAAAAAGTAAAAATTTACAAAATCATTGGGAGAACCATTGTGAAAATGACTGAAAAACATCAATGAATACTACTGAAGGGGAGAAGACATCCATAGAATTATTTATAAACGATTTGACAGAAACTGGTTGTATCAAATGAGATATATTAGGGGTTAAAGGTTATGGAAAACAATATGACACCTTGAAAGTTGTGGCCATGTAGGAGAAGCTGATTAAACTTTTCAAAACCCAAATAATGCCTGGAAGGAAACTCTATATCCAGATGTGTTGCAAATAAGATGTCTAGGATGTAGAGCAGTAAAAAACTGGAGAAAAAGAAGGAGGAAGTTTAATTAATCTATTTTGATTGTCATAGGAAATGTGACATTGGTGGCAGATAAAATGGGTGGGCTTGGAGGCTTGATGTGGGAATATGGGAAATGTAATATTTGTTTCACCAAACATGACTGCAGAAATGACCTGGCTTTCAGAATGTTTGTGTAACAGTAAAGGAGGAGGGATTGCAGAGCTTTTTCACAATAGATGGTATAAAGGTATTTTTTTCTCTCAGAAGAAGCATCTCACACCTCAGATGTCGAACTGTTGGCTGTGACCTTCTGTTCCCATCTTCCTCCAAAAGAGTTCACCAATGTTGTCTGCTGATACTGTGTGTGACATCATCAGCTAAGTTGTCGTTGAACTAAAGAAGCAACTACAAGACCATAATGATGATCTCTGAAAACTTTAGTCCCACCTCCCTATCATATACAAACATTTTGATGTTGCATTCATGGCTTTTTCCAGGCTAAATAAGTAATCCTAAAGCACAAGTTATGTGCTCAAAACAATTACTCTCAGTCACGTCTTTAAGTCCGGTCGAAGTGTGTGGTAGTGTATTTATGAAAAAAAACCCCACTTTGCTGGTATTTCACTTGTGTTTTCATTTTGATGTTTACAGGATTTTGATAGAAAAGTATGATCACTGACCAGAAAAGAAAAAGAAAAGCTACAATACACTCAATAAGTCAGAAGTCAATGACTCAGGTCAAGTTTAAATAAAAGGCAGCCTTTTGAAGTGAATATAAAACCTAAAAGTTATGTGATTTTGAGTTTTAACTTAGCCACTTCCAAGAACATTGAATGCAGCATTCCTTTGCAGTGAGGAAGAGGAAGGCCCATGTTTGAAATGCTAAAGTTATACTATGAAATCTGTAATGGATTTTCTCTTTGAATACCTGGTTTTCAGCAGAAGAACATTAATTTTAGTTCAAAGTTCACAGATAAAGTTGCTTTCTTCATGAACTCTTATGGGAATTCCAGTTCAGTTCTTCCAGGGTTTTACCATTTAGCACTTTTACAGATTACAATGTTAACTTAACAAAGGCAAATACCAACACTGTTACCAATTTCTGCTCTATAATGTTCATTTTACAGTACGGTGACAGTTCCAGCAGTTTTCTTAAGTGTTTCACTTTTGAAATAAATGGAATTAATGAACTGAAATTAAAATTTCTTTAAAAATAAAAATAGCTGAAAGTATATCTGAAATACATTTAAGTATTGGAATAAATTGCTACCTCTGGTGCTTTGTCAGGCCAGTAAAACATGGTATTCATGAAGCATGATAAGAAATCACAGCTTCCAGGCAGGAATAAAAGGGAGAAAAAGAGCCAGATGTGTCCCAGACTTTCAGAGTGTATTAACTGTAGGAGTACACATAACCTACTTCAGGTTTGTCAGCTGCACCCACACTCTCTAAATGCTACTATGAATAAATCAAAACAACAACAGCAACATTCTTGAGGAGTAAATGATTATTCTTTGAAAATGACTTGTAATAATAGAATGATAAAACTCCTAATCATAATAATATAACAGTTCTACAGTACAATATTGCATAAAGCTATTAGGTTTTCAGTGATGCTTTCAAATTAATTAAAAAAAGCAGTTTTTTGGCTTTTGCTTTTGTCAAAGTTCATAGCAATCACCAGCTTCTCACCCCATCATAATGACCTTTTAATATGCTGTTCCCATGTGCTTGTGTGAGTATTTATAAGGAGACAATAATGAAAATGAAGGTGCCATCTAGTGCCAGCTTTTAATGTTAATTGGCAGTGATTTGTGGGAAAACATGGCCTTGGTCCAAGGCAACACTGCTTGAGACGACACTGATTTTGGAAGAGCTTTTTTTGTCACAAAATAACCTTTACGAAATAAAGCAGGGTTATGACTGCAAGATGAATACTCACTCCCACTTTGTGGTGTTTACACAGCATGCAGAATGAAAATCATAACTCCCCAAGTCATCCAAACAGGTGAGGTCAGATTATTATCAAAGCTGCTGAACCAGAAAGTTGATACAGTTTGCTGTGTGTGCTCGAGGGAGAAGACACTGACAGTTCAAGGCCTTTGAGTCTGCAAGAAAACAGGGAGCTGGGTAGAAATGCATCTGCAAGCACCCGAATTATTAACATTTAGGTATGCTTACAAGACAGTATTAAATCAAAGTAAGCAAAAAAGAAAAAAAAAAGGGCTGAAGTAGTGCTGTGTGGATGGACGCTTATATCCACACTTGTGTTCACTCATTTACAATTCATGTCAAGTCCTCCCCCCACCCACTCCCCCACACACACAAACACACACTCTTGTCCATCCCCCTGCTCTTTGGAGAAAGAAAGAGATATAAAGTCAAAGAAGAAACATAAAAAAAGAGGAACACAGCTCCAGGCCATTGACCTCCTCATGAAACTGATAATCAAGCAGACTGTCTCTGACAGGTTTGACAACACTGAAGAACCCATTTTGAACTCAGATCAACAGCCTGGATGGACGGATGAAAACATTTGACAGGACACCAACTGAGTTTGTTGTGTTCTCACCCATTCACGGGACTGTCCTAACAAGAAACACAACAGCATCTTTTGATGATGGCAGCTATAAAGCTCTGAGAAATGTCTCTCGTTGTCATAATCTACGACGTTTTGCAGGCTTAATTTAGAAAATGTAACAAAACATTTTTACAACAGCATAAACAAGGCAATGTCAAACAGTTGTGATACACATCTTCAGATTTTAAACAGATTTTATTTAGTCTGGAAAGCATTAAAGCGATGAAAATGAATGACATGAATGATAAAGTACATGAAAAATTAATGATTATTGAATCAGCTATCAAAAAATAGAGACAATTGGAGGATGGGATGGTGGATATCTTTGGTAGAAAGGGACAGTAGTGAAAAAATGTCAGGTCATGCTATACACAGCATGAAAATGATTGGATGTGACTTGTCAGCTGCTGATGCCAATCCTCTCAAACAAACAAAGCTTCACAACTCTGCCTGAACTGGTGCTATGCTCTGGTTTCTCTTTGACATATACTATGGGATTAGTTAGCAGTCACTGTCACTCTGTGTTGTGATATTTTTTCAATGCTGGGAAGAACAAAAACACAGAAGTCTGGACGGATAATTTGACCATTTATTTTGTTCAAGCTAAGCTTTATAGCATTGATCCATGATGATTTCTGAGATGTTTACTGTGTAGACAGCACAGTGGTGCACGTTAAGCACTGTCACCTCACAGCAAGAAAGTTCCTGCTTCAAACCTCAGCTGGGGCTTTTCTGTGAGGAGTATGCATGCTCACTTTTCCCTCTTTGGAATTTCTTACTGTAAAATGTAACATTGGTTTTAGCGTATTTCTTGTGGACATCATTTAATTTTAACCTAGTTGTTAGTAATACTAATCTTAAATAAGTTATATAAATTCTGGAGGGCTAAATGTCAAAAAACTTAATGTAATAAAGTTGAATTATTGTAATTAATTTAAGTAGCCTACAGGAGGAATGGTGATTTCCCACAATGCTTCACTTCTATTAACAACCAATCAGATAATTCACAATATTAAACCTTGCACTTTTTACTTTTACTTTGGCAAATTAGTAATAGCTGAAATTACATAATACTTTTTAAAGTACTTTTTTGTTTACTTATCTAGTTGATCAGTAATTCAAATGACACAAAAGGGTTTTGATTGATTTCAGAAATATGTAAAAAAAAAAAAATAAATAAACCGTCATGTTTATTTTCCATTGTCCAAGCTAAAATATCTCACAGCATTTCTCTTTAGAGTTCTTATAGGAATACTAATTCTTTTTTTAAAAAAGGGGGGAAAAAACAAACAAACATATAAAAAAAACATAATCCGATGTCTCCCTTGACAATCTCTAGCTCCAGATTTGAGCTCATATAAAAAATCCACCTTTCACCAGTTTTAGTGTATAAACATGTTCTCTCCAGTTACTGCTCATGTGTTAAAACCAGTTAGGCAGATGCTGCACCGTAACAGAGATATTAGTGGTCTGACATTAGTTTGAGCAGAAGCCCCGGCCATACCCACTTATTGCAGCAAAGCAGGTCAAATTTTGAGTTCACCAATTACTTTAAGTAAGATGAACTTGAAACCATTGTGTGTTGATCATAAAACATTATGTGGAGCATCTCTTTTAATTTATGTGTAATTAATAGAATCAATTTTCTTCAACAACCCCATGAACTTCCAGAAAAATCAAACTGATCAAGTTACAAAAAGTTCAACAAACTAAAACATTTCTAGTTGATTTTACTCGATCACTCAAACTAACATAAATTTATTTTTACAAGGCAGCAAGTTTGCATAGTTTTTTTAAGTAGAGAGAACTAGTTAGGTTTTACAGTGCTTCCACAGTCCAAAGATATACGTGGATTGGTGAACCTTTACAGGATAAGGCAGGAACTGAACATGTTTACTATGTTGTATATTTGCTGTTGTATTTGTGTCTACTTCAGTTGGAGTAGTATGGATCCAGAAAAAAAAAAAACCTACAGCCTATCAGTTGTGAAGGTATAAACTTGGTTTATCTTGAACACGGCTTGTGCAACCATCCAGCTGGGCTTCCTGATTGTAGTCGGTGCAGTGGCAGCTCAGAAACGGAGTCGCTCAGACAGTCTCTCCCTCCAGCTATTCAAAGGCAGTCTGCAGGCTTGATGGATAAGAATTGAAAGACCAATCAATAGAGATCACAGCTTAAATGAAGAGTGATTTTAATTGGTTTACTGCTATTGACGTGTGCTTCCCTCAGCTCCTTGGACTTACTGTGCGGCCACATGAGGGCCAACGCTGTGGCTCCCACAGAAAGATGTGCTGATATTAAGCTCTTTGGAGAAAGAAATGATGCTTAATGAGGGGTGACAATAGCAATCCAGATAAATGTTTATTATAATAATTTATAAAAGGTGTTTTCAAGCGTCCAATTCTGCCGGTGGTATGTTTTTTTCCAGGGGCTGTTAAAAGATTGATAAACACTTTGAATGAAAAAGTGACAGATTCTCATAGATCAAAATTTACTCTCTTGAGACTTATAGTCTTCTCTTGTCTGTCAGTAAAATAAATGTAATATGAAATGTAATATCTCATCAAAAATAGCTGTAGTTTGAAATACATATCAAGTCTCGATTTGAAAACAGGAAAAGATTAAAAATGAAATTCTGTGGGAGCTGACAGAGACATTTACTTTTCCAAAAGTCATAACAGATTTTCAAAATATGCTGTTGGATTATCTTTATCCCTCTCAACTAGGGAGTTTAAAGCTCCCTAAAAACAAAAGGGTGTGGAAAAGATGAAGAAATCACTTTAAATTTGGAATAACATTTGTTTTGATAATAAGAATATAGACTTTGCCTCAGATTTAGCTTTTTTCCCCTAATACATTTTCCTTCAAACATAATTTCCTGACATCAATTTGAAAAAACTAAAGAAGCCATGGAGTGTCAGAATTTCCCCATTTTTATATATTCAGTAAAAAATATGCAGATGCTGTATATAATTATGAAATAAGACCTGAACTCTGACTGCAACTTTTGTTACTGTCAGGCAGCAGGGATTACCTGTACAATTAACACAAAGGACCCTTCTCCTTATTGCCTTATGGCTGCCTGAACAGGCTATTTTAATAATGCATACTCACTCATGCATATTCTCAAAGCTCTATCAAGTACAATGGAATTAAACCAGTACATCATCTAGAAAAAAAAGAAAAGAAGACATGTTCCATGTCAGCCTTTTTTACCAAGCAGCTTTCTCCCCTATCATGAAGATGCTGATATAAGACTGTTATTAGCCGTCGCTGAGAATTTAAATTTCCAATATATTCAGCTTAATAACAGAGGAATGGTTTTGATACTGGAAGAGTTTGTAATGGTGAATAACTTTTCAGCTCAAAATGAGATAGGATTGCTCTTTACAAAGATTCCTTTAAGAGCAAGTATATGTAGAACCCTTTAAGGCCACAGAACGAGGCCACGCAGCACAACTTACAGCAGCTAAGGGTATGTGTCCGCTTTTTGCCCCCCTCAGCACATGTATGTTTTTTCATTTGTTCCCATTCAGGACACAGCGTGTGTGTCCAGAAAACATGCTGTACCCTGCATATTTTCAGAGCACTCTCTGTTTGGCTACTCTAAGGACTGCCACATGAAAATTATTCAACTTTTTCTGAATAGCACTACAATCAAAATTGTCTTTCAATTTAGACAGAGACAGTCGACAGGTCAGTGAGAAAATGGAGGGGAGTCAGATTTGGCTGCGTAGGTCTATCAAGAGTTGAACTTGTTTGAAATGTCAGACTGAGAAGATCATATTTGTAGGAACAGTTGTATCACTGTACAAGTTAAAAGCTTGTTTTGCGCCGCGTAATCAACACTGACATGAGCGAGAGTGCTTCTGTTAATGAAGTGCTTCCCAGCACGGTGACAGTGCTTTTGTGCCAGAGAGAGAGAGAGAGAAAAAAAAACAGCACAATTTGGTTACCCGCCCTAAAGGCCTCACCCATATTGAATATATGTTAATGTTTATTGGAGTAACATTAGGAGAACACTGAACAACAACTATGTGCATAAAGGGCTGCAAAGAGATAACCACTGCTTTCCAAAAAGACTACCGTCTCGTTACAGTTTGGTAAAATCCATGTAGAAAAGCCTAAATAAAAAATGTAGGGAAATGTTTTGTGGATATTTTTAATTTCTTTGGACCAAACGGAATATTTAATCTAAAATGAGTTATGTTTGGTGTGAGGATAAGAACCTTATCCTGTATTTGGAACATGACAAAATTACGGCTTGAGCATGCTTTGCTGCATTTAGTTTGGTGCATCAGAAAAATTTGAAATGTTTCACATGGAATTCAGATATTTTGGATTATTATTTTCTAACAGTCAGGTCATACTTTATGCACATCCCTGGTGTGCAACACTAGGCAAGCAAAGGTCCAGATTTTCCTCTACTGAATAAACCATGCTCGTTGGTTAAAAAGTCTCCCATGGATAGATGGATAAGAGCAGAGTCTATATTGCTATGTTTTTTTTCCGAAGTAAAAAAAAAAAAGCTTCTGATGAAGAAGTTACTGCTGTAACGAGCAGTGGATCTCCCTGAGTGCAACATAAATGACATATTCCTGTACAGTAATTTTTGCCAATCAAAGCTTAACCCTTCTCAAATGCATACTGCTTTATCATCCATTTTACTGTAAATAAGACCACCATGCACTTTTAAATTAGATGTAAATCTAGTATTTAAGACTGTAAGGCTAAATTAATTATCATTATTCATTAAATACTGCTTATTGAGAATGAAAATCAAGTGATAAGTAAATCAATTTTATCATGGATCTCCACATTCTATTAAAGTACTTTCTATAAGCATCCACAGGCTTCTCTCCCCTGTTTGTCATTATATAAAAAAAAGCACAAATACAACTTTGTAAAAATACCTTATTAGCAGAAACGGCATGCTAATGCTACTTGAAAAACATTCAAAAGTATTATTAGCAAAATATGTTGATAGAACTAAAGTAAAGCTATGGTTTGATCTCTGGAAAATGTATTATCATGTGAAATTACTGCATTATTTATACTAGTATCAGTGTGTAAGCGAGTTATTAGTGTCCCTGTTCGTGATGGAGATTGTGTAAGCTTTTGTTTATATATAACAACTTCATGAAAAGTAAAGCTTAAAACAACACTAAATACGTTTCCAACCTTAAAAATCCATGCTTCTGACTTGTTTTGATGGGTCACTGACATACATTATGCACATTCCTGGGGCTGTCATTGTCTTACAGTGTCCTCGGGCTGAGAAACTGCATTTCATAACTTGGTGTTCTAGCCCAAAGCAGCTGCGTTTTGCTTTACGGCACCGTGTCACACGCCAGCAACTGAATATCGACACATTGGCTGTTTTGGATGCACAATATGGATGTTTCCGAAAAGAAACCCAAGGGGACATTATTGGAGTAAGTGCGGAAAAGAAAGAAAAAAGTGAGTAAGAGATAAGACAAGAGTCAACATCAAACTGACTTTTACTTGCTGTTGAAAGCTCGGAGAAGAGTCAGGATGCAATACAGATGTTGAATTAGACTCAATTAAAAGGTGCCAAAATGAAGTAGTGCTTCTTTAAATCAAGACATTTGTTTTCTGTTTTGTTTTTTTCTAGTATTGGAAAATTTGAACATACAGTATACCTATGTGACAGTGAGGTCCTGTCACTATACCTCCCATTGATCATGTGCCCTGGCTACTGGGCCACAGGGATATTCCTTCGGTTGACTGGTCAGCGTGCATGACTCTCACCCAGGAGGATGTGGGTTCAAGACCCCACCTGGGCCCTCCTTGTCCCTGTCACACCTAAATAAGTATTTAAGAAGTTTAAAAAAAAACAAAAAAACCCCCAACAACCAGTTAGTAAAAAGTACCTTGAAATGGTACTTTTTTCCCCAATGTGGACACCTCTCAAAGCATCCTGTAAAGCATGTTAAAACTGGTACTGAGCTTAAATGTGGCACCTACTATGTTGATAAAAATAAGATATCAGCAACTTATCTCAGTCCAAAGATGCTATGATTTGTTTTTGAGTGTGAGGAAAGTGTGGGAGTTATGGTCAGTATGAGGAAGGCTTGTTAATCCTCCTAAATCACCTGCAGTAAATGGAGCAAAACAGAGCAGCTCTATGCATCGCTGCGAGATTCCTTATTTCCTTTTTTAATACCACCAGATCGGATCCAACTGGGATTGTGTTGCTGTAATCCCTTGGCTCAATATCCCCCATGTTCAATATGTTAATGTCTCTCACTAAATGCATCATCCGTCAGACAGACTTGGCAGATGGGCTTGCAACCGTTTCAGAAAAGACAGATGTATCAACACGCCTTTTTAAAATCTGTGTGCTTTTCAACAGTCGACTTATCATCAATACAACAATAAATGCACGTGTTTGTGTTTCGAAACAGAGCAACGGATGAATTGTAGGACCAATGAGTTACCGCACAACATTTCTCCAGGCGTATGAAAAATAGTGTGTGGCAGGAGATAACTGTTATATTGTCACTACCCAGTTTGAATTGCCAGAATCGTTTCTCAACACTTTACTTTTCAGCCAGATAATGATCTATTTTTCAGTTCCACAGTGTCCTACTTAGCCTAGTTATCTAAGTTGGAGAGAAAATAATCATTTGATGTGGAGGATGCTTCTTACCCTTGCTAATGCTGCTCTGTCCTTGATTATCATCCTTATTATTTGATAGCTTAAGGCCGTTTTTTTTAAAGGAAAAGATTTTTTGATTGTATTTCTATATGTGAGACTCTTCTGTGGTTATTTGTTGGTCTGAATAAAGTATCATAATGATGGGGATGGGTTCAAGGATGAATCCACCTGAAGTTATGCTTTTCAAACATTGATTAAAAAAAGAACCAGTCTGTTCTCTGTATTCCCATTCAGGCCCCAGCATCTCAATATTGAATAACCTGTGAGCTATTATGATGCTTTTCTTTAAAACACATGATTTATTACTGCAGCTTCTGTTATACCATCAGATCCCCAGATGTCAGGGGGCTGTTTGAAAAACTGTTCTCAGCAAAGTAAAACCAGTAAGGAGGCTGCTTTCATCCCCCTTTTTTCTGTTAATCAATGCTTTTCTAGGACATAAGGCTGGTTATTTACAGTCTATTGTCTATGTGCAGCTGCTGGCACAATGACGATATTAACATTATGATTTTCTTTCAATCATTTGCTCAAGAAAGAAAACATCACAAGATTCAGGAAGTTGTTTATACACACAGGCTGCATCACTTTGCATTACATCAATTGGTATAATGCAATAGTTGCCTCACATGTGAATGAAAGAGTTTCCCACAAAGCAAGAAGTTGTTTACTGTATCTACTAGAGTCAGAGTGTCAGCACTTCATATTCCTGCTTCCAAATAAAGATGGCCTTCATTAAGTTTGACAGGAATGTTAAAAAAGTTGAACCTGAAAGCTGATTGCCTTGTGTCTTAATTTAAAGTCCCAGGGTGCCTAATGATGAGATTTTGTTGAGCTTAAAGTTCATTATCGTTCATTATGACAGTCAGAGAGATATGTGCATAAATATATAAACACAAAGCAGAATACATTTGACTGAATTCCCATGAGATGAAAAAACACATTAAATGTATATTGGCTGACCCGTGGATGTCTCAGGGTGGACTACTGCGTTTGCGCCTCTGTTGAATGTTCTAAGAATAAAAATGAAAGCTACGTCGAGCGCTGCAGTTGGATGACGAGCAGCTCTCAGAAAACAGGCTTTCATGTGCTCAGGCTGACAGGCTTTTGATGTAAGTAGTAGAGGCTGAGATTAGGCTCTGAGGATATCAAGCTGGCCTTTAAAGAGGGAGAAGGCGAGACAGAGAAATAAACAAAGCTCTGTGTGTGTGTGTGTGTGTGTGTTGTAGGGAGTGGGTGTGTTTGATGATAATCACCAGTATGTTAGTCAAAATCTAAGTTTCATACATGAGATTCCTCTTATCTAAATCAAGAAGTATATGTCTAGATGAATACCTGAACAACAACAACAACAAAAAACAACAACAAAACACTCCTCCGTAATAGATATTGAAATGAAAAACAATCATGAATTCAAAAGTCCTATGCATCCACACTACAGACAGAAGAAAAACTAACAAAGCAAAAACTTTGTAGTATCCATTCTGGCTTTCCTTTCAAGAAAATTGTAAATGCTCTGATTTTTATTTTTTATTTCTATATCCACCTCTTATTTTGATCAATGTGCAATGCAATATGGAATTTTTTTTGTACCTTGTTATTTTCCACATTCTGTTATTTTTGAGACATGTAGTGTTTTCAGACAGACGCTGTTCTGGGTCTGGTTTTTTCCGGCTCTGGTTCTGTTCTGGAGTCTTAGAACCTTAGTGCCTCCTGGCAAACCAGCCTGCATTCAGCCAAAGTAGGAGGACTTTACTCTATGGTAGGAATTGCATAACTTGCTTAACTTTAATCAGGTTGTTGGGAACATTCATGTTTAAGAAGTCTGATGTAGATATGAGTACAAAATGGTGAACAAATTAGTGCTCTTATGTTGAATCAGTGTAAATAAAATGACTGTAAACATGGTGATGGTGGTGATAAATATATATAATTTTTTAATCATGTTTCATATGAAAATCATTTATTAAAGTCATTTACTCTTTTTCTTGTATTATGTTTTATTTTATTCTTATTTATTGCACTATTACTATTATCTTTATGTCAGTTTTACCAGTTTAATTGTGTACTTCTGATTTACTTTAAACACAACCTATTTACTTAGCGTTCTCTATTCTGTTTTTATTTTTAAAAACTCTTTTACATATATTTTTATACTTGTTGCTCTTATTTCTTTGTTTTTTCTCATTGTTTTTACTTTTTAACTTTTTATTTAAACCCTAGCATTTTCCCCACGCTTCCATGGAATTTGTCTGTGGAAAATGGGATTAGTGTGTGTGTGTGTGTGTGTGTGTGTGTGTGTGTGTGTGTGTGTGTGTGTGTGTGTGTGTGTGTGTGTGTGTG
>JBBBVU010000021.1:14390876-14403691 GCA_037177055.1 Atherinosoma microstoma | reverse complement strand
TCCAGTCAGGTGTCCAATCTTCTGTGGTGGGAATCACACAGTCGATTAAATATACCACAAACCCATGGCCGTAACAGGTCTCTAAATGGTAACAAAAATAAAGATATATAGTGTGCTGAAGTTGTTCATCTTTCCAGGCAATCATGACAAGAGTCCAGCTTACACAGCTGAGCTCATTCTGCAAGTAAAACAGTAAATCTGTACAACTCTCTTTCAGATCACAACATTAAACCAAGTATTCGAACAACTCACTCAGAAAACAGCAAGTGCAATGAGTCTGAGAATCACGTGCAGTGCATGAGCTAGAAATTAGTTTTATTTATTCATAGTGAAATCCATGCATCTGTATCCTTCATCCACCAGATGCAGATTAACATTGGTGAGATATCAGGTTTGTTGACACATACGTAAGCCATGCAAAGCTCAGTAATGCAAAGCTAATTTAAACTGACAGAGATAGCAGAATAACTCGCACATGTCAAAACATCATTTAATGAGGTTGTTCCCAAGTTGATACCACTTAATACCTCTCAGCGTGCTAATGAAAATGAAGACATCAAATATTGAGAAGCTGCAGCACAGAGAGATAGAGATTAATACAGACAATAAATATGTCATCAATACTAGCTGAACAATTTATAAAAATATTCTTGAATGTACACAACCTTGCAATTGTCCTGTTTTCTCTTACAGTCTAGTTGAAAGTGTCTTACATAAATACAATCTTTGGAGTTGTAATTTTAAAGTGTCTGTTCATGTGAATTACAGGGGCCAATTAGTCCATTAACCCAGGCCATGACTGTATCACTATCTGGGGATGAGCTCCGAATGTAGTGCATCTTCGTGTATAGATGAATAATTCATAATCATTAATTTCATTCAGCCATAAATATAAACCACATTGTTGTTCATTTAGTCTCAGATACTACTCTTGTTTGGATTTAGGAACAGAATGTGAAGAAAATGTGGAGAGCAAAAAACTGTCTTCTTGTTACAGTGCTGTGATGTCTTTTTCTGTTTTCTTTTAAATCAAACAGAGGATTGAGGTTTTTTTGGGTGGAATGGTTTTTCCAAGATCAGACACACACATTTTCAATATTTCAATTAGGAAAATAATGTTAAAAAGATAAATAAATCCTGTTTGTTGTAGCAAAACAACCCCACTCACTAAACAGCCATTTTGGAGACCTCAGACAGACCTGAACTCTGGTTTAAAACATCTGTGACTTTTTCTACTTTACTTTGTCACAGTCGGCTTTTTCAGATATAATGTTTGCAAATTGTATATTTTGCTATGCTGCATTATTTCAAAGTTATACTCATATTCATCCTGAAAGTTTTTCTCTAGGCGAGCCTGAAATTTTTTTAATTTGTTGTTTGTGCTATCATTAATTTATTCATTCATGCATTTATTTTATTCTTCAACCAAACAGAATAATTAATACAAACATGAATCTCAAACACTTGAAAGAAAAGAAGCAGAAAGAAGAAAAATCTTATATAATCTATTACTCTCACACAAACCATTAAATATTCCAGGGAGTCTTGGTAAGATCAGGCCAAGGAAAATGGATGAAAATTAGCCCTTTAGTTTATTTAGAAGTTTTCCCTTGTTTTAATATGCTCTGTCCCTGTCAAATAAACAAGTAAATGAAAATAGAAAATAAACCAAGCATATAATGAAATTTAACTGAAAACAGTTGCAGGCCAACACACCACTGACTTTAAACAGATACTTCATATTTTACACATCATTTACCATCTACACATCACCACAGAGCAAACCAAATGAACCGCTTTCATTATATTTTCCTATCATCGGCTTGAATTTTTTTTTTAAAACCCTGTCTTTGATTTCACTTCTATGGTTTCTTTATTCTTAAAAAGTAACACATATACTGATATTTACACCTCCTAATAAATCTCACAAGTAAACCTCGTGGTTGCAGATATACTCATTTCATTGTATTTAATTTTCAAACAAAGCCCTAATGATATATGTACAGGACTTGAAGGGTTGAGTAGATTTTTTTTCCACCTTAAACAAACAAACAAAAATATAGAAAAGAAAACGAAAGTTTCCAATATTCTTGTAAAAGATTATCGGATAAAAAAGTTATCTGCACTCTATTCCTGCAACTTTGAACAACTTTGTGATGCTTTTCAGAAGTTAGTAAAGGCTCTAACCTTTATATCTCAAACTGCAATCTGTTTCATTTGTTCTCATCTGCTTTATTTCATTTATCTGATCTCAAGCAGCACAGACAAATGGTCGCTGCCTATCTAACATCAAAGCTTGGCTACATGATCAGGTTGCAATGACCTCTATGTTTATCCTTCAGTGTGTCTAAAGGAATAGTAGTTATGTTTGTGAGCAGTTGTGTGTGAACAGACAGGGTTCGGTGACCTTTTCAGAGAGCAGTCATTTAATCTACACTGACAGCCTTTTAGAGACCACTTACCATTCATCTGGTCTACAAGATTAGCCCCCTAGTGAAACTACACGCTGATCAAATCATTGTCCCCAGACGGCACAGTGACAGCAAGAAAACACAAAATCAATAGTTTATTAAGAGTTCATATTTTAGGAAATATGGCAGGAACATGCAAGTCCTATATGCATATTCTTTATATACCTGGACTCCGGAGGTCTCCAGTCTGTCAAACAAATATGACCTTTATGCTTCTTTTGAGGCTGGATACCAGTGAGAAAGTAGGTTGAGTTTAATTATTCTTGATCTTACAGTAGGAGCTGTGACATTTAATTTCACTTGAGCATAATGAACATGGAAAAGTTGACTAAAATATACTACAACAACTTAACTCATTTTACACTTTTACATTTTACACAATTTTACACTTTATAAAGATCATAACTCAACTCTTGACATTTGCTTTATGATGTCTCATTAGCGATTTTTATTTTAAAAGGTGGGGAAACAAATTAATTGTAGCAGCTTGAGTTTAAGAAATGAAATTTACAATAAAAAGCCCATGACGCAGATGCGACATTCAGTGCTCTGGGTGTTTGGCATATGTGTGTCTTTTCTTTTAACGTTGTCCCAAATCTCATAACTATTATCAAGAAAATTTCAAAATGACTTTGATTTCTCTCTGATCGAGGGGTATCCACCAACTGAATAAAAGTTCACTTTGCATCCAGTCAGATAAACACAATTAACTTATATGATGTAGAAACAACTGTTAGAGGTTATCAAATAATGCAGATCCTCCATTTTCATTGAAATGCTCCACGAACAATTCTCTGTTAAAGTGGGCTGACTTGTTTTGTGATAAAAATCCAGCCTTTAGTAGCCCAGCTAGACAGAATACAAGAGCAACAACAAGTCAGCTATCAGTATTTGATTGTAAAATATTCCTCTCTCCCTGACCAGTCTTTAAGAGAAGTTCGTGCTTCATCCTTCCATCCCAGAAAAGGGAAACAAGTTGAAAGTTTGGCAACCTTTTTGAGCAAAGATTTGACCAGAAGAATCAGAGCAAAGCTAAACTGCTCCTCCTGTAATTTGTCCACTTTAAATGTTGCTGTTCTCTTTCGGTGAAAAAGCTTCACAAGTGCCAGCTACATGTATGGTGTGTTGCTGCCACTTGATGAGATTTGTCAGTCTAAGAACTATATGAAATGATATGGAGTGTTGGCTCATGCGTATGTTGGTGCTGTCGGTTCTTTTGTTTTGCCCTGTTTAAAAAACTGAGGTCAAAGTAGACAACGATTTGCTTTGTGTTGGAGTGAAACTAAGTGTTAAAATAACTAAGATGGCTGTTGGCTGAGGTTTTCATCTGCCCTTTTGACTATCATTTTTGATGCTCTGTCCTCTTTGTTATTAAGACTACATCCACACGGAGACAGCACTGATTTATTTAAAACAAGTTTTATTAAGAAGAAATCATTTCAAGAAAAACCGCTGAAAATGCTGTAACATATATGCCAGGCTGTTACAGAAATACACCAAAAATAGAGAATTAGACATTGAACATGCACATAAATTTGTGCAATGTGGTCAAATTGCGCTAAAAAGTAGCTGCAGAAGATTCAGTTATGAAGGATATAGGCTCAGTAGCATCCACATTGGTGTCATCGACTCAGGAAAGAGTGCTTCCAGTGGCATTTCAGATTTATTCACTTTGGGACTCATCCAAATGATGAAAAATGTTAGTAGGTACACTTAAACTTGTCTTTATGCAGACATGGCCTGACTCTATTGTTGGTGCTCTTCCCTGGTTTGAGCTAACTTTAAACCATTCAACCTTTAACCATCACACCTCTGTTAGATTTTTTAAGGTAAGTGCTGTTTCAGATCTCACTCATGACCCTTTAATCATATTACAAATGAGTTGACCAAAAAAATTATAATTTTCAAGCTATTATTTAAAGGTATGTCAAGATAAAGGAGATAAATATAAGGGGAAATAATGTAACTACTGTATCTATTAATTAGTAGGAACACTTCTTGACTTCTTGTTGCCTTTTTCCCTTCATTTCTTTGAGGCTTGTTTTCATAGAACTTTCCTGTTAGCAACCAGCAACAAGGTGTGATGCTCAGAAGTAGAGGATGGATAAATAAATCACCGTTGCTGACAACAGTGGGTCCCCAGTTGACTTCCTGCATGCAAAAAAGCTTTTGTTTTCTTTTAATTTTCCAAAAATAGTCCAAGTACATTCTACTAGTGCAACAACAAGTCAAATTTTACATTTACTCTTCACACCACACATGCACATACATATGTCCACACACGCATACACGGATATATCAGTGAGAGAGGTACATTGTGAATTCTTGGCCATATTCATCCAGCGACGCGTTTCATGCACCGCTGCAGCAAACACGAGAAGTGCATACCGGAAACAGGGCGACAAGGATACAGAGCAAGAGCAACAGCATGGATCACGCAACCTCTCCTTTCATCTTAGGCAGCCTCTCAGCCACCCGGCCTCATGTTTCTCATATTAAATATGAATCAATTACACAAGCCACACAACTTCTCAATCTCATCTTTGAAAAAAAAAGAAAATCCTCTAATTTTCTATGTTTCCCCCATTGGGAGGAAAACCACTAACAGCACTCAGAGAAATCAGAAATTCAAGCTACACAACTTTCTTCAGACAGATTTTTTGCAACGTATTGGTAGTGAGATGAGGGATAAATTGATTGTGTTTCATTTAGATGAATAAATTAGTTGGCCAACTTGTACCAGAATTCATTTACATCTAGATGAGATTACACTCAAGCTCATTACTGACTTCTGAAGCTTCCCCCAAACGTCATCACCTAATTGTGTCCTCAGTCATTCAGCTTAGTTGGCGCTGTGAATGTAAGAATATGTATAGTAACTGGCTGATGTGATAAAAATTGCAGAGGTGGAACACAGAAACTATACCAGCTAGATATTACAAGAGCTTAGGTTTAAAAGTTAAAGTCACCTCACCAAAGAGACCCCCCAAGGAGCAGTAAAATGAAATGTTTTAGTGAGTAAGTTTTAAGAGTTTTAATGAAATGCTAAATGCACCTCTTCTGCCACAAACGCAGAGTGAAATACAGCTTACCCCAAACTCTTTCATTGCATTCTATTGTAAAGCAATGATCCTTTGAGAGCCTTTAATCTCCACAAATGAAACACCCTGTATATGCTATTATTAGTGCCAGTTGTGAAGCCCTAGGCGAACCTCTTCACTGGCGTCCTATGTAATGAAGCACTCTTTCATGCACGACCGTACCTCTCCAATTGTAAAGCAAGAAGGTGGATCAATCATGCTTTAGACTTGTGTTAAACAGCTCATTTATAGAGGGAAGAATGGATTTGATTAGATAGCAGATTCTGGAGGCCCACATCATACCAGCTGTTTAAAAAAAAAAGAACTTGAAAAGAGGATGGCTTCTTATACAGAATAGTAATCTGCATATCAAAATCCAGAAAGATGATGTCCAATAAGAAAAATCTGAAGATAGACTAAAGAAGAACAGTTCAGTGAGACGGCCACAGAATCTCAGAATCCTTTTGAAGGAATTCCAGGACTGGAATTGAAAGACTCTTGGCTGGGGCAAATGTGTTCATAAGCTGTGATACTTGCACAAAAGGAGATTTTATAATCTATTGATCACATAGACTGCCCACACTATTTACTATTTGTTTTTTTAAAACAGAGAAAGATGCAAAAATTCTTACCAGTAATGACTTTAAGTTTACACAATAACAGAGACAAAATGTAACAGCGCAGCCAGGTATGGCACTAATGACATCACTATAACCTGTTGTGATACTTTTACAAGATTTAATAAACATAACATCACACATATGTTCTATAACTCAAGCGAAGCATTTATCAGAACCAATGATCAGTTGTCCATCTACAGAGTTTTAGCAGAACAGTCATGGCGTAATTGCATGTGAATATGTTATGCAACTTCAGAAAAAAAGTGCTGATCCTATAAATATTCCTGCTGGATCCCTACCCATGCAGCACGATGCTTAAGTCAACGTGCATCATCATTTCATTTTCTTACGGCCACAATCGTCCCGGACACACATGACAGCAGGCTTGCTGGTGTGCAGGATCAAAGTGACATGGCTGTAATGGCCTGCAGCTTCTAGTGAAGGTGAAAAGCATGGCCACAAATGGAAGGAGAAAACAATAAAGTGTGGAGAGGTAAAGGTGATCCTAGAGGGAAATCAGCTGAGGGCAAGGAAACTTAAAAGGAGGATGAGACTCTTGATAAGTGACTTGAGTACACACACGATTGTGCTCACAGAGCCTTGTGTGCAGGTTGTCTGAACTCAAGAAGCACTAACCAAACCACCTCCTAAGTAATGAAATGAGAATTCTCATCAGGATTTTATGTTTATTTTTAAACCAAATGCACTTTGTTCAATCTTAAACTGTAGAAAAAGTACCCTCCCCTCTCATATTATTTGAAGGGCACTGCCTCAAGAGTGGGCACATCAGCACCTGTCATATCTTGCCTTCAGATCTTCCATAAATGCTTTGTGACACTTTGCACTGCCCATCTATCACTCAGCACAGAGCCATAACCTTCTGCTTCCCCCATGCACCATCACATACTCAGGCAAGAATCTGAATGTGAGCTGTGGAGAGGAGGAAGAAGAGCAGCTGTGGAAAATGAGAAGAGTAAGGCTAAGTCGTGGGCTGGAGGGGACAGCACAGCAAGGGATTGTGGAGGCGTGTTGTCAGGTACATGTTATAGCTGTAGGATATATGCTGTTTATGGGTTAAAGCAAGCAGTAAGAGCAGGGCAGTGCTGTTGAACACTTCCCCTGATGAAAAGGTCATGGGAATTCTAATAAAGCACAAAAATAACTGTGTCTTTTTTTTGTTTGTTTTGAGCAAAACAATATGTGTTTTGATTTTCTCCAGATGATACTCACAAACCAACGATACATCTGGTTTATAAAAAGGTTGTTTTTTTTTTTTAACTTATGTTTTATTAAGGTTTTCTTGAACAGTTACAGTGGAAAGGTGTAACATATTTACAATGTTAAACATTCAACTTTGGGATGGATCAACAACTCCTTGATGACGAGTAATAGAAGAGGTGGTGGTGGCGTCCAGCCTGCTTTTGTACTTTTTAATGTCACTTTTGCACCTTGCTTCTAATGTTTTATGTAAAGCACTTGGAGCTGTGTTGCATGTGAAATGAGCTATACAAGTAAACCTGTCTTGCTTTGTGTTGCCATTTGAAATTAATAAACATCAACAACCAGACCTGCAGCATGTACTATAATAGAAGAAAAAACTTTCTAAGGTTCTATTTTCATTCTTAGTTGGTTGATCAATGAAGACTGAATGCCATTTAATATGTATTCATTTTCTAAAAACATCAAGTTCCCCTTTGAAATCCTTGCACTTATTTTGGGCCAACTTTGGATAAATGTGTTTAAAAGATTTAGAATAAGTCCTGACTGTAGCTGAAAAAGCAAGGCACCATTGGTTGATCAGAAGAAAGAACAATGGCTTTTATTCTGAGTCCAGACACAGATTAAAACTATCTCAGTCCAACCAGGCTTCTTAGTCAGCAGCTTACAATAAAAGATGTAAAATTGCATGAGAAAACAAAAAATATTCAAAATGGGTCTTCACAAACCAAACAGATCCAGGATATATATATATATATATATATATGTATATATACATTCATGTATGTCTTGATAAAGTCTAGCCTTTGTAAAACCACCTTCAGGTTACCTTGAATTGAATTCAAAAGGCACACAGAGTGACAAAAGAAAGTTATACTGAAAAATCCAAAGAACAGCAGATGACATTCGCTGTTGAAGAAGATTTGATCATAGATAACTGACTCATTGCCCTTCAATGCAGTTCATGATTCATTTCAACTTCTGACCTGAGTGTGTCAGAGTATGAGAGTATGTATCTGTAGGTCATATGGGAAGTAAAACCATAGTGCTGGTAACGATGATACAGAAACACATACAGTCTCATTCAGACAGGACAGAAAACTCACCAGAGTGTGACATCTGAGAAAGAGTTTGGAAAGAAGCAGCAAAAGACATATTTTCTGTATGCCTGTCAAAGAGATTCAAGGAGTGTTTGTGGTGATTCACAGTCAGCCACACATCACTGCTCCTTCTGACAACAATTTCCCTATGGATGCATTTTGGTTTCTCAGCCACATGGCAAAATGGTTGAAAAATCTGCCACAAAAATATTCTGCATCATGTTGGAGTTATGGTCATTTCAGCCATGTTTTTATGACTCTGATGTCAAATCAACCTTTGGATGGAGATATTAAACCTTGTCATTGGTCTATTCTTAGAAAACATCAATTAATTAGACATCATCTTCATCATCTTCAACCCTGTGCAGCACATTAACGGGGTTGAAGATGATGTCTAATTAATTGATGTTTTCTGAAAATAGACCAATGCAGTACATTGCTGCACAGGGATGAAAAAGTAGTGACCAGGAGAACCGCAAGGAAGAGATCATACAGATAATGGCACACATGCACATAGAAGCTCACAACAAGCTGGATTTTTGTCATAAAACGCTTTTTTGCTCTTGGCATTCTTCTGCAGCACACAACTCATCCATCTTTCCTCCTTTTGTCCATATACACTGACTCCCCTTAGGCCACCTCATATTATGTGCTGTATGTACCTTTTTAAAGCTAACCAGTCAAACAAATGGCAGATAACAACCAGTGACCATTAAATAGATGAGACAGGAACTATCGCAGAAGTCAAACAACACGCCAATAACTATCAGTGTTGAAATTACCAATGGTTTGGTAATACAATGATAATATATATACATACGATTACTTCAAAATACATATTATGTTCTGCACTAATCTGGCTTGTTTAGCATGACTACATAGTCTGAATATTACTACGTGGTTACGTAAGAAACCCGGTCAGAAAGTAAATTGTATTTATTATTTATATAGATAAACAAGACACAAGAAAATATAAAACACAACGACAAAACAAAAGCAAGTTTAAAAAGATGGTGTTTTAGTTACTTTTTCAAAGAGATCAGCAAGTCCACTGATTTCATGGTTCAGAAGAAAGAAGCTCCGGAGAGTGATTGTTGCAAAGGTTCTGTTGCCTTTCGTCTTTAACCATGTGTGCTGCACGGCCAGCAGACCCCGATCACATTACCTCAGGGACCTGCTGGGGACATATGGCTGGAAAAGTTATTTGATAAAAATCAGAAATTGCCCTCCTTTACTTTAGTTTAGTTTAGTATTTTAGACCTTTACTAGTCTGGACGTGTACTTTAGGTCATTTTGCCATTGAAAAAAACAAAAAACAAAAAAGAATGGCTCCACTAATTGCAAACCAAATGGGATGGCATGTCACTGCAGATTACTGTCAATGCAGTCTCACACCAGAATTTGTAATAACTATGTTGGTCAACTATGTTAATGTGAACATAGCAAATTCACAATGAATATTATAAAAGGAGTAGTTATGATCATGTACTGGGCTACATGTAGTAAGATACCTACTTTTGCCTTTTAAAAATAACACGCTTACATTTTACACTATGTAAAACTGGGACAAATGACATTGCACAACAATACTATCTTTAAAGAGGCTTATCAGAAGGTTGGAGCTGTAAAATGGTTTGTCACTTTTCCACTTTGCCCTTAGCTAGGGCCAGTATATAAGTATATTATTATACTGTGCCCAAAATGATCATGCATAATCTGTTTTTGTTCATTACTACAATGATGAAACTACGATTGACGGCCAACAATAAAAACAGCATTTTTTTGCCAATCACTCAAAAAACACTGTTCCAGATTATTCTGTAAGACAGTTTCAAAAGATTGGATAGGTTGTAAAGAACTGAAAATGCACACCTGTTTTTTTGTATACCTAGGAGACCATTTTTAAAAAAATTTAATAAAACAGACATTAACATTCCAGCCCTCAACAACTGCCATTCATTAAAATTCTAAGTCCATGGCTAATTTCTGCCTGGATCTCATTTGAGGAAACCAGAACACATAAACAATATGGCTACAAGTGTGTGTCACATGTCCTGAATGTTTCTCTATCGAGAACAGGCACAGCTACATTTTCAACAACTTGACAAACATACTTCTAACATATTTTCCTGTGAGACTAAGTTGATCATTTGGTGATTTTACAAAATTGCACCAAAGTCTGTAATGAGAAAGGAGGAACATGATGACATGCAACAGTGATCCAGGGCTTGGTTCACATGCATGAGTTTAACACTACATGACTTGCACATGGCCAGCCTCCAAGTTGTCTCAGTCATCCAGTGTTCAGTGAGGATCTCCTATCACACAAATGTGGCATTCACACACGTTCTATATCTACAGAAGAAGGAAATACCACAAAGGTCAAGTCAGTTTGCCCAGTAGTTGCTATCAAAAGTCAAACAAGTGCACATTTCTGCACTCTGGCAAATAGCCTGTTAAAGTGGCAGCCTGCTATGCCATTCAGTCATAAGAGATTGACTGATGAATGTGCGCTTGTGTGTCTGGACTGAATCAAATCTGTTGCAAAAACTTGTTTTCTAATAATTTGTTTTTGTCCACTTAAATACCACAGAGGATGGAGCAATCAGAGTAAGGAAGAGCACGCAAATGGCAAGAGGACATTTGAAAGTTAATTTTATTTATAGTGGGTGAGCTGAGCCCAGGGCTATGATTAATATCCCAGACAGATGTTCGCAAAATTAATCAGATGATCATAGATGTAGATTTTGGAGTGGCGGCTCATTTCCATTAATTTCAGATGAGTGAGAGCACAAGGAGGACATGAGAATAGAGCCTAGCCAAAAAGTATCAAATAGATGAGCTTTACCTTGTCACGTGGTTTCTTTAGGGTGAAGATGCCATGACTCCTGCATTAAATAAAAACAGATATATTTGAAACTGTATTAAATATAAATTCTAGAGAAAAGAAGCAGCCATTGCAAGAATGTTTCCCATTTTGACCTGGGATGCCCTGGTAGAAATGTTTAACAATTTATTAGGGTCTAAGTTCAATTGAAGCAAATTGAAGATTTATTTTTTTCAACCTGGATTATTATTAATTAATTACCATTGAAGGAAATTTTTCAAGGCACAGAGAGAGCCTCAACTTCCAGAGGTCATCTGCACTTGGGAAAATTATTCGAGTGATTGGGAAATTACATGTTTGTATCTACTGATTTATAGCTGTTCGTGGTACACACTGCATAAATAAAAAAGAGACTAAATCAGCCACCAGCATTTTGGCATGTTTATTTCCTTAATGATGATGTAACAGTGTCAGCTCATAACATGGTTGATGTTATGTGTGCACTGATTGGTCCCACCTGCCTTTTCATCTCAGGGCTTACGACTAATTCGGCCTTTATTATCGGGCTGCCATATGATTCTCTGTGTTCATTTAATCACTGAAACAGTGTAAACAAGATCAAGGATTTTCACATTCTACTGAAGTAAGTGTTTGTCACACTAATCGTGACAGAACTAAAGAAATGGACTGAAAAATATAGCTTTTTGTGGACTTTAAGAAGGATAATCTTTCTGATAATGAGCTGACCATCATTCTAAAGTTTTTAATTAGATTTCCACATATGTCCAGACCATCTAAATGTTTGTTTCAATAACACGATATGACACATTGTTTGTACTATAGCTGAGAAACTGAATTGTAATAAATTAACACAATCAATGTTTCCTTCAGATGTAAGCCTTAAAATCATTTTTAATTCAAAGCCTTACTCAGGTTAGGTATGTATATTGGTATTTGTGTGTGTGCATGTGGATATGTGCTTGTAACTGCACTGCAGCTGTCAGAGACCTTGGCAAAAAGTGCAATCTCAATGTTGCTGCAAGTGTTTTGGGAGGGACTGGTGCAATGAGAACTGAAGGACAAATGGTCAGGGGTCAGTTGACTGCACCGATATCTTCTCCTCATGCACACATGCACAAGCTCATGTACACGCTTGCTTTTCCCACGACCACCGACTTGTATATTCACATCAAGTTTTAATGTATACTGTGTGCTGGCCTTTGGCATAAACCCACCTTTTAAGAGGCAGAACAGAAGCAAGGCTAATAGAGAATTCATAATTCATGAAATTTAAAAAGATTTTTTTTTTGTTGTTATATTATTACACAATATAAACCATATTAATCACACATACATGTTTGAATAGAGCATTGGTTCCCAAACTGGAGGGCCCAGAGCTGCCCAGAGCTGTGAAGGGAGGTGTGAAGGGTGTGTGTGTGTGTGTGTGTGTGTGTGTGTGTGTGTGTGTGTGTGTGTGTGTGTGTGTGTGTGTGTGTGTG
>JBBBVU010000021.1:14367632-14378918 GCA_037177055.1 Atherinosoma microstoma | reverse complement strand
TATACACACACACACATACACACATTAACACAAACTGTTGTAACAGTGATGTTTGCTTCAAAAACAGTTTACATTTTGTTACAGTAGATTGATAGATCTGCAGGGCTTCAGAGGTCATATGTTATAGATTCATATTATATGGATTACATTTTATTAATATATTTCACTACTTTCATAAACACAAGTTTATAGGAGATTTAAAGATTATTTTTAGCTTTTAGCTTTTCAGACTATGATATAAATGACTAAGACAGACTGACATTTCATTACCAGATTACAGTTTTTTACACACTTCATCTACAATGTTAACCAGGCATCTTTGGAACTAATGAGGTTTTGAAATATTCAAGTTTTTATGAATGCCATGGTTACCTAAGGGCAAAGCCACTACAATTTGAACTGATCTGAATATGACATATATATCGGTAAACATCTAAAACAGTAAAACACAGTATATGCAAACTACACAATACACATGTGCAATGTTTCATATTTTAATTCCATCAAATGTAACTACCTCAAAGTAATAGAAAATAAAATAGAGGGTCACTTTTTTAAAACTATGATAATAGATATACATGACATGAAAATTAGTTACATTAAGTAAACCTTGTGTTAGCGTGTTTGGCTGTGGACATCAAATTACTTAGAAAAAAAGAATCATTAATACATTTACAGTTGTTGAAAATCTTCATCAGAGCACAGAATCTGATGGATTATAGAGTTTTTGTGAAATCATTAACCTGGCACCCACATTTCACTTCATCATTCAGCTCCAGAGAGGATTTCAAATGACCAAGAACATTGCCTTTCAGACAGGTTCTTCCAGCTTCTTACAGATTATTTACACTATTTGAAAAAAAAAATAAAACTTATACATGACATTAACAAGAATGACACACACCTCTAATGTGTGGAGATTATTCCCCATTGGTAAAATCCAGCTAAAAATGCTAAAGATATTTTTTCTTTTTAAAAACTGAAAATTCACTTATTTATAAAGCCAAAGTATTTCTTGCATGAAAGCTTATAAAACTAATTGTGATGGTCAATGTCATGTATAGGTTAAGCTTGTGGATTTGCATGTCAACCCATTTATTGTGTTAAAGAAATTCCACCTTCAACGTACCTTGCTGACTGCCCTGGAGCTGAACTAAAGCTCTTTTAACATTACATGTTCAAGGTAGGACTGATATGTCTTCATTGCACATTACCATCCTGTTTGTAAAGCATGAATGGAGGATTTAGGAGGGTTTCTCAAAGTTAATATGCTTCTCAGTCAGCAGGGGATGTAGTGAGAGTCAAATCCAGCTTTCCTCCCAAGAATGCAGCTTTCTGAGATTGGAAAGGATAAATTTAACTAAAGGAAGATTAATACCAGTGTCTGTCACTTGAAAATAAGGAGTAAAAGAAGCCCTCGTGTTTTCAAGACAGACTTCACAATGGAAGATTTCTTGGCCATCCATCTCAAGTGAAGCTCTCCTGAATGCAAATCATTGGACCTTGGCCATCCCTTTGTCTCTGAAATATGACGGATGCTGCCATAACTGTCTGTTAGAGACAGGGAAAGTTTTTAAAGAACTCTATCTCAGAGGCGCTAATTATGGATTTTCTCCATGCAGACAATGAAGAATAAATACTTCGGAGAATGTGTTGGTCATTACTGCCGCTGTGTATTTGAGCAGAACACATTAAATACATTTAGAATTACATATCTTTTTTACAATATAATTTCCCAAAGAAACTAAACCATTTGCTTGGCATTCAGCAAAAAAGCATCCTGCAAGACAAAAGCATGCATCATGTATACCGAAACAAAGATGTGCCACCAATTCAGACTGCTTACATCATTGGCTTTTGTTTGGTTGCATTTATCACTCGTCTTTCTGCTGAAATAGTTTTGTGGTATATCGCAGAAACATGCTAAATAGCACTTGGCCAAACAATGTGTTGAGTGAATGATTTGCATTTGGCAGTGATGCCTCAGTGGTTAGAAATGAAAAGGGCGTTGTTCTTTAAGCCGAAAGCAGTCACATCCTCGAGCACTGCAAAACACAACTTGATATGTGACAATCATTATGAAACTTTTGAATACGAAGCTGAGTGCAATGAGGCAATTTATTCTTAATCTTTTCAATTAAACTTAATCCTCGTTGGTCTAAGTCGCCTTTTGTATGTGTTTGATTCACACTCTTTCTTGTGTAATACTGCCTAGACTATTATATGTATGCTGTGGTGCTGAATTTAAAAATAGTCATATGACCATAAAGACAAAAGAAAGAAAAAAAAGACAGAAATTGAATCTCAGAACTTTATTGAATAATCATGATCATGCCAGAGTTCTCAGTGGAACAGCTCAGTTTCCCTGAGGCACAAAATGAAAAGTATTCTGCTGCATGCAGTGCTATCAAGATATTTGATGACACACTTTGATGTCGTACATGGTATCCCTGACTTCAGTGTTTCACATAGCTACTTTAAGTATCCGTATTTTCAACACGCACCCCCTTCCGATTTCCTTTTCACATCAGCTGCTGTGAGGATAAATTACACTGTGAACGCCTTTGTACCTTGTGAAGGCTGTGACTGTCAGAATTTTAAATTGGCAGATGTTAAGGCAGGAAAAAAATGAGCCAGTGTGATACAAACTGATCTTGAAGCGAACCTTGATATGTATCAGACAGACTTCAGTGCCTTCAGTTACGTTCTCGGCATTTTGCCAGACTCAGGGTTTCTTCAGCTGACAGATCTGCCACACAGGGCAGCAAAACCCTGAAGGGTTTGTCTGTCCATTGCATGGTGACCAACCGGCTCAGGCCTTTTACTTATTTTTGCCTTGACACACACGCATCGTTAGTGATCTTACGTCCAAGGAAAAGAGAGACACTATTTAATATGTTAATTTCTCTTTATTATATTTAATACTTGGCTAGGTTGATAATTAAGAAACTTTGTCTTTCAATGACAGGCATTACTGCCATTACTCATTCACTTTGTAAGTGCAGGTGCGGCTGTGAGTCATCCTACCTGACAGAGGTCCATCTATTCTTGTGTTAAAGATGTCAGAAAAGAGTGAAAGGATGACGATAGAGGGAGTAGCTAACAGAGGCATTTATATTTATCTGCAACTACAGCCCCGACCTCTCCTGTCCAGCAAGAGGGAGAACTGTCAAGAACAGTTTAGTTTACTTTTGGTGCCAAATTGTGTCACTAAACAGTAAGTACTTTAAAGTCAATACAAGCTGAGCAGATGATTTAAAGTTAGAAAGATTTGCTGGAGGCACTGCAAGCTTTGTTTGTGCATCGCCGCCCTGCAATATGAAGCCAGATTACAGAAATGCAAGTTGAATAGCTCACGAATTACATTATTTTCCTATTAACCACACTTTCTGAAATAGTAGCCGGCTAAAAGTCTAAAGCACGACCACCTTTTTTTACAAGTGCAGGAAAAAAAAAAAAAAAAAAAAAATGAATACTGAGTTACATAATCATGTCATCTCACTGCAAAGTCTCTATGCCCTGACTGTCCCTTTTAAAAATATCCTACTCTCTGTAATGGAAGCTTATTTAAACAGGGTAATAATGGCACACCAGCCTTTTCATCTCGAAGAGTTTACTTCCCCTCTGGCCTTTTTCTCTGCAAATGTTTTTTTTTTAATAAAAGCTGTTGTCCTCAGATAGTGGAAATGTGCAATCCTCAATACTTAATTTCCTTCCACTTTTTTGGCCCTCCATTGTTTTAAACAAGTTGAGGAAATAATACACAAGATAAAAAATTAAATATCAGTGTATTCATAAGGTAAAAGTTTTAAGTTGATTAAAGCTAGGTAACCCTTTCTGTGTTAGGGATATGACTCTGTTTTAAGCAGCTTTCCAAGAAAATCTACTTGCTTGAATTTTTTACAGGATTTACAACCTTATTTGTGCGTTATATCTCTTAATGAGTATTTTCTGTTATTACTATTGTAACTAATCCCAGAATATGAATAAAAACAGAATATAATCATATGAATGTGTGATTTTATTAGTGCATAGCCAGCAGGAACACTCAGGGACATTTATGTGCAGTGAAAGGGGCAGAGAGCAACATGAAGAAGTTGCTAATGAGAAAAACCCACAGAAAGCCTTAAAGATGTCATGTTGCTTAACACATCTCCATTAATAGATGATTTTCATTCCAGGGTTGAAGGAGAGGTCATGCTCTCTACAGCAGGGCCACTTCATAGTTTACTCTCGCTTAATGGAGGTGTGACATAATGACAGAACAGAAAATACACAGGAGACAGGAGCATTCAGAGCAAAAACAATGTGCTCCATCTTGTTAGCAGGCCTGGTTTGACTGGTATTCTTGTTGTTTTCCACATAATCAAACTAAAGATTCATTAAACAACTTACAGCGGCGAGAGTAGACTATAGAGTTGCTTTAAATGAGGACCTTCACGCTCACTTTTTTCAGCTTTAATGCAAAATCTTTATGTTATCAATAGGAGCAATCGACTGACTAACAGGAAATTGCAGGTCTCTGTTTTTCAGAGCAAGTGCAGAATAGCCTTGTAACCAGCTGACTGTGTACAGAACCCCTCCCTCAATTCGCCAAGTGTCGCGAAAAAAGGACATCAGATCAATCCAGTGGTAACAGGTGTACCATAATGATAGTATTTGGACAACAGTTTAGTTTATCTTTATTGGTATTCAATCATTTTGAGTTATTTTTTCCTTTGCTTTTTTTTTCATCATGACTACTCTATGTCACATAATGTTATGGTTAAACAATTATTTACCAGCACAACAAATCCCAAGGTCATGAGAATTTCATATTTGTAAGTCTTTGTGGCTATTAAGTACTTAAAACCTCTTAAACCCTCTTCTGCTTCAAAGCAAACCTGTCTAAGATGACAACCCACATTAATTCAAATTTAAATGTATTGATTTATAGAGCACTTTTCATATATATAAGCAACACAAAGTGCTTTCCATGAAAAATGAGCAACAATTAACAGTTCTAAAATCACCCACCTAATCATACTCTCACTGACATACATTCATTGTGCACACAACATGCATTGAAATCCCCCACCCCCACCCTTCTGTCTCTTTAACTGAGCAAAAATTAAAAGACTTCAAAAAAATCTGGCTTGACACTGCAGTGAGGAAACAATATGTTTGGGATGCATTCACACCAGGAACCAGCCCACCCAAGACCACCGAGGCCGCCACCACAGGGAACTACCTAGATCAGGAGGGCCACAGGTCCTACACCACAGCTATAAGGCTGCGGTGCAGGACCCTCGGCCAACCAGTCAAAGGCAGTCCCTGCAACAGCAACTCCATGGACTGTGCAGCCGTAGCCCCCGGTGTGAAGGATCCCCATGAGGAAACCACTGGAGTTTATGATAAACAGTAAGATCAAATGAAAGCAACAGGTATGGAATAGAAATAACAAGAAAATAAGAGCAATGTAAGTTTCTGCAGCCCTGAGGCCCTCCAGCAGGCTGTTCCAGAGTCTGGGGCCATAGTGATAGAAAGAAGCCTCCCCATAGGTTTTGGTTCTGACTCTAGGAACAGCTAAGAGGCCGGTACCAGAGGACCTCAGGCTCCACGAGGGTTCGTAATATAAAAGGAGGTCGAATAAATAAGAAGGCCCAAGACCATTAAGGTTTTTATAAACTACTCAAAGAATCTTAAAATCAATCCTGAAAGCGATTTTAAAACTGGTGTAATGTGTTACCGTCCCCTGGTCCTCAGCAGAACTCGTGCCACTGAGTTCTGGAGTAATGTAATCTAGAAGTACTATTTTTAGAAAGACCAGAGAGCAGGGCATTACAGTAATCTATTCTACTAGACATAATTAACATTAACATTAAGATGTGCATGTTTTCTAAAGGACTCTGATATGAAAAAAAATCCACAAAAAAGACTCCCTGAAAGTGTTAAAAAAAATAGGCAACATACAGAATTAGAGCAGTTTGTCCTTGAAATCAGTAAAATAAAATATTTTTTTCCACCTTAAATAAAAAATGAATACTGGATTGTACTGTTGTTTGTGCATATAAAGAGCCGAGAGTATGCAAACACATAATCAGTGCAAACCTCAAATTTGAGAAGAATGACACAAAGTATAATCTCTATTTTCTTTTTTTCTTTTACACAAATGCCTTTTTTTTGTTTTAGAAGTTACATTTTTCTAAAATGATTTAAAAACTAAAACCTGAAATTTGTCAACTTGTTTGAACCTTTATCTCACTGTCAAAAGTAAAGAAATGATTGTTGGCACCTCCACTGACCATATTCAATATATATAGAACATATAAAGAAAACAGCCTTAAAAAACAAAACAAAGTTATGATGTATTGTGTTACATGTTTCTTTTATTGCACTTTTAAATAGTGGGAACTAATGAGACTAATTGTTGGAGTTATGCAAGATGACTTATTAAATGTAATGTATAATCTCAGGCGTTCATCATGGTTGTTGTTTGATTATCCATTTTATGATGCTCTGTACATTTTCAGAAGGAGACAGATCTCCAATAAAGATAGGTCAGTCAAGCATACAGACTCTGCGGCTAAGACACCACACTGTTGCTAGTCTTGCAGAACGAGGTCTAGCACTGTCTTGCTGATATATACCTCCTGGGAAAAGACATCACTTAGATGGTATCATATGTCTCCCAAAAAATCCACTATATGCCTCTGAATCAATAGAACATTTGCACAATTGTCATAAGTTGCATGATAAGTCTTCAATGCTATTGAACACTGATACCATCAGAGATGATGGCTTTTGCACCCTTTAGTCATAAAAGCCTGGATGGTCACATTAAATTTAGCAAACAGAATCACCAGTCTCTTTTGTTTTGTTTTGTTTGTTCTTTTCCCCTATACAGCTAAATTGTGGACTCATCTGACCACAGAACACATGTACACTGTCATTTTGGCCATCTGAGATGAGCTCATGCCCAGAGGGCATGGAACTGCTTTTCCTCAGAGTTCATAAAGGGCTAGGGTTTTCTCCTTAAGTAATACAATTTTGGGTTACATTTCTGCACACAGTGGTGGACTGCTGAGTGAACATTGTTTTCCAAGACAATCCTGAGCCGATGTGGATGTATTGATGACAAGTGAGTTTTTCATGCAGTGCTGCCTGAGAGTTCAAATGGCACATTTAACAGTTCCTTCCTTGGCATTCATGCACTAAGATTTTGAATGATTTCACAATATCACATTATCCTCTATAGATGCTAAAAGACTAAAGTTCTTTGCAATTTGAGATTCTTTTTTTAAAAGAATTGATTGATTGTTTGACACAGTTTGAGAGAAAATGATGAACCCTGACCCATCCTTGTTTGGAAAGATTTGGGTCTACTTATTTTTACCTAACACGGACACTTTTAGCTCTCATCTGAGAATATAAACAATCTTATATTTTTTCTCTGTGTTTGTATGGACTTTGAACTGTTGAGGATGACATCTTAAAGCCAGGAAGATATCAGCTTATGGTCTATTAGTGTAATTTCCTGTTGCCATGGAGTGCAAATCAGGCTGTGACATTCTTGTCAACCAGCTGAGAACACATGCTGGCACATACTGGCTACCAAATCTCAGCTAATCACAAAGGCTTACAGTTTCAGAAATTACAATCTTGAGTGTATGATCTGCCGCCATTACCTCTAATGTGCTTTAGAGACAGTGTGAGAGTGGATAATTGACAGGTGTTGCAACAAAAGCCGAAGGAGGTAGAACTTGGTGAACTGCCAGAAAATGAAAAGAGACAATGGAAATCTCTCTCTCTGCTGCCTGATAACAGCACAGAATTTCCCAGTGTCTCTGTGTTTTCTTAGTTTACAGCATGTTTGCACTGTAGACACAAATATGTCCCCAATGTTTTGTACCTGAGTGACTGCATATTGAAAGAAGTCCTGGAGAGAATGAAAGGGAGACTTGATGGACTGTGACAGCCAAATATGAAGTAATAACATCTTTCCCTGATAGAACTTACCCACTAACTGCATGGTGCTTCCTATATAACTGTGCCTTGGATATTCTGGAGGTATGAATTATATATTCTAACATGAAAAATCTATTCTCCACCCATCAAGGGGTAATTTCAACACAGCCTCATCTCTTGTAATGATATGTCGCTGAACAAAACTTGGCAATGATTTGGAGTAAAATTTTCAAAAGTATTGTTTCAGTCTGTTCATCAGGAATTAGCTCCAAACTGATGTTTCTGCAATGAAAGTGCACATAAACAACACATCTGGATTCTGGATTGGATGTTTTGGATGAAAAGGAACGCAGGTGGAAATTCTGAAGGTTTAAGCTGCGAGTGTTTGTTCTGCGTTAGTGAAAGTTTGTGAGCTGGCGAGTGGAAGCATATAATCACACTCTATCAACGAGGAAGCTGAGATAAATATTGATTGCAGTCAAACCTCACCATTCCTGTCATTTATTGGAATCATTATCATGTATTTTTACAATCATTACCATGCTAAACACTACAACAACCCTAGTTTTCTGTACATATTAAATTGTAATACCTGTATGCAGCTCCATTTGTTTATGCTTGAGAATCAAAAAAGAAAGACTGAAAAAGATGTTTTTAGATCATTTTCCATTCTCTGAACTTATAGAGCATGCTTTTTACAGTCAGTTTTGACCTTTTTCAAACTTTAAAGCTCACCTGATTTCAAACATTGCCTCCATAATGATCCCAGCTGGAAAAATTATTTTTTTTCTTTCTTCCATTTAATCTGTTTTATTGGGGCTTACTCTTTGAGCATGACCTTGGGTTTGATCAGGGAAAGCTGCCCTGAAGCAAATGAAACAATGTACAGACGGGATTTTCTCTCACTATTTCCCTCTTACTCACCTCTTGTTCAATCTACAAAGGAGCTGAGGCTGTATAGCACTATATGTACCTACACTGCGGTACTGAAGGATAGTCAGTTTTTAAATTACAAGGCAACATTAAGGTTTCATTGACAGTCTCATTTGTAGCAACTCAAACAATCAGCCAGTGCATAAATACAGCATCTTAACTTTTGAGGTTACATCCTTGCTGTTTGTGTTCCTCTATGCTAATCTCACAGCTCCTTCCTGCCACATTCATCTTAGAATTGATGTTTCAAAGAGACTAGTATAATTTCCCTGCTAAAATTTCCTTTAAAGAATAAATTGCATCCTTTCTTGTGTGTTCAGCTGCTTTCTGCAAAGTTGCCTGATATTTTACACCAACAGATTTATATAGAAACATCCTATTTTTTCTTTTTGAGCTTCCTCATGACGAGTACTATCCAAGCTTCCGCAGTTTTTTAATTTTTTTCTAATGATATTTTAAATAAAGCAAGTGCGACTGTGACCTTCTCATTTTTGGGTACATGCAACATTAATGCACAGCTGATGAATTGGCCACTTACAGTGCAGGCAGTTGAATTACATATAGAAATCATTTGGGAATGCCTACTGTTATGCATGAGTGGTGAAAAACTACACAAACTTTGATTTTTTTTTCTATGTTGAATTTTTTATGCCGTTCCCTTGAAGTTGTGAATCAATTCACAACTTGAGCTTCAAGCCCCTCTTCACAGATGTTTTGATGGGTTTAAGCTACATACCATAAATGTTGCATTTACTTAACCACACCAGTCTGAGTAGTAGATCTACCCCTTAGCTATACCAGAGGAGGTTGTACGTTTTGACAACTTTTTTGGGATATTTTGGTATTTTGGTTCAGCCATACTATGTGAACAATAAGATTAAGGCTGCAACACGTAGTGCAATGCATCAATCTGCTGTGCAGTGTGTTTGTTGCATATCTATTTGGGCTTACAGCTTCTTTGTAAGCATTACATAGCTTCTGCAGCATAAATGTCTGGGATTACTATTTAGCAACCCAGGTATTAAAGAACCTTTGAGACACAGGTTTCAGTTGAGCACACTCAGATGTGAGTCATCTTTACTTCTGCTTGAGGCTCACAGCAAATGTACAAACAGCATTCTGTCCTGTTGAAAACCTTATTGCTTCCATTGATACGCATCCATCTCAGAGTGTGGCAGACAGAGAAATCTATTTATTCATAACAATGACAAATAGACAGAAGGCACAGCCAAAACAAAGAAGAAAAACTCAATTCTCTGTGTTTTTTGTATTTATAAATGTTTTTGTTTTGTTTTTTTCTTTGCAGTGAAATATTCCACACATTTTGACTGCTGTCTGCATGTGTTTTGTCATGCTTCCCACAAACTACTGACGACTTTGCTTGGTGCCTCATACTTGTGCTAATTTACAAAAACATATTGTGAAGATCATGTGGATTCAAGTCAGATGGCATGCTCAAGGTGGGAAGGCTGTAGTTCTTGTACAGTTCCTGAAAACACCGCTGTAACTAGGCCAACATGACACACGCGTGACAAATTCATGAAACCAACCTACTTCCTACTCCCTACAGGGAAAATACATACAGTAAAAATTCAAAGATGCTGATGCTACCTTGGAGTGGTACTGTAGCAGCTAGTGTAAGCTAGACACTTTGGTGTGCTCATTTAATTCTACAGTGATTGTGTTGTTATGCTAGTGGCAGTTTTAGTGTCCTATTTTTCTTAAATGACAATTTTCTTTGAAGAATTTACCTGAAATGTGAGGAAATGCACAAAATATCTTTAAACAATTTCACCCACTGTATGTAGCATGTTTAAATACAGTGAAACTGAGAATTCAAGCAAAATTGATCACATGGACTCCTATGACTGCCCCGTGTTGTGCACCAGTTTAGTATTACTCTATAAATTCTCTCAACTACTTTGGCTAACCGTTATAAATAGATAACAATTCAAATAAGACTAAGACATTGGTTTATGTCAGTTTATGTTTCAATAATCCTGCCACATAAGACTGAGTAGCTTGTCATATGAGTCTTTTATTTAGCCTTTTGTTTATTTTATGTCTGTTAAACAAAACAGTTTAATTTTCCATGAAACAGTCAGCAGCAAGCTATTTATTTTTGCACATTTACATGTTTTTTGTAAACATGAGCCAAATAGTGACCCTTTGAAAGGCTTTATAAAGATATAGGCATTATGAAAGGAGTGACCACCAGCACAGTGTTCATAAGGGAATTAGCATAGCTAACAAGACTGATCAGAGGAATTGATCAGATTAAAGACTGGATGTGTCAGAACGTTCTTCAGTTAAATGAAGACAAAACTGAAAATCATAGTTCTTGGAGCCAAAGAAGAAAGATTAAAAGTCAGAACTCAACTTCAGACAGCTAAGTTAGAAACCACC
>JBBBVU010000021.1:14349608-14366243 GCA_037177055.1 Atherinosoma microstoma | reverse complement strand
ATAATAATAATAATAATAATAATAATAATAATAATAATAATAATAATAATAATAATAATAATAAATAATAATAATAAACGGTTTTATGGCTCAGCAATTCTATTGGATTGCATTATATATGTAAGATTAATCTCATAAAACACACCAATGCATGACATGCTGAGTCATGTTGCATGTTATGGCTTTTCCTTTGTATGTGCTATTTTACACCATGTACTCTCAAGGAATGACACCCTGCCCTCAATTTTAACCCAAACGCTAGCAATTTTTAAACTTTACTTAAGGCTGTACAATAACACAGGAAAATATATGTGGACTTAATGTACCTGAAGTGGTTGCTTTTTATAAGAAATGCTATGAAGTCACATTACACAGGTTGACCTAAAGTAATGACAACTTAGTCAAGAGCTTAAAAGTAGAATAACTGGTTATGTATCATGTGGTCATTATGACATTTTGGCTTAGTATAGTGTGAGATGAAGGAGGTGCAATAGCTCATTTAGGATAATGTTTTTACAGTTTGTATGACCAGTAATTGAGGAACATAAAAAATATATTTTTTTTTTACAAATTTTAAAACTATTTTTATTTTGCAACAACTCTACCTCTTCATCAAAAGCCTTTTTCATTCATCCACATCCGTTTTGAAATGTTCTGGAGGACTGGCAGAATGCAGATTTTCTCAGCCAGCTCCCAGGTAAAATGTCCAAAAGATCAGGTGGTGAGATGATGTTTGAATATAACAGTGGGTCATTTACTCTGAGGATAAAAGTAAGCAAGTGTGTGTGCGCCTGATAGAACTAGTCCCACAACTGAAACAGTTGTTTGTTAATATCCTTCACCATGCCTCATAACTGTCCTGTAAAGCATCACCCGTACAAGCAGCATCAAAGGTATTGTTAAATTCACAGAAGGAGAAAGGATGTGGTGGTTAGATGGTTTGCAAGAGAAACATTTGTTCCGTCTGTGGCACATTAACACATTCCTGAAATACTTACCTGACTTCCTGCTTAAATTCATTCATAAAACATTACTTTGGTAGAGTTACCAAACAATCATGACTTTAGCTAAAACACATTATTTTCAATCTGGCACTATCACCTTACATACACCGTTTTACAAGGATTTCCTGGTTGGCTTCAGGCTTTAATAACACAGGTGTGACGGCCCAGGCTTTGTCTGTTTGGTTTGTTTATGTTTTTTAATTGAATTATGTTTCTCTTTTTCAGGTTAAGTTGATTGGCAATTGGAGACAGCTGGCCAGTGTCTCCTTTGTAAAGATCCGCCTCTTCCTGAAAAGCCCCGGCCCATCATTCTTGGGCCTGGCGTTTTTGTTTGTGTTGGTTAGGTTTGATTGGATTAAGTTGTTTCTGGATTAAGTAGTTTTTTTTTTTGTTAATAAAATATATTTTTATTAGTTATTTCCCTGCATTCTCCCTTATTTTGTTATGGTCCACGAGCCGACCATAACAATTGGGGGCTCGTCCGTTTGGATTGTGGATATTTTCGTAGTGTTTTGTTCTGATTTCGCACCTTCCGTCTTGCAGGCGGGGAGGGTGACGTTGGTGGTTTCCTTGCTTTTTGACATCCAACCGGGGTTTCTCATTTTTGTGGCGCTTGGTATGGAGTTCATGTGGGAAAGTTGGCAATGTGTTTGCTTTTAGTGCTACGGTTATTTGTTGTGGTTTTTCTTTAGTTGTGTGCCAGGTGGGCCGAGTGTTCTCATGTTTTGCGCGGTAGCAAATCTGGTTTGTTGCTGACTGACTCGTCTGTAGGTCTAGCGGGTCTCCCCTTTGGGTTTCGTGTGCTCGTGTTTGGTATGTTGGGGTTATATGGTAGAGCGGTTGTCTCAGGAGCACGGCCATAGTTTTGGCAGGGCTGCCAGCGGGCTGGTTGTTTTGCCACACTAGTGGTATTTGGTGCGTAAATACTCGCCATCCCTGACCCCTGAAGACCGGTGCTGAGTTATGTAGAGTTTTGGTAGGCAGTTAGAGGGGAGTGAGTTTGGTGACTGCTGGATATCTGCGCATAACTGGGAGCATTTTTTGTTGTTGTTTTTTTTCTTCTCTCGCCTGTCAGTGGTCTGTTTGATTGGTGGTCATGTCGGTCGAGGAAAAATCCTTCTGAGGGTTTTTTTTGATCTGTGTTCAAGGGATCAGCTGGTGAAGATTGCGGATCATTATAAGATTGCTGTGGGCGACAAGCGCTTGAAAGACAATGTTAAAGTGATTGTTAAAGAAAATTTGAATGAGATGGGTGTCTACATGGCGTCGCAGGTTTTGCTGCCTCCTAGTTAAACTGATGCGTCCGCGCCGCGGGGCTGTGTCCCTGATACTTTTAGCTTTCAGCAGCATAAAGAGTTATTGATGTTGCATATGGAGCTTGAAAAAGAGAAACATAATTCAATTAATAAACATAAACAAACCAAACAGACAATGCCTGGGCCATCACACAGGGTTAAAAAAAGAGATGATTTTAAGGGCTTAAATACACTACGGTTCCCATATTCTTCAAATGCAACTGTTCTCATGACAACTAGCGTTTGCATATTTGAACATAATTACAGTCTGTGTCTGTTTGCATACACAAATGCAACATAGACACATTTTGTAGAGGACAGTCTCAGTAAAATCCATCCCTTCGCAGTCTTTTCTGCTGACCTGTATGTTGCTATTTCCTTGTTGGAGTTTTAGATGTGTTCATATACAGTACATGTGGCATTTATAAACACAAAAACAGTCATCAAGAAACCTTCAGTACTGTCAACATATTGGAAACAAAACAGTGTACTTTTTGCATCATGCATTGCCTGCTGTGCGATCTATAGAATTTCTACCCTGCAGACTCCCCAGTTTTTCCTGCTGTGAGTGCTTATCTAAAGCACAAAATCCCCCACTGTGAAGTGCATGGGTGAACAGCAACTGTGGAAAAAGTCCGGACCAAACCTTCTGCATTTTCTTTACAAAATCTCCATGTTCACATGTGGGAATACGGATATAAAAGAATCACTAACAGTGTGAATACTAGCTTTTAAGAGTAAAAAACTGCATCTTCTAGATGCATAGGGTTATTATGAAACATGGATTTAGTTTTCCACAACTTGTCAGATTTAACAGGGGAAATAATTAATCATGCTCCCCCTTGAGATTTGCATCCTTTGATAGTAGCAGGCAGATAATACATGAGAGGAAGCGATTGAGGGAAAATAATTGTAAGGGCACTGTTATGTGAAACACAGTAGGGGTGATGGGAATTTCAACACTTTAACATGTACGCAATTTGTGCTTGACAGGGGGCCTGGTGGCTCAAAAGGGTTTGCATAAAAAGAGGGCTGCAAAAAGGTTAACACACAGAAATTAGCCTATCAGGAATACTAGCAGCCTGTCATTAAAACAAACACAACAGATCTCTTAGTTATTTATTCCATGCATGGGTTTTTACATTAAAGGGAAGTTAGAGGAGGAAGGATATTGGTTAAGTTTTTGGGTCAAATGTTTTGCTTTGAGACTTATTGAAAACAGATTTCAAATAATAGAACAGAAAAGCAAGATTGTAAAAGCTGTATTTATGCAGGTGCCAGCAATCATGTTTGCATTTTTATGAATGTTGACCAACATCCACATGCAGGTTAAGTTGTTGTGGTCATTAATATTTATCATTT
This sequence comes from Atherinosoma microstoma, assembly GCA_037177055.1. Classification (NCBI taxonomy): domain Eukaryota; kingdom Metazoa; phylum Chordata; class Actinopteri; order Atheriniformes; family Atherinidae; genus Atherinosoma; species Atherinosoma microstoma. The sequence continues at coordinate 14,362,582 of JBBBVU010000021.1, read as the reverse complement.
TAAATGTGAATATTAATATGTTATGATTTAGGAGGAAAATAGATCACTCTTGCTCTGCAATATAGAAATTAATGAGACAGGTCATTAAGGGGGGAGCAGCAAACATGTGAATACAAATTAACAAGCATTTGATTAAGATGTATCATCTTTTGTTTATGATTTACAGTGACTGTGTCACCATAATCATACATCTTTCATGAATGCTAGAGGGTTGCGAGAGGCAACACTAGGACCGCTGTGTCATTCAAGTGACTAATCTTATTAATGCAGAAACTTTAGAAAAAAATGAAAAAGCTAATAGAAATTTAGAGTGAATATAGGAAGTAAATATGATACAAGATGCAATTCAGAAAGTAGAGGGTGATAAGAGGGGGCATTTTCCTTGAGGAAAAGACTTTTCATTCCATAGGAGATGGGGAGTGACTACTGTTCTGAAGTCATTGAACCCTTGGGGAGCCGGGAGAAGATTCAAGACCAGAAAAAATGACAAGGTCAGAGCAGTGAGAGCTAATGGGAAACAGAAGGTGGATGTGTGAAAAGGTCTGACACCCAGGACCCAATGCCTGCAGAAGCTTTGGTGGGTATTGAGGTGCGTGCGCAGGTCTTTTCTTAGCCCCGTTTATTACAGTATAAAAAAATGACAAAGTAATTTGAGTTGGAAAATTTTAAGGGAACTTGCGATGTTCTCACAGCAATTTTCCTTGTGTGTGTAACTTTGACATTTTGAGAGATGTATTTTTAGCATCATATTAACATGACAATAGATTCAGCACATTTGGAACTTCAAACATTCTGCCTTTTATTTTTGCCAGTACTCAGTGCTCCCAAAAAAGTCTTTATAGCATAAAATATTAGCATGATAAAGCGCTGAGAAATTCTCCCTTTTCTTCTTTATGCAACTCTGGATTAGTTCCCTAAAGAGTAAAGCCTCTCTTTGTGGTGAAACTTCTTTTTGATGTTGTAAAATGGGCAGCTGAACGTGTGTGTGTGTGTGTTACAATATTAATACTGATACAAAAATCACAAAAACTGGTATGTAAGTATTATAGTGTATCACAATAAGACAAGAAATGGGTTTAACTAAAATAGGAGCTTTCCACTTCCAGAGTGGATGGCCACTGGGAAAAACAGGAAAACATCACTGTATTTATAACAATCATTCCCTTTAGTGATGATTATATACTGACGGCAGTATTCTAAAGAATATATATACACAGGCAGAATAAATTGGTACGATGAATCATAGAGGCTTAGAAGCCCTGAGGAAAGGCAGCTTGTCATCTCTTAAATAGCAAAAATGTTTGCTCATATACAATACTATTACCATCTGTTTCGTAAATCAGGGATGGAAGTACATCAAGGCCTTTCTATCTTTCTGCTTGGTCTGCAATAGTAGGGTCAGATCACAGCCACTCCTACTGCCCTTCACCTCAAGCCAATTCTTAGATAAGCACAGATTCTGTTAAGACCTCCCATCTCTGTGCCTGAAGTTTCTCAGCACTCCACAGTGAAAGAGCAAACATAGATGGAGCCTTTGGGCATTTGATGGCAGCAACACATAAACAGAGGGCATGGTGTTTTCATTCACTCAGATAGCTTTTGTATACACTCTGCCACACATACACTAACACACACACTAACACATAAGCTGCTCAGATGCTTTTCTTCTCTATCAGGTCAGATAATGACAATGATAAAAGAAGATATTAAAGTTGATTTTAAATTGAAATATGACTACATATGACTTTACATGAGTAGATTAGATTGATATTGTATCTCAGTTTTCACCAGCAAAAAGTAAAATACTGGTTTCCATCAACATTCTCCTTTTCTCAATTGTAATTTTTAAAAAAAGAAAGGATTCCACATTTGAAAACATTTCAATTCTTCACTGCAGAATTTCTTAAATGGTCCTTCACATTTCTGAAAGTTTTAAAGGGGCCTTTGTTGTCAAAATTAAATGGCTTTCACTTATTAAAAGAAGAAGAAGCTCCACTCGAAAGAAATTTTGCGTACAGAAACTATATGAAGCATAAGTTGGAGTTTTAATTATTTGTTTCAGTGGACAGAACAAATAAGTGTCAGAATTAAACAAAGGGACTATTGTAGGAAGGGTGAAGGAAACAAAAACAAAGCACTGGCTCTAGCACTACACGGCAGCACCTGTGTCCAACTGGACTCACAGCAGTCTGACTAGCACTTAATTATGATGTCCCCTCCTGTTTGATTTCATGCTTATGTTCTCACTCTCAGATGTAAGTTGCTTTGGAGACAAGTGTCTGCTAAATGATTGTAGAATAGAATAGAATAGAATAGAATAGAAGTTAAGAAAACAATTGAAACAACAGTAGATTCCGGTCCAGCATCACTGCCTTGACACCGTGTCATAGGGTCAGAAAAACATATATGCTTCTTTGTATATCTAAACTAATAACAATCATCTGAGATGGTGGCAATCTCAAGATGCAACAATGATGGCCCTACAAAATAGCTGTGCAGAGAAACTTGTTATAGTGGAGCCAGTGGACAAAAATGACAGAAAGAAAGAAAAAATAAGAATGAGCATCCTTATTATTGCTTAATTTACAGTAAAATATCAAATTGTATGAATAGTAATACCTCCAAAAGCAACACTGTTTGCACATTCATATTGACATAGCAAACATCAGTGAGTAAGCCACTAAGTCCATATTAGGAGGAAGGAGGGTTACAGATGTGCAGACCTTTACATTTTTGAGCTCCAGTTCAAGACCATGATATAGAGCAAGTCATTCCTCAATTTCTTGTTTTCATTAACTCTTTATTTTGATCAGGCACTCATATTTTTCAGTTTGAAATATTCAACAGGCATCATAGATAGAATAGATGGATAGATTGGTTAGCTAGATAGATTTACATGAAATTGGGAATCTAAAAGTTAATGCATTTGTATACTTTGACATTGCATATATATTTTGACGTGTCATATTAAACAATAAAAGATTCTAGTTATGATAGCACGAAATGGTCTTTGTAACTGTACAGTAAAACACATGCTGCACATGATTCATTTTATACATGTTTAAGATATCCGTTATGAATAATGAATTATTTGGTCTCGGTTCAAAGACATTTTTCTGTAAATCTAAAAAAAATTTAAATAAAGATGTGATCATGGTTAGGCAATGAAACAGTGTATTAAGTGCAAGTTTTTGTTTAGAGTGAGTCTGGGATTATCAACATAAATTGACGTGCAAGACGAGTAATGCGTTTCAATGCCTTACGTTATTTTCATTTACATGCACTTAACAACCACATATTAGATGCAGAAGTATGCGGTTTTTACAATTCTCCATTCTGAAAATACAGAACAGGGAATCTTTTTTTAATGATCTGTTATTAAACTGTGCTACTGCGCATATCACTGCCCCCCCCCCCCCCGATAGTAAGTTAGGCTAGTTTTGACTCAGGCTACAGATTAATAAATGTATTAATTTGAATTTTAAGTGTTCTGTGTCACTGGTAATAAGTAAACAAATATAACAGCATCACAATGATTTGAGAGGCTAAAAGGGTTTTTAGTACCATAATAATTTAATAATGAAAATTGAAAGGACTTGCAAGCTGTTAAATTTTTACCAGTGCAATGTTGTCTTTGATCTCAGCTGTTTGCGTTTTTCTTAATTCATAAACGTGAAAAATCAGATCCTGATTTGTTTTTCAAATTTCCAGCTTCCTTTTCACATTATCCGTCTTTCTGTACTGCATTCAAATGCTGCTGAGAGCTGTCATTTTTAGCTCAAGGTTTTGTCTTTTAATTTCCATGTGAACTGAGTCTTTGCAACTCAGGGAGTCACAGATAAAAAGCACTCCACACACTTAAGAACATGTCAGGAGTGACAGATCACCAACATAAAGCATTTAGACATGCCAAGATGTGTATAGGCAAGGCAAGGCAAGTTTATATATATAGCATATTTCATGCACAAGACAAATTCAAAGTGCTTTACATAACAATTTGAAGGATCACAGCGGGGTGCAGAAGAAGCATTAAAAAGTATATTGAGAACAAAACCAGACTTTCAAAAGAAATTAAATAAATTAAATTAAAACAAAAGAAAAGAAAAGAAAAAAAGAAAAGAAACCAGAGGTCATTTAAAATCAAAAGCAAGACAAAGGGAGAAAGAAAGGACAATAGATTAAAACATGATCAAGTTTAAAAATTCAAGCTTAAGCGTATACACACTTTTGAAGGCACGTGTCTGTCTCTCTTGTATTTTTTTCCTCATCAAGATAATTTAGCCCTATGACCAACTGGTGTAATCTTGTTAGAAATATAAATGTATTTATTCTTTTGTTTTTTCATATCAGATTTTAAATTGGAAAAAAAAAAGATCATTTAAAACATAAGAATCAGTGAGTAACAGTTGCAGAATAGATTGTATGTGGTTTTCTCATTCATGATGTTTTAAATGTTTTTTCCCATTTTTTATTTTTCATTTTTCTATTTTGTCATGAAATGAGTGGTAATAATGTGAAAAAACCCATAAATTTGAGCCCCGGTACAAAAAACATGAAAGTGATATATTGGTCTTTCACAATATTAAAGAAGTACCATAAACTTTCTTCTGTCCTGCCAAATTTCCATTCAGCTGACAGATTGATCGGGTGTCAAGCCAATATCACTTGAGCTACACTTGTTCTATTGAGCTATAAGATTTATTTAAAAATACTGCTGGGCCACTGAGACGGGGGAAATCAATGAAGGCAGAGCTGTAAATTTAACTCGTAGGAACTAGCCTTGAAACCAGAGATTCTAACACCACTGAGCTGGTGAACAAGACTCCTTCAAATCCTCAAAATTTATTGCATGACCAGTTCAAGATGCTACCATCTTCTGTTATGAGACAGGTCAAATCTATTGTTTCTCTACATGGCTCCAAAATAGAGTGGCATCATTTGTATTCAAGCCAGTACATATGAGATTCATTCTGAGTTCCTCAATATTATAATCCCAATTTATTTATTTTGCTGATTTCTGTTTTGTGAGCTGACATTGCCAAAGCTGGTTAAAATAAAGGTCTTACCCTTCTATGCATTTGAAATTGATAACAATGTAAATCACTTCCTGTTAACAAGCTTCCAAAGACGTTTTTCACTTTTTATAAATGTTAAAATTACAATGATGTAACAGAACTCTTGTCAGGGGAAAAAAACTCTGTTAGTATCCAAAATATGCAATAATTATTATTATTTTTGTTTTTTTCAACAAAGCATTAGTCTTGCAATGCAGTGTAACATTTGTTCAGGCAGAGTGGCTCATACTGGCATCAGATGTTCGCAATATGCTTTGCAGTGGCTGGCTCATTCACAGCTGTGTAGCTAATAACAAGCACTCATTAATTTTCCTGCTAATGGTAAAACCTGTCACTTATCACTTTTCTTATCACTTTCTTACTCTGACAGTCACAATGTGGTATTTAAGACTTAATATCTATTTATATGTTCATTAATGCGGATTAGCTCTCCCAGGCTGTTTGTCCCTGCTCAGATCTATCCCCTCCTCAAGCAGCAGAGCTGGCTGTATTGATCTGTTCCCAGATGACTCTGACTGTATTTCGAGTTTAATTTGACATTTTAATCTAAGTTTGCGATGCACACCTGTGGCAACAAGGCTGAGACGGAGCCACAGAGGGGCGAATAAGCCTTTCAGAGCAATAGTCGCATCTGTGGGCAATTACATTCAGTATTTGCTGCTGGATGAAACACTATTCCATCACATTCACTTAGCTAACAAAAGCTCGGGTTGGACCGGATTATTATTAAGCCTGACGCGTGTGGTTAAATATGTTCATGACTTTTCAGTGATTCTTATCATTGCTCTAGACAGTGTTTCACTTCAGCCTGAATTTCACAGACATGCACTTTCCTCGTCACTCAGCTTGTTATTAAAGTTTCTGGAATGGGGAGTATAAAACATCTAAACTTAAATACAGCATATAACATATAACTAATATATTTTGCAATTGTCTTAGCAATTATTTAGTATTTTAGTTAGCTAGAAATCATAATCTTTAACAGTTCACATAACATGATTTTTGTTTGTTTGGTTTTTCACTTTACAAAGACAAACGACTCAACTTAGATTTGAAACTATGGCCTCACTATCAAAAAGTGCCCAAACCATCTTGTTCTGTTTGATTTTTGCTTTAGAGCTTTTGTGGTTTCGTATATGTTTTGATTTCCCCACAGTCCAGACAAATTTTTCTGGGTTTTATTTTTTTTTTTACCAAAACTGTGTCACTTGACCAATTACTGGTGGCAATATCCCACAGGAGGCAATTAGAGCCCATTCTATTTTGCTATTACTGTGATCATCCATGTAGGATGGCACAGCTCTAGGGACAGCTGGGATGAATAAATCAAAGCTACAAGAGGAGAGCAGGTGGGATTTCACATTTCCACACTGTTGTCTACAGTTTGGGGTTTTGCTGCATGGCGTGTTGCACAGGTGTAGCCATCACTCAAAACAGTGAAGGTGTGAAATCTGAAAGTTGAAATATTTCCGTGCAGTTGGTTATTACAAAGAAATTGTTTTCCATCTGTTCATTTTATAATTTTTATTTTAATGATTTCAATTATTTGAAATATTCAGAGGATGTTAGTTGAAGATGTAAATCAAATAATTTGCCATAAGTATGCTTTTTAAAAAATTGTTGTTATTTCCTTTCTTCATTTCTTTATACTCCCGTTTGCCATGCACTTAGTTGAAGTTAACTCTAATTTTCTGCTTTAAGAACAGAACATTACACTTGAAAAATTCAGTGAGTGCTTGTCTTTCACAAAAACAGTTTGTTTGAATAATCCAGAGCTCACTCTCAAAAGTGTAACAGCCCTTTCTACTATTTTTATGGCTCTTTGAGTTTGTTCCCTCTGTGCAAGAGAATGATGAGGCAGGCTTTGCCTCCAAACTGCACAGATTTTTGGAAACCCACATAGTTCTTTATGAGTGAAGGGAATAACTTTTCACAAGCAGTTTTCTTTGTGCTGTGCTATTTTGCTTGAGATCAACACTTTCTATTTATTCACTTTATTTATTTTAAAGCTATCAGATAACAGTTGGATAGTCCTGAATGAGCTAGGTGGTCCTCCTTAAATAATTTTTTTTCTGTGTGTTTCTGCCAGCCGATTGGTACCAGTCATTGCTGATACTAAACTTCTAACAGCTTTAGGTAGATTACTGTTGTAGCTCACAGCAAAGACTGGAACAAAGCAGAAGAGAACAACATCATAGTCGACTTTCATAAATACTTGATAGATTTTTTTGTTGTGTTGTACAGATCACATTGAATTTACCAGTAAAAACATTATTAGCTCTGTAACTTCATGTCTATTTTTATGTCAGACTCTTTTGTTGTTTGCTCGTAAATCATAGTTCAACATTTTGAAGCTTTTTGAGTCGGCCTTTTAATAACCCGTTAAGGCTGCCCAACAACACTCTGTACATGCTCAGAAAGATTCTGACTATTGACCTTATTCTAACAATATTTTGATTAGAAGGTTTAACCCTCAAAGAACTATGCTGCTTCCCACATGTAAATACTGTTAAATAGGTCTCTCAGGGTTAAATGGGTTGCAGATGGGATATTCCATTCATGTGCTACAGAGCTTTGACCAATTATTAATTCACACCTATATTAGAAAAATGATCTTTCCTTCTTTTCCTATTATTTCAAACTAAAACTTCCCTTTTGATTTTTCCCATTGTAACATGAACAATTGCGTGCTTGTTTTGTATTTAGATTTCTAAATAAAGGTAAATTAAATCTAAATGATTAACCTAAAAATTAGAACTTTTCCATCGTTGTGCTTTGCACTTGTAATTGGGTGGTAACCTTAATAGAAAGGAGTTTACAGCTACCCACAGGGCCCACATTATGCTGTATGTAAGGCTATTCAATGATTTATTGTCTTTACATATTAGCTTTTAATAACACATTTTATATTATTATAATGGTGTCTTTTCTATTTTCTAAATATCTCTGAACAATGTTAAGTGCATGCATACTAACAGAATTGATGGATGATGTTCATGTAACCCACTTAAGCTTGCACCTTGGAGTTAAAAAAGGTGTCCGTGTCTGGCCAAGATATTGCATTTCAATTAAGTATACCTGATTAAGTATGCATTAGTTATCTTGATCAACATTGGTTTCTAAGACATTGATGACCCCTAGTTAAAGAGCTGTGTTTTAATGCATGCTCTGGTCATGGTCGTTTATCCCTGCATTGAATGCACACACAATCCCATCGAAGGATATATCCAACGCTCCACCGCCAGTTCAGCTAACCAGCTCTCAGGTCTCTCTAATGCAATTTTTACATCAAAAGTAGGATGTTTAAAAAAAGGTTTTCAAGCACAGACACCCACTAAAACAAGATGAATAAATAATATTCCACTGAACTTAAAATGAAGGAATGACATTAAAAGTATAGCCTATCTGCTTTGATGGCCCATAGATCCAGATCATCATGACATTCTGAGATCATTTGTGTTGCATTTTTGACCAAACTCCAGATGTTGGCCCACACAGTGGGTCTGAGAAAGACTGGTAAAATTGGTTAGCCTTTTTCTGTAGGTTATTGCTGTTAGTTTCAAAGCCTCCATGTGAGATATTTTGGTCAGTAAATGTGTTTGTATAAAGAGAAAGTGAACTCCTCATTGTATTCTCATCAGTGCTGTTATTTGTCATGGAACTGAGTGCCAGTTAAACACCATTCAGTCATACTCCAGATGTGAGATTGCATTAAATGTTAGTAGGATTGTTTTTGTTTTTATTTACCAAAAGAAGTAAGAATAAAGTAAGAAAGAAGAAATTGATAAATGAAATGTTTAATCAAACTTACAAAGTAAAGTCAACAAGTCAACAAGAATTTAAAATATAAACTCAGAGTAAATGTATGATGGCGGATTTAAACCTCAATTCATTTTGATGGTCAAAATGAGAAAATAAACAAGTACAATATGATGACTCATGGAGCCTCCGGACTGTCCGGACTTTTCTGCATTGTGAAAGAATAAAGACAAATAGCATTTGGATTTCGAAAATGTTTTCATTTTTCCCTGAGCACGAACCAGTCCATTTTAAATCAGACAACATATGAAAGGATATGGCTTTCACTTTTGTCAGGGGATACCTTTTGAGTGTTTTAGCGAAACTTAACAAACCTTTTAGCAAGTAATCTGACTGGAAACTCCCTTCAGTAACTATTACAGAAGTAACTCATCCATTTACAACAAGTGTGGCTTTCCTGTAGTTATTCACATGAGATGACTTTTATTGCCCGTCTCAATGTTAAGATGCTTTGGGAGGCTTCTTCTCAAAGTTTCTTTTCCCCTCAGCTCCATTAGTGCTTAACCTCTCGATGCTCCAACCACATATGTGTAATCCACATGAGAATTGTGGGCTTTGATGAAAATGAAGAGAAGCAGTCCCTTGAAAAATCATGTACTGACGTAAGTAAAGCGAGCACACACACAGTACATATATTTCTTGCTATAGATAGTAAACCTGGGCAATCAAATATTTAGATGAAGACTACATGAATATTTTTCCACACGTTTCAAATATCCATTTTATTTTGTACACTTCATGCAGACATCTTACTCTTGAGGACAATGAGTTACTAATAAATAAAATATAAAGGATGCAGACACGGCGGAAAGCATCAGTTTTCTGAATGAGTGTTAAATTAACCAAGATGCAGTTTTGAATACATGGGGTTTCTAACATTGGAGTGTGATGAGTGTTATGGGAAAATAATAGATTTCTTTTTATTTGGTTATAAATAAAAGAAAGAAATATTTGCAGAATGTTAAAATGTTGTTTAAAAACTCTTTGAAGATCCACTGTAATCAGGGAACCCATTGGCTATTGCCTAATGACTCAGTCCCTGAAAAACATCACATATATCCGGTCAAAGTCTCTCTGTTTGATGCACTGGTCATTCTTTGAATTCATTTTGTTTAAGCTAAATGATCATCGGACAGCTTTGTGATTTTGTGTCCGACAGTATGATCCAAATCTTTTACTATCCTTTCCCCTCAATATTTTACCTTTTCATATTTTATCAAACTAAAGTTTTTCAGAAAAAAACAACTGGAAGAGTTACTCCCCCCCTATCTCCACCACCACTCCCTTTCATTTTTACAAGTCTATTTCAGCAATTTTATTTCACTGCATTAAACACAATGGAAAGAGTTCTTGTCAATGTCAGTGTGGTTAAGACAGAATACATCTTTTATTATTACTTTCTGATGCTGATTTCAAGTGACCTTGCAGCTATATGTGTGTGTGAGTGTTACCGCCTAATAAAAAAAGGAAATGTTATGCTATAGTGGATGAATCAGCAGTTACAGTGACTGAGGGGGAAGGGGGGGGGCAGGTTGCTGGACTCCATGCATGCCTGTCTGCCTCCATCATGCTCATGTGAACAGCAGGCGCGCCACAGGATGTGTCATGTCATTATTCACCACCAGGGGCCAATGAACAGAGCAGCAGAATGCTTTCTAAACAGCGTTTCCCCTGTGTGAGGGAAGACCCAGAAGTGTGTGCGTTTACATCTGTGTGCATTTGTCTGTGTGTTCCTGGGAGAGAGAAATAGGGTGCCTTATGAGAGAAAGCAAAGGTAGGCAAATAAGCAAGCCAGAAAGAATTGTTGTGTATGTGTGTGCTCAACATCCCTCTGAGGTATTTTTAGCATTGTTTTTCCCACATCTTCTCTAAATGTTGCGTGTGGTGGAAAAACACACTCCCCTATATAAATAAGGACTCATATTGTCCCCAGCAATAAGTCATTTTCCTTCATCATTTTGAAATATTTAATTGCAATGAATATTTCATATTCAATTTTATATTCATTGCTAATCAAGCACTATTTCCTTGCTTCACATGCAAGACAGAAACTTGGTGTATAAGATTGAGAAACCTTGAACCCTGTGATGTCATGTGCAGTTAAACTTTCATTTAATACCGCATAAGTGCGTTTTTGGTGAAGAACATACCTCGGGCGTGGAACGGCTAGATGGCGGAAAATAACCGTCCTTCAGGCTGTCCTTCATCTGAGGTCTTCTATGTGCAGTAGTACTTGAACTTGTAAGAACAAGCAACCAAAAAGCGCCTGGATAATCAACATCACCAGCAAAGTCTTGAGGGAGTCCATGCGGTTTCTGCGTGTAAACAGGTCGAACAGGTCGCCAACTGGGACAAAGCTCACTCACCTCAGATTCACAGCACAGATTGTATAGTGTCCTCCCGTGATTATTCTCTATAAAAGCAACAATGTCCTCATTTCTAAGTGACACTTGGGCAAAAATATGTATTTTCAAGGCCATCAGATGTCAAGGATTGGTCTTCACCTTCAAACTACTGATCAAATATGGTCACCACCTGCTCCAAAATCATCATGATTGTCACAGATGTTTTGATTTAAATTCAAATAGAAATCTAAATGTTTGTTGAGACAAAATTATGAAACAGATCAGAAAAAAATAGGCAGAAAAAAAACTGTTACTGATTACAAGAAAATGACTGAAGAGAAGCTAAAGGAATGATTGCCTTAGAGGTTAATTAGATAAGTGGAAACAGGTGTGTTAATGAGTGATATGGAATCAGGTGGGGGAATGGCAAATTGAAGCTAAGGTGGATTTAGGAGATATGGGGCTTGACACACAACGTTTGGTAAAGGCTGTAGATATATAGACATTGATGTGTTGATAGTTACTGATTCTGTTTACTATCATCCCTAACACTTGTTTCCTGCCCATTTCCTGATCTGTTTCATATTTTCCCTCAACCATTTGGATTTTTATTGGATATGTATATACAGATCTCTCTTACATCTCTCCCAGTATGCCAGTGTTTAGATATCTGTGTTGCTTTGTGAGAGAAAATCGACTCAAAATAATGTTGTGTGTGTGTATGTGTCAAAAATGTTCCTGCCCACAAATCGCTAAATATGTGTGCATGAACCACCTGGGGTCTGTTTCAGAAAGCGGGTTTAGTCTAAACTCAGAGTTAGTTCATGCATTTAGAGGAAACTGAGTTTTCCGTTTCACATTGTGAGTTCAACTGAACTCTGAGTTGGTTACCATGATAACACACTCCATGAGACAAACCTGTTTGCTAGCATGTTTAGACCCAGTAACTCTGAGTTTATTTTGTCTTCAGTTGAACGGTCAGATTGAAATAAATCGTGGATCAGACATGGCGTATCCTTTTCTTGAAAGAATGCTCGACATTAAAGCGCAACAGGATTCTCCACCTGAAGCGTGATCACACCCCGTTTGGATTTAATTCCCCGATGATTTTCAGTTTGAGGGCTTTTTTCCCACAGTCCATTATTTATCTGAATAATATTCTCATCCCTGATTAACTTAGAAAATACAGCATGGGTGTCTTCCCATGTCGGAACAAATTATTTTTGATCGCACTTTGTTTTTTCTGGCAGTTTTCTGAACAACATTGATGCGCAGTACATTGACAACACCAAAGTTGGATGCAGCGGATGGAAGAACTGTCAGGAATCCCTATGCAATAATCACTTCTGATTAATCAGTGTCAAATAAAGACAGAACACATTCAATTTAATGGAGTCTTTATTTTGATCTCCTCCTGAGAACGCTCAACTGAGAGTTGCTTAAACTAAGTCTTACCATCTTTCCTGAAACCAAAAACTCAGAGTGGAGACGTTCAGTGTTAATCACCTCAGAGTTCAGATTTCAACTCGGAGTTTGTTAACCCTCCTGTCGTGTTCGTGCCCCACCCCTTACTTTAGTGTCCCCGGTCAAATTTGACCGGTCTGTTTTAACTGCTCTTAAATTAAAACAAAAGCCATTATCACCACAAATGTTTTATTTAACACTCTTTTTAGTTGTGAACAATGTCTCAGAGTAGTGGTTGGCATGAAAAACTGCAGTGAAAACACAAATGGGC
>JBBBVU010000021.1:14333763-14347541 GCA_037177055.1 Atherinosoma microstoma | reverse complement strand
TTGTTGGCTGCTAGTAAAAAAGCTGTTACCAGGAAATGGCTAATGAAAGAACCTCCAGTACAGAAAGAATGGATAGGGATAATAACAGAAATATATAAAATGGAGAAATTAACATTTTCTTTGAACCTCAGAATGGAACAATTCAATGAATACTGGAAGAAATGGGAAAGCTATATTGACACTGTATCAGGTAGTGGTTAATATCTGTGAACTTGGTTGACATCTGCCAAAAACTGTTTCTATCCGGACTGGAGGACACACTCGGATGGGGAAAGGGAAAAAAGGAAAGAAAAGACTGCTGGGATCATACATAAATCTTCTGAATATTGAGGATATAAGGAGCCTTCATTGACCGTGCCTTAATGACTGGAATTTGATTTGCTTGACATCTGTGCCTTTTTATTTATTTATTTTTATTTTTCCTTTCTTTTTTCCCCCCATTATTTTAATTATTTATTTTCCTTTTTCCTTTTTTGATGTTCTTGTTGGTTTCTAACACTGTGTAAAAAAAACCCTAATAAAAATAAAGTATAAAAAAAAAATAAAAAAAATAAAAAATTGCTATTTGGAAAAGAATAACCTGATATATTCAGTTCTCTCTCCTCAAACTTAACATTTTAAGTAGATACATCATATGTTCATATATTCAACTCTGAACGTAATTTAACTTTTCTCTTACCATCTAGATCCCTGTTATGACGGGAGCCTTCATGGACTCCTCGCCCAATGATGACTACAGTGGCGAGCACTCGCTCTTCAACTCCTCTGCCAGCGTCAACGCTGCAGCCTCAGCAGCCTCCGTACATGGCCAGCAAGACGAGCAGCAGTCCATGTCAAGTGATGCCATCTGGCTTTGGATTGCTATCATAGCTACTATTGGAAACATTGTGGTGGTGGGCGTTGTCTACGCTTTCACCTTCTGATAGAAGCGGACAAAGACAAACTTCACACTCACACATCCTGCTTTATTTTGGACATCTGGAAACCTGAATGCAGCTCAGTGGACCAACACATATCTTCTCTCCTTGTCTCTTTCTCTCTTTTTCTCACCTGGTTTTTGGATCAGTGAGGGTCCCTGCGGGTGACTAAGTTCTGATACTTGACAATGACATAGAGACTACCTTTTTTTTTTTTTTTCATCAAAAAGGAAACATAGGGATTTGGTTACATTTGTCATCTACAAGTACTTTTGAATGTGACAGCTGAAGTTTGACGAGAAGCTCGTCTGTGCAGCAACCTTTTAGTTAAAGACAACCAGCCTGCTCTTCCACCCAGTAATCTGAGAAATCTTTTTTTTTTTTTTAGGTTAAGTTTGTTTCCATGTTTCTTTCCAGACATCCTCTCTTGTAATGTAGACAGGAGAATGGAGGGCAAAAGAAGCTCAAGATTGTGGTTTAATGAGGTCAGTTTAACCATCCACCAGTTAGTTGCAAAGCAATTTAGGGCAGAGCTGCATCATTCTGCATCACAGAAAGTGAATGTTGAAATATTTAGAAAGTACTGGTGTTTATTTTCATGTTAGACAGAGCGGAAGCCCAGTATATGGGAACTTATTATATAGCTGAATTATAGTACGGACAGTGATTATTGAAGTACTTTTGAGCAATCTTGCCGACAGAAAAAAAGACAACAGGATGCTGCCTATGTTTTAACCATGTTAGAATCTCACTCACTGTCAACTTAACTTTACAAGCAGTGATTACTTTACAATCATCCTCCATAAATGAATCAGTGTCAAATCCCCACTGTAATAGCTAACAGGGATTGTTAAAGAATTTGAGCGTATTGTATTGTCTGTTTAGTTATAGTGAGAAATCTACAGATGTATACAACATATACTTAGAAGCACAACTTGCCAAACCCATGTAGCTTTCTTTTCCTCTTCATAATATTTTCACAACGTTTTTCTCTATAAGTCCAGCTTATAAAGGATTTCCGTTGTAAACGTCGAAGTAATATCTATAAAAACAGAAGATGAAACCGGGTGAGTCACTAAGTAATTCAATATAGACAAGAACTCAAGTGTAGTTTGTGACAGATGCAAGCTAATAAATCCTGGAGAGATGCCAGATTTTATATATAAATAATTACTCTTTCAGACATGTTAGGCTTGGGACTCACTGCTTCCCTCACTTGTATGACCTAGAGCATGGTAGAGCTGCCACAAATAATGCAACCATCTTTATCAGTGAGTGTGGATCTTTGATATGTGTTAGAGCAGCCTCACAGCTTGTGTGAAGCCTGGCTGATATTATTGCCTTTATGTACGATAACTTTTGCATCTTACTCATTTGGACAAATGAGTAAGCCAAGCTGATGGTACAAGTCTGTGTACACATCTGTTACTTTTCAGTTTAGAAGCACTCACAGGTGGCAAAGAGCACTAAAGGGAGATTACAAAAGTTGAAATGTTCTGCTGAAAACAATGACACCACCCCTGAGAACAATTTGTGCTTCCTTAATGTGACTTCTTTTGTTGCTACTCTAAAGATGTAGCAGTTTATATTTTACAGCATTCATTTAGGGCCATGTCTAGTCTAAGTATAAAAGATTGTAACTCAGTCTTAGACTGGATATGCAAAAATAAAGGCACCAAGCACATCAGGCTGTAGCAGCTTGTCATGAAAAGGGACTCCCGGATGGCATTTACACATGGGCTGATTTTCACATGGTGGGAATCAGCAAAAACAGTCAAACCACTTGATCAGTTCCCAGTTGTTAAAGGAAAGAGTAAAGTGTACATGTGCACCATGGAGTTGAAAAAGAAACAGTGAAGCTTACAGTGATGTTATTAGGTTAGCTAAATATTAGCTGAAGGGTTGTTTCTAATGGAGAACTGTTATTCACAATAATGTCTTTATTAAAATGCATTCTTATTCCAAGCTTCTGCATTTCCCTGCACATTAGTTTGATCTACAGTTATAACCCTGCTAGGTCATTTGATTAGATTACTTTCCTTATTCCATTATAGAAACAAGGGGAATCAGTTTAATGATCAAATTAATATCAGGCTTTTTCAGGTTAATCTCATACACCATAAATAATGTTTGGTGTAATCATTAGAGTACTCTGATTTTTTTCTCCTTTGTTTTTGTTTTTTGTTTTTTTGTGGTAACTATCAATGTTGCATTTTAGTTTTGCAATTTAAGTAATCTGTTACTTGTTACTTTCTCAAATAAGAACCAATGTAAATGAAAAATACTTTAGCTTGCAGCTAAATAAGCTCTGTAAATTAACTACCTGTTGTAGGCTGTATTTTTCGTTTACAAATGACACACACACTAACCATTGTTAGTTTCTTTTTCTTCCTTGCACCATTTGCTTCTGGTACTTCCTGGTAAAAGCCCAGGATGACAGTGGATCATGTGCAAGCTTTAGGTCTAATTTACTCCTGTTGAACATAAACATGCAGGAGTAATAAGATTGCCAACTGCAATATCTGAATGTTATAGTCTGTTTATGAAAACTTTGATTTAGGACAATTTCAATTGGACTATAGTGTTTTTTTTCTCTAAAATGATGTAAATGAAGTGACATTTGGTCAGTTATTAATGTACAAGTACACGTTCACCGTCCCTTTCAGACACATTATGAACTATCCCATAGCTGCATATTACCAGTCAACCTTCAGCATTGGTGGGTGACACACCAGCTGCTTCAGTAGTAACCTTTAATATAAAATGTCACTCCACAATGCTGGCTTATAAACAAGATGATTAGGAGGTTGGATGGAAGGATGAGGATAGTCACTCGATTCCCAAGCTTTAGACTTATATTCAAGTTCAGCCTAGAGATGAGATTGCTGAGACTTTCTAAAAGTGGCAGTTTGTGGATACGCTTTGCATTCAAAATCCAATCTTTTGGTCCATGTGTCAATTTGGGAGTGTGGACAGGTTGGTGGAAATGTGTGTGTATTAGCTGCTGCAGTTAGCCATCATACAGTGAGTAAGAAGTGAGTCGCAAACTTTACTGTGGATGCTGGAGGTTACTGTCTCTGCACTTAATACAGTACTTCTTGTCCTAACTATGACCCAAGGATTAACTTACAGTCAAAGATGTAATTCAAATTTTTCCCATGAAACAAAATAGACAACACTCTGTAGCCAAATGGCTAAATGGCTGGTAGGCTATAATCTTCTTTTTAAGCATGCTAACTGATGTCTGTGCTTTGCTGTGTACCAGGCCCCATTTGAAATATAAAGGAAAAGTGGATACATTTTTTTCATTATAATACAAGTTCAAAATCAAGATGTTTTATGTGTCAAGTCTTTACTCACATCATGAACAGACTGATTCTCATTCGTAGACTGAGAGTTGGAGAGAAATAGACAATAGCTCCTTTCCCAATAAATGTTTCTGTTGTGACTTACAAATAATTACAAGTAGGATATAAAGTTATAACCCTGTCTTGTAAACACCATATCTGTTCAAATGTCCATACACTGGAAAGATGAAGAAACAGCTGCAGAATCTTACTGTATCTATTGTATCATGTAAACAGGAATTCAGACCTGTGTGTTCTGAGTGTACTTTTACATTGTTTAATGAAAGACTTTTAAAGCCTGTTATTTTTAATAATAAATGGTTGATGTAGAAAATATTTAGACATGTAAACCACATACACAATGCTCCTTTTGTAAAGACATATTATACTATTAAAGTTTCTGTATTAATGCAAATTGATTTTCTCTGACTATGGATGAACATCTCCTTTTTATGTGATAAAGAGTCAAGTGAAGTGTGGAAAGCTTGGCTTTTTCAAGCTTTAGAATTTTGTACTCAGTGGTTGATAATACAGTGAAGTGTTTTATTTTACCTGCTATTGCTCTTTTGTGAAGCCAACCCTCTGGCATAGCTGCTAAGCCATCAGGTGAAATTGATGCTAAGCTCAAATGGTGCCATCCGTCATTTTGACACAGGCACTGGTTGTTTAGAAATCCCCTGGATTTACCTCTCCGTGCACTCCTGCACTGTTCCATCTCCATCCCAGTGGTAATGCTTGTTCTGCTGAACTAAGAGGAAATGCTGAAATGTTCATATTTTTAATTTGAATAAATGATAATCTATTAAATATTTTGAACTGAAATATTCTGGACTAAAGCCATGGTTGCCATGCTTTTAAATCCTTCCTAATAAAATATATAACATTTTATAACACTCGTTCAGGTGTATGAGGAAAACTGGCCCTATGAATTTAAACTATACATTGATCCTGTAAGTCTAAGATCCACTCGTCAACAAAGGGATCTTTTGTTCATGACCATTTAGCACCGCATCTACAATACCACGACAATACATATTGCAACTAACTGAATTCCTCTTTCCTCACCATCCTCAAGCCTGTAGTAGGAAAAATATTGCACCTTCTTCAGCCACTGGTTAACTTTTCTGTTCTTGGTCATAAGACATGGTCAATATAATTCTAAAATAAAGAAAATCCAATGGCTTATTTTTTTGCAGTGAACACTAATGAAAACCGTCCATCCTTCCATCCATCCATTGTCTGTACCTGCTTGGTCCAATACAGGGTCACGGGGGGGGGGGGTTGTCAATATAAAACTATGTTATATCCATAACATAGTTATGGATATTAGAGTTTCATTAACCCAGCCCATGTGAATCTACTCTAAAACTATTAAGACCTGGTGAAACACCGGCCAGCAAAAAATATGAAACTGCTGACTGGTAGAGTGAGTATTACTGCCAATCCTGATGCAGTGCAATGTTCTACTCGGAAAATCTGCGTCCTAAAAGCAGGACTTTTACATGGGTTGAACTTTGACACTTGCTACCAACATAAGCATTTTTACAAACTACTAACTCACTCTGAGCAGTTCATGTCCTGACAGGTCAAGGCTGTTTAGGTGGCCTGAGAGGACCTAAGAAGCACACAGTCATAATGTTATGGACAATAAATGTAACCTATGTGTATTTCTGTGCTCATGTTTACAGGGCACCTTGGGTCTTTATGGGCATGGTGAGAAAACTCCACGAAAAAACTGCTTTTTTTAATAGCAGGTCCTTTAATAACCACAACAATAACATCAGGAGTGGCTTACTTTCATGCCTTCAGAAGTTTCCCTCTAGGGAAAAGGAACATCAAATACTTAACATGATTTTATTTATGATTCTATACAATGTTCGATATTTGTGTTATCTCACAGGCCAAAAAGACAGGTTGGTTTGATATGCAGACCAGCATCATCCAGATTTTTCCGGGGTGCTGTTTTGATTCCCTTCAGCGAAAGAGATAAATGTTGAAGTAAAGTCCACCATTCAATACCTTGAAAAAAACCTTCACTTTGCTTCCACAGCATTGTGCATAATTCCCTCCAAATCCAATCAAAGCAACTTAGTTTGATGGGGGAGAAAAAAGAATAAACACCCAGAGGCCTCACAACAGCCAATGTCTCAGAGTGAAAAGGAAGCTTTAGATGATCCCTTGGAAAGAGCAAGAATTCAAAGAAAGTTTTACTATGAATATTTCTCCAAGGGTCTCACAGTTCCCAAGTTCCTATTCTTAGAACACTCTGTTGAATTGGACAGCCATTGACCTTGACAGGGACTAATATATGCTAATGCATGGTAATTATTAGACTCTTAGGTGATGCTCTTGTCAGAAATCCACAGAGTTCAGAGTTTTATAATGTCTCTGTAAGATGAGCTAACTTTGTCCCTGGAGTAACAGATAATGTCATTAATTTTAACCCAGGATAAGATTAATCAGTTTGGGAAGGAAAAGATATGAAAGAGGACAATGAAAGGAGAGATTTTCTGGCTGCCCCTCTGTTGCCCTGGGGTCTTACAGGATGTAGCATTTCAGCTGGAGCGCTGTCCAGTCAGGAGTGACAGTTTAGTGATGAGATGCTAATACATGCCAAGCTGCTTAGGCACATCTTATCAAACTGTCACTTCAAAGACATATAGGGATGTACTATATGTTTCTAAAATTCACTTTCAGCTTGATTGTGATGTGTCTTGAAAGTAGCACAGAAATTGTTCTATCTGCCTCAAAACTAAGAACTCAGACTAATATAAACTGTGTATACGAACTGTGTGTAAATGTTCTGCCCTCTGTCAGGCTTAATAATATTATTTATAAGTTATACTTAATTATGTTTAATGCAGAAAGGCTTGTCATAAACTGTTATTTGTAAGAAGACACTTCAAGAATAGAGGTGTGTACACTGCACATGGTGAAGAAGATCAGAAATTTCATTTCATTTCATTTCATTTCAATGAACTCTCATCTTGACGTGATAGCGTGATCCTGAAACATAGCTACATAACTACACACCTGTTGAGAGTGTGGTTTTTGGTGTATGCTGATGTAGAAAAGTGGGATAGGAGTGATGTGTCAAGAGTGCATTCCTTTCCCATTTATCTTGGGAATAAGTAGTGCCCAGAATCTTAACTCAGACTTTTGAATTTTGACAGTCAGTCCTCCTCTAACATACTACAAAGTAACTCATGCTTAACTGTACTCTGAGAAGTAACTGATGCTTTTAGACGGATGTTTTTGGTCATTTGACTGACATTTCTAACAATACATGCTGATTGTGTGCAGAAGGTTTGTGTATATGCTTGTCAGTGCTTCTCCAGCTGAACACTGAAGGCAACCTGTACTATAAACCTGTATGAATGACTAACCCTAACCCCTAAAATACTGCTTTTATATTAGGCTTGCAGCCTTGTTTCCCGTAGGGCATCACCTACTCAAAAACAACAATGATTAACTTTAACATGGTAAAAGCTTCACAAATGGATTCAGAGAGTAAACAAACTCTGAAACTAGTCTGTTAAGATGTTTATAGAGTTTCAAAGCAGTTATGCCTCATTAGATGCATTAAACACATCATCACTAGAGTGTGTGGCAGGTTAATGTTAATATGTTTCTTCTGACTCAGATTATGCTGTTAATGGACTCAATAATGGGCTTTTAATCACAGTTTCTCTGCTTGGAATCACTTAAAAAATAATGAGGAGTTTTTGATCACATCAGTTTGACATGTCCATTTTTACTTCATAGCACACATTGAACTTATTAATTTGGACACACTGATGGAATGAGTGTCAGGGCATAACATTCGTTATCCTGCATTTCCATGTGACACCAGGATGATGCACATTTTTTAACGCTTGAATGCAGAGTTGTATCCTCAGGTCCACATACTTGATCAGGAGCTGTCATCACGAACAGACTATACAGACATCTCACCAAAAGACATTGAGTGATTACCGATAGAGCATAAAAGGGAAGAAAGGCTGGTGACAAAAAGCTTTAGGCTGCTGCCATGGCAATAGCAGGCTGTAATGGATTTTGATTGCACTTTTTTGTGGTAATCATCTCTGAACCTTGATGTAGTTTGTTTCCCTCTGGGGTTTTCCTCTTCCTACCTTTCTTGCTAACGCACAAATAAACCCACAAACATGATTCTGTTCAACACAGATGCCTTTCACTGTAGTTTTTATCCTCTAAAGAGAAGAGCACAGTGCAGGACAGCTTATCACCTTGTTTAATCACTCTGATTTAACAAAATAATAGTAATCGTATAAAAAATGACAAAGACAAAAACTGATCATGTGTTTGATAATGTGCACCCACAGCAACATATGTGACGATGATAAAGAACATGATGACAGAACATAATGAAAAAAAGCTTCTTTAATCTCAACTGAATTTTCCTGGTAAAAATAAAGGTTAAGCCCTCCACCCCCTATAAACTAGTCTTAACCAAAAGCTTTTCACTGATTTAGTTAGCCTTGCTAAAATCATGTAATCAATTTCCACATTAAGCTTTCCTTTTTTCCTTCACTCACTTCTCACTTTGATGGTAAATAGAAGCCAAGTGTGACAGAGAGCAGAGTGTTAATGCAATCCTGAGGGCTCCACCACCCCTGAATGTCGCTACAGCAGTCTCAGTGCATGTGCTTCATTACTCTCACTCCATGATGGGAATTTAGCATCACTGATCATCCAAAAAGACAAGGGAGTTCTCTTTTGATTTAGGAGCACCGATGAGGGGATGACCCTTCTATTAGGTGGAAAAACATACAAAATATCTATCTCTACCTTTCTTCCCAAATAAAAAACATCTGCAAAAGAGAGGAGGATTCATGAAAGAGTGGAGCCTTGGAACATGATGAATGCAGTCCTGCCCACCTGTACCCTGAGGCAAATCTTTCAAACAGATTAAGATTATAACTGTTTATACCTGTTAACATTAATTTCATTGTTATGAGAGAGGTTGAGTTGGAGAGAGGCTAATGCAACATTTACACAACTTAAAATGCAATTTGTAATCCAGGATAGAGTAAGCCACAGAATCATCACGCTGCAGATGTAGGGTTCAGCTATATTTTCCTGTACCATTTCAGTTCATAGTAAAACCAAACATCAACAACAAAAAAAGGATTGTCATTACCAGGTGTCTACTCATCTTGTGGCTGGTGTCTACACATGCATATTGTACACAATCCTATAAGCAGCTGGCTCGCAAAGTTGATTGTTAGGAGAAGATTTCAGGAGTCAGACTGTTTATAAAGCACTGAAACCTCAATCACCTAGTTATTCATAACAATGAATGTCAAAAAGTCAGAACCGTAGCAACCTTGAGCCTGAGATTTGACAACTGTTTAAAGGGGAGGCTGTATATTACTCAGTTCATATAACTTAATGACAGCAATAGAAAATATTAACAAATGTTTTCATACAAAATAAAGATATGCTTAATTTTGGATAAGTTTAAGAATGCCAGCATATGTGAACGACAACCAAAACCATTTACTTACTAATTTAATTTTAGTGTCTTATTTAGGAAAAGGGGTCTTGCTTTTGTTTAACATAAAAAAAAAATATATACTTGGAGGATACATGACCAGACAAGGCTGTAAAACAAACTATCACTGTATATGTAGGACTTACACTCCATATATAAATGATAGTAATTAAAAAAAAGCTAAGAATGATTGTTTATTATTAGATTAATTTTGTTTTATCATTCATTTTGTAGCTTACCTGTTTGGTAAAAAAACAACAAAAAACAGAGGTGAAGTCAATACAGTTTAGCATCACCTGGATTAGTCACCACAGTTCAAATAAGATTTTATCAGATACTATTCTTAGTCTTAATTTTAGGTTTTAAAAACATTTTGTGCATGAAAAGAAAGTAGCTGTTGGAGTTTGACAAAAATGCTTTTAAAGATATAATAGATAAAGATATGTAAGCTATTAAGATAGATTTAAGAAATTGCAGATACATAAAAATATTTTCAGTTTTATTTGTATAAAAACATTTGTATATATAAAGAGAAACATCTCACAATTTTTGCAGAGAGACTGGAATTCTAGGATTCTAAAAAACAAGAATTGTAGACATACCTACCCTTACATATCTTTTCATTTTGAATGAGTAGTTGTTTTATTGCATATGCTTCCCCATTTAATGGTTAGCAAATCTGTGAAGACTAAATAAGCTCATAGTGCTGGAATTTATAGCATAAAAACAGAGACTTATTTTATATTGGGAAGGTGATGTGACACTAAATGTAAAAATCAGAGGACTGTACTGCTCTCCCATAGTCATAACGACACTCAATGACTGGAAATCAGCATGCAGGACATGCAGCCTGTCACCATGGAGACTGACATGTTTCGCTCCAGCTGTCTGATTCACCCATTGGCAAACTCTATTGGGTCTCAGCTGCCGGCCAAAATGAAAGCGGAAACCACTCAACGGGCTTGCAGAAGATGCATTGCAATGAGTGTGAGACAAGCACAGGCACAGACAGTTGGATGGACATGCTGACAGAAAATGACAACATGACTGAGATGAGCAAAACTGTCAGAGAATGGGAAGGAAACGGATCAGGATTAGTGGCGTAGGATGTGTTGTGATGAATGTCTGACAGGTGTTCTCCCATGAAAGCAGAGACTGATCAGTATTGATTTCTGTCATCCCATGCCCACTTGGGTACTGACAGGTTTGCCAAGGAGAGTCTTTGTAACAGGTTCTATATCTTCCATGCTAGACAGATTTTATGACACCAGAAAGTAGTGAATTACAGGTAATCTAAAGTCATGTTGCTTTTCTTTAATCAAAATAGCCATAATGCTTCTTCATTAAAAGTATTGTTTATGAATAGCAATAACAAATCAAAGGTATCAAGTTAATCAATAGTTAAGGTTATTATCTAGAATACAATAATATGGTTTGGTCAGTATAGTCACTAATCTTTGATATTTTAAGTTTATTATGGGGAAAGATATTAATATATTAAAATCATTTTGAATGTGTGGGATTTTCCCAGAGAATATCTCTGATTATTCATATTTCTAGCTTAAGTGAAAGAAATCTGAATGCTTCACATACCTCCTTCTAGTTAAGCAGAAGTTATTGCTATGTCAGAAACAGTGCATGTGTTTGTTATCAAACATGTTCTTATATCAGGATGTGTATTGTGAAGTTTGTCCAGAAGAGGGCTCCCTTTGTCATTTTACAGACATTAACCTTTCAGAGTCATGAGGATGGGCAGTTGGGCAGATTTCATATTGCATGCAAAAGGGTCAGAATTAGTTCCAATTTACACCAATGATTAATCTGTCATTTTTAAGTAGTTCCCCATTAATCACCGCAAGAACAAGGACACAGAAAGTTACTTAATTAAGGTTTTAAAAGAAGAGCAAAGAAATGCAAGAAACATGAACAGCTGTTGAATATGGAATATATTTATAATGAATGTGCATTTTTATGCTAAATGTTTTTAAAACTGTGTTGATATTTGAAACATGCAAAAAGGTAATGAGTAAAATATATATTTTTCTATATATCCTAGTAAAGCTTCATTGCAGGGATTTAACACAGTATTAGTTCTGTGACCCGAGGCTTTTAGGGATCTGCTGAACCCACTTACTGTGAAGTAAAACAAACACACTCAAGTACAAGGAGAGTTACATTTCTTTTGTGCAGTATTGTATTTGAGAGTAAAAAAAAAAAAAGTTTGTGGTAAAGCAGAACCAATCTAAACATTACTGGAGACTTTTTGAGACTGAGGGGAGAAAAACTATGCTCCTGAATGAAAATATTTACAAGCATCAAATCGTGTCAGTCTACAAAACCCTTCAGGATTGTTTAGCAAAGACACATTTTTTCTTCTTTGTATATATCATTGGGCAAGACAACTTTATCAATCAAATTGTATATTGTAATTATTCATCTTATAATAATACATAACCCTAAATAAGGGCTAACTTAAATTTTTTAATCAGTCCTTGGTTAGAAAATTGTTCGCTGGAGTAAGATTTTGCCTGTATATTTCTTAGAGCCCAGGCACTAAATAAAGACAGTATTTCAGATTTTATACGCCCCTTTTATTTACAAGTTTAGGTCCATAAGCTCAGTGAGTTTGACCAAAAGATGTTTTTTTTTCCCTTTTGTCACCTTTCCACAACAATTATTTTATGAATGTCCTCTTGATATGAGGAATGAAAGGGTAAAATTGTGAGTAACACGTTGCAAAGCTAGAAGTTCTGTATGGTTTCAGCAGAGAAGAACAGATAAACATTCTGGTTCGGGGGGAGAGAGACCAATCTGGCTTGACTGTATTGTAGCATTCAGGCCAGATGCTAACGCAAAGGCTAATGAGAAATGCATTTTCGGCTGAAATGTGATTACAAATATGAGTTATGTGTTTCACTGTCAGTTACATTAAAATGTTGGATAATGTTTGAACGTCAGGTTAAAGTTGGCACCACTTTAACCAGAGTGTGAGGTACAGAACAGAAAGAAATCCTCACTTGTTTTATTTGTCTGACTTTGTCCTGTGCGGTGCTATTTATTCTAGACTTAGCACAAAAAATATACAAATTTGATTAAATTAAGTGTAAAATCCTGTGGCATTTAGTCCACTTTCAGAGGTGGAGAAGATACATTTTGACCAAGTGTTCATTCTTTCTGTTCAGTGTTTTTCCATTTATAAAGCAATGACAGTCAATATATAGTACCAGTATAGACTGGTATTGTATAAAAACACAAACACAGAAAAAAATAAAACAAACTGTCTTTATGTAAAGCTGATGTGAGCTTCCAGCCGTCTGCTTTGCATGTCATGTACTGAACTTTTCATGCTCCACAGCCAAGACAAAAGCATGGATATTGTTGTAAGTTCCATTTAGGTTTCAGGATTTTTGAGCTTTACTAGATACTGGACACTTAGATCTAAAACTATT
This sequence comes from Atherinosoma microstoma, assembly GCA_037177055.1. Taxonomy (NCBI): domain Eukaryota; kingdom Metazoa; phylum Chordata; class Actinopteri; order Atheriniformes; family Atherinidae; genus Atherinosoma; species Atherinosoma microstoma. The sequence goes on along the minus strand of JBBBVU010000021.1, from coordinate 14,334,313 downwards.
AGACTCCTGAACAGCTTCTTCCCCCAAGACATCAGTCAAAAACATGTAACTCAATTTCACTTTGTCTTATTAAGGTGTTTGTGTAAGTGTTGTGAGTGTGGGGAGTGAAACTCAAAGCAAATCCGATGTAAACATATTTGAGGCTGAGATAGAGAAAAATCCCATTTTGAAATTCCATCTAAATACGTTTTTAAGCTCTCAAAAAGAGGACATGTCCTGGTAAAAGAAAACATAGGTCATTCTAGATGGTCACTGGTAGAAAAATCTGATCTTGATATCTCACTGGATTAATATAACCCCCAATGATGACAGGTGTTGCTAATCAGGCACCTGATTGTCAGCAAGAGTCATTAGCAGAATAAGCTGTTTGGCATTGGCCGGGATGATTTAGTATGTTTTTCATGGACGCAACCCACATACTCAATGCTCCTGCTCATCCCACAAATGCATTTTCCTAACAAATGTAGCACCAGTCAAAAGGGTAATAAACAGGATTGACAACATTATGGAGGTGCGTGTCTGTTGTGTCTCCTGTTAGAAAACACTGTTA
>JBBBVU010000021.1:14275510-14285568 GCA_037177055.1 Atherinosoma microstoma | reverse complement strand
ATATATATACTTTTTTTATTATTTTATTTGTTTGTTTTGTTTTGTGAAAAAGCAGAAATCCTAAATCTTAGAACAAGATACATACTGTACTATGTTATAAAAATGTCTCAGTTGGAAAAGATAAAAGATAACAGGAAAAATGACACATAACTCATTCTCGGGTAAATCATAAAATAGTAATGAAACAAAAATGTATGCATTTGTTCAGAGGAACATAAATTATGTAACTTTTTTTCATTACATCGAAATGGAAAAGGTCAGGTCCAAGAAGAAAGACCAACAGACCATGTTTCATGGCAAAATTGTAAAATGGTTTTGAATTGTGTAAAGTAAAATGTTTTTCTTAAGATCCTTCAGGTTTATCCAACAAAACATTATTGGTATTTTGTACAACTCTTCACCAGAACACTCTCTTGTATCTGCTTCTTAAAACATACCACAATGACTCACTCTCACTTTTTCTTTGAACATAAATATGTGCACAAACATAAAGCAGCAGATCTGCTCAAATTATTCAGTGTCTGCCTCTTCACAGCTGTTTCTTCACTCTACTTAATTTGCATGTTCTTACAGTTCCCAAAGCTGAATTCACATATTCTAATTTTCTTCAGAGTCTACTAATTTTTTTACTCCTCACTTTCATCTGCACTTGGTCTTGTGGCTGGAAAACATTAACTGCATCATTTTTCTCATCGGTCTCCCCCTGTGCTCCATTATGTAGCCATGAAAAGTTAATCTACTATATAGTGTTCTTCCTAATTTCTGGTTTTATGGGAATTTCATGAGTAAAGCATTTGTTTTCTCATCTTCATAAAAAATCATAGATTAAAATTTTGCCTCTGGGCTCAAACAAGCAGAATTTTCTGCTGACATGAAGTCAACTGTGAGGAAAGTCTTTGGTAAGAAATTACTCCAGTGAATGACTTTATCAGCATTCCTGCAGGATGTCTTCACTCAGGGCAACCCCCAGTCTATCCTTGCAAGCTTTCAGTGAGTTGTACGTCCATATAATAAAATATGTATCAACTCTCGTGACATACATTTCAAAGCAGATGGAGTGCAGAATCGCCTAGACACACATCGCTGCACATGCCTACTCACAATCTTGCATGTGATTACCTCAGCTTCATAATCACAGCCCTTCTAAGGAGAGATATTTTGCACCTAAAATTTTCAAAATCACAGTCATGCTATTACAGGTTTTTACTAGAAAGGGCTACTTTATGGGGAAAATATCAGAGTTGTTATTGTATAATAAACTACAAATAACCAAATATGGAGTCATGGGGAGAGCTATAAATAGCTATAAAATGCATCTGAATATTTAATGAGGAGATCTATTTTTGTCTCTTGCCTTTTCACAGCCAAGTTCATGTGGCATGAAAAATTTGAAAAATAGCTCTCCTGCACATGCACCTTTAATCATAAAGATGCTGACTTATTGTTGTTAATTAGCTAGACAAATGGTGTTTTTACTTCACACATCACTACAGAGTCAGCACACAGATATTCTTCCAGGAACCCAAGCACCACCAACGGGCTCTTGGCTAATGTGTTTTCACATTCTCCACTGCAGGATCATTAGAGAGCAGACAGTCACTGCAGATTTTTATCATCACAGTGTGACTTTCTACCCCACAGCAGGTGACGGCAGTGATCCAGCCAGCATGGCGCTTCACGCTCTCCTTCACCCAACTGCATTCTGATCTGATGCCAAGCACATACTCTGCAACAATTTCAGCATCAGCAATACCTACTACAGCTTTCCCCAAACAGCCCTGCAGCTGTAAGAAGACTGAGGTCCATCACACTTAGAGCTGGTTTGATGTTTTTAGAGCAATTTCTGATGTGTAACTAGTACTTAAATGAAAAGGGACAAGATTGTTTTATTACTTTTTACATATTGTGCAGACACCTGAAGAGCACATTCCTTACAAGTAGCATTTTCATAAAGCAACTAAACCTCAGAAACACTAGACCCATTTTTGTTATTGTTTTCTTTTTTTCAAATAAATTCCTCATTTGTGCTGTAAGAAATCATGATGGCACTGGCTTGTTGTTTTACTGCAGGTACTCAAGTGAATATGAAACTTTACTTGTTGATAATAGACTCATCAATAAACGAGGCCTGACTGCTGCCAGTGACAGCATGGCTTCACATCATGCCACTGTGTGAGTCATCAAAACAGCGCCAGGAAAGCCAATTAGGGCTGCTGTCTCCGTGGGCGCACAGTGGGGGTTTGAACAATACAGATACTGAAGCAGACATGGGGAGGTCAACGTCTTCACTTTGCAAAACTTTGCTCTCTCATATATTGTCTCTTTCGGTCATCTCATGCACACACCCATGCTTCCCAAAGGTTACCATTTTTCTTGCAGTTTCTCCACCCAAACAGTTTGACAACAGTGAGTCACTGCTGCTGTTTCTCCACGGAAGATCTTCAGCTGAGGGATGGGATTAGGAGAGAGCAAGCCGATATTGGACACTTTTCAAAAACCAGACAGACTTTTGTGAAGCAACATGTCCTGAGGCCTTCTTTTGCTTTAGTCAACAGGGAAAAAAAGTTTTATTGGTCAGTTCTAGCTCCACACATCACTTATTTAATTACTTTTGCTACATTAAATGTTCGCTTCAAAATAGAGTAAATAATTTTTTGTTTTAAGTTTTTGGGAATACATATCAAGAAATTCACTTTCTTGATTTGACTTGGCTGAGAAGTCTTGTTATCATATTTGTGCAGTAATTATAAAACCACTGCCCTTTCCATTTAGCATTGCTTGTGATGAACATTGGAAAATCTTTCTGCGGGTTTAGTTTGGTTTGGTTTGGTTTGGTTAGGTAGTCTGTGCAACACAAAACATATCTCAAAACATAGCATAAAATCCTGTTTCCCAGAATATCAGACTATTCTTCTAGTGCATTATGTAATATCATAGCGGAGTACTAAAGCTTTCAGATCTATCAGGTTTCACGGCATGCCATTATATGTTATTCCATATCCTAATCTGATCTTTTGTCAAAGAGACTCTTTTCTGCTTAGAGTGCCAGGAGATGTTTGACTGCTGGTCTGTGCAATGAATAATTGATTCCCTCTGGACCCCAGGCTCTCCATGCTAAAGGTTTTAATTTCCACACTTCTCCTAAAAAAATGACTGTCATTGATTTTTACAAACTGAAGATAGTGCTACTGTGACTCAAAGGTTGAGTCTCACAAGGGAAGGTACAAAAAAAGGATGCTTTTAAGAAAGACAGAAAAGAATACAGGTGGGTGTGAATCAGATAGGCAGTCCAACATTCACTGGAGCGGTGCTCAAGATGTTAGCATCAAATGAAACTATTCTAGTAGAAAGTGGAGCACACCCGATGCCATTTGTCTGGTTCTTTCTTTGGGGTTATTTCAAGCCTAGGAGAATCTGAGGGGCCCATTGCAGCATTACCCCAAGTTTTATCTTTACTTCTATATGACAAGTAGAGACAAACATGGAAACAGGTTTCTTTTTGCTTTCTTGACATCGTCATATCATGTTTAAAACTATTTGCATTGTTCTACTGATTCAAGCTAATTAGGTATTCTCTCTGATTTCTGTGTTGCTTAGTTCTTGATCTTTGTTATTGACTCTGAATGTTCCTTTCCTTTTCTTTCAGAAATCTCACAGGCAGTCTGTGTAGAAGAGTGTTTCACTAATCTTTGTGCAACTTTTTTCTATTTCTGCACCCTTTCACAAATCAAAGTTTCCACCCAGCCAACAGAAGTAATGCCACATCTCAAATCATTTTCCAATCCCGCTTCCTCTTGTACATGTCAGTATGATATAGTGACCTTACATCTCGACCCATAATTCTGGGTGTGATGCCAGAGAGCAGCGTGAATCATCCCCACACTGCGTGGTACTGCTGCTGACAAAGTAGAAAAAGAAAAAAAAAACTGAATAATGCACAATTAAGTGTCACTGGAATGCAACATGTTTTTGTTTTTTTTCCGTCTTTGTTTTTTTTGCTGATCAAATATACTAAGTTGTGGCTGGAAAGACAACATGGTGCAGGTTAATTAAAATAAGATAACATAATACAAACTTTTTAAGGATTGTCTTGGCATGTTTTAGATGACCAGGTTATTCAAACAGCACTATTAGCTATAAATGGAGTAAATGGTGATTGTTAAAGTAATTCCTATCAGAAGCATTGTGAAGTCTTCCTCGTCCTGAAGACTGTTTATTAAAATAGAAGCAGCATGGACCAAGGTTTTGACAAAAAAAAAATGTAGGAAACTTCTCATCCAGCATTGCTTACTGTAACACTATTGTTGTTGTAGATGTTTCCTGCTTTTAAAAGATGCAATTACACTCTGGAAATCCATCCTGTACTAAAACATTTATTAACAAGGGTTCAGTATAATCAGATAAAATTTAAATAGATCTCAAAACATCTCACTGTCTGATACAGATGCAAAAAAAAACTGATGCTGTTTACCCTCTACTTGAACTGATCAACAGTCTTCTGTGACTACAGTATAAAGGTCACTCACCATATTTTCTGTTGGGATATATATCTTCACTAGATGACACTTATTTGCCCTTTTCGCCATGATTATGTTTATGTAATGTTATGTAACATTAAACTGCCTTCACAATATATTTCTAAACAGATGTGAAGTTTCACTGAGAATCATGGGTATCACTGCGATGGCCCTGGGATGAGATATTGCACCCATAGCTCAAGGAGCTGCTGTCAACAAGCCAGACAGCAGACAACTGGGGCGTGCCTTCTGATGATGTTTCAGACTGCGTGTAATCAATTTATTGTTTCGTCATCCTTGAAATTGGTATTAAAACTCTTAGTAAATGAATGCATACAGATCTCTGAAAACAATCTTTTAGAGAGATCGTTGTGGCAGAGTTCAGAGTAACTGCTGTTATTTCTTCAACCGGGGGCTGCTGATGGTTGCAGTGTGGACGGTTGCAAACCGCCCACTCATTCATATATTTAGGTACTAAGTGCCTCGAGTAACTAGAGTAGCAGAATAACAAAAATAGTCCATAATAGTAGGAGATGATACATTTGTAAAGTGGACAATATGATTGAAAAATTTCTAGAGGAAAAAGGGCAACAGCAGATACACAAACGCCTCTGCAAAGGAATTTTACAGGAGACGGCAGACTGTGTTGGGGTTGAATTAGGGATGATTGTTATGAAAATGACAACAACATCTAAAATTATTACAGTCAAGTGCCTTTCGGTGCTTCAGCAACACCAAAACTACTCCACCTACAGCCCTTAAACAACATCAGCTTTAAGTGAATGGAGCTGGGGGGGGGGGCTATTATTAGTAGCATTTAAATTTATGATTTTACAAACATTTTTAGACATTTGTGGGGAACTGCGAAATTAAAAATGTACTTAAGATGTACAAATACATCATCATATGCCATACATGTACACATACGTTTTGTGCTGTCGACCATAAAAGATTCAAAGATTCAAACTATGCCATGTTAAAGGTTGTCAAAGCAACTAAAGAAAAAACAAAACAAGAAGAAGACCATATGTTAAGCCTATGCCATCATAAACGTCATGTTCCAAAACCTCATCTCCACTTCCCCACACTCACCTTGATGATGTCATCCAGCTCGCTGGCGGTGACACACGGGTGGTTTTTCAGAAAAGAGTCTTTCTCAAAGGTGATGCTGCTCTTCTGGTTGATCTCAAATGTCTGTTCCAGAGCCTTGAATGCCAGTGCTCCACCAACCAGGTAGAGAACAACCACGATGAATACAGCCAGCACCGTCTTCCACTTCATCACTGAGTGGAGCGCCCCACTCGGGCCGTCACTGCTGGTGTCCAGACTAGCCACCATGCTGGCGGAACGGGAGGAGATGGAGAGGCGTGGAAGTGGACAGTGGCCGTTGGTCTTTGGGTCATAGCCCATGGGGTTTTGCATGGTGGCCACACTCGCCTGGACCAGGCTTGACTTCACCATGCCAGGCTGCACCTTTTTGGGGGGTGTCATGTTGGTTTGGACCGCCACTGAGAAAGACAAGCAGAAGTAAGAAACGGATGGACTAAAACATATGTTCTTTAGAGTTTTTGTTAGAAAGAACCAAAACAGTAATTCTTTGTTTGTTCTCTGATTGAAATGGTTGAAGAAGGATTAACTCTGGAAGACTTTAAACAAAGTAGAAGACACTCAGTTTGGTCTTGTACATCTTGGTGATTTGATATATTGATATGTTTACAAATCCCTAAGGCATTTTTTAATGTCTGGGATAACCAATCTATTACTTTATTCAGCATAATGGAAATAATACAGTATAATCGCATGCTTAAAACCAAAGTGACCTCAGCTTTTCCTCTGGATTACATTTCACATCTAATAATAACACAGACGCAAAAATATAAACGCATTGCAGCTATTGAAAACCTATTACCTCTTTATAGGGAGCTTTAAACTGCTTTCTCATGCCCACACTGGGCTAATAAAGGGCTTTTTGCAGATCTGAAATGCAAAGCTATCAGAGAAAATCCCTGTTACTTAGGCTACAGCTGTCTCTGCAATAAGACTCAATGTCACGTCAACATTTTGCCATCCTGAAAAATGTGTAATTTTTAACTCTGTCCACATTCCTACAGCTCCTGCTTCGATGACTGAAATACTGACATACCAAAACTGAAATACCATTAATGGGAAAATCTTAAATAGCATCATTTGTTTAATGACTGTCCGACAGTTGTACATTAAGACTCCATAAGACGCTTTTAAAAAATATTGAAGATACATCTGAAACCCTTTCAGTGTTGTTAGGTAAGTTTGATAATTAAGTTATTCTACTTGCAGAGAAGCAATATCCAATTTTCTTAATATCCTAAGTGAGGGATAAGTGCCTCATACGATATTTGCACACTGGATTGTTTTATGATAAATGTATGTGTACGCCGGCAGGTGCAACATGAAGCAAGCAACACCAAGGAGGCAGCCGCATTTAGATTCCCTTAATGTATCTATTGTATAAGCTTTTCAGAGCTATGGCCTTCACCTCTAACGCCTCCACTTCTCACAGGCTGGAAACCATAGAGTGCTTCTGAGCTATGGGCGGAGCCTGTTGTCTATAATGATGCAACCCTTGAAGGTAGGAATGAGAAATGGATTTGGCTGAGGGAGGCACTGTTTTGTTAAGTGAAATTGTATGACACATACACGCACACTGCCTCAATAAATCAAGAACATCCAGGAAGTGTCTACTTCTCTGTTGCAGTAGCTATGAATCTTTTTGGTAAATCCCAGAGTCACTGAGTGAATCAATAACACCAAAGTGATGTCACAAGCTTGGGAAAGTGCAAAACAGCCATATTCAATTAACAGTACATGTCTTTAAAGGAGGTGGTCTGGTTATATTTCACTACGTGAGATAAGTTAGAAATTCAAGCCTGACAGCTGAAAGGCAGTGATCGATATGTTGTGATATATCTGATGAAAAACTACTGGACCAAGTCCATGAGATGTCTTACAAAGAAGCCCGTTGCTTTTTTTCTCATCTTGTGAAAATGAATAAATGAAGCATGAAGCAGGTCTGCGGCAAATAATGCAGAAAATGGTGTGTAAAATATTTTTTCAGTCCACTTAGAGGTGAAAAAATAAATTAATAAAGAATACAAATCTATGATTTATATATCACTGCATAAGGTCAAAATCAAAACTGCAGTGAACACAATATATTGTGCCTTTCAAATTTCTGAAGCAGTGCGCATTAGTGTAATAATCATTTTCAAACTACTGACACAACTTCACATTGATTTTTCCAAATCAAATGAGGGCTAGGTGGAAAGAAGGCTTTTATCTGATAGTGGTGGTTGCTGTTCCAGCCTTCTCTCTCTGCTTCTAGTATGTCAAGCCATAGCAGAGAAACTATTCACAGGAGACTGAGGTGCATAATGTAATGGAGATGCTCCTCACTTAAGCCCAAAAATGTTTTAAATGGAGAGAATGCGGATGAGGAAGCTGTGTTGACCGTTGCAACACTGTTGAGGCACAGTTTTACCCGGATACTTGTGGCTTAAAAAGTTCAGCACCCTTACTCCATATCAAGTAAACATACACATTATTCACTCAGGGATGGAGAAACTTCCCCCAAATTAAGTCAGTAATAGTACAATCTAAAACAACTTGTGGCCCTGTTATTCCCCATGGCTATGGGCAGGTTGTGGGCATTTAACTGACCAGCTCAGCCTCTAAACCAGCAGTCAAACCAGCCTCAATAGCAGAAAGAGACCAAATGCGTCCAGCAAAGAGATACATTTCAAATAAGAGCCATATTGTTAAAGAATGCTCCATGAAAATTCCTATTATTCTGTAACCAGAATTAATGAATAAGTTTAAGTTGACATTTTAGACCATGAAAATTCCCCAATGCTTTATGGAGGCAAAGAGACACGTGAGGAGGATCTCATTTCGTTAAGTGGTTGGAATTTATAGCTTCATAGAGTCAAATGTCTTTAAGGAGTTAATTAATGATAAAAAATAAAAATAAAATAGAAATTCTAATTATTATTATTTTAAGAGGACTTTGGGTCTCAGTGGTTATTTGGGTTAGACAGAAGCTTTTACCTCAGCTTCAATCAGAGCTGCTTTGCGCAACTGAGCACTGCACGTACGATGGAGAATGGAAATAGTCTATCACAACCGCATTGTTAGGTATTCAGGGTCATTCTGTTTAAATTAGTTATATGATATAAGGAGGGATTTCTACGTGAAGTTAAAAGGAAAAGCCATATTAAAGAAATAGCGTTAAACTGTGAATAGGCTGGCACGAATGTGCCTCAGGTAAAAACCTCAGAGATGTTACTGACATAGGATATACCGTTTCAAATGGCAAGCCATCAGCCTCGGTTACAAAGTTATCATTCGGAGAGGAAGCAAAATTTACCAACCTTGTTCTGGGTCCCAGTTAACTTGTTTCATGGGGTTTTCTATTGGAAATTTCATCTCTGGTTTTGTTCTTAGCAACGCTGTAGGAAAAACGTATTTAGCGCGAACGCATAAGAATAGACAAATCACGACACGTTCCTTTACCGCATCTTCGGTTCGTAATATTTTCGTGGGTATTGGTTTGAATAGTGCAGAGGAATAAAGGCATCGTAAAACCGCATTGTCTGCCTGTAGTAGAATACCCCCTCCTTTTTTCCTCTGCCTCGCCTGAACGCGCTATACCGCTAATAGATATGAGATAGACTACTTCAGACGCCTTTTTCTGAGCTGCGGCACCACTCGGTGGTCCAAACCACATCCCATGTCACCCTCTAACAGTGGTCCGGTCCAGAGAGGCTTAGTGTGTCCAGCCGAGCGTCTTTACGCACGCGTTACAGCAGCAGCATAAACAACGGGGAAGGATGCTCTCTCCTCCCCACTGACAGCCACGACTCCACCTGCCTTGTCTGTAAAGCTGCATCGAGCTTTGTATCACCTTCATTTCTACAAATGTGTCGGTCTTCATTTGTGGCTTTATGAATACTCACTCTTATTTGTCCACAAAGCAAGATTATTATCTTCTCATTATCTGGCAACCGGCAGCTGAGCACATGGCGCACCAAATCAGTGGCAGACCTAACCCATTACATCATAGGCCTACACATGTGGGGGAAAGCGTGCATTATAAATGCATTTCAATTGTCACAAAGAGGGGTAACCCCTCCATAGTCAGACCCCCTAACTGTATACTACAGGCCACCAGATGGGAAGGCATATCATTAAAGAAGACCAGGCGGCGCCAACTGAACCGTTTAAAAAATATTGATAGATAAAAATTGAATTTGAGAAACTTTGCGATTTTTAAAGATGAAGCGTTCCTGGTTTGTAATTCAAAGCTGGTTTACAGCTTACTTAGGACCACATTCATGTTTTACCTCTTATTTATACAATACATTATTTAGTAGCCTACATTAGTGGCGGCGGCGGGTGGGGGGGGGGGGGGGGGGCCCAACCCACAAAACCCTCTTTTCCTTGGGGTTTTTTGGTTTCCCAAAACAAACCAAAAAACACCTTGGGAGTTGGGGGAATTTTTGCCGT
>JBBBVU010000021.1:14259767-14273254 GCA_037177055.1 Atherinosoma microstoma | reverse complement strand
AACCCGGCTCAGGGAGGGCGGCCATCTGCCTCGACCGGTTGGGTTGGAGAGGACAGAAAGAGAGACAACAGACGTCACATTCGATCCAGCGAGGTCTGCTGAGAGAGGAGAAATATGTTAATCTGGGTGTTACAGAATTTTTTTATTTATACGTCCAAAAAACTATATACAGCTTAATTACAAATTCAGCCATACATGAGACATATGAACTCCTGTTATGCTTGTGTTTTGCAGAGTTCTAGATCTGTTCAAATATGAGAAGCACAAGACAACATTTAACTGCAAACAAATCCCTTTAAGACTTAAACTACTTGTATACTCAAAGTAAATAAGGTATATTTTTGAAAATATATTACAGTACTCTGATTAGACTTTGGTCAACAATTCTTGTATCATGGATGAAATTATTATCTATTGCCACAAACTTTTAGAGAGGAGCATAATATGATAATCTGTTAACATCAACTAACATATGGACTGATGTTAAAATCAAGAAGATAGTAGCTGTGTCCATAGAATTTTAATAAAGCACAACAACACAGTTTCACATGTATCCCAAAGCAATTCACCAAAGCTGCTGGTAAGTGACGTAAGGGGTTAAAAGGTCTGTTAAACAATACTAAAACAAAAAAAAAAGAACATGGGAGCATTAAAAACTATGATGGTGACAGATTGTTCCCATGACCAACATGTACCCATTTGAGTCCAAACTCATATTTGCCCACACTTATTGGATTTTTACAATGCCATATTACAGTAAATGAGGCCAGTGGGTCTCATCACAATGGCACACAATGGTCAAGTTTTGATCCAGTAACATGAAAAAAGCTGCTTTTTTTGGTGTGGTTATTCATGGCCCTGGTGTATCTGGCAGAAATTTAGGACTCTGTTGAGAAAAAAAAAAGATAATGTAAACCATATTTCATCTTTTTAATAAAAACATTAAAACTGTTTTATCCTACATTTGGGTTTCTGTTTGCATTTAATGTATTAACTTCAACCACAACTACCATAATAATGTTGCAAAAGCATAACCCATATATTTTTTCTATAAGCCATTGTGAAATAAGCTGTAGGGAAAAAACAGAATTTATGGCTATTTGTCATACCTGGTTGAACGTCCTGGTATTGTCCGTACACACTGTTTCACCGTCACGACGATACCTTAATAGAATAGAACTATTGTAAATTTTATTTCAAACAATTTCCACTTTCTAACAACAGATTATTACAAAATATTGAATGTGAAAACATTTTTAATCAATCACTTACTTCTCAAACACCAATAATACATGAATGAAATGAAATGAAATGAAATGAAATTAAATTAAATGAAAAATACTTTATTTATCCCTTTTAGAGGGAAATTATTGTTGTAGCAGAGTTTTTTTTCTTCATAATACATACCATGATGTATAATTCCAACATTTATTGAATACAAAATTAAACATCTTTTGTGATCTTTACACAATTGCCAATAAAACCTATTCTTATATCAAAGGGAAATTGCAATCTTGACATCTTCTGTTCTTCTTCTGTTTTTTTCTGCATGATGAAGGAGCCTTTAAGAAACCATAAAACCAAGAGATAGTCCCTGTAAAGCACGTTTTGTTTCCAGACTATGAGGAGATTATTTTCAAGCAAAATTGAATTACTATTTGATGTCTCCTCGGTTAGGAACACATTTGCTTAAAATTCATTGCCACCACAGGTAGATTTCTTGTTCTTGATGTGTGTGTATGAGACTCCAGAGCTGATGTCATCATGTTATGACCTGGACAAAATGGGTAGATTTTTCTGTTTTATAGGTTTAACAGTGGCTCCATTCACTTCACCCTGCCAACCCTGTCTGCAAACTTATTTCTGTTTTATTACAATAGACACGCCTTGAAATTACACAATGGGTGGAATAAAAACCACAATTATAGTACTTTTTTTCCCTTTATTTACTTGAGCCATTTTTGCTTTCACCTTCTGCAAGACAAAGTAGTTAGTTGTAATCATGTTCTGTGACTTTTCTTGAAAAGAATGAGTGTTTTTAAATATCAATTTACGTTACTTTGAAATAATGCAGCTGCTTTGATTTGTGGGAAGGCCTTCGCTACGCTTTAACGTGATGACGACATCAATCATAGCAACCAGCATGGCGACGGATAAGCTTGGCTTTCCATCTGTCTAAGCTAGTACAGTATGTGACCACTACGCGGGTTATTTTGTTATGCTAGTGTATTATCATGTTCACAGTGAGAAACGCCGAAGTTTTTGGATGTGCTTCAGCTTTTCCTTCACTTCTCCAGAACATTTCTGAGGAAAATGGGATACGCTGAATGTAACTTTACAATGGAATCGAGAACAGGTACCATTAGCATTCGCTAGCTATGTAACTTGACTGATCAGCAGAAGTATTGTACTTTGGCAGCTACCTCCATGTAAAAACATGTTTCCTGTTTATACAACCACAAACGTGGCGTCAAGTTGGTTTTGACAATTGTCACTATTTACACTGTGTACTGAAATGTGTGTTCAAACATAAATCTAAAACCAAACAGGGACTTTTGTGCTGTAATTAACTACAACTACCGTTGGATTTAGTTTTTATTCTGCCATTCTTATAAATGTATGTTCTAAAGATTGCAACAAATTACAAGCAAATAATAAATAGACCTATGTTAAATCATTAAGTCTGATATTTAACTGAAGAAAGTTACTTTTGAATATTGAAATAACTTCTAACATGAGATGTTTTAGATTTGTTTTTGTCTCATCAAACTTTTTTTTTTTTTTAAAGCCTAAAGGTACTCACTGTAGAATGTTGAAAAATAATTTTGTTATTTGAGAAGTTGTGCACTCCAAATACTTGGTATTTGATCATATTTGAATAATTAGTCAGATGTTTAATTGCTTAATTGAGCCGTCCATTTAGATAGTTAATAAGCATGTCTGTTCTTTTCTAGGGAGTGTGTCATCTGGTCTGGGGAGCAGCTGTGGAATGAGAGGGCAGACTTTAAAAAGTAGTCGTAAGTATCAATATACGGCAGTGAGTTTGGTTATTTGTTAAGTGATGACTGAATTGTATACTTTAATTTATGTTGGTTTCTGTTTTTAGCTTTCTGTCCTCGCTCCTCCAGCAAGTTAGCACAGTCCATCATTAAAGACCACATGGTGTCTCATTACAAAAAGGTTTACTCAGCTAAAGGTGAGTTACTGCATATGGTAGGTGTACATCTCAGTACTTACAGCGATGGAGATGTTAGTATTAAAAATTTGTCTCTGTTTCACATGTCTGTGTGTGTGTGTGAGGGGTGGGGGGACTGTTTTTTATTTTTCGCTTATCATAATCGTAAGTTTTTATTTTGTTCCACAGCTGCCATTGATAATTCTGTACCCAAAAGTATGCTGCAAAGTGTGAAATGTAAGTGACCAATTACCCAAGTCATTTCAACTCTATATCAAATCAAAAGTAGCACAAAGAAACCAACACTGAAAATGTTAAAGCTAAAAAATGGCTTAGTAGTTGATTAAGAAATATATATGTTTATAGAAATGAAAAAAAAAAATGACTGAAATTTGATGTACAACATATTTGGTTTATTAGCAACAGGACATTATCACAATTATTTATAAAACAAATATCTTAGAGGGTCTTCCAGTTCACCAATTTAAAGACAAAAAAGAAAAAGATTCAAAATATTTTTGCAACATAAACTTATCAAGGCTTCTTCAGCTTGATCTTTCGGCCTCAGAGGCAGCACTGCATATAGTCTCTCTCAGAAATCACTCGATGGGTAAAGGTACATTTCTTAAAAAAAAACACACACACACACATAAAAAACAATGTTAACAAAATCCAGAAAAGCCCCTGCATTCTTTGGGATTGAGCTCATTTAAGATGAAACTACAATAAAAAAAATGCAACACAATGGTAAAAATAAGAAATAAGCATATATTTTTCAAAATGTAGAAATCAGAACAATTCTCAGCCTACACATTTGTTATGTTTTCACTGGGTTATTTTCAAATAATTAAAGGGTTTAGGTTATTTGCAAATGATTTCCTTCTTTTTTTGCTTACATTTTACCCAGTGATTCTAGAAATGAGATTGAAAATAAGGCAGAGGTCAACGGCTTGACTGCCTGAAGCCTCAGCAAAAATACAATAAGTTTACACATTCGATTGGAGGACAGGATGTAACCCACCCTCATTTTCATCTGTATTGATGGTCATACTTTCTTCTTATGACTATGCTACCACAGTTTGTCTATTGATCCAAACATACCCTTCAGTTAAGTGCTGTAAGTATTTTCCTGTTGGCTCTAGCTACCTAAAGATAACCACAGGATGAGTAAAGCACATGTTAAGGAGAAAATGTGAATGTAGCAGTTTTCTTTTAAAAACATGTCGCTGTACGTGATAATCTGAATTGCTTCAATGCCAGTGAATAAAGGGTAATATTCACTTTAGTTTTTACTTTGAATAAATTAATAGACAACGACCAGATAAGGCAGGAGCGACTGAGGAAAGGGGGTCGTCCTCAGTCAGCCCACTCTTTCTTACAGAGGAGTAGCAGAACATCCTGCTCCTCCATCCAGGTATGAAATCAAGTTGATTTGCTTTTTCTGTGCTTTTTGTCCTGCTAATTTATTTTATAAATATATATAATTTGACATTCAGTTGTTTAGCCTTGCTTACAATATTGAATTGAAATCATGTTTTCCTTTTAGAGTAGATCATCTGGGCAGTATGATGAAAGTCCATTCCTCTTCTCGAGGACCTCCATTGTCTCCAGCCCGAGGTTCACTACCTCCTTTAACCCCAAGGACATAGTTTATCCATCATCTAAAGTCAGTTCCCATAATCCTCGCCCAGCATCGGAGATGAAGTACCGCAGCCCGGGAGCAGCTTTGCAAAGAAAGCAGTCAGCATGCTCACTGGCAGCTTTGAGAGATCAGGGTTCCTACAAGACCTTCCAGGACCCTGTCCAGAAGACGTATAGCGGAGATTTGCTCCAGAAACATTCACAACACTTTACGCAAGACAAACCATTCACTCCCAAGACCCTGAAGTCAGATAAGACTTCATACCTGTCAAAATATCGCTACTACAGGGCACCAAGAAGGAAACCTACTCAGGACTGTAGCAGCTCAATACTGATGCGACAGGAGACATATCATGGAAGGTATTTCCCAGATGTTGGAATGTGTTTCCAACGTACAGCGGTAGAGATGTGTCACTAATGAATTTAGCTTTTGTAGTGTCTTAAAATGTCATGAACTTTACTGTTTTTGTGCAGCACAAAAAACAAAGAAGACTCACTAGATCTTGATGAGCCATCTCAGGTAATTTTGAAGATTTTATATGATTATTAAGACATATTTGCAGATCCTGCCAAACTGTGATATCTTACTGATGTCTTCAACTTGCCTACTTTGCCTGTTTGCCTCTCAGGGTCAGTAATACTTTGGAATATAATGTGCCTTTCAAAAGTGAATTAACAAAAGGAAATTGAAGCATTTACTGCCATGTTTCGCACCAGCTACAGTAAGCTTTTGTTCATCAGAAAGTCTTGACACTCTTTTTTTCTTTTCTTTTTTCCTTTTTTTTTTGACAGGAATATTCTACAGAGCATGTGTGGTCTGACGATGAGGTCAATGGCACATATTTATCACCATCAAGACAACAGAGTCGAACAACCAAGAAAAAAACCCATTATTTCTTTGGTTCCTCTTCCAGGTGAAATAATGCAGTGGATAGATAATGTTGCTTCTCCTTATTGATGTTTTAATCTAGTGGGTTTTTTTTTTGTTTGTTTGTTCTTTTTTAAGTAAAATTCTAATAGAATTTATGTCTGACTTTTTAGGATCTTACCAGAAAGCGGGAAGTCTCCTATTATGAGACATGTATCTGCAGAGTAAGTTCCCCTTGATATTTAACTGGTATATGTGTACAGATTTGACAGTTTAATTCTTAATTGAATCTAAAGAATAACTGAAATGAGTCCATTTGCTTTTAAATCAAATATTTCATTTGTTTTTCAAAAGGGAAGAAGAGTTAATGTACCTTGAATTCATCTCTGCTGTAACAGAAGATATCTTGTCAAGGGGGCACATCTCTGAAAGGTTTATTTTTCTTTAATGACTTACTTGAAATGTTAACATGTTTGTTTTGAATTATGTTAGAATATAAATATTGCTATATTTTTGTATGTGCAGCCTGGATAAACTAGAAGACACTGATTCAAAGTTCATAGACTGGATGTTTTCTTTACTCAAGCATTATATCTTTTTTTAAAATAATCTAATTCATGAATTAATATCAGCGTGTAAATATCTATTTTATGTGCAAGGGTCCTAAACAGAGTGATGAAGAGGCACATTGACATGAATCTGCATCAGCTTGATGAGGTCAGTGCATGATGTCATGAATAATGACATTATTTTTTTTAATGGTATTGAAAAACATCTCTTGTTTGTATTCAGGGTAAAATGCGCCACCTCCTGGAAGTTTTGCGTAAAGAATTTGAAGAGCCAACCAACATATCCACCTCTAATAAAGAGCCTGAAAAAAAGGAAGCCGATCTTCTTGATACAATATTTTCACATCTGCAATCTGGGGAAAAAAGAGGGAAGACCAAAGAAGACAATGACCCATTCTCTTATGCGTCACTAATTAACAGCAATTTGCCTGACTCTCCTGATCCTTTCTTAGTTTCGACACCCTTATTGTCTCCTGAAAGAACTACTTCAGTTAGCATAAATGAAAAGGACAAAGATAGTGACACTGAGGAAAAAAGCATGGACTCTCCATTACTCACTGAGAATGTTATCAACAATGCAGGCGATCGTCAGAGCGATTTCCATCAGAGAGATACTACAGCAAATGATGTCTATAATGATGACAACAAGCACGCCACTACAAACAGTGATCCGGACGGTGATCAAGCAGGCATCCATTTTGATGGACAGTCTAAAGAGCTTGAGGATCTGGGGAGAAGTTTGTCAGAGCTGTTACATGTGTCCAGCAAAACACACTCTGACAATAAGGAAGCTGCCACCGAGCAACACATAAATACAGTTGCTTCTGTCAGTGATGATTTTTTAAAATATGTTTAAAAAGATTGTTCAAATGATTAAGCACTGGTTTTGTTTCTTTCACTTTGAAGAGATGTTTCTGTTTTGTTTTTTGACAAAAACTCAGTGAATACATGCCAGTTTTGTTTCAGGGTATTATAAATTGGGTCCAGAAGTGATTTAACTGCCACCGACCTAAACTGTTGAGTCATTTAATCTCTTATAGTTCCATAATTATTTGCAGGTTTGCAAAACATACATTTGTGGAATTGGTGGCACCCTTTAGTCTGAGTGATTTATCTGCTCATACTTGATCTGGTGTAGTTGTAGTTGAGGTTTCAAGATTTCTAGAGAACTCTGTTAAAAGGAAGAGTGTGAAGAGTGTTTGACTCGTGTCTACCAGTGTAGCAGATAAACATTGACTGTCACCAAAAAAGTGTCTTTCAATTGCAATAAACTTTTTATGCTGCTTACTGTACGCTTTCATCCGATTTCTAAGGTAAAGTAAAACGAGTCACTAAGCCCACAACCAGCAGCACATAGGCATGCTTTATGAACACTTGAAGATCATGTCTCGGGGTCATTTTGCAAACAAATAATGCATTGCACAAAATTATGTGTATGCAATTACCGCTGTCGGGTAGCAGTAAGTCGATGCAAAATATAAACAAACAGGTCTGCGGCTAGCAGTGCGTGACAGCTGTCTCATTTCTGGCATTTTCACCGTTCAGCATTCCAGCTGTCTGATGTCATGGCACTGAAAGCCATATATTCCTCCGCCAGGATGGTACTATAATACATTTGAAACGTATTAAAAAAAATAAAATACGGGCAGACATATTTTGAACGCATTTATAGCAGAGTTGAAGAGGTCTTCCCTTTCATTAGGGTGTTAACAAACAGTTGAAGCACGAATACTAAAAATATAACGCCGCGGATGTAGACGAAAAACACTTGTTGCTCTTCCAATCCCAGGAAGCGAAACACGCTTGGAACTCGAGTGAACTGTTGGACCAAGAGAGGCATGGGGTGCTTCGTTAGTTTAGATACAGAAAGAAACGGCAAACAAATAAACTACCTCAAATTCCAGTAAATATCTGAATAGTTGTTATACACTGACTTCGATGACGGAATCTTAAAGGACCGAATTGTAGTTGGACGGCACCAGGTGGGTAACGGTAAAGTTAACGTTTTTTTTTCTCCCAAAATATTTACCGGCGACGTCAGCCTCCTAAGGGTGTCGTCTATTTGCTGGAGCCTGAGTTAGCAGGCTAATGTCAAAGCTAATTCAAGTGGTATTTTAAAAGTTAGAATGAAAAGTAGTTCGCTTTCTCTGCTAATGTTATACGTTAGTTGAAACTTCTATAAGTATGAGTAACAAACTGAAAGGGTTGTGATCTTAGTAGTAATTTAGAATATGATAAATGGATAGTTGAGGTTTAAAAAAGGAGACAAGGATTTTTGCAGTAGCTTGCTGCGTATCGAATCAGGTCACTAGTTGGTGTTTGAAGTAGACTATTCTCCGGGAGGGGATTATCTAACCAGAAGCTAGTAAAATGACTGGCAAATTTCTCGGCGTAACCTAGATCAGGCAGTCTACTCCAAATTTCTATACCTCCATAAATTTGCTTACAGTTATTCAGAGCGTTTACCACAAGAATTTCCTAATTTAGAAAAGTTTTTCGTTGACACAATTTGCAGCAAATACAGCATTAGAGGATTACGTGAAGCCAGGTGTTTGCCTGTTCTGGCCTATATGTCACTGAATGCATTGTAACGTATTCTTTAGCGATGAGTAAGACCAAACCCAAGTTGTGACTTAATGTTTTCTGGTGTTTGTTTAGTATTGTGGTATTAAGGGTATGTTTTGTGATGTCTTTCTTCTTACGTTTCAGATCTGATACTTAACGATGAACCTCATGACTTGCAACATTCTCTCATTTTTCGTGTGGACACCAAGGAGAATATTTTCTGTGGACTAAGTGAAGACTCCCCTTTTGAGAGAAGTGTGAAACATGCCCTTGCCATTTGGCTTAAAACTCAAAAGGACTCGAAGGTATACTGTTTCAAGCAAGAGCTGTCTTGTCACTCGGATTCAGCTTCTTAATGGAGAGTTTGTTGAGTTTACACTGTCGGTGGAGAGCACTGGACAGGAATGTTTAGAAGCAGTAGCCCAGAGACTCAAGTTAAGAGAGGTATGTATGCGTTTTCATTCAATACAAGTGCTGATTGTTCTCGCTGATAGACTCTTTTTAGGACTTGCCATCTCAGCAAGAAAGTATTTTGATTAAGGCTGTTCTCTGCTCACATTCCTTTCTGAAACTGTTAAGCAGGAAAAGAGACTAAGATCAGCAGTTTGTCAGTGTTTACTCATTATGTGATTTCTCATAATCGTTGTCCTCCTTATAACATTAGGGATTTTGTTAATTGTTTGCTACACACATGCAGCTCTACATGTCAGTATATGTAAACACTCATCACACAGCTTAGCAAATGAATAAAGTATTTTTTTCAAAATTAAAATGTGAATTTTATGAAAAAGTATGGTCATCATGGTAAAAAAAGAAAGAAAAGAACTCTGAGTCAGCATTGGAAACTACTTAAGGTCACATCTGCATTTGGATATTTTTGTCACACTATGACTTCACTCCTTGTTTATGAACTGAGTGGAATCCAAGTTTCATGACCCTTTAATAGAATAAGGTATGTTTGCAAAATGAATGACTTAATCAACACAAAATCCATATAGTGGTCTTTTATCCAGCTTTGCCTCAGTTCTGAAAATAACTTGCTATCCCTCACTGAAAATGCAGAGTTTACAATATATTCTGATAGAAAAGCAGATTAACCCGTTCTGTATTATCACAATATAATAATTAAATGTTAATAATTTAAAAAAAGAAAGAAAGAAAAGAAACCCAGTCAAAATAACACTGGACAAAATTATTAGCCGCTTCTGTTTTTGTTAAATAAGTTCCTTAACCAAACAAAAAATAATAAAGAAAAATATAAAATACCAATGTTTGTATTAAGATACCATAACTTGAATTACCAGTGAATCACATTTTCATTGCATAATAAAGGTGTATGTTCGTGTCACCCTGTGTTATGCCGTCAGAAAACATTTTTAGCATTCATTGATCATCATTATTACAGACTGTTTTGCAATCGGTTAGTTAGTGCTAATAATTTTTTTTGTCTCCATTATTTTTTTATATTTATGTTGATCAGTAACTTTGAGCAACTTAAAATTGATGTATTTGTACTTTTTCTTTCTTAGATAACATTCTTCAGTTTGTGGTACTTTAATAAGCAGAACCAGCAGAGATGGATTGACTTGGAAAAGGCATTGAAGAAGCAGCTAGACAAGTACGGGCTGGAGTCCACCGTTTACTTTGGAGTCGTGTTTTACATGCCCAGTGTCACTCAGCTGCAACAGGAAATAACAAGGTGACAGAAAGTGTCTATAAAAACACAACAAATCTTTATCTTTCCACCTATCTGTCTATCCATCCATCCATCTGAAAAAGATTATGAGGCTTAGTTTTAGTGTAGTCTCATCAAGTGGTGTTGGAGCAGTTCAGCCAAGTCCAAGTTGATAATGGCCTCTTATTTCTCCCCATCCATTTCTTTTAATAGTTAATGCCTAATCAAGAAATATCAGGTAAAAATGTTTGAATAAATACAGTCCATTGTACAATTTTCTAAAAATGTGCAAAAATGTTCTTTTAATATTACTACATGTTAGAGATTTACTCAATAATGACTTTGCATCTGTTTTCGCAAACCGACACATTTATTTCTGCAATGTTTGCCCCTTCTCTGCTCTTTACAAACCATCCCTATCTTCATAGATATCAGTATTACCTGCAGCTGAAGAAGGATGTTCTGGAGGGAAAGATCTCATGCTCACTAGACCAAGCTATACGCTTAGCTAGCTTGGCAGTGCAAGGTAAAATCTGTTTATTATTGCTGCCTTATGACAAACTCAAAGTTTTCAGCATTGGGATGTAAAGCCAGTGAATTGCTTTTACTCCTCACTGGAACAGCAGAAAATATGAATCCATATAAAACTATTTTAGTGTTTGTCTGCAGCTTGCAGCTGTTCACCTGAGGAAGTAACTGTTTCTTAATTCTTGTAATATGCAACAAATAAGGAGCACTGTCATAGTAAACCTACCAGTTAAATTGGTCAGATTTGTTTGTATGTGATTGTCCAGACGTTTTGTGTGAGTTTCAACTCTGTCATGTCCTCCAAGCTTTGCCCAATTGGAAGAATCTCAAACACTGCTGGCAAAGTTATATCAGGCATTGCAACTTACTGGCCTGGATGTTAGCATAGCAAAGCCACTGAGATCACTTGCTGTTGCAGCTATGTTCAAATGCCTGACCAGCATTAAGTATGTTTCCTGGAGGAAAGCTTCACCTAAGTGTGCTATATATTTTATTCATGGCTTAATTTGATGTGAAAACTTATAAACTGTGCTTTGTGTAGCTTCTCATTTGTTTAGCATGCAGTCTGTTGTGAAGAACAGATGTAGCTTTTAAGCATTACTCATGCCTAAGATACTTGGCATAGCCATGTATGTTGCCAAAATACAACCAGAAGCTATAACAGTTTAAGACCTTTATGTTGTTAGACGCTGCAGCAATAAATGGACCTCTCCTGTCCTAAAATTAGTTCATCATGCAGCACAGCCTCCCAAAAGGCATTACACCATTCTGCAATTCCTCAATGGCTATTTGCCTTGTACTAAATGCAGAGATATATGTAATAAGATTATCCTGAGAACAGTGTCATGGTGTATGCATTACTCTTCATATCTTTTGTTAGCTGCATTGTCTCTTTTCTTCCACAGCTGACTTTGGAGACTTCAATCAATATGATTCCCAGGAGTTCCTTCAGAAATTTGCACTGTTCCCGATTGTAAGAACTCTGTTTAGTGAATTTTGTTTTATGAAAAAATATTTCCCATAGTCTGTGAGTATTTGTGTAATTGTGTTAACTCTAAGTTCATCTGTTCAGGACTGGATTCAAGATGAGCGAGTGCTGGAGGAAGCCACCCAGAAAGTGGCGCTTCTTTATCAGTCCCTCAGGTGAGCATGTTTTCAAAGCATCAGCCTGCATGAAATTGGCCATTTTTCAAAAACGTGGTTGTCCCTTATTTCTTTTGTAAACGTAGAAACCAGTTGAAACATAATTGTGCAGACCTTAAAGCAATTTTATTTGTGAAGTTTGAAATTGTCATCAACTTTTTAGGTCTCAACCAGCTCCTTAGAATTTGTACAGTGGATCAGTAATTGGTATGAGCTGATGACAGCTTCAGAAATTCTTTGACATGTCAAGGCTTGAAGTAATTCTTGACAACCACTAACTCCTCTAAGCATCAGAGTAAGGATTTGTCACTGACACTAATTAATGCTTAAAAAGCACTGGATAAATGCCATTACAAATAGCAGGAAGTGGAACTGATGAAGTGAAGACAAGATCTGGGAGGCGGCTTTGGAGATAAAAACAAAGCTGGCTCTAAATTGGTCACCCCATTTTATTCAGTACGTTTTAAAACTTGTTTCAGGGTTAGTTGTTTCTTGTTCAATCTCATGACACTGCAAACACTTACAGTATTTGCAATTACTATTTCTTTAGTTGATTTATTTATTGTATATTTTCTTGCTATTTTGTTTCCTTTCAGAGGTTTGTCAGCCCCAGAGGTAGAAATGTTGTACATGCAGGAGGTGGAGAAAATGGAAGGCTATGGCCAGGAGAGCTATCAGGCCAAGGTAGGATATCAAACCTTGGTCCTCTAGAGTCATTGTCCTGCAGTTTTTATATGGTTCCTGCTTCAACACACTTGATTCAAATTAATGGGTTGTTCTGTAAACTTCACAAGAAGCTGTAGAATCAATTTAATTCAAGTGGGTGTGCTGGAGCAGGGAAGGATCTAAAACCTGCAGGACACTGACACTCGAGGACTGGAGTCTAAGATCCCTGGCCTAAACCCCCAGGAACCATGACACTGACCAGGAAAAGCATGTCTTAATCCTTTCCTTTAATGGGCTCAGGACGGTGCAGGCACAGATGTAACCCTGGGATCCTGTCTCGATGGCATTTTTGTCAAGCATAAGAATGGACGTCCCCCTTTATTATATAGGTAAGTCTAGAAAGAAGTGAATGCTTTTTATTTTCTTTGATTTCTTCCTTTTATTCTCCCAGCACAACATATTAAAAAGCCTTGAATGTGATCTTCTTCCATATTTGAAACATTAAAAACATTTAGTAAATTATGAGTTTAAGGAGTCACAAGCAACTCATTCAGTTTTGTTGCACAGCTATTCTTAGAAAATATATGAGTAATGGAAAATATTTTCAGATATTTTGAAATTATGAGGAGAAAAAAAATAAAATAAAAAAAAATAATA
>JBBBVU010000021.1:14245080-14259667 GCA_037177055.1 Atherinosoma microstoma | reverse complement strand
TATATATAAATAAATAAAATGTGTGTGTATGCTGCAGGATTTTATGATTTGCAGTTTCATCCTGTTTTTAATTTATTTTTCTTCTTTTCCCTTCTTTTCTCCTCTTCATTTTTGTCACTGTGTTAATTGGCTGTGTAGGTGGCATGAAATTAACAACATGAGTCACAATAGGTCTTTCTTTGCACTGGAGCTGGCCAACAGAGAGGAGAGTGTTCAGTTCCAGACCGTAAGTCTGTTGCCACTGCACCGTCTCTCATCTCCTCCCATAACTGGCAACATTGCTGTCTTTTATTTGATTTAGCTAAAATGGTATTTTACACTCATGGCTCTTACCACTAGCTTGCTTTAACAAAGCCTCTGTGTGTGTGGGTTGTTTGGGTGTGTTTGGGTCATCATGTCACATACCATTACCTGAAACAATGTAGAAGTATATGAGAGCATACCACAGGAGTGCTTCTATTTGAACATAACTAAGCAAACACCACCTTTGTACCAACTGTCTCAGTATCTAATGTTTTGTTTTTCCTCTCTTGTGTAGGAAGACATGGAAACCTCTAAATATGTGTGCCGGATGTGTCTTGCCAGGCTCAAGTTTTATAAGATTAACAAGAGTAGCTTGTAAGTGTTTTGTAACACGTTTAGCCTATTTCCTTTCTCTGTTTGTCACTGTCTCCTGCATGGGTCTCCTCTTTGGTATAGCCTCATGCCTGTCCTCCTCTCTCTTCAGAGAGGAGTGCGACACGGTGCCTTCTGAGGGCTCCCAGAAGTCCCTTCTTACTCTATCCTTTCCTCGTTTTCCAATGCTCTCTCGTACCTCTCTGCCTTCTAATAAGGGGTGAGCAACACGATCAGCCACCACCTACAGTGTATCATTATCCATCCCGCTGTGACTAGGATGATTTGGGTCATCAACTATAAAGTCATTGATTCTTTGATTTGATTGATTTTTTTGTTTATTTGGTTTCTCTTCATTTAAATGAAAACATTTTCTTTGATTATGTGAAAGATTATGTAAATATATTTTTTGGCCAAGTTTTTGTTCATCTTTATGTTTTAAGGCAGTCAGCTATAGCATGTCACACTATTCTTCCTTTGTACACTATATTTGTGTGATTGTTAACTATAGGCCCTTCATGTTTGCTGGTGTGCTGAAATATATGTCAGGTCTATTGGAAAAAGGGTGATACAATGTTTTGATGGAATTGATCTTGTGCACCTGGAAATATAAAAGACAAAGTACAGTATTAGAAAAAGCTGTTTCAATACTGATGGACAAGTTAATTATTTTTATTTAGCCTTTTTTCTTTTTTTTCCCTACCAGCCAAACCCAGCCAACAGCAGTCAACCTAGTCAGACGGAGATCTTCTACCAGACTATCTTTGGTATGCCTGTTTTCTCTTGCACAATGATCACTTTGCTGAATACACCGTACTGTGTAGTAATCTGTCACTCTAAATACTCTCTAGGAGTGAGGGTGGGCGTGATTGGTTGTTTATCACAGGGCCAACACAGAGACAGACTGGTGACCTATCCAGGGTGTACGCTGCCACTTGCCTGCTAATTGTTGGGATACGCTCCAGCTTCCCATGACCCAGAATTGGGCTAAGTGGTTTAGAAAATGAATGAATTATTATCATTATTATTTGTTTGTTTTATAAACAAAATTATTATTGAGAGTGTGCAATTTAGTGAATGGTGCAGATTGTTTAAAGAAAAAGTTGATCAATATTGTGTCCTGAGGGAGCCCCAGGGACAGCCCTATGGCTTTATAACATTTATGTTTAAGTTAAAAAAGTAGTTTTAGTAGTTCATAGTAATATAGTTATAGTAGTATATTCACTTTGTCAATGACAACTTTGTAAATGTTATTTTTGGATATTAAAAGCATTACATGTGTGAGGAGGACCATATTGTAGTCACATGGAGTATTACTATTACCATCTCTTTTTTTATATTGCTGTACTATAATCCAAATCTGGCTCTGCTAAAGGACAGGTAAGAGGATTACAAGCAAAAATGTACACACTTTTAAAATGTACAGGAGATAAAACAGACATTTTAACCACTTAAAATGGTTATTTCAAAAAAAAACTTTCTTCATTTTAAAAGTCTGTACATTTTTGCTTGTAAACAAATTATAAAGAACACTTGTACAGAAATTGTAATGGACTGCGTTTACATACAGCCAATAACCCTTTCATAACTGGAATATTAGCAATAACAACTTCGGCTCCATTTCCCCATTTCCACTACACGTTCTCTCCTGTTGCGGACTATGACGCACAATAGTGTCAAATACTGCTGGTGGGTCAGTACCGGCACCAAAGTTTAACCAAAAGTGACTGCTATTGGTCCCGGATAGTTCATTTTCCTCCTACTGTTATTGTTGTTGCCATGGATAGAGGAAGAAGCGGAAATGGCGCATATTTACGTCATGACGTTCTCTGTGCATCGCGGTTTGGGTCGGGATATTCCAATTGATTGCCACTATCATGTATACAGGAGTAACACTGTCTGCTAACGCATGTAAATGGGGAATTCTAAAAGTTTCAGAAACCGGAATATGACCTTGACCTGAATATTGATGGCATGTAAACGTAGTCAATGATTTAACAGGAAGTTATTGTGTTCTGCAGTAATGTGTTCTGTGCAATAATATTGCGCTGAAATTTCAGATTAGTTATTATTGTGGTGTCCATTGAGGAACACCTTAAAGTTCTGGCTCAGAATTTTTTTTTGCCATCTCCCCTGTATTACTATATTTATCAGTTGGTAGTTATATTTACTAATTTGCTTTTGGACAGTATTTTTTATCACATCATTGATTAAATCTGAATATTTGATTTACAGCCAAAGCCACAAGCCTACATGATGCCCCCTCCACAAATGCACTACAATGGCCATTTCTCAGAGCCTTACACATCATCACAGGGTAAGCACTGACAAAAGAAATTGTTACAACTAACCCTTGAAAAGGTGTTCTTTGGAATACGTCAAGTCCTTATATCAGGGGTGTCCAGCTCCAGTCCTCGAGGGCCACAATCCTGCAGGTTTTCCATGTTTCCCTCCTTCAACACACCTGAATGATATTGATAAGTTATTGTTCAGAACTTCATAGGCTGTTGGATCCATTTAATTTGAGTCAGGTGTGTTGGAGCAGGGATACATTGGAAATCTGCAGGACAGCAGCCCTTGAGCACCGCCTTTGGACACCCCTGCCTTATATGATTCTCACTTTTTTGTTGTTCTGTAATTCTGATTCTTCATCCCTATTGGTATGTTCTCATTTTCTCATAGACAACCTGTACATGAACAGTCAGAATGGTTATTACTACCACTCTCAGACTAGCCTGGACTGCTCTCCTCTGGAATACAGTAGTGGAGGACGTTTGCGTAATGGAAGTGTCTACAGTGCCCACAGCACCAGCTCTCTGACCAATCCCCAGCACTACCTTCAGCCTTCACCTATGTCCTCCAACCCATCTATTACTAGTGATATCACCAGACCAGATTATGTCCCTTCTCATCGCCACAGCGCTCTTATTCCACCATCTTATCGTGCGACTCCTGATTATGAGACAGTGATGCGCCAGAAGAACCGAGGTGTGGGGGGAGGAATGGTTTTATCTCAAGAGCACCGGCAGAGCCACTCAATGAGGAACTTAAACATTGGAAACTCGTATGCCTACAGTAGACCAGACCCTCTAGTATACAGCCAACCAGAGATAAGGGGAGAACCATCCCAACACCACCACTATCCCTTTCATTTGGGCTCCAGCTTCCACAGTCCTTGTCCATACCCATACCCTGCAGAGCGCAGGCCTGTTGTGGGGGCAGTCAGTGTCCCAGAACTTACAAATGTGCAGTTACAGCAGGCACAGGAGTATCCGGCGGCCAATATCATGAGAACACAAGTCTACCGACCACCGCCACCCTATCCATATGCCCATCCTCGTCCTGCTAACAGCACACCTGATCTGTCGCGTCATCTATATGTCAGCAGTAGCAATCCAGACCTGATCATCACAAGACGTGTGCATCACTCAGTCCAGACTTTTCAAGAAGACAGCCTGCCTGTTGCACACTCACTGCAAGAAGTTTCAGAGCCTCTTATCAGTGGACCCCCGCATAGACAGCCATACCATGCTCAGAAGCGTAATTCTATTGAGATTGCTGGTTTGGCACACAGTTTTGAGGGGATGAGGGTCAAAGAGCGGACAGTTTCTTCCTCAGCAGTAGAAATAGCTACCCCTCCTCCAGTGCTGCATGGTGGGCGCTCCCAGGGATCCCAGTTAAATGTGTTTTTCGATCATACAAATACAGAAGAGAGGGCAAACATTAAAGAGGATGTGCACTATGGACATAAAAAGTCACTGTCTGATGCAACAATGCTAGTTCATAGTAGTGGAGAAGAAGAGGAGTTTGAGGATGATAGTGGACGCCACACACCACTGTCACAGGAGGCAATTTCAGCCATTGTATCTGAGCAGCCACCACAGCAGCATCACAGTCTGACAGCTCTTTCCTCTTTTACAACTCCGCAGCAGACTCCCATAGAGCCTCCTCCTGCATATCCTATAGGCTCTGCCCTCGATCCCTCCATAGCCAGTTCTTTGGCCTATAAAGTTCATCCTTTCATCCAAGAAGATGAGCCTCTGTCCCTGCTGTCAGATTTAAGACAGCCCAGGATTATGCCCTCGATGTCAGAAGGTGACCTGAGTGACCAGGCCAAACAAAAGTCTAAGAAAGACTTTAAGAAAAGGCCCGTATCGGATGTTCCTCCTGGGAAGAAAACAGTGGAAGGTTTGCCCCCTCCGGTGAGTCCTGTCCCCAAATATGTTTCTATGCTTGGAGCCTTTTTTATAATGAGTTATGTAACAACTCACCTGTTTTGACAGTGTTTGCCTAGTGCAGCGCCAATTTAAACATTTAAAAGTGAGAATTAAAAAATAGGCATTTCTCCAAGCTAAAATTTTGATTTGTAGCTACATTTCACTTTAAACTTGCTTTAAAGCAAGAATGATTATTTAAAAGGTAGTTTATGTATTCAGCATGTTGAATGTTCTTACTTTAATTATTTTTCTTTGACTTTAAGAAGCTATCTCGTGTCTGTGTCGAGCAGAAACTTTGTCCTCATGAGCAGAGTTTTCTTTGCTCTTCCTCATTGCTTGTTGTGGGTGTCTCCAGTAACACAATAAAACTAGTTGTTGATTACATGAGAAGACAAACTGTTGAGTACATTTACAGTATATACATTCAGATAGATTACCTAAAGAAACAGACCCAATAGTTAAAAGATAAGAGATCACAGCAGAAAAACTTTGATTATGTGTGATTTACAGACCCAATACACCTGTATACACACACAGACACTGCAGGGATCAAGTAATAGCAGTTGGTATGTTTACACTAAAGACAGAGGGTTATCTCATTTTACATTTTGTAAGAATAGAAGTTACATCAAAGTCACAGTTTTTCAGTTGCACCTTAAATCATCTACTGTATATGATCAGCACTTGGCACAGACCTAACAGTGTTTCTTGATCTGTTGCTGTAACCTCTTGGAGAACTTCAGCAGAAACTGGTCTCTGGGGTTCAGTTTTTCAAAAATAGTCTGTTTTTTTTAGAAACTTTGTTTTTCAGTTACATATCTGTGCCTCACTTTTAGGAAGGTTTGAAGGAAGTTTCGGTGGCTAGCATTTTATGACACAGACGGGTTTACAATCAGAAAATATCAAAAGAATGCAGTTCTACTACCTTGGTAAACCGGAAATGTGACATTCTTCAAGGAAACACCCAGCGAAGCTGCTCTGTCCCTCCCCTCTAGTCAGTCGACGCTCTCTCTGACATTGACACTCATTCATCACAGTGTTTCTCTGTCTCTGCCGTCTTCACACCAGGGGATGAAAAAAGGAGCCAAGTCAGAGATGAAGAAGATGGGCCCTCTGAAAGTTGCCCATCTTAATGGCTTGTCAGTGTCTCGGCAGCCAATGCATGATGAGGTCAAGGATGATCCTGAGCTAGCGTCTAATGATGAGAGGGTAAGACACTTGGGTGTTTGAATTGTTCAAACTTTTTCTATGAAAACTTTACCTTTGTAGCCTTTATATACAGCTTAGTTAAATTTAAAAACTCAGAACTTAGGAGATAGATATTGTTTGTTGCTTGTCTGCTGTTTAAGAAAGTTGATTATCAGGAGCTGCAAGGTTTGTTGGATTAGTGAGCTTGTTGTACAGACTTTGTTATGAGGAATATATGAAGAAGAAAGAGAGATGTTTTTGTTCCCAACTTACAAACACATGAAGTGGACAGCTTTGTTCATTTTGATGCTGTATGCTTTGACAAGGAAAGTTAATTTCAAACACTGGCAGTGTTTGTTGTGAATTAAGTAATTTTATGAACTTTTTCCTGATGTAATGCATCAAATTATTTAGCTAAAACTTTCACCACAGCAGATTGAAGATTGAGAAACAGAATAACAATGCAGTACATGTAGGCATTTTAACATTGTTGTTAAATAAACAATGTTTAGCACTGCTACATATTTTCTGTTCCAACATTTTTTATGTTGTTCTCTTTTTTTTTTTTTTGTAAAGAAGCTGATCAGTGTAAAAATGTCAGTCCTGTATTTGTTTTCATACTTTGGTTGATTGTGCTGCAGCACCACGAGCCACAGTTTACAGTAAATTCCTCTTCTAGCAAGCACAACTATTTTTACTGTAATTAAAGTGCAAATGATTTTGCTCTAGTACTGATCCGATGTTTTTGTCGTACATGTACATCTTGTATTCTTTTTACAAAATTTAAAAAAAAATGTATTGTATGGAGTTACATCTCCGCCAAATACTGCGAGGAGCGTATTAATTCACTACAACAGCGCATTTTTTAATCGAGCGAGCACATGGATTTCACTGGATTTGAGGAGAAAATCTGGCCAATCAAATCCATCAGAGGAGTTACGCCTCCAACTGACAAAAACGCCCACTAAACACAGCGAGAGCGAGCAGAATTTTCTGACAAGAGTGCACAGATGTTTTACGGCTTACCGTGCTGGGTTCATGGACCCGCTTGTAAATATACACTCCCACGATCAGAGCAATACCCCTCTGAATAAGAAAAACAGCTGCGATCAGCGCAATGCGCTCTCTCGATTTAATAAATGCGCTGTTGTAGTGAATCAATACACTCCTCGCAGTATTTGGCAGAGATGTAACACCATATATTGTAACCTTTTGATATGAACTTGTTGGTTAATCAAAATACCATGCGTTTAAAGTACTCCTCAGTGTTTCAGAATTTGAAGTGATTGATCTTAAGAAGTCAACATGGGATGAAGTTGTTGGTGAATCAGAACCACATTGCCTATGAAAGTGATGTATTTTTCTGTTTGTGTATGTCAGTGTAAATTGCTGGAGCAGCACATGGACAGAGGGGAGCTCTTAAAAGAGTATGAGAGCATCCCAAAGCGTCGCCCAGGAGGAGAGTGCTCCACCGCTCAACTACCAGATAACAATGACAAAAACCGCTTCCAAGACGTCCTGCCTTATGATGACACCCGAGTGGAGCTAGTTCCCACTAAAGAAAACAACACTGGCTACATCAATGCATCACATATTCGAGTAAGATGCACAAAGATGCTCACAACATGGACTTTTTACAAACCACATGAATCATAATTTTTGTTAAAAAAGCCTCAGTCACAGTACTTCACTATATATCTAAAATAACATACATTTTCTTTTGCATCATACATCTGTGGTATTTCTTATAAACCTAATCTCTGTGTATGTTTTTTTTTTTTAATTATTTTGTTCTTGTCTCATTAGGTAACAGTAGGTGGACAGGAGTGGAGTTACATCGCTACACAGGGTCCTTTGTCAAACACATGTCCGGACTTCTGGCAGATGGTGTGGGAACAGGGTGTCTCCATCATTGCCATGGTTACTGCCGAAGAGGTGCACTGATTTTATCATTAAAACCTCACATTTTATGTTTCTCATCACCACCTCACTAACCTCTTCACACCATCTCTTTTTATAGGAGAGTGGGCGAGAGAAGAGCTTCCGCTACTGGCCCCGACTTGGCTCACGGCACAACACGGTGACGTATGGTCGCTTCAAGATCACTACGCGGTTTCGCACAGAGTCTGGCTGCTATGCCACCACAGGCTTAAAGATCAAACACCTCTTGACGGGACAAGAGAGGACCGTATGGCACCTGCAGTATACAGACTGGCCTGACCATGGCTGTCCTGAGGACTTCAAAGGCTTCCTCAGTGAGTCGGACCAGTATTTGTCTTTTTATATCAAATCTTCACTTTGAAGAATCATTGAACATGTTTCCAAAATGTGCACTTTTTGTTCACATAATTAAATCTCAAGTAAGTGCTGTCATCCTTCCCCAGCCTACCTGGAGGAGATCCAGTCTGTGAGGAGACACACAAACAGCATCAGTGACCCAAAGAGCACCAACCAACCTGTGCTGGTCCACTGCAGTGCTGGAGTGGGCCGAACTGGCGTTGTCATCCTATCTGAGATTATGATTGCGTGTCTGGAGCACAATGAGGTACTTACCTTCATGAAGGGGAAGTTTAAGAAGATAAAACTTGTGCCATACCTGTTTATTCTAAAACTAAAATGAATGCTGTCTCTTTCAGACACTGGATGTCCCAAAAGTCCTGATGGCACTGCGTGCTCAGAGGATGATGATGGTTCAGATGTTGTCTCAGTACACCTTCATCTACAAGGTTCTCATCCAGTACCTCAGAAATTCCAGGCTGATTTGATCATGGACATGTCACAGATGCTGGCAGCGTGGACACTGTACAGCATTAATGCAGCTTCCTAAATCTGTTCAAAATATAGAGGCCAAAATTTGGACTTCGTTTTGGCCAAGTATTAAATCAGGTTGAATGTGTGAATATACAAGAAAGATGCCTGCTCGTGAAAAAGCAGAAACACTGTGACCTGCCTCTGAACAGTATTATCTATAGATATTTTTAAAATCAGAATTAACCCCAGCACTTTCATAATATCATGCTGTACATAATGAACCAATATTAAGCTGCATATTTAAAAAGATATATGATAGATGAGTATCAAAAACAGTTGATTCATTTATCTAAGGACACTTTTAAAAAATGTGTAATTTGGAGTGCTGTTGCTTCATCCGTTCTGATAAAGAGGGACTACTTTGTGTGGTAGGTGAGATTGTAAAATTAAAATGAATTTTAAAACAAAAAGTATATGGTGCCAAATAATCAGATGGACATTACCATTACATCCAAGATTGAGCTGTTGAAATTAGCTCCATGAAATTTAGCTTTTAAAAAAAAAATATCATTTGAAGAAAAATAAATTACCTGCCAAATCTAAATAAAGAAGACAATGGATCGTTGAATAGAGGTGCATTGCACATTTGGAAAAAAATCTATGAAATGTCCTCAGGTTGATGGGTAAAACTGGAAAGTTTTCTTTTCTTTTGTTGTTTTTTTTTTACGAACTGGAGAGCTGTATCAGAGCAAGGGTAATAAACTTTAAAAGTTGGTATGTTGTGACAAAGTGCCAAAATATTGGCACTGTAGAGCTGATGGTTGTATTTTAGCATAATTAGGAAATGTGTCTGACTTGGTGTAATTTGTTGCAGTGATGAACATTTTTGCAAAACCAATATTAAAGTCAGCGCAGAACCCCAGAGTTAACACAGCAGACCGTTTGTTTTATTGTCAATGTATAAAATAAAGACGTGCTGAAGACAGGACAGCATGCCAGCGTGGATGCGGTGGGTTGCTGTGTTCAAGCTAAGCTAAGTGTCAGGCACAAGGTCTGATAGACAGGCCCTCTCCAGTTTCAATATTCTGGCTGCCATGCTTGTTTTCAGTCCATAAATGTCTCAGCAGACGGTTCCTACTTTAACAAACGGCCTCCTGACTATTAATGAACACTTCTTAGATCATGTCTGACTGGAGTCAGTCTATTTCTTACTGCAGCTGTAAGCAGTATGTGGAATCTGCAAAGAAACTGTTTACAGACACTGCAAGTAGCTCTTGAACAACTTGAATTTGCCTTTTTCTTTCCTCTTTTTTAATTGAAGGTGCCAATTTGAGGTGATCCTTTTTTTTTGCTAGCCCTGAGTTGGTTGTTTTTTTCAAGCGAGAGAAAAATGCTTCTTACCCAATCCTGAAATTTTACAAACTTGTTTTGAGACCCATTTGCGTTCAGATTTTGTGTTTACGGTTTTAGTGTTACAATGACGTCTGGAAACTGAAGAGTCTTTTGTTTCCAAAATGTAAACCTTTGTCCATGTACAGGTATATTGTTGACAATGTACACAATGTAAAATTCTGCTTTAATGAATACTGGTTACAGTACAAACTGTGTATAAACTGTATTGAACAAACCATGTATTGATACTGAAGAAAAAATGTTAAATATTTAGCCAAGTATTTGGGGACAACTTTTTTTTTTTTTGCTATTACATCAAGTTATTATGCCACATTATGGTAGATTTTAATGACATTAATATAATAGTTTGGATTATTAAAAGACATTTATTAATTAAAATCAGAAGTGGAAAGGTATCAAGAAATCAATATATCTAGTAAAGGTTTCATCTTTACTATTTACAGGAGATATTCTTTTCAAGCTAAAATGTAAAATACAGATTTTGAAAAAGTACCTTCCTATGCATTAAATCAGAAGACATACTAAAGGATCATATTGCAGCACTACAGCTGGATTTAGTGACCAGTCCTCGTAAATGGTCCTCAGGCTGTTTCCTCAACAGGTAGCAGGGATTTTCCTACGAGGAAACAATCTGCATTGGACACATTTATATTCACATTTTAATCATCCTTCAGTCTGGGAGTACATTGCTTAATACTTGAGCTGCTTATTTTTTAAAAAGCACAGCTTTGATATTATAACCTTATTTTGTAAGAATAGTACGATTAGTGTCTTTGTTCGTCTCAGCATACAAAAGTAGATGTCTCAGTCAGTCCCATGCTACATGCAATCATGAAAAAGCGCACCCAACTTTTCATGCATAGGGAAATTATAGAAATCATGTGGTCCTCATCAAGTCTTGAAATATGTTAAGCACAGATGACCAACATATGACACTGTCATGAAAAAAAAAAGGCCAGTGTTGAAGCTGTGTGTGAAAAGCTTCCACAGGAGTTATGAAGGTAAAGCAGCAGCCAGGTGCTGCCAACCATGTGGAGGCGTGACCGTATATAAAAGCTGGTCTGGAGCATTCAGATGTGTGTTAACACAGGAAAGACATCAGCTATGATCTTCTCTTAAGAGAACATGGTAGCACAACTTAGTTTTGCAAAGTTGTATAAAAAAAATCCCACTAAACTTGTGGAAAATGTCCTTTCTATAAAACGAGACCAAAGTGGAGATATCTGGTGTTGCAATGGGCCACTTAGTCCAGACCCCAACCTTAATGAAATGGCAGCAGAACCTGTGCATAAACAAATGCCTGCAAATCTCAACCTGGATTAGCTAAAGGATGAGTGACCAAAAATTCCTCCACACCAAGGATGTGAGACTCATAACATCATGCAGAATGATTACTACAAGTTACTGCTGCTAAAGATGGTTGTACAAACTTTTAAATCATTGGTCGCACTTAGTTTTTTCACACACTGCTTCTAAATTCTGCCTTAGTTTTAGAATAAATAACATGGTGTAATATGTAGTGTCTTGTTCATTTAAAGTTGTTTTATCTACTTTTAAAACCTAACAAGGGTCAGGTTATGTCCTGATGCATAAACCTTAACCACAACCAATACATGTCCATGCAGAATTGATAGTTTTGTTGTCACAGTCTAAAAAGAAATCGACCTTTACCATTTAAAGGCAATTCTTAAAATGTATTGCATTGTATTACAACAGTTAGATTTGTAAAATTTACAAACCACAATTTACTTGTCGGCTGAATTTGAGACATGGTTGAGGTATCAGGGTCCAGAGTGCATCATAAATCCTTTGTTTCCTGTAATCATGTAATGATTATTACTTTAAAAAAAAAAGAAAAAACACTAATGGAAAACTGAAAACAAAATTTGAAACACAGATTTTTTTTTTAAAAAAGGAAGGCTTTATAAAAAAAATGTGATAGAGGAAGATTTCCCCCTGAGACTGAGTCTGCCGTCAGGTGAGCCTTTTTCCTCTGCCGATAAAAACACCACTGAACTGATGTCGTGTAAAAGTGATGCTGTACAAAATGACATCTGTCACGGGAAGAAAAAAAACTAAACCATCCACACTAATACTGGTATCGTCCCTTCTTTCCTCCATGTCCTCCATAATCTCCATGTCTACTCTGTCCCCCTTGGTTCCATCCGCCTCCTTTCCAGCTTCCACCACCCCCTCCTCCCCAGCCGCCTCCACCCCCACGTCCTCCTTGACTCCAACCTCCGCCGCCTCTGCCACGTCCTCCTCCTCCATCTTGCCTTTTCTGCCAGGGTGGCATCTCAGGGGGCGGGGGTTCTATCTCGGATGGACGCCCTCCTCGGTCCGGTACTCTTCCCATCAGGATCTGTGGAGAGGAGAACAGAAAAGAAGAAACTATCAAACATAGGCCTGTTATTTTTGAACGGGGAAGTGTTTGCTCATGTACTGTACCTTGTTGACAGCACACACAGTCTTCTCCCTGCTGGAGCCGCTGCTGGTCTTCACAACATTGCAGATGTCCTCTCTGGCAGCCAGCAGCTCGGCCATGTCCACGGTGGACTGTGGTCTCAGAGAGTGTCTCCTAGGCTGGTAGGCTCTCGCCATAGTGTCCACTCTCTCCTGGAAAAAAGACGGCGTTAATCAGTTAAAAACAGACTAGTGTACAACAGTTTAACATGTGATTAACGTGT
The DNA here is from genome assembly GCA_037177055.1 of Atherinosoma microstoma. Taxonomy (NCBI): domain Eukaryota; kingdom Metazoa; phylum Chordata; class Actinopteri; order Atheriniformes; family Atherinidae; genus Atherinosoma; species Atherinosoma microstoma. Next base: position 14,246,796 of record JBBBVU010000021.1, on the reverse strand, counting down.
GAACATGCCTTGGCTCTGTCTGACCACCCAAATGACTGAACAGTCACATCCAGTCGTTTGATCAGCATCCTGCGGCGACACTCGTACTCTGACAAGAGAACTTTATTGATGCCGTGCAGCTTCTCCTGCAGACACAAGTGAGTCCACAGCAACGTTAATAGAAACTGTACCAAGGCGACCCAAGCGCAGATATACATGTAAAACCGATACGAGGAGGTTCATCTACATACCCACTGCTCACTACTGAGACAATTCTTCAGCACTGGGTTTCCAATGTCGGCCTTGGGAAGATCTCGAAGTATTTTTTCAACCTATAACAACAGTTTGGAATCCTATGAAGAAGCTTTCATGCTCAAAAATATTTTTCTGCAGGATTTTTTTTTAACATTAATAAACAAGCAGTGTTGTCCTTCACCAGGACAAACAGGAAACACATCGTACTGACATATAAACCATAATATTAGGATTCTTACCTAAATGATCACACCTTACTTACAGATATCTTAATAGAAATGGAAAATAGTGCACCACAACGCATGCAGTGGGAAAATACTGATGAACATCTACGTTGACAATTCAGATGCAATTATAGTCCAACATGGGCTGAATAAACTTATATGTATTGTGTATATGAGAAGAAAAAAAAAGGTTGTTTAATGCTTTAATAAGTACTAATGCAGAAATTTAAAAGAAGACACATAATGAAGCAGTGAACAGGAGTTCACATGTTATTCTGCACACTTACAATAACTCCAACATTGAGCTGTGGAATAAGACATCTACTGTTTTCTTTTGGATAGATGAACCTGTATTTCATACATTGTACTGATTACTAAGACATTTTATTCCTGTGTTCAGCACTTTGGTCAGAGATCGCTGCCGTTTGTTTTTTTAAAAAGTGCTTTCTAAATAAAGTTGGCTTGGCTTTATCCCTTTCTCATCAGTCGGCATGACAAATCCACAGTAGTGAGAAGAGGCTCCTGTCAGAAATCAAAATCAAAATTACAGCCTCACCTTGTTTTGTACTAGAGAGAAAACCTCTGCTGCCTCCTGCCCTCGAGGTTCGGGGAGCTTCAGTGTTTCACAGATTGCAGAAAGTTCCTGATGAACCGGACTCTCGTCTTGGTGTTTATCCAAGACTTGCCTGCTGCTCATAATCTGGGCCGCCTGAAGCTCAGAGCTCAGAAACACTAAGAAAGGAAGCACTCTTTAATTCTTAGATCTTGCACTAATCACACAGAATTTGCAGCATGACGACTAGTTTAACAAGGATGATGACATACAGACAAACTTGAGATGGTCTTTTGTGTTTCGCACACTGCCCTTGAGAATCCCTGAAACCTCCTCTTCATAAGGACAGTGCAGCTCCTTCAGCAAACCGCTCACCTCAACCTGGAGGCTGTCCATGTCATCTGCATGGAGAACACAAAAAAGAAGGAGTTTTTTTGCAAGTGTGTTTAAAAAGGATACTTACAGTTGTGCTCATATGTTTATATACGCTGGCAGAATTTGTGATTTATTTTTGGCCATTTTTTAAGAGAATATGAATGAAAAGAGAAAAAGATTTTTTTTTTCTGGTTGAGTGAAGCCATTTATTCTCAAACAATCGTGTTTACTCTTTTTAAATCGTAATGACAACAGAAACTCAGCGACAACTGCCAGGAAAGACTTCCAGCTGTCAACGATGTTAGATTGGGGCAATACGCGGTATCAAGA
>JBBBVU010000021.1:14212786-14242132 GCA_037177055.1 Atherinosoma microstoma | reverse complement strand
TGTTCAGATTTGACAAACTTTCAAGGAAAAAGTAGCATGAAGCACAGCCCACTGTGTTTTATAGCTGTAGAGCAAAGAGCTCCAGGTCACATGATCCATGAGAGACGGATCCACTCATGCAAAGTTACAATGTCTGGTTTCTGAAGAGGGCAGTCCCCTCGGAGTGTTGACAAGTGTCAAACACTGTATTGACCCCAAAAATCATCAATTCATATTCACATTAGTCTAATATTTGAGTCAAAAGTTTAATTTTGTGGGAAATTACAGGTTTGGGACCCCTAGTGGCCAAAAGTTATACGGTATCCCTTTAAGTCAACAGAGGTGGACCGCTCCAACTGATGATTGTTTTAATAGTTTTCAACAGAAAATTTGCATATTTTTAAAACTGAAACAGTTAAATTCGGTAATTTTTACATGGATGAAAATAAGGTTAGATTTCATTTGTTTTTGAGCATCAGATGTAGCTACAAATAAAACATGACATGCAAAATTATATCTTTTAATACACAATTGTGCCGTTTTACTTGGGATGGTCTCTCAATCCAACAGTGGCTAAATTTACAAGGCAGAAATATACTGACATTAACCCAGCAAAGACCTCGCTCTGAATAAGACACCACCGTGTAAGCAACATTTTCGGATTACTTTAAGCAGAATCAAAATAAACCAGGTGGAGTATGCTAACCTTATATGCATTATTACATCCTTAATCATAATATGTCATAATGTCGTTTTCATGCTACTTGTGACACACATTGCTGCCCTTGGCTCCAGAGTTAGCTGGTGATGACGAGTGACTTTGGGCTTGTTTCTATCATAAATGCGGCAACACCAGCTCCTGCAGTTTAGTACACAACTGGATAGCTGTTTTTACAAAAAGAAAAAGGAGTGTGAAAGCCAAGCAGGCCCTAGCTTTGTGTTTAGACAGATATGGACATAGCAATTGCAAAGGGAAACCAATGAGGGCACGAGTTCTTATTTAATGACTTTATGCATCATGTGAACAGGAGTACAAATACAATGTCCAATCTACAACACATGGAAACATAATTTCCCCTAGATTTTGTTTAGATTAAGTTTAATAGATTGTTGCTGTTTGACATGAGTCTGAAACCCTTTGGGCCTTTAACCACCTCTGTTTATCAAGGAAAAATAACACAATGAAATGTACACCACAAAAGATTAAAACTCACCATTTTATTATGATAATGTTATCTGATATGTCAAATTACAAGTGTATGATGTAACATAAAAACAGTTACAAACATATGTATGCATATTTACATTATATATTTATGAAAAGTAACAAGCTACATCTGTATAAAGAAAATAAAACTATGACATGAGTTATTGGTACTAGAAATTTTACATCAGATACTTGGTATTCTCAAACCATGAGAAGAAATACCTAGACGCGTAGAAACCAATAAATCCAGAATCAGAGATGTTAAGTTGTAAGATGGAAACTAAGATGGACGTGAGGCACTTTTTTGAGGTTGTCAGGATGTGAAAGCTGATGGCACTAAGAAACTTAAAAAAAGGGAGGAAAAACAGATGCACAGGAAAGGAAATAAGCACAAAGAGAGTGCAAGAAAGAAAGAAAGAAAGAAAGAAAACAGGCAGTGTTTACAGAATAGTTAAGAGTAGTACCATTTATACTGCAAGTTTAAAAACACAAATGTCTTCCACTATTTAGAACTAATCACATAAATGTTACATCAAGCGCTGTTAGGTGAAAAAAAGCTTACACATATTATCATCAGTGCACCAAAGCATCAGAGAATTGAAACATAACCACTCAACTGCGGTGAAAAGTAAACCTTTTAAAAACAATACACTGAAGAGAAACAGGTTTATATAGCTTCTTTCTTTTTTTTAATCTATACAATGTCAAGAATGTACACTTGTATGCATTCCCAAAGATATGCACAATTTCCAAGATCGAAAGAGGAAAAAAAGACTAGCAGCAAAGTGGTTAAAACTGAAGTCTTATATAATGCAGGCCAAAAAAAAAAAAAAAAAGAAATATATATATATATATATATATATATATATATTAAAGCGGACAGACACATGTTGCATATATAATACAGTACATGACAGGAAGTTGCACCGCGCTGTTTAATGCAGAATGAGCAGTGCTATTTCAGGATTCTCTACACTTTGTATAAATGCACATCCTTAATTTTGCTTCTCAGCCAGCAAGTTTTAATCAGGTTCATCAAACCTCTGTTCAGCTTGCAATAATGCAGGGCGATCTGGTTACGATGGGAGAATATGACAAGCAACCAAACGTTTGGTTACACACCAACCCCGCATGCACACTGCCAGCAACCTGAGCACACAGACATTCAGCACACACACATACACTTCTGGGCGTTCGAAAATGTACATATAGTAACACTAACGGACCCAATCACATGCACAAGTGTCATCACACAGACCAATCAAACATTTCAAAATGAGCGCTGTTATATGCTGTTGGAGAATTAGGTTTAACAGTCGTTCATAGCTGATTTTCTCGGTCAACAATAAAATTAGTGATTGTATCTAGCAGCTTTATGTATATTTATATATATATATATTTATATATCAAACTTTAGAAACAAGTGGACTACCACTACTGTACCGTGTTAGCACTATCCTTCCACTACCATACAAAACTAGAGAGAGACTATTAGAAGCTCAATAGTCATATCCATCACAAAGCCCTCTACTTTTCAATGTGAAATAATACTAAAAGGTGATCTATGTACAAAATGCTGTCAATAGAAGCTACAATATATGTTGACAGCAACGATAAATACAGCTCTATCTTTAAAATTTCAAAGACAAAAAAAGCTGGGATTATCATCAGTATTTAAATATAGTGTTACATATTTACAGGTGTTTAGTTTGGTACCAGGGGTTGGTTGACTACCTATTTAGCATTAAAGTGTCCTGTCCCGTCACTGACTCAGTCTGCAGAGGTCAATGCGTTTCCCATGTTGGAGAGTTTGCATAGAAAGTAAAGGGAGCATTGGTCAGTGTGGAATTAGGAAAGTGGATGATCCTTGGGTTGTCATGTCGAGACCAAAGCGACATCACACCATTTTTAACAAGGAGTTTAAGGAGGTGAGGAATGATGCATATCTGTTTAGAACTGTATTTGGATGCACAGTTAGCATTAATTTGCCAGTGCTATGGTTGGGAAAGAATTCAGTCAAACGGTTAATCCTGCAGGGGCTTTTTGTCTAATCTGAACATTCAATATGACATTTCTTGCTATTCTGAATGGGAAAATAATAACAACACATTAAAACTACCATACAATGTGTGTAGAACCTGCTTTCCCAGTGGACTTAAAAGGAGTAGATTAAGATTTTTCTTTTTGGGGGGGAGGCAGGGGGGTCTGCTCCTCTTCCTGCAGTTAGAAGAGCAGATCCATCTGACTCTTGTGCTAGCAGCTGGCTAGATTAGATTAGCAAAAAAGGACAGAAGGCAACTAATCTGGCTCCGTCTTAAAATAGTAGAAATTCTCCTCAAGCAGCATTTCAAGAGCTTCCCAATACGTTCTCTCTTACAAGGGTCAATGTGGCTAGTCACATCCGAGAAGGCTACTTAAGTTAAATTTCTCAACAGCTTCATCAGAACTGAAGAAGCTCTTCAGGATGAGAGCAAAATGTCTTCCAAGAAACTAAACCCAGTCCTTCCGACTTGACTCAACCTTCATTGGATACCATAACCTGAGTGAATGAAAACCTCCAGACACATCCAATGAGCTGTTCCATGCAGGTTTTTTCATCATAGTTCTATAGATTTGTTTATATAATTATTGGACAGAGCCAGGAAAGCTGCTTCCATCTCCTTTCAGTCTTGAATGATGCCACTCTCATGCCACAAAAGCAAGAGGGTGGCATGAACTTCATAATCTAAGCGTATTTAATGCCTTTATTCATTCTAAGTCCAGTAGACAAATGTGTTTTAATGCTATGAGGCAAAGTTTTAAACATCCCATCAGTGGTGACGTTACAAGAAACCAAACGTGCATATGAAAACATATGCACACAAGTGAGCGAACCTACACACATACATGTTTTTAAAATACCTAAAATACTAATCTGCATTCTGCAAACAATGCATTCATTCATTCAGGGGCCTGTTAAATGAAAACACAGGAAAGGAGAAGGAGTGGATGAACTTTAAAGGAACAACGTAGTTCTACATTTGCACAGCATATGCAGGGACAAAACAACAAAAGGAAAAAACTGAGTCAGAGGACAAACATGGAACTTTGGAGAGGGTGCTGCAACCAAAGCTTGGAGAGCAGTGCTTTAAAGACAGGTTTTCACCAGTTATGATTTTAGATGTTAAATTTATGGAATTTATCTCTAGATTTATTTCAAAATCAGAGGGTTTCTTACTCAAAGAACATCCTAATTTAAGTGCCTCATCATTTAACCAAGGAGTACTGTAACCCCTTGCTTAACCAAAACAAAACTTGCTGGTTGAGCAACATTTCAGCCTTTGATTCAAAACTAATTACAAAAATGAACAGGAAAAAAAACTAACAAAAAACAAAAAAAACAACAACCCAAAAACAACTTCACTACGGCAGTAAATAAGTGGGCTAAAACATTTCACTGTTAATGAAACTGTAATGTATTGGTATTAATTTAAAAGATTTTCTGAGGTGGAAACTGGAGAAACTATTTTGGGACTTCAACATGGTAACGTTACCATTTTCCCTTCAAATTATGGAATCAATCCCTTTCTTTTGGAATGCAATCAAATGGTCTGAAACACCTCACGAAAGCATGTTTTAACATAATTTAAATGTCAAGATTTCTGCCGGGCTGTACCCGGCACAAATAAACAAGTGTCTATTTGCTTTTTTCGTTGTTTTTTTTTTTTTTTTTTACATCCACCAAGGAAACATCTCTCAAATGTCAAAAATTACACTAAAAATGGCAGATTATATACCACAAGAATTTGAGGTTACCTTAACTCAGGGGATACCATTTAGTGCACTTTTCTCAGTCTAGTAATTACATTGTCAGCAAATGTTTAAGCCATGAAGGAAAGGCCACTGTTACCCAACTGCAAATTTACAAAGAAGCAAGAGCATATCCCTTTTAGCAGACTCAAACACCAGGTACTTTCTCCTCAACACAGTATAGTTTTGTTCGTTCTTCATCACCAAGTTGTTGCTGTCTGTACAAAAGACATTTATCCTTCATAACGTTACAGATTACTTGTGGCAGAGTTCTGATATTTGTGGCCTGGCTTCATCAATGTATGAGAGTTGAGTGTGAGACAAGTGTGTGTTTGTGTGTACAGGTGTGTGTAATAACATCTCCGAGTCTGTTAGTCATGATGTCTCCTTCTTCTCTTCTCCTCACGTTAAGCTCTTGCACTTAGCTTGATGCTCAGAGCCCCCACAAAGCATAAGGTTTGTCCTCCACTGCTGCTTGTCGGCGACAAACACAAACTGAAATCTCCAAAAGCCCTCAGAGCTGGGGATCAACAACATATCACCCCGTCTAAGAGGGGAATGAAAAAAGGATGCCAGCTATTAATTTTCCGCTTTTATTCACTGCCTTTGTTAGCTAGCTTTTAGGGTGTCCCACTGTCCGGCGTCAGGTCACCCTGCGGCTTTGTGCTTGCCTCCGCAGCAGTGACAGGCCTCGCCACAGTGGTGGCAGGCGCGCAGAGGCAGGTAGCAGCACATGCAGGGCGCAATGAAGGAGAGCGCCACCAGGGCCAGCCAGCGCAGACAGAACTGCTCGTCAGATGTGTCACAAGAGCAGGGGTCTGAAAAGTCGCCCTCCGAGTCGGACATACAGTGATACAGCATGCTCTCGGCACACAGCATACAGCTGACTTTGTAGATGCACTGCTTGATCGGATCGGGGGCATCTTGGCACTGCCCCCGCCAGTTGTCTTCGTGGTTGAACATCTCTCGACAGTAAATGCAGCGTGAACGCTCGCCGTCTTCTCTTCGCCGACGACCCTTCTTTGACTTCAGCAGGGGTGACGGCTGAGTCTTAATGGCTGTGTCCTTGCCCAGACCCAGGCCCATACCTGTTCCTAGGCCCATACCAGAGCCAGAGAGGGAGTCCCCTCCAGGTCCATCAGGGAAGAGGTACTCACACTTCTTACTGTCCGGTTTGTGAAAAGAGGTGGGGAAGTCCAAATCCTCAGGGTCGGTGTCACGTCGGCCCATGACAGGGTGGCGGTAGTCCTCGTATCCTCGGATGAGTACATCTTTGCGTGGATTGATGCGAACAATCTCCTCTTCATCCATTCGAAAACTGACACGGCGAGTCGACTTAAAGGGAACCATCAGACGAGAGCGTGAGAATCATCACCATTGCTATGCATGAAAGCAACGCTTACACACTCAGTTATTACAATAAAGAATTTGATCTAAAAGTTAGATTTCACAAGCTATATGAGAGACGCACCTGTGGAGGCAAGTAGCGGCGGTTGTCATCGAAGGGCTGAGCGCGGACGTAGCAGCCCCTGAATGGCTCGGTGGAAACGACATTGTTCAGAGGAGAGAAAGGCTCTTTCATTGGGGTACAGATCGATGGAGGCTCATCACACACCTGGAAGCATACAGAATCATGTAAGTATGCAATACAGTTATGATATATCTGAAGTAAACTTATAGACATTTCAATTTTACTTTTGCAAACATGACTCGTGTTTTTATGCAAGATCAGCACCCAAAAAATGCATTCACCCACTTGGTATTCCACTTCCTGACATGTCATTTGTAACTGTTGTAGTCCGTGCTGCCATAATATATAGTAACATTTGTGGTGGAGTGCATTGGAGTATAGGATTTAGGATTCTTGAAAGAATTAAAGTAACCCAACATTTTTTTTAAGAGTCTTCTGTTTCGGCTGTGGTGACGGAAAAAAAAAGAAGAAAAGATACATAAAGCATTGCGGTCATGCAAAATTTGAAATTCACATATCATAGATTATCATTTCACATGTACAAATTTTCCATCAGTTTAGTTTTCATGACCTCAACAGCTTTGACTCAAGGTGTGTAGGCTGGGTGTATGTGTGCATGTGTTCCACTTCAACCACCAGGGGGCATCCTACACCCACGCTTCAACAAATGACTGTTGTGTGGAGATGACTCAAGGCCCTTCTGTTGAGAACTCAGAGTTCCCATCAGGCTTGCATGTGTTCCCACAAACATACAGAAAAAAAAAAAAGGAAAGGAATTTAAAAAAAAAAGAAAAAAAAAAGGTCTTCAGAAATGTGAAGAGAGAGATTTAGAAGTAAATATTCTCCCCACCTCCTCACAATTAATGTCATGATAAGAGGAAAACTCAGGGTTGATATTAATCAGGATGAGAGGTCTATAAATACCTCTGCATGAATGCTGCAGATGATATCAAATATAGCAAAAATATTTTTTAACATCTGAAAAACTAAAACAAATAAGCTTAATACTTCAGTACTTGTGGCAACAAAATAGCATCAAAAGTGATTTCATGATCATGCATGTTACAGTGATGGTGGATAAGGGGGCGGATGGTAAGTAATGATGTAAAGACAGTTTAACAGAATGTTACGAGATTCTTCATAACTTCCAGCCTCACACAACCACCCATATTCTAGCACTGCACACACTGGCTAGCTGTCCCTCTTTTCCCACACACACACACATCCCGACCTCATCGATGCAGGGTTAGTCCTCTCTTCTCCTTCTCCCACCCTCTCTCCTCTCTGAATGTGGAGGAGGCTGCTGGCTCTGGTTAGTCAGTGCTGTGTGTAAAGGAGCCCACGCCAGTGCTTTAACGCACAGCGGAAATCTGGTTTGCTCCCAGCTGCTGCTACAGTAATTACTGTCCTGTGGTTGCTAAGAGATGCTTCCTTTTACTCCCCCCCCCCAACCCCTTGTCAGACTGCTAACACATGGTCTGTGTATGTGTGTGACTTTGCTCTTTCTTTGCCTCTAAACATATCAAGTGGTGTAACACACATCCAGTGTCTGCAAGGGAATGTGAGGAACAGGAGACGGTGGAGGGAGAGAGAAGAGAAAGAACAGAACAGGAAAAAATGAGATTGTGTTTGTGTTCATGTGTGCATTTGTGTGTGAGAGCTAGAGCAAAGGAAGAAACGCAGAGAGCACGAGAGGCCAAGAGTCTGCCGAGGGAATGTCATAAACTAGCTCCAGCTGGAGAAATGCAGCACACAACTTAAAAAGCCAGATGACAGCTGTGTGTGTATGTGGGAGAAAGAGGGAAAGGAGCGAAGGGTTGAGGGGTGGGGGGTGAAGGGGGGCGAAATGGGAAACAGACTTGGGCTTCCTTTTAAAGCGCTTGCCTAAGCCCCACCATTCAAAGGCATGCGTGGGGGCCAATCTGGAGCTGATCTGACCCTGGAGATGTGGCTGGGTGAGAGAGGAGGGGAGGAGAGGGGAGGTGGTGGGAGCCAGGGGCAACATGGCTCCGCACCAACATCAAGGATACATGCACTTCCGCCCTCAAAGGCACAGGGGTTCAGGACAGGGAAGGCTGGGTTCAGGCTACAGACCAAAAGAAAAAAGTACTTGCAGCACTAGCTCTGCACTACAGGCGTGCTGACGCAGTTCCGGGGTTTGTTGGGAGCCTGTGTTTCGTCTCAAACTAGCTCTTCACATTTCTGCAGTCAAAACCAATTTCAGAGCACCACCAACTCCATCTTGGACCAGAAAAACAAGGAATCACCTATGTTGGGAGGCTAAGGATGGGGTTATAGCCAAGATTTGGGAAAAAAAAACAACTCTTCTTAATCCAAGGAAGAACAAACAGAAACAGCTTAAGGGTGACATGAAGTCAAAGAACCACTGTGAGCCAAAGAGGTCCTTATATGTCCAATCTTTTTTCCCTTTTTTCTATAATTCAGTGTCTAAATATCACTAGTTGGGATAATTGGAACTGAAGTCAGCATTGGTGAATGCTGTCCTGTGCATCACATTGCAATACATTCACAAGCAGCATTTGAAACATCATTCTTGTTTTAATATTTGAGTTGTCTTTCATGACTCCTCTTTGTTAAGGCAAAATTGGTTTTTCTTTTGCTTACAAATGGTTATCATTAATAAACACATAAATTCAATGTTTATGCTGTACTATTAAATTGGTAGCTGCTGCGATGCATTTGATCAACTCTCAGCAAAAAAAAACAATGCACACGTTTTCAAATATGTCCAACTTGAAGCACTCTGCTTTGTATCTGCTTCACAGAAATGTAATGACAGTCAGACTGTCTGCTCTAAGACGGAGGCTGTAAAAGTCAACTGACCAATAAACTGCATGTTTACAAAACTGATAAGGGAAAACTTCCTGCCAGTGCTAAATTAGATGCGGATGTTTTTCTGTGGCATCAGAAAAAAAAAGCACACACTTTACTGCCGGAAAGACTGTGGTGGTACAGCATAATTCTGGCAGTGGGTCATCACAGCTGAGTAGAGTTGTTCAACCACTTTATGGGTAAAATATGTTGCATGCACATATGTGTGTGTGTGTGTGTTGAGTGAGAGGAAGAATGTGGTAAGGACATACATGTGGGTGCTCAACCTCATTGGGCAGGATGTGGGTGGAGAAGACCATCTTCAATGCATGTCCCCAGATACACACACACACATTTACACAAATGCATGGACAAACATCATTATGCATGTACTATTCAAATGCTTAAAACCATGCAAGGTTATCAAGAATTCCTGTAAATATCAAACCTCACCATCTTTAGAAATTTCTGGGGCTAATCAAAAACTTAAACAAGGCTCGATTGTGACCTCACATACTGATGAGACTGCTATTTTTCAACAAGGCCGCAGCTACTCCAGACAAATCTGCTGCTTCTAAAATAGCATCCCAATAACAAAAGCAAGGACCTGATCATAGCACTTTCTTTCTTTTTGTATTATGCATCAGAGGCACATGGAAACAGTGAATGTCACACCTTGTTGTGTGTTGGTATTTGCTGGTTTTCTGGCTACAGCAGTTGCCTCAGGTTTACTTTTTTTTCCCCCTCTGTGGCCCAGGTCTCCAACCGCAACATTCGGATGCCAAATCACCATGGTGACACCCTAAGAGGCTCACTGAACCCCGTGAACACCCCCTTCTACCACTTTCTAGATGCACCCCCCTGTGCTGCCTAGCAACAGTGGTGCCATTGGATTTCCTGTATGTTCGGGCTGATTCCTTAAAGAGGAACTTTGCCACAAGAACAGCAACCCTTCCTCCTTCACTGCTCTTCTAGTCCACATAACAAAGCTGAGTCAGATACCATGTCGGATGCAGGTCAGAACAAATGACAAGCTTTTGAAGAGTACAATATACTCTCGTGTAAAATCATAGGAGGAGCTGTATGACATCAAAATAAGCTGAGCTTGTTGAACTCGTGGAACAATTTCAATAAAAAGAATCCGCAAAAGCTAGAAAAACCATACAATACAATATAATAATTCTAATATTTTAGTTGTTTGCATGTTGACTAAGTTCTGTTGTACAGGTTGAGGCCACACTTTAATACAAACCATAAATAGAATCTAAACTAACAAACTTGCGTTTCATGATGACAAAGCAATATCAGCATTTATGTTTGAAAAAGGTGGTAATTACCACAGAATCGTTGCACTACAGTGTGGGGGTTGGAGTGTATTTCTCTGTTTCTAGTCACTAAACGCACACTGCAAGAACTATCCTTGTGTCTTCCCACCCACTTTACAATTGTAAGTAGAACAGGTGACTGACTTTACAGGAACTGACCTGATATCTTATATTAACATGGGTGTGTTGGCTTCAACTATCTACCTATTGCCTTTCTTTGCTAAAGATAACACAGCATTCCTGAACACCCTTATAGACTGCACATAACCAATGCCGAGCACCATCTGGATACATTATGTACAGTACTGTACAAATTGTAATGTACAAAACTTTAACATAAATCAAAAGAGAAGTCACAAATATATTCTAAACGTTGAATTACCAACCCCGACCATACAGCCGGAATAAAAAAGAACTATCAAAGATAGAAGGAACTGAAACAGTTTGTGTGAACCCTGCCACAACCCTGTTTGTTGCCATCATGGAGACAGTCAGTTATTACATGTAAAGACAGAAGTCAGTGAAGGAGCCTCAATGCACAAACCTTCAAGATTGTTTAAAATATCTGTCCCAATAATTCTTAAAAACATGTATTGGTGGACTAAGAACAGCTGGCGCTGCTTTGAAGTGGAAGGGGTGTATAAAAAAGCCTCACGCGTGAAGTGAATTTTTGCATCCAAATTCTAATTTGTCTGTTCTGAACTGGCTCCTGACAATCCTGTTAAGACTAACAGCTACCAAGTTAGATTCACAGAAATAATTATGCTCGATTTCTTAGATTCACTGGCCCATACCCACTTTATTTCAGGTTATGACTGGCATTGTTTAGAAGATTATGGCAGGTGGTCAAGTACCTCGATGGGGCACATCAGTTCCAAAACACACAGGTCAGGTTTAAATGAATGAGAAAACCATGAAAACTTCACTTCTGAAAGTCAGTAAGGCAGCAAATATGTCCCAGTATGCACACTCAGACAGATTGAATCCATTGTTATCCATAAACTCTCAACTTTGATTTCACTTACCGGTAGTCCGTCCTCAGGAATATCCCCTTCCCCAAATGGACGACACCCTGGAAGGGGGAGGGAAAAACGAGAGAGAAAAGATTGATGTGATTATTTTACCAACTCAAATCATGTAGTTACAGTGTGTTTTGAACAATATAAAGCCTTTGTAACAGAACACATAGATTGAAACAACAGTGAAACCCTGCATCGGTCACAATCAACATCAATCATACACTTGTACAAATTTACACAACCAGTAGGATACATTTGAACTTTTAACTACTTTTGCACAGGAAAACTGCACTTTCAGTATTCTTTTTAAACCATTTCACTATCGATGGATGACATCTCCCCTGCTAAACTAGTTTGAAATTCACAAAGTAAATTCTTTCAAGACTTCTGCTTTTCTCTGCCTGTCGCCTAATGGGGAAATGAAAGCTGCTTTGTGTTAGTGGGGCACACAGAAGTTAATCTAATATGCACGGCTAGAATAATGTAACAACGACCTCGGTTAAAATGCCATTTCAACATTTTCATCTTCCCTTGCTTAGGTTAGAGTAAAATGTTTGTGATTACAAGGAATAAATTTGGTCCTGCTGATGGTTTAACAGACATTAATACAAATAAATAGTTCCAATTCATCACAGAAGGTATTGTAATTTAATTTTGGATTTTAGAAAATCATCAGTGTGAAGTCAGTAAAAATATTTTCTTCAAAAAAGGACAGAGCAGGTTTTTTTTTTTGTTTTAAAAGGTGAGGAATTCTCCATCAAATGTGAGATTATGTAAGTCACATTAAAGAAAAGTAAATAAAGCAAAACTGTAAAAACTAGCATGACAGGTTATAAACAAGCCATTAATTGTGTGAACATAAGTGGAATTCAGATGATGAAACTATGTGAGAACAGTTATGACTTGCGGTTTTGGTTTCAGTCACAATGATACCTGTCACTTCTATTCACTTCTCGTTAAATCCAACAACATGGTCAAAAGTAAAACACAGCAACATTAACACTTAGTTTTAAGATTATAGTTTCAGCCATTTTTAGAAAATACTAGAAATACTAAAGCATTCCAGATTAACCCACCAGCAGCCAGCAGTCATGACAAAAGAAAACTCTGTTTCAGGCACATTACGCTGAATGTTAATTCTTACTGTCTGAACCCAGCCTTTCAAACTTAGTTTCCCCTCTCTTTGTCTTCAGTGTAATGCTGCAGAACATTTTTTAAGAGGGACACTGGAATTCAGAACAACAACAAAAAAATGTGTTACCTTTACCTCTAGGTAAAGATGAACAAGGAAACATTAACTTGGTATAACCTGCCTTTTGGAAAAACCTTGCCCAAGCTACAAACTAGAAAAAAAGTTAAAAGAAAAAAAAACAAACAAACTTTTTGTTTTATTTGCTTAGATTTTTTTTTTTTTTTTTTAAAGGAAGAGTTCCCAGTTGCCACTGAATGCAGCACATCACAGGCAGTTTCCAGGACCAGGAAGTCAGGGACAGACTGCACCGAGAAGATATATGTAATTTACAGATTTTAGGGAGTTTACGTTCTTAAAAAAAAAAAAAAAAGTCCCAGCTTCAACAAAAACCACAGCAGACTTTCAAAGAAACTTCTAAAAACTGTTTTAATGTTCCCAACTCATTTTCTGCTGACAAAGTGTCTGTGTGAAGGTGACTTGAACCAATCACTGTTTTCTTATTCTTCACACCCACTATTATTTGCTGGGGTCTACACACCCTTCACCCAAAGGCTGCACCCAAAGGCGCCACAAAAACCACTAAATAAGAAGAAACAAGGAGAACTACCAGCACATTTCAGCAGGGACACAGAAAACCACTATACCCCCTCCACCTTTTTTCCCCCTTTTTAAATGAATACTGTTTAGTACACTTCTAAAGAAACTTAACAGAAGAGAAAATGATTGGGTAATGATGAAGAAAACAGGGCTAAAACTACTTTCATTGAGTTGTTTTGGGAACATCTGAATGAAAGTACAACTGATCTTTCTAAACTTTAGTAAATTCATTTAATTAGAATCACTTATGCCTGATTTTAAGCACAGTGCCATTATGTCTCTTACGGACTGATAAAAGAACACAGTACTACATGTTAATGTCACAGTGAAGACAGAAAAATTCATTGGACTTGTGTTACACATAGACTGTCAGTCAGTCAGTCTGTCTTCTCTGAATCATAGAGAAAGGTTTGCGCATGCATGAATTTCTCCAGAACTGAGAGAAAGAGGCCTCCTGCAGCACGACTCTGGCAGTGCGGGCCGTGAAGCTGCCTGAGCCATGTGCCCATCGTTGCTATAGCAACAGAGGACTGCAAGACTGATATGCACACGTGCGCACACACGCGCGGGCAAAAACATATTCTCTCTTGCTGCCTCGTCTCCCCTCCCACACACATATTCACACAGCAGTCCAGCAGCACAGCGATGCAACAGGAATACAGAAGAACTCGCCTGCCTGTGCTGAGGGGAGGCATTACACAACACTGGCAGCATACAGAGGATGCCAGGCGGACGAAGACAAGGACGACAGAGGTAACAGAAAGAGAAAGTGGAGGCGATGAGGAGTCCAAACCCACCATCATCTGCTGTAGTTGACATTCACAGAAAAGAGTTGAAGCATTCATTGGCAGATTGAAGCTGTGCGGCTTCCTTGTGCAGAGAATTGCCCAGCTCTGCCACTATAGAGGTTTAATCTTCTATTCTAAAGGCTATTAGCTCTCTGAACTAAGTCCACAGCTGTCTAGATACATTATTATCAAAAGTAAAATGGCTACCATAATTTTCTTGATTTTTCTGCTAAATAGTGAAAAAATGATCACCACAACTTCCCAGTACAAGATGACATCTTCAAATTGCTTGTCTCCTTTTTCTTTTGTTTCTTTGGTAAGAGGCTAGCTAATACAACTATGTGAGAAACAATGAGCAGTAATTCTTTGGTTATTTTACTTAGAAATTAAGCGATTATCAGAATCATTACTTGTCTAACTAAATTGCTGAGGGGAAACCAGCTAGCTCTAATCATTCAATCTGAAAAATGACTTTCAATCTAACAATGTTGCAAAAGCGTTATCTGTATAGTTGGGCAATATTATTAATTCTCTTGTTTCATGTTAACTTTGCAGGAAAAGCTGTATAGAAACTCGATCATGCAGTAAAATGACCCTTTACCAAGACATTGTGCGGACTTGTGCCCAGGAAGTTCTGATAACGTCTGTGGGCAAGGAGCAACTGATTCCCCGAAGTGATATGTATTTATGATATGTTCTGCCGTACCCCCTCTATGCTCCCCAGCGTTCCCAGGTCTAGAGGGTGAAACAGATTATTGCTCCACAGCCAGCAAGTTTTCCTCTTGTGTAACATGGGGCCTAGTGGCAGATTGCTGAGTTGACAACTCTCCCACTAATTGGATGACTTTGCACCCTTTGCCTCTGTACAGAAAATTACTGCTTATAAGGACTCAAAGCTGCCAGCTCAACTCCACACCAAAGTAACATCCACTTTCGCCTTTGAGAAAAAGGGATTTAGCTGCATGTCACCCCAACTATCTCTGACCCCCTTTCCTGTCCACTTACTGCTCTACAAAAGCCATTAGAAACGCTAAATCATTTTTCTAAAAAGCCATACAGGATACACATAGCACATTGCCAGACCAAACCCTTCTTCATTTTTTTAGACTAGTCAAGCCATTCCTCAAACATACTTGTAAAGACTGAAAAAGACAAAAATCCAGTCTGGTCAAGTTTCTTCTGACTTGAATCTAGGTCCTATCTTAGGTTGCCACCTATTCTCTGAGTTTCTCCTCTTACCCTCCCTCTTTCTCATCTTATTCCAGCTCACTGTCTGGGCAAAACGTTGCACAGCCGGTCTCTACAGGAAGTGGCGAGATTATCTGTGCAGCTGGGACTGATAAGATAACACAGTAGGGGTCATGCTTGGGTTCAGTGAGCAGGTAGCAGTGGTGGAGGAGTCATCAACACTAATCAACGCTGCCCATCTCTCCTAGAACAGAGGTTAGGTCAGCCATTACAAGGCGAAGATAAACAAGCAGAAATTATAAGCTTTAAATGCCCACCATTCATGCTATATTCAGAGTCCCCTAACTTATTTCACATGTACTGATTGGCTTCCAATACAGATGCAGGAATATGGTACACACTTTTAGAGGAGTCAGCCATATCTGATGATTTGTTGACAGGGTGAGGAATAAAAATTATACATGATTTATGTTGATTTATTTGCTCTCTTTTTTAAACGTTGCAAGATAAAAACAGAATTTTTTGCCATTTTAAAGCTGAATTCTGCTAAATTATTACAACACAAACACACACCTTGGTTTATGTCCTCAATGGCACGGCGTATGCCCCGATCAAAGGCACGGGCATCGGCAGGGCTCTGGAACGTTAGTCCAAACTTCTTGTCATTGATCCTCCAGTGGTGGAAGATGGGGTTGACTTTGTTGTACACCAAGTCTCTCTGCAGAACACACTCCAAGACCACCTGAGAACATACAGTTTAACAGTGAACAAGACATATGTACATCTCATGATGCTAGGAAACAGATCAGACACTAAAAATGTGTGGTTTTATGGTTTCTAGGTATTATTTTTCATCCAGATTCAAAAAATTGTTTAAATATTTCATGTTCAACCATTCTAACACAAGTATGGGGCAGAGCACTGGAGTATATTTCTACTTCTGGAACTACATATGCAACTCCAGAATTTCTAAAATAGAAAAAAAAATTACCCTGAACCCAACAATTTCCCATACCTTTTCTATAATTTGTTAAACACCTTCTTAATGGCAGGTTACAGATGATATTAAAGTTGAAGAGCAGTGGTGACATGAGGTTGGGGGTGTGTGGTGGATGTTTTGAAGCCAGGCAGCCAGAGAGCAGTGCAGAGAGAGGCTATGTTTCCAGAGCCTATTATTAATCAGGGCTACTGGGCTGCCTCCCGGCCGTCCTCTAGGCAGATTAAATGAAATGAGAGACGGCCATTACAGTCCGTGAGGTTTTTACTGACGTGCACGAGAGGTGGCTCAACAGGGTGCGAATGTGTGACTGTGCTCATGGTGATCTATGCGAGAGAATGTGTGAGCACAAGAGCTAGTGAGATGAAAGATCAATGACCCAAGTGATACACTGTCCATCTTCATCGTGCAAGTGCCTTGTTGGAGGATAGTAGGCACAAACAAATACTTGATAGATGACAGTAGATGACACATCCCCCTGGATCGGGAGAACAGTCAACATTTTAAGAGGTTGTTAGACAAGAGAAGATCGCTATGATAAATGTAATGTGTCTGTCACAGGTCTACCGTTAGTCTGTCTCAGAGTTGCTTTGTAACCTCAGTGCAAGTGGCCATAACTCACAGCATCTGTCCCCATGTTGCTACTCCATACCTGCCTCTAAGAAGAAGAGGAGGGGCAGGGGGTTATGTTCATTTTATTTGCCCCTAGAGCTACTGGATAAGGGGAGGGAAGATGAGATGAATGGATGTGAGGAGATGGGGTGGCAAAGAAGGGGGGCAGGAGGGGTCCACAGTGCCTCTGGGGGTGAGACTTTGGAGGCGAGACTGAATGGAGCCGGAGCAAGTAAGGTGAGCGTGCAGCAAGGCCTGACAGAGGAGGAAGTATCAGAGTTGCATGGCAGGATGATACTTAACACCACATTCCACAATGTGCTCAAAGAAAAGAGCAGAGAAGGAGCCACCTTTCCAGAAAAAGGAGACAGAAAGGAAACACAAGCGGGACATGTTTAAAGGAGGAAGAGGGACAAAGACAGATGGAGGTGCGACATGCAGAGCAGTGAAGATGTGAGACCAAAACTTGAACGAGACAGATGGAAAATATTTGATTACTTGCAGAAAACCAGGTGGAAAAAAAACAAAGCTATTGTGTGATGGACTATGTATATACACTGCTTTTGCTCTCAAAAATGCAACTTGATAAACATTTTACAAGCCATTTTTAAAATACAGGCTATAAAAAGAAATGATAAAATCTTAATTACCTTGAAATATAGTTATTCAAGTTCAGTAAAAAAAAAAAAAAGGAGAGCACAATGATGCTTATCTACTAAGACTCATGGATTTAGTGGGTTCAACCAGATACATATTTGCCCCCCCGACCTACAATTTAAGGCTAATAAATTGTATTTTGGTGGCGACTATAAATCAAATAATCTCATGGCAAGGATAACTGAAGAAATAAACTGTATCAAGACCAGCGCTGCAAGGGAACGCTTTTAGAGGAAGCCTGGACTACACTACATTCACAGCTGCATCAATCAGAGGGAGTAAAAGACTGCCAATGACAGAAAGTGAGGTGGAGTGGCAGAGAGCTTAGCCAGTGATTTGTCATAATCCAAGAGCCGGTATGGTAAGTAATCACCAACCAATTAGATCTGTAGTCTTAAGAGAGTCAGAGAATCAGAGTGAGAGAAAGAGAGACAGAGAGGAGGGAGGGAGCAGGGAGGAGAGTGATTGGTAGCTATATGGAGAGCCAGCTGAGTCATCACCAGCACACTCTGTGCCGCATCACTGCGCTTATAGACAGAACCCCTCCACCTCTTTTCTTCCGTCTCCCATCTTTCTGGCTCCACCTCCATTTCCTGCACTTTGACTACACACCATTCCCGTCTGAATTCATCTCCTATCTTCTACATCCCAATCATCTAATTTCTGACAGCTAAAATCAGGCCATTTTGCACCCAAAGTAAATGCATTTCAGATCCGTCTTCTTTTCTTCTAGTTCAGGCCGCTTTCAGAGAGGTAGATTTCTTTCTGTGATCCTTTCCCTATTCTGTTAATTTCTGGTTAAAATAAAACATAATTATACCCTTTAACCCCGAAGTATATATTTATATATACACAGCCTACGGTAGACTATGTTCCTTTCCTGTATTTCAGACATGACAAATGAAACCAAACGACTCTTTGGTTGTTTGGTTTGAACAACATTTAAATCACTCTTCCTTTAGCCTCTTTTCGGTTTTCAGCATCATTCATAAAGCATAATTATTGTCTTTCACTTACCTCTGAAAACAAAACACTGGTGTTAGAATCAAAAAAAGAAAAACTGTGGTAACAAGCACTGATATTGCTCGGTTTTTTCTAACAACATATTCTGATGTGGTTTTGTTTGTAGTTGCCGTTTTGTTTAAATCATCAATCTGCCTTTTCTTCTGATGCCCTCAGACTGTCGGTAGCTCCGCGGTTGACGCCAACACCCTGGCACTGGGTGGCATCCTGACAGACCTACATATGGCTGGGTGTTTGTTGTGGTGGCTAGGGACTCTGGTGGTGATAGGGGTGTTTCACCGCATCCCAGAACAGTTGCTGGTGTCTCTGAACCATGTCTGTGCCATGTCTGAACAACAGCATTCCCGTCACACCCTTTCCTGTGCCACACACATGCTTGGATAGCAACGCACAAAACACAAACACGCCATAAACACAAAACGCATATAAAATGATTCAGCCAAAGAAGATAAAAAAGGTGATTTAGACGCCCCTGTAACAAGCCTCTAAATCTTTGTAAACCACCATATTCTGCTCATCATGGTGGCCACTTCTGTCATCTGGCATGAGGCATTTTTCACAAAATAAATCTAGAAACTCATAACCACATACCTAAGATCCTCCTGCAAATCAACTGGATCAGTTTTATATCTAAAGTTCAGAGTGAATGTGCAACAAAAACCTAATGGGCTTCAAAGCAACTACTCCAAAAGCTGCACAGACTATAACCATATTATGTGAATTTCTTAGATTGTCTTGTTACTTTGACTGTGAGGAGACAGACTAAACATAGTTAAAGGGTTTGGTAATCTGATGTGAAATTGCTGTGTTTTATCAAAAAATACCAAAACAAAACAGAAAAGATAAATCATAATAATAATTATAATAATGGATTAGATCTATATAGTGCTTTTCAAGGCACCCAAAGCGCTTTACATTGAGTCCATTATTCATTCACCCTTCATTCATACATGGTGACGGTAAACTTCATGTGCTGTGTAGCCACAGCTACCCTGGGGCAGACTGATGAAAACGCGGCAGCGGGTCTTGTCCAAGAACACAATGACAGATTGATTTGAACCACCAACCTTCCGGTCAATGGATGACCTGCTCTACCATCGAACCCACTGCCGGACCATCTGATATATCAGTTATTAGATATCATCTTCGCAAGCCCCACTTTGTGTTGAATTTTAAAAAAAAAGAAAAAAAAGAAAAGAATTGCTGTGTTTTACATAATTTTTTACACTTGCTGTATAAGGCACTGATGACAATGGACAGGGCACTTTTAGGTACAAGTCAACTTCTAATTTAATCATTCACAGAGCCCTTATAAAAAAAATACTGGAAATTACTGGAAACTAACAAAAGGTACAACACTGGAAAAAAAAAAGTATGTATGTATATTTGAATTTATTTTTTTTGGGAAAGTTCAGTAAATTTAAAGAACAAATGGCTCTGCAAAACGTAGCCAACATGTTTCTTGTTTAGAGAAAAATACACACCAACAGGAGCAGAGCTGCCATGCAAAATGCAGCCATACCATATGGAGCAACTTGAGGTTCAGTTTTTCCCCAGCAACACTTCAGTGTGCAAAGGAGACGGCTATCAAATGGCTAACCCCACAATTCATCGACAGCTCTATCTACAACAGGAGTCACAACTACCACAAATTCATAATACTTGATAATAGTAGTTTGTGGGATGGCATACAACAACTGGTTATATTTTAAACCGTAAACCTTTTTAAACTGTAATATGCTGAACACAAACACTTTTACTGTTTTAACAGAATAAGTAGGAACATATTTCTCTGGCTTTATTTAATAACACAAATGGTCTTTAGAGGAAATAAGAGACGTTTCTAAAAAGGTAGGCAAATGCGTGTGTACTAAAGAACTAGCTCAAGTGTGAATTTTAAGCCCATATTCCATCCTTCAGCCTCCATCCCACATCCTCTTCTTGAGTAATCTGCCCTTCTCCCTGATGATGTCATCATGCATCACAGCATCACGCAGTTATTTTCAGATACCTGCGCTATGGAGGAAAGCTAAAAAACACTTCCTGAGTGTGCGTGTGTGTGAGTAAGCCGGAGAAAAGGGGGGGGGGGGTCTGTAAAGCAGGGGTCATGTTGATTGTACTTAAGAGAATACACCTTTTCTCCTTTATATTAGATGAATCTGAATTAAAGGGAATATCTAAAAAAAACAAAAAAAAACATATCTAGCAAGTAATGTGTTTATCATTGATATGAATTTACACAATATAGCAAAAGACAGTATATACAGACAGTGGCTCGAGGTTCTTACCAGCTTGTCTTTGAGCCTTTCACCCTTGATGTGGAACTCGACAGCAGTGGGACTAGGGCTGGGGCTGGGACTAGGACTACAAGGGCTGAGATTGCTGCCACTTCCTCCACTGTGGGTGCTGCTGCTGTCCTCTGCCCGGCTGACCTTATAGACAGTGACACAGCTAAGGCCTCCACCTCCCAAGGGAAGCCACCCACCACTGGAGTCATCCCGAGTCATGACCACTGCTCTCACACGCGCATAACTGTCACTGTAGAAGAAGAAGGGAAGAAGACAAGTGGGGGGGGATGCGAGAAAAACACTGTTGTTAATTAACAAAACACACAATTGCCACAATATTGTATTTGAATTTTCTATCAGGAATCCTTTATCAGATTATATCACCTGAACTACAAAAGCATCACCACAACTACATGGCCTCAGCCTACATGAAATATCAGCCCACATGGTACTGATGAACCACAGTATGAACAGCAGAGCTGTCCTGATACCAATCTTGGCATTCAAAGCTTTGAACCTACAAACACTTAGTATTCTAATACTGATCTTGATGTCAACTACCATAGCAACAGCTCAAGTATTTATGTCAATCTTAAAGAACAAGTTGTAGTACAGTACTTGAAATGGTATAAATAACACAAATAATGGTTAGTAAAGGCGTAATGTGGAAGAAACTACACAAACGTACAAAAACGGAATATATAAAAGGGTTTTAAAAACCAGTTTTGCCAAAGTAACATAAAATCAGTCCAAATAGTACAGAGTAAAATAACAGCAATATTATCATTAACATAATATTGAGATATATCCATATTCGTATCATATGTGCAGTATATCCCTTGTATATATCATATCACATAACAGACTGTTAGCTCTCTTAAGCTGTCAGTGTATGTTTAACCCCAGCCAGAGGGTGACTGACCATGTGGTCAAGTTCAAGCTCTGGCCAATGCTGATTTCCAACCTTCCCCCTAAAGCAGCTGGTTTTAAACGAGATAGCATATGACAGGGGCTCTGGCTCACACCGCCCTCTATCCTTTGAATCACAAAGTAAACATTTAGACACACATTTACGATCCACAAAATTATCTAACATAAGGAAATGTAGCAAAAAAAAAAAAATGTATCTGTACTATAAAGCAGGAGAGCCAAGGGGATCATTCACTTTTAAAAAAAAGACAATCAGTAGACCTGACATTATGTGATTTTTTTTTATATCCCCTTCACAATGTACTTCAGAAATGCTTTACAATTTCTTTATAATTTCTTTGCAGACAGTTGTGTCTGCTCGACTCATCTTACGAGTTGCACAAGAAACTGATGTTATTTGTCCTGGATAGCATGTTTTGGTGAAAATGAGGTTTTTACTAATTGTCTACCCTATTATTGACAGATGAAGGCATCCTTTGTGTTATAACATATTGCTTATGGGTGATTAAACCAGGAAGTGATTTCTATACTTCCGAAGAAAGCCAGGCACGTTTAACTGGTTCCATTTACTCTTAACTTATCTGGTGCACACAAATGAATGAGAAAATGTGAACTTTGTATCCTTAATGATGAAGGACTTTAGATGTTAACAAGCATGTGCATGTCTGCATCTCTGTAGACATTCATGTGATTTGAACTATCGTGCCGTTAACGTATGTAAATTTGACCAACAAAGAAGGAGATATGTCGAACAATTACCAACCCGTCTATAGTCAATAAAGCAGCATATGAGCAGATTTCAGTCATTCCCTGGTTGATTTCTTCATTTCCAACATGCATGCATTGTTTTTCACGTTTTAGGCCACTTCAAATTATAAAAACACTTGAGCGCTTATGCTAGAATCAGTGTACAAATATTATATTGTGGAAGCGCATCCATCCTGCTCACAAAAGTAAGGCCCTATGATTTCCGTGATGCGGAAAACCTGGGCAGAAACATTGAATTTAACATTAAAAATGGAATCGCTTGTAAAACGCGTATTATTGTGGAATTTGCTCATGAGGGTGTGATCGGTTTTCCCTGCTGATCTACGAGTTTTTCGTGGTGTTTGAGCTGAATGAAGAAGAAAAGCAAAACGAGAATCAAACATATTTTAACCTTTACACTGGCTTCCTGTTTGGCGAAGAATTGACTTCAAAATCCTGCTGTTAGTTTACAAAGCACTCAACGGTTTAGGGCCAAATTCATTATGAACCAACCAGATCCCTCAGGTCATCATGGTCAAGTCTACTTTTTGTTCCCAGAGTCCAAACTAAAAACAGAGAGGCAGCGTTCAGTTTTTATGCTCCTCACATGTGGAACAAACTCCCAGAAACCTGCAGGTCTGCTGAAACCCTCAGCTGTGTTAAACCAGTTAAAAACTTTCTGTTTGCTGCCTTTTATCAAAACCGCTGATAATTAACTTTTATTTCTTGCATTTTAAGCTGATTTCAAGGTTGCTGAGATTTACATCTTGTTTATTAAGCCTGATAGTCGGACGGATGGATGGGTCGGTGTTGACCGATATTACTCTGAAGTCTGTTACAGTAACATAACTGAGAAACTGAAGCTTTGTGCTTCTTGCTGTGCATATGCTACAGCTTTAAGTCCCATTGAACCAAGCTCTTGTCTTCTTGCACAGCGTACAGCAGGCCTCATAGCTATTGCCTGAAGCCGGTGTTTACCATGTCGCAAATCTGGGATTATCCATCCAGCTAACATTAAACGTGTACTTCACCATGACTGACGCAACCACTAGCTAATGAAGTAAATTAAGTAAAAATTACTGATGTGCATACATGAAAATAGCCCCCCCTCCCACAAACACAACCGGATAAATGTTGGCGGTTCCACTCCAACTCTCCCCCTGGGTGGTGAAGAAGGAAACACTCATGTTATGCTGAGAACTTCATGTCCACTGCAGAGAAGCAGCTGAACAAGCTGAATCTACCATCATTGTAGCAATTTCTGAGCTGTATTACAGCTTTATGGATCCAATATTCTTTGTAGGTTTTATTGACACCAAGACGTTATCTGAGATCTGAACTTAAAGAATATTTAGAGCAACTCCACTTGGTAAAACCTTCTTTATTAACTTCTCCGGGACATTTCAGAAGTTGGACTGTTTTCTGTTCTGAGTTTTTTTGTCCCAGCATCATTTATGAAAAATTTGTCTGCAAATGCGACGTTACTTCACAGTGGACTGTAGCTGTCACATGATGTTTAAATGACTTTCGCACAAGAAAGACGATAATTAGGACTGAAGCGAATGGAATAGTAAAACAGTGGATGCCGCAGGTGGGAAACCTGGATCAGGTGCACTGTGTAACATTAATCGCGCTACTTTGCAATTTGCTGATTGCAACATTTAAATTTACGATTTTGATTAAAAGACTTTTAATCTTTCAGCCTTACACTGCAGCTTCCTGTCTGCGTGACGTCACCTGCGCTGGCAGGACTCATGTTCCTCCTAGGAAGTCAGCCACGGCTGAGAAACAAACAGAAATGGTAAAGTTATCCAAGAAATGAAAAAATGCTACCCCAAGTGTCTCGGGAAAAATGAAAAAGCTGCCTCAGTTTTTGGTGAAATGTTACAAACAAGGAAGAGCGTTGACGGAAATCGAGAGCAGCCTCTATTAGACTCACTCGTCCCTGTTTGGGCTGCAGCTGGAGGGTGTCCTGAAGAAGATCCATAGGAAAAAGAAAAAAAATCAGTTGATGTCGACAAAACTACTCATAGGAGAGACTGCTATGTATTCAAAATAAAAATAATTTCAAAAAGTAAAAAAAAAAAAAAGGATGTTTATGGTCTTAAGCTCAAATGGTTGAGCAGATGGTTCATATAGAGACTTCAGCTGGTCAATGGAACTGGTGCAGGCCTGGAGCCCTTTGCTGCAGGTCATCCCCTCCATCTCTGACCCCCTTTCCTGTCCAGAAACTGTGTTATAAAGGCCTCTAGAGCTAAAATAATATATCTTTAAAGAAAAAATATTTTCCTATTAAACTGTTCAAATTTTGTCACATCCACCATATACAGTTGTCCTCAAAATTATTCATACCCTTCCATTAAAGTAAAGGCAAAATTTACAACAGTCACTCAAATAACTGGAGACTGAAAAAAGTCATAAATAACAATCTGCAGGACCATAATTTAGTGAAATAAGACGTTGTTTTTAATTCAATTGAGTTGAAAATAATAAACAAAACAAACAAACATACAGGGCTTCATAATGCCTTACAATCGGATAATTCACTATCATGATATAGTACACAAGATAAATACATTAATAATTTATTCTGGAAAAAAATTGCAAATTAAGCTATCCTTGGTTCCATTCTTCTCCCTCCCCCCTCACTTGAAGTCATACGATTCCCTGATTAGATAACACTACACTGAACCACCGGAAATAACAAAGGTCAAGGTGTGCTGAGGGCAGTGTTTTAAACAGATTGTTGGTAACATATTAAAGTCTGGAAAGGATCAGAGAGCATACAGAAACTCAAGAATGTGACAACTGGATATTTTCCATTGACACGCTGTTCTTTGGTAAGGTTAACCAAGATGACAACACATGGTGTGAAATGCTAGTAAAGACTGTTTTTTCAAGCCGTGGCCAAATATGAATTAGGGACTCGGGGATAGAGAGCACCTCTAACATATAATGTATTAAATGATCAACTAGTAGCTCTTGGTAAAGGCAGAATATCTGCATCCATCCTCTTCTTAGTCGATTCAATAAGGCTGACCTTTGGTCTCCTACCTTCCACACCCTTAGCAAACCTCAGTGTCCAGGTTCTTCTTGGTTAGTCATTATTTGCCAGTGAGCATTAAATCTGAAGCCATCTTTTCGTCATATAAAAGCTCCTGGCTCTGCACAAAGGTGACCCAAGTAGCATTTATGCTCCCTTACATATGGAAATAGGGACGTCCGTTTCAAATGTGGTCATACATTGTCGACTTCATACTTCCATGCATCTTTTACGTTGCCATGGTTGTTAAGGTGAGGCAAGTTTATTTGTATAGCACATTTCACGTACAAGACAATTCAAAGTGCTTTACATAAAACATTAGAAGAATTACTCTGGGGTGCAGAAGAAGTGTTGAAAAGTACATTCAAAAATTTAAAGAAAAAAAAAGAAATGAAACAAAAACAGAAAAACTCAAATAAAATGCAAGAAATAAAAGGTTAATTAACAACTGTTTTAATAAAAGGTAGGAAATAGCAAGTTTTTAACCCTGATTAAAAAATGCTGAGAGTTGACCGGCAGTTTTCTGGGAGTTTGCTCCACATGTGAGGAGCAGAAGAACTGAACGCTGCCTTTCTGTGTTTAGTTTTGACTCTGGGAACTGAAAGTAGACTTGAGCCTGACCTGAGGGATCTGGTTGGTTCATAATGAACCAGAAGATCCTGAATGTATTTTGGCCCTAAACCATTCAGTGCTTTGTAAACTAATTCTTCCACTAGCTGGCAAGGCTGAGTTCAAAGTTCACTCCCGCGATCCGACATCAGTTTCAGACACTGGTTGGCGTGATTAATGCACTGCTATAAAGTTGTTTCCAACTGCCCACAAGTCCTAAACACTAGCAGAACCTTTCTTCAAAAGCCTCCACAATTTCTACGGTTGTCCTCATCTTCATTCTTCTTCTGCTTTTTTTCCCTCTTCCTGTTCCTCCTCTTCTTCTCTGGTATGTTTCTTTCACATGTCACCGTTTATTTCTGCTCAGCACTGCCCCGGTGATTTCTGGGGGTATTGCTCCATTTTCTGCATCAATGGATGGCTATGATTTGTGAAAACAGACCAAATTACACGCATAACTGCCGCAGGAGACGGATGAAACTGTACGTCCGTCTGTGTATCCATCTTCTGTATTGAGCATAAATGGGCCTTTACAGGCTAGCTAATAACAATATATCATGGCATACTAAGATTTTGTAGAGCTGTACACAATTTTATTTAAAACTTACAAGAAGCCTACAATCTCATAAACCGGGGTGTCCAAAGTCGGTCCTTGAGGGCCACTGTCCTGCAGGTTTCGGATGTTTCCTGTTGCAGCACACCTGAATCAGATTAACAGATCAACATGCTCAGGCAGAACTTGAGAACAAGCTGATGAAAAGAGCCATTTCATTTGAAGAAGGTGTGTTGGAGCAGAGAAAAATAAAAAAACACAACAGGACTGCAGCCCCCCCCCCCCAAGGACCGGAGGTAGACATCTCCGTCATAAACCTTTGCAAATTTAGGTGAAAAATGGAAAACATTTAAAAACTAACTCATTTCAATCATTATAATTCTACAGATGTTACTGAATGTAAAGATGGAATTTTGCTGCCATTTTAATTCTGCAGGTGATACAAAAATAAGCAATACCTCCTCTAATAAATGGTGCGGGGGAATCGAACTACACGCAGTGAATATCTGTTGTCAACAAAATTGTTTTACAATTGTCATTTCTCTTTAAAACGTGCTGCCCATGGCTTACTTCACAGTTGCTGGAATAAATAATAAAACCAACACCAACTTCCTCTTTGCAGTCACACACAAACGTCAATTTGGTGTCAGCTCATAGGAGTATCACTGAAAGTCCTCTTCTGCCACTCCAGAAAAATGTGTTTCTAAGCAGTACAGCAAGTAATGAAAGGAGGAAATACTGCTGCTCTCAAACCCCTTCATGGACCCCAATAAAAGATGTGGGTGATGGGTGCAGAAGGGGCTGTCAGTCAGGCAAGGAAGGTCCCTGGGGTGAACAGAAGGCAGGCGGTGGTGTCGCTCAGCCATGACCAGGGCACAATGACCAGGGCCTGACCCTTCAGGCCTACCATCACACACATGCAAGCAAAGAGCAAAGAGCAGAGAGGAAGTAAAGTGGACCATGCCCAAGTTCATCCAAAACAACAAAAAAAAGACACACCCAAGAATGAAATATAAATATATGACTTACCATTAAATCACTAAAATCATGTCTCTGGTCCAACAACAGCAGTGTGGCTGTTCTCCCACAACCACAGTCACTGATCTAATTTACACAATAGCCAAAATAAATATTTCAGTGTGAAAATTAACCCCCACACACATGCAGATACGCACACAAAATCAAACATGCAAAGTTCAGAGTGGGATAGTGGAGACAAAGGCTGGCCTCCACGCCCCTTGCTGGGAGCACACAGTCGAGTGGACACACAATTGAGAGCGGAAGCAGATCAGCTGGCCTTGGCATGCAAGCCAGAGGGTGGGTAGGGGGTGGGAAGAAATAAAGGAGCCCCCAATTTTGAATTATTCCAAGTTATTCTGCTGGATGACTGACTTCATTTCCGACCAAAGCAGGAGAGGAAGACAGGAGGAGGGGTGAAAGTGATGCAGAGAGCAGTGGGGGGAGGACGCTGTGACTGGGAACACGGTGGAGAACAAGGTGACGATTTTCTTTTAAAAAAGAAAAAAAAAATGAAAAGAAAAATACCACCATTCTTTTAGGATTTTTTGGGTGCCGATCGATTTAAATTGTGATTCTTGCGATTCTTCGATATTGACGATTTTTGTGGAGGGAAAAAAAAAATGATACAAAAAAATACTGCGCAATTTTTTTTAAATTTCTTTTTTAAAATTCAATAAGGAAAACACAACACAGCAATCAGACCATCATTCTGCTGCTATAACGACCGACAAGTAAAAAGAAAATAAATTAAAACATTTTTTGAAAAAAACATTTTAATTTTTCTTTGGGGGAAAAAAAAATCGATTTAACAAAAAAATCGATTTAAAAATTGTGAAACAAAAAATCCTGATATTCAATTTTTGTCTCCCAGCCCTGAGTATTAGCTTCAAAGCAATAAATGTTTTGTATAATAGGGATATGTGTTTGAACTGTATCTTTGTGAGTTCACAAAGTATATTCTACATATATCTTAGTATATTTTTTTCAGATGGATCTTTAAATGCAAAGTGTGTAAAAGGATTCTGCTAATTTGTATTCAATTTCACAAGTGTGTCAATATTTTTT
Source organism: Atherinosoma microstoma (assembly GCA_037177055.1). NCBI lineage: Eukaryota > Metazoa > Chordata > Actinopteri > Atheriniformes > Atherinidae > Atherinosoma > Atherinosoma microstoma. Next base: position 14,213,201 of record JBBBVU010000021.1, on the reverse strand, counting down.
GGACATGTAAAGTAAACTAAAGATTTGTATATCTGTACACAAATCTTTAGAAGTTTTATATTTTTGTTTGGAAATTGACAAAAAGAACACTATATTAAACTACACCAGCTTTAACAACTGACAAAACAGATGAGTTATTTTCATCTCAAATATGTTTACAAACCGCCTAAACTTACAGTTCCCAATGACGACAAGAGGCAATTTCAATATTTGCATACTTGTAATTTATGAGTCTTTTAAAATCACATCTTGCAAATTCCAGATATCTGCTCACTTACCAATTTAAACACACATTTGCATATTTACTGACATGTTTAGATTTATCTCTCACTCTATTTATGAGAAGAGAAGAGAAGAGAAGAGAAGAGAAGAGAAGAGAAGAGAAGAGAAGAGAAGAGAAGAGAAGAGAAGAGAA
>JBBBVU010000021.1:14195998-14212686 GCA_037177055.1 Atherinosoma microstoma | reverse complement strand
AAGAGAAGAGAAGAGAAGAGAAGAGAAGAGAAGAGAAGAGAAGAGAAGAGAAGAGAAGAGAAGAGAAGAGAAGAGAGAAGATGAAGAAGAAGCAGCATGTACAGGCCAGGCAGCTATGGGCCTTGAGGCTGGTTGCTTCAGTGTGTGGTGGAGAAGGGGGATCCTGGGACAACCATTTCCTAAGTGGACAAAGTGGCCGTTTGTCTGCTGCTCTGGGCCATGGCTCACTGGGCTCCAGCATGCCATCATGCTTTGCTCCTGTCTCAGCCTTGGGCTTTCCACCCCAAAGGGGAGTGGTAGAGAGGAGTGCAGTGCAGGGGGGGGGGGAGGAAAGGGGAAAGAGAAAGGATGTAGCCTGAGCCTTGGTTGCTCGCCAAGTCACCCTCCCTTTCCTCCACTCAGTCTCCCCCTTCTGCCCAGCCCCTCCCCGGCTGCCTTTCTGTACACAATGGCCGCTTCTCTGCTGAAATTTCACGTTATTGGATCCCGGGCCTGGAGTTTTGTCCTCCCACAATGTCCAGGCAGCGGAGCATGCTGCAAGGGAGACACACTCTGCAAGCTAAAAGCTGGAAAACCATTCCTACTTTCATTAGCATCTGAAAAGGAAAGAATAGTCCGGTCGGTCCGTCCCCCCACCTCCTCTTTTTTCTTTCCTCAACTCACCCTTTTACTCCCCATCTCTTCCCTGTATCAAAACCAGAGGAAGGCTGTCAAGCTTGGTCAAGCTCCACTAGAACACTCTGGTTTTAAGACTTCTAAAGAGGGAAAATCCTTAAAATATAATTGGAGAAAATAAACACAAGCTACTTATCCCAATCCGATTCTATCGATTATCCTCCAAAAGGAAAGCAATCACTAGTAAAGTAGGTGTAACATAGAAGGTGGCGTGAAAAGCTCCTTTTGGTATGACTCATAGCATTTATTTCTAAAAAATATACAGCTGTCAACAACAGCTGTTACATTAAATAAAACATATTTGTCCATTATTTTCATTATTTGGATTTCTTTAGATTTATTTCTCAAAAGATGCATGTGAATACATGCCTTTTAGATATAAATAACAGTATACTAAAATAGTTGTGCATTTCTACAAGAGAAACCAATCAAGTCATTCCAGTCCAAAATAAACTAGTGGTAACTTGGAATGAAAGTTGTAGGAGGATAAAGAGGTTCAAGTTCTTTCATTGTGATCATGCCTCACTGAAGAAATAACATGCAAGCTGGGCCTCGGCCATCGATTCCAGCAGTGCATCTAATCTAAATGGTGCAAACAAGCTAGCCAATTAGCCACAGTTCAAATCCCCTAAATAACCAGAGGCAAACTCAAGGGCATAGACATACCCAAAACAAACACCAACAAGGCCTACCATGGATGCATTGCAAATTAAAACATATGGTCAGAGCAAAATACTTTTAAAAGGGGCTGTCTGTCAGCCATTAATAAAACTAAGATAATTATGAGACAAAGAAAAACACCAGCCAGTATCACAAGCCTGCTTACATTAGCCGCAGTGAAAACTAATACGCTGGCTATGAAAGAGAAGTGAAAGAGAAATTTGCCCTATCTCCACTCAACACCTCAGGCTGCTGGTGAGTCATCTCCCTCACAAGAACATTCAGCTTAGCTACCAACTGAGTCAGGGAAAGAAGAAAAAAAAAACAGAACAAACCTAGTCTGCTGCTGAACCACACAGCAAATCTTAACTTCAAACAAATCATCATCCAGATACTACATAGCATGACAACAAATTTTCTGAAAGATACTACACTACTTATAGTGTTATATCTACTATAATACTCCCAAGGCCCAATTATCCTGTAATTCAATTAAAATATGAACTTGACAAGTACATGAATGTGAGAAGTGCTCACTAAGATGACACTTCTAACACTAATTTTCAAACCAGCCCCTCTATTACCAGATTAGGCCTGAAACCCTTAACATTAATGTTCAAGGTGCCGCTGTGCTGTGGTACTATAAATCAGAGGAATCCCATATGTGTATCAAATGCCAAAAAACTATTCTCAAGCATCAATCAAAGCCACATATTAAGATGATCTTAATTTGAACCACAAGCATTTGGAAAATTAAAACCTTACGCTTGCCATTATAAAAAGAGGAACCACAAAAGTCTACTACTGCGGCGTCTATGGTCTACTTTGATGTAAGTAAAGTAGTCCCTAAGGATCCAGCCATGTAGCTGTGGGAGAAACTAGCGATGAATCTCAGGAGCTACTTAAAAACGATAAACCACCAAACAAAGATGCTGGCCCACAGATGTTAACACAAAACTTCTATGACAAGTTGTAAACCAGTGAATGCCAAATTGATATGAATACCAACATAAGCAGCAGCATAAATGTCAAGGCCCAATCTATTAGGCCATCTTGAAAATCGATAACATTTTTATTCAAGAAGCTCTGTCTCTTGGAATTTGAGGAATCGAAAATCTTACCAACATATAAAAGTGTGTGTCAAACGCTAAATATAGTCACTGGAAGGGACAAATTGTGATCAAAAGCTTACAGAGCAGACAGTAATACATGTTACAACAGTAACAGTCTAATTTTTACCTTTTTTGAAGACTTAACACATTAAGAAATTCATTTGATACAGTAATGTTATGTCCCCTTAAATTCACTCATCTAAGACTTGGCCCCATCTTTCCCAGAACACATACACATGCCAAATGTTTCCAGAGAAATAAACACACAAGTGTGTGTGCACAGACACATACACAAAAAACCCCTTCCTGTTTTCAAAGCATTTGGAAACTCAATCAAAGACACAAGGTTTAGGATTTACATCTGTGCTCTTTTATGTCTGTGGCCTAACAGGAAAGAACCATCTTAGCCCAGCTGGAGCAAAGAGCTTACAACAAGGCCCAGCCTTCATGCTCCTGCATGTAGCACAACTGAAAACAATATCCACAATTCAGACACTTAGTGCTAAAAGCACTTCTTTGAGGCATTAAGATATGGTCTGTGAACATCAGAGACCCTCCATAACAAAGAAATAAAGACAAGCCCTGCTATGTGGATGCTGTGATGGAGGCACACACACAACCAGGGGGGAAAAAAGGAGTAAATCTATGTGTTGGCTTAGTCCACATGCACAGCATACATCCGGATCACATCTTTGTATCAAAAATACAGGAACTGGTTTTAAATTTTGCTCTAACACATTGCTGACATTTACACCAGTTTATGCATGCTCCAAAAATACTTGAAGAGGAAATGAAAATCATAAGAGGGAAGTGACTTGGGTTTAAAATACACATTATCCAAGCCCCAATCTGGCCATGGGAATGGAACAGTCCACCACTAAACAAGGCCTGATTCAGTTTGTTAGCCAGTCTCAAAGGCATCCCTAGTGCTAAATTGTCATTAATAACACAAACAACAGATTAGCTTATAAAAAAAGTAGACACTGGAATATACAATTTGTCTGCTCTAAATATTTTTTCTCTCCAACTAAAAGAATAAAAATGAACAGTTAAGCAAAACATTACAAGTGGCTTTGTGTCTCTTTGTTAAATTAAACATTTCATTGGCCTCTCTAAACCACTGCCATCACAAACACTTCCGCAAAAAAATACAGAAGCAAAACTGAAGACGTGTTCAGCTCAGCAGAGTTGGTCAGAGGTAAGATGTGTCAGTTAGCATAGACTAGGCCAGCTCTAAAGCTAAAGGTTTGTGAAGGTCATATCCAACAACTGGCGTTAACCCTGTATAATACTATTGATAAAAAGGTCCGGGAAATTATTTAGCTTAAAATAAGGGCTGCAGGATATAGGCAATTACCAAGGCCATAAAGTACCAGCTCCAACAGCTGAAGTAGCTGTCTCCCTTTGTCGTTTCAGGACATAATGAGGGTTGTTTGGGAGGAATGTGTTTGGAAAGCTCAGCAACAGGAATGGGAGTGCAAAACAGCCCACAGGTGATAAGATCAAGACACCCACATTGGCAGATAAAACGCTGAGCTGTCAAATCAATCACAGAAAGAATGAGAACACACACACAAAAAAGGAATCACCAAGGATCACCTGACTGGCAAAAGACAATAACACGGCACTACAGGAATCTAAAACAATGAGGCCATAGCCCATGCATGCATGCACAAAAGGGATAGAGGCAACTGATGTTCACTGTGCAATACCAGTCAACAGACTGACTAAAATCTACAATATTATTACATTTAGGAATTGGTATGCAAATGATTTTTTTTTTTAAAAGGAAAAAGGACATCTCTTATGCCTTTGTTTTGTTTTCATGAGACAAAAATTGTAGTTTGGCAGTAAAAAAAGAAGAAGAAATAAACAAAAAGTCATGTAGCTGTGTGGTTGTCACCATGACAATGCACAAAGTATTTACTATACACAGATAAAAAGGTATAGACTACAATAAATCTCAACAGGCTACTCCCTGAGCAGAGGAACATATTTGGATAAATGTGGCATTCCTAGAACCCCCCCCAACTTTAGCATAGCCCTAGAGTGCAATATTCATATATTCTTGGTTAGTCTCACGTGACACTACTATCTCCATAACAATACACATGGCAGACAAGACACAAACCAAAATCTCACATAGTTTTAGATGCGTTCTTGTCATTTCAGCCTTGTGAACACCACTGCACCAAGGCCAAGTAAGATGTTCTCAGCAGAGGGTGTGCTTGGCTTACCACCTATCATTCAGACCAAACCACCTCAGGGTTATCTCTTCTCAAATCTTGTAGAGATTTTAGAATTAAAAGTATAAATGCAGGATATAAGCGGTCAAATGTGTCTTTCTTCAATCTTGTTTATAAATTATTAGGTAATCGGTATTTAAACAATAAAAGTACTCAAGAAAAGTCTGATTTTTTTTTTTAAAGGACAACTGGCCAGCAGACCAAAATGCACATTATCAATGGGGGGTAGAATGTCACAAAATAAAAAACAAATAAATGAAACAAATACAACTATTATTGTTAATGTAAAAAGGAAATTGTTTTATTTGCAACAGATTCAAGACACCCTCCTTGGACTTAGCTTGGGATTCTGTGTACTCCATTACTATGAATCATACAACTGCCAGAGATGTGGTGGATCCCCAGCAACAATGTTTGTATCATGCCATCTTAGTAGCCGTCATCATGCAGTATGGAACAAACCCAGCATATATACAACTTTTAACCCCAATAATCCATAGACCCGTGGCAGGAGTCTCAAAGTGAGACATGTTGGGCTCTGGGGTTATTCTATATAAAATTTGGGAATGCTTTCACCATTTTCCTCCCTTTAATGGGTAAACACAATTTGAAGATACAATAGATATCAGCTCAGATAGGAGGCTTCACCGTTCCTACTAGCTTCATACATGGAAGGGTATTGCTAAACTTATGGCACAAATGAGTTCAGATGGATGACCCTTTAGCAACACATGTATGAGATGAAAGATAATTGTAATATGTTTTCTATAGCTCGCTATGAGCCCCCCCCCCAAAAAAACCGGATGCCATACGTTACATAAGAAAACATAAGTGCCCTTCAAGGACAAAACCTCATGCATTAAATCAATCGACCTCAAAAAGGCCTGATAAATGGACAGGGGGAAAAACATGGGTGTGTTTCGAGCATCAAGCCATGACACTGTAAATGGCTGAAAAAGGCATATGACTTCCTCTGTGACAAATACATTATAGAAAGAAAATTCCCGGAGATGTGAAAGAATTGTTAAATTGGTAAACTTGCACAATATAAAAAAAACGTGCACCGGTGTTTATTGCACCGTACAGTGTTGTACAATATTTGTCGAAAATGTGCTCACTGTGCTCGTCGGCGCAATGCTAAAGGCTGTACAGTGCTGTGAATGGGCAGGCAGGTACTTTATGAATGGAGGGGATCATGTGACCGCAGCACCTCCCGAAGCAGATATTTCTCACTGACTGTCAACAAGCGCTCACAAGGGATCAGCCCATTAATACAATACTAAAATGCAACTAGAAATGGGTGCGACGTGTATGAAAGCAACACATGTACAGATTAAAATGAATGTTCGTGAGTTGTGAGGTATAGGGCGTGAATCTGAAGTCGATTTGAAGGGTTTTTATGAATGGGGATTGTGATATGTAAATGAGTGTGATTGAGAAAAAAAAAGGGATCTTCGGCTTTTCACTGCCGCAATAAGCACGAAGAGTTTTCACTGAAGAAAGGGATGGACTGAAATACATACATGAACTGCACGATTTTAATCGATGGTTATTTGCCGAAATCATGGCGGACAACAGTTACACTGATCTAGGCTGCCAATATAAAGCCGTCTGATCATGATGAACGGATAAGGCATACATATAAAAATGCATTTAAGCTGGGTAATAGCTGTCCATTATGGGTGATCCCCAAACTCTTATCTGCGCATTAATACATGTCTCGATCATATAAATATCCACCTAACTGAACCATACAGAGGCAAACATTACTACACATACAATACTGTGGCCTAATGTGAATTATCCCAGCATTTGTGTTAGTTAGCTGTATCATAAGCACAAAAATAGTAAGGATGAGATGTTTTTAATAGAGATTTGCCCAACACAGTCAAGTACTGTTCTTTCAAATCTCTTAATCTAATCCTTTCCGATAGTTTACAAATAATCTAAAAGTAATCTTTTATCGCTGTTATTAGTAAAGCAAGATGATGAAACACCAGCGTAGCACGGTCAGAAATGTCATTGAGAACAGTGCACTGCACAACGTGAAAAGCTTGAGCTAATATCTAAAGATATGGGAGTGTTTACTATTGAACTGTATCCTATAGATGATTACGGTGAATATGCGTTTTTATATATATATATATATATATAGAGAGAGACAAACATATATGAACAGTACTCACTCGTTGTTTGGATTTGTTGAATCTTCACTCATTTTTTTCCTCACGGGGATCCAAATCCTAGCAATAGCATCGACGACGCAGTGACGGCGGGATAAAATACCACAAAAAACACCATTTTCCTTCACAAGCAGAAATTACCCTTATTTAGGATAATAAGTAAACGATGTAAAAAGGGGGTATGCCTAACTGACCGTCCCCGTGAAAACCAAGTGAAGCTAGCTTAGCTTTGCAGGCTGGGACTAATGTTAAATCGCGAGGAGGAATGACAATCGTTGATTCATTTTATCCTCCCTGGAAGTAAAATCCGACCACAACAAATGAGCCAACGGCATCATCCTCATCGACAAAAACAGATCCTCGCTTTGAAAAAAAAATGGGTATAGATCCTCAAAAAATGTAGAATTTGTTGTAGACTGTAATGTTTGGCAGGTTATTTATGGCTGGCTGTCGAGCATCCACTCGCCAACTTCAGGTCCTGGACAACACTTGAAAAAGCGCTGTGCAGCGTTGCTCCGTCAACGTGTCCGAGTAATTTGCAGTAGAGGCATCCAAAGGGCGAAACAATGTTTCAAATGCTTTCAGTATCGATACTGGAGCGTTAAGTAAAAACATATAGACATTAAATTTCCTTGAGAAGTTGGTGGACATCTGCTTTAATCGAACTCCATTTTCAACTGGGGGGGCGGGAGGGGGGGATGAAACATCGGAAAACTGGGCGGATGTGTCGACCCTCGCTTGAGAAAATCAGATCCTTCCGCGACGTAGTGAAAACACATTACTTTATAAAAAAAAACAATGACTTTTCCCTCACAGAGTTTATTCTCTCTGCTTGAAGAGTTGCAAATATAGTTAAAAATTGAGTTCCACTGTAGATATAAGAGCTAATTTAGAAGTATTTCTTTGCAAAGTTCACCTAAAGTAGTCCCCCCCACTTCCCAAAAGAAGTTTCCCTTCAATCACGCATTGATACAAGAGGGAAGCATCTGTGTGATAGCACGCGACGTAGAAAATAATCTGGAGGAAGGACTCAGGCTGACACATACACTCAGCCATTAACAGTTTCTGCTGTTTTTTCATGAAGAAGCTTTGTCGTGATCGAGCGCACTCGCCCCACTTCATAAAATTCTGTTGCAAAATACTGTGGAAGTGCTTCAGATGTTCACAGGCAAGTCTGCTGCAGCACGTGGAATTACATCAGACCCCCGTCATGATTAATGTAGCTAAACCCGAGTTAGTATTTCTATCTGACCGTTATTTTATCATGCAGGAGTGGTACATACAGGCACAGTTTTAGGCTAGAGTGTGAAGTGAAAAGGAGAGAAGGCACTTATGAAAAAAATATTTGTTGAAATACAGCTAATTGTTTTGACAGAAACTTAGAGGGTGTAGCATTTCAGCTATACAGTTAATAGTAAATTAAAAAACTAAATACAGAATGGCATTAGATTACTCTCTAAACCACAAAGAGGGGCTTTGAATTCCCATTACCAAGTTTGGTAGAATGAGGGGACTCTAATACTTGAAAGTTATGGTGGTATTAAGTATGTCCCACCTGTCATCTCAAACTCCTTTCAAACAGGTAGAGGACCTTCCATGACATTTAACTATGGAAGTATAGGAAAATCAATGTATAGATCTATGAGCCTAATTTGCAAATGTGCTAAAAGCCTTTCAGAGTGAATCGGTAGCTTGGTTGCATAAGACTTAAATGCTATTGGATTTCTGTGCTGTGTGGAAAGGCAAGAGATCAGGCTAAATGATTCTGCCTGGTTGTCATAGTGACAGCATGTTGTGTGAGAAGTTTCTTTGTATTTCTCTGGCTTTCATACAGCTTGTGCCAGTGCCTTATGTTGCAGCCATGTAAAACACCCTTCAGGGTCAGTCTATGGATATCCAATACATGCTCAACCTTCACATATTGGCACATATTGAGGACTTCCTTTGGTTTAAGATTAAGTTTTCTGTCTGCGCTGTGTGACCTGCTTTGCAGTTGTCTGTCCAAGAGAAAAAGTGACTAATTTCTTAAGGTTGTTTTCTTTCCAAGAATATATCTCATATGCTAGTCTGGTATGAATTGTACATGCACTTATGTACACAATCTGTATTTCTATGAATGCTCACATTGGCTAATCAAGATATAGAGGACTGACTGTCTCTTATAAACTGTAGCCACTTTCCTTCACTTCTTCCTTTTTAAATTGGGTTACCACTGATACTGATCAAGCTTACAAGTCCATATAAAGTGCCCTTTGTTTGAATTAGAGCAGAAAAAAGCAGGAACCATGAACTTTCCCACCTACATGCCTTTATCCTTTAGAGTATTTTGAGTTCAGGAAGTCAGCCTGCTTTCTCATCTCACAAATGCGGATGACCCTCGTGCATTTCCTGTGTTTTTCACACACTTAACACCACACAATGTAGTGTACTTAAACAAGGCAACAGGATGTTTAGCTAACAGAGGCATCCCTTGACTTAACTCCCAAGAGCAATCAGAGTCACAATTCTCCTTAAGGCAGTAAACAAGCCAACATTCCATTGCCAACAAGCAACCGCAGGAAAAGGGATGTGCTTAGCTCAACACAAACCTCATTCAGAGCAAAACTTTACTTGACTTTTAAGAAGATTGTTGAAATTATTTCCAGATTATAGTTTGATGTGAACTGTGTTTTGCCATGTTTCTTCATTTTTCAGAGGCTATGGCCTTCAGGTTGCAATTTTTGCAACCTGATGAATTTAAAATGTGCAAACTTGTCAACATGACATATGAGACATTCTGAAAATTGAAAAATGACATAAAAAACAAGGAGATATCAAAAAACAGTAAAACTACAAATGAAAATAGCTTTTTTTTATCTCCATGGAATAATAAATGAGGTTATTACTTGAGGAAATATGAAATACAATCTTGTAAAATGATAACAAAAGTGTATTTTGGACAAGTAATGACTTTTACCATAAAGGAACAAATCTCTGCTAAACATAACAACCGATACCCATGGCTACTCTGCTGGGACACCCTAAACATAAGGGCATTGACTTTTAACATCCACCACAAATGACCAGAGAAATGGTTTCTTAAATGCTTGATAAAAAGGTTACACAATTTCTGTTTGCCTCTAGTGCTCTGGACTGCATTTTTTGAGTGATATCAAGAAAAAAGAACTGCTGCTAGACTTTCCAGAGAGTGAAATGAAAATTTGCACATTCATATGTTGCATCAAGTCTGAATGAGTTATGTGATGCTTCAGAACCCAAACACTTTTCATGAAGATAGATCATAAGTTTTGGCCATGCTAACTAGAATCAGATGTTGACCCTTAAAACACAGGTGACATGATCACCAGCTCCCAGCAGCATAGTCTTTGGTCACAAGAGAGGAGAAGTGAAGTACTCTCTTTGTACAGTTACTATAGACGGCAAATTCAGTGCCTGTGTAGTTACCACCATATTGTCTGCAGAGACCTGAGGTCATTACAAAGAATGACTAAAGATAACTGATGACAGCTCTTTGCAAATAGCCTGGTCTGAGTTTCATTTACCCTAAACTGTATTTCAGTAAGTTGCTTTTAATTCACAACCTTTGTTGTGTGAAATCAGATATTTTAGTAAAGTGTTTTTTCTCTCTTTAAAAAAGAAGAGAGGAAATAAGGTAACCTCACAAGTTTTACCTGTTAAGGCTCAATTGGACAACAACAGTGGACTCTTGGCAACCTTGGCCAAGAGATGTGGCTTAAACAAGAGGTGCTGATTTTTAAAGCACTGGCAGCTGAACGCAACAATGCATACCTATGATTATTGTAAGCCAAGCCTCAGAAGCCTGCAACTTTTAGGCAAGCTAATTGCAGGGTGGTGAGAAGAAAAGGTGTAGTGGCTAGAGGAGAAGGAAGTGTGAGGGCCTTCAGGGATGTTTGATGTGTGACTGAACTAACTTTCATTCTCTGACTTTCTGTCTAGGTGCATATGGACAGCTTGATTCTCCCCTGAATACTGATTTTTAAATCTATCGTTTAAGTTGCACGAGTGATTTTCATTTACAGGATGTTGTTTCAAGAATGTCTCTAAAGAGAGATGGATGTGAATAAGTAGATGAGCAAACAGTGTCAAGCTTAAAGAGCTAGTCTTGTGACCATGCACGCACGAGGATGTTGGATCAGATGCAAGGTCATTATGGCGTCAGCGCTATCGAGAGTAACACATCTCTAGATTGGTTTGAGCTGTGTAAATGGAAAGAACTTTTACCGTGAATTTGTGAACATAAAAAAAAAAAAGCCAAAGTTGGCTTTTTCAGTGCTCGAGACTCGGTTACTTCCCATTGTTTGTATGTAGTGCGTGGGCTTGATTGAAACCTGATCTAGCTGGGGAAGCTGTGTTTAGGGTGAGGTGGACAAGCCTTTGTTACTGCCTGAGGGGTGTTTATTTGGGCGGCTTCAGTTGGCTTCCCTGTAATCATCATCCAGCCCCACAGGATAGTAGGGATTAATGAATATGTTGGAGGGGAAGTAACAGATGACTGTTTACTATTCTCATGGGGATGAGAAGGGACAACATGAAAGACAGGAGAGGTAGAGGTTTGGCATATGTGCGTATTGATGTGTAGTATATAAGATTAAAGGGAGAGAGGGTTTGAACCGTATATTGTTTCAGTTATAACTGATATAAATGCAATGATTTACAAACCTAATAAACCAATATTTTATGCACAATAGACCAAAGGCAAAAAAAATAAAAAATCTAATGTTGAATGTGAGGTATTATACAATTTTCTGGAAAAAAAAGAAGAAAAAAAAACTCATCTTGAATTTGATAGCAGCCACATGTCTCACAAAGTTTGTACAGAGGCAAAATAAGTGATACTAAATGGAGCAGTTGTAGGAACATGTTGCTGCTAAAGAGGTTAATTGACAATAAGTCAGTAACACAATTTGGTATAGCACCTGAAAGAGGCAGAGTCTCTCAGAAGTAAAAGATGGCCATAAGTTTAGCGGCACTGTCCATCAATGCAGGTTAAAGCTGTATTTTGCTAAGAAGCCATAAATGAGCCTGATTCAGAAAAAACTGTTGTCTTCTCTGGGCCAGAGCAAATTTAAGATAGATTGAGGCTAATTTAAAAATTCTAAATTCCTTTTGGAGATCATGGACCCCTGATTTTCTAAACTAAAGAGCAGAGGGATCATCTTACTTTTTATGAGCTCATTTCAAAAGCCTGCTTCTCAGATGGTATGGGGCTGCATTCGTAACTAAAGAACAGGTAGTTTGCCCAGCTGAAAAGGCACCATCAATGCTGAATGGTATACATAGACAACTTATACTCTGATCCTACCAAACTACGTCTTTTTCAAGGAAGGCCTTAGATATTTTAGCAAGACGACACTAAACCTGCATATTGCATCTATCACAACAGCATGGCTTAGTGGTATAAGTCTGGGTGCTGGACTGTCCACTACAGTCCAGATTTTTCACCGCTTAAAATTATTTTGCCATAACACAAGATATAAGACAAATAAGATAACTGTTGAGCAGCTGGAGTCCTATATTAGACAAGAATGGGAAAACATTTCTTTCCTAAAGGTCCAACAACTGGTCTCCTCAGTTCCCAGATGTTGAACTGTTCTCTACACAGTGGCATTTTCTGTAAGCTTCAGTAGTTTGAATCATGTGAAATGTTTACAGTATTCTTGTCAGTTATTGAGATGCAAGCCTTTAGGGTAAGTGAGTATCACATGAGCAACATTGAAGTTGTAGTGATATGGTTTGACCTCCCATTCTATCTAAAAGTAGGTTAAACTTGAAGTCCCAAAATAATATATATATATTTTTTCATATGAAATAAAGAGGAGCATTCCAACACTTGGTTGTCTACTAGTTACTATCCTAATATAAAAAGCATCTGTGATTTTCATGTCTAAACTGCATGCATCCATGCAACAAATTGATCCCCTCCAGTCTAGAAGGTAGCAAAACTACAAAGAATGCACCACAACAGTGACTACATTTTCATTTTCAGCTGCTTTTTATTTATTTTGCATATGTTAAATAAGCTTTTTATTGTGCCTTACTTTGCATATCCAAATTATTTTGTTGTATACACAAAAAAGTGTACACGGATACACAAATGTTCAGTGCTGCAAACCTCATCTTCATTCTTCCTCAAAAGTATTTCCCAATAAAATATATATTTCTGCAGAACTTGATTTGATTCAGACTGATCCTTGCAGTGGAAACGACTGAGTTCTCTGAAGCTTTCAAAGACTCTTGGTTTATGAAAGACCTATGAGTGCTAAGCAAAGCTAGATGGCTGCTTGCAGAGAATTTATGTTATCATGCATCATCTCATGCTCATGAAAGCAGCTTATTTCTCAAAATGTTAAAATGTAACATCTATATTTTAATATGCATAGGGGGTAAATAGAGATTTCACTATGGAAAAAAGATCAATGATTATTAATGACTGTAATGTTTCCAAATCACATGACTTAAAAGCTCTTTATGAGTGGAGGTTATGAAAAAGCATGTGAGTTAAAAACTGTAATGGTGAAAATGACTGAATTAAAAAATGGAGTGACAAATGAACAAATGATAAAACTGTTATGATATAATCAGTCCTTTCACTCAAAACATTTACAAATATACACACACATTTTGCCAACAATACCCCTCCACTAGCGTCCCACCCCTCCTAAGGAGCTTCAATCCTCATCCCTAGTTCTATCCCGTATGGCCTCTTCCACTTAATCTTCCCGCTCATCTGGGAACCAACAGCACCCCTCCATAAAGAGACGTATTGTGCCCAGATTATTTGATTGTTTACAGATGTTGGAGCACGCCTACACAAAGGGGAAGGACAGGGTTTGTCTAAAAGCCCTAGGCTCCTTAACCAACTGATAGACACACAGGGAGGAGGAGGGAGGGGTAAGAAGGAATCAGTGCTGGGAGAAGAGAGCAGACACACTAGTCAGGAAGTGACCCCTGCAATGCCAGATTACAAACAATGTGCTCTCTCAACTTCTGCAGTCCTCACTGTGGAACATACCACTTCTGTAGGAGCTAAAGGGGTGGCATTTAAAGGAAGAAGAAAGTTGTGTCAGCTCTTTCTGTCTCCTTAATGTTGTATCCATTCAGTGAGTGGCAAAGGGATAGGTGGGGTGGAGGTAGCCGGGCCAGGAAGGCACTTTACTGATGAAAAGCCGCCACATGGAAATGGATGAGAAGTGGGCTGATGGGGGTTTGGGGGAAGTGTTGTGTGGGTGATGGGTGGGAATTGGCTTGCTACCAGTAGACATGAACCAGGATGTAACGGGGGATGAAAGGGAGGGGGATGAAGGATGAGACACAAGGAAGGAGATTGGGAATGCAAGAATAGGGGAAGAAAGCCTAACCCTGATGGAGGAATGACAATGATTAACGGCCTGATTCAAGGTTTGTCAAGCTCAGGAGTAACTTGCCTGTATATAAAACATCTGTCTGATGGAGGAATATTGGAGAATGCTGTTAATGCTGAAGAGAGCTTATGTTCTGGGGTTATTTTGCTCTTTATGTTTGTCATATACGCTAAGACTAAAATACTAATAATGTTCCAGTACCTCTTAATATGTTTATGAGTAACTATTTCCTCCCAGTTAACATTTCCAACCTCACCCTCAAGTACAGGTGATTCTGTCATGTGTTCTGCATCAGGTTTGTTTTCAGGAAGACAAATCTAGCATTATGTATTTTATTCTGGTTAAATCTATAGAATTCAGAACCAAAGCAAATCTCTGACAAATGGAAAAAAAAGACCAGATTCCATGACAATTATTCACAAGACAGATGCTCACAACACTAATAGAAAAGGAGACAAATGTTCACAAATTGTTTTAGACTCTATACTTACATAGAAAAAATGATAGACAAATATGAAATATGTTCATATATCAATTTTATTATGAAAATACGTACAAATATTTTCAAAACCCAATGCAGTAGCATTCTAAGTCATGTATTCTGCTGCATTGGTTTGTCTGTCTGTATTAGCAACATAATTCGAAAAGTTACGGAGGAATTATGATTAAATTTTCAGGAAATCTTTGAATTGGAATTAGGAAGAAGTGATTATATTTGGGGGGTGAACCGGATCACTGCCCGGATCCAGGAAATTGTTAAAGGATTCTTTACAATAGAAAGATAGGGACAATTCTGCAATTAAAGCTTCTAACTGAAAAATAATGCCAATAAATATTGGCAAAAAAAAAAAAAATGAGCACTTATAGGATGTAAATAAAATAGATTTCCTTTTTAGTTGTTTCAGACCTAAGGTCACATTTGATTTCACTCACTGGTGAGACAAAGTTAAAAAGGCTTTGACCCTTTTATAGATTCTGCTTGTATACTCCTTTGGTCGGTCTTACCTATCACACCCCATTTCACACTTTATTCATCACATCTTACACCTGTTGTTTTAATATAGTCACAAAACTTTGGTCCCTTGATAAGTTGTTCAGAAGAAACACATACACCTACTGAATCGTTAGAGCCGTTCTGGATACTGTGTTGCGAGTACTTTCGAACAATTCTGCTGAACCAGGACGTGCGTCCATATGATCATGACAGAATTGTCGTCGTCTCAAATCATCGCGATTGGCAGTCATTGAGCAGTAATTGGTAGTCTTTTTTATCATGATTATCTTTAAGATCATCTTTTCATTTGTCAGAGTTGTGATCCCTCTCACATGCATAGGCCTACGTGTATGTCTTATGCGACATGCAACAGAAGGCTCAGTCAAATTTTTTTTTCTCTTTTTGAACAATAAATATAAAACCATTTGTGAGCATTTGTCTCTTTTTCTAATAATGTTGAGAGCAATTGTCTCGTGAGCAATTTTCTGCTCACCAAAAGACCCGGATGGTCATTCTCTCTCTCTCTCTCACACACACACACACTCCACCCCCGTCTGCACTGTCATGAGTGACTCACATTGCATCGCAGCACCATATAAACTTCAAAAAGAGACTGGCTGTACATTCACAGTGTATTCAACCCTCGTTCTTTAAATAGCTCAGCCTCCTCCAAACAGAAAAATGCATGCATTTAAAATGACTGAATCATACGACAGTTAAAGAGGCAGGAATCATGTTTTCACACAATCAAGTGAAGAACAGTACGTCACTAATGAAGCTGGTGCGCTTTGGTTTAAGCTTGTTACCTAGCACATGCATGTCTATGCAGAGGGGTAACATGAGATGTCATGCAGCTTTTTTCTTTGTTTTAAATGTCAAAATATACACATAGCTTGTTATCACCTGTGAATACATAATCACACATGTACATGCCTATACATGGTACATTTGTAATTTAATGTAAGTGTGTGTGTGTTTTTTACTGTGTCTAAATGTGAGCATGTGTGTGTACTCTGGAATGCACCTGGTCTGATAGGCAGGCAGAGGAATGCTGAACACTGTCTCTCGCCCAGGGAGGTTGGGCTGGAATGTGGCCCAGGCCCTAATTCTTCCCTTCACTGCACAGCACTGGAGAGCTGCAGGTTCTCACACACACACACACACACAAACATCCACATGGATGCACATCCAGTCCTACGGCCCGCTTTTGCTCACAGCCAAGGTTCCACGTGCACATGTGTGTCTGCGTGCCTCTAGCAGGAGTATGTGTTGAGGGTATAAATGTGCTTTCTTGCTTTCCTACAAGTGTGTGTGTAAAGTTTCACCAGGGGATATCACCTTACTTAATGCAGGATGGCGGCGGCCACTGAGATGTACAACCAAAGAAATGCACAAGACTCCAGTATTGGCAGAGCTCTGGGTTTTTTACTCACTTT
>JBBBVU010000021.1:14171913-14187973 GCA_037177055.1 Atherinosoma microstoma | reverse complement strand
ATCCATCCATCCATCCATCCATCCATCCATCCATCCATCCATCCATCCATCCATCCATCCATCCATCCATCCATCGGCAAACAACCAATCACACCCACACTTACTCCGAGGGAGAATGTAGAGTGATTAATTATCCTATCATGCATGCCTTTGGACGGTGGGAGGAAGCTGAATTACCTTTTGAGTACTAACACATACACCAGGAGAACATGCAAACTCCACACAGAAAGGTGAGACTGGAACCCCTCCCCCCCCAGCAGAGGCTAGAACCAGGGACCTGGTTTATCATATCGACATGTTTTGTATTGTTTATATCTGTTAACATAACATATTGCAACAGACTGGGTGATATAACCAGGGTCGGAGTGAAAGCAATTTCCGGCCATGGAGTTTTATATTCATGACCATTCCATGTCTTTTTGATGTGGAGTAAACTGGATAAATAAATCATCTGTTCACTACTTACTAATAATAATACTTACAATTCTGTAGTTTTTGTAATGAGCAAAAGTGCAAGTGTAGTTTTTATTGCAAAAATAAAGACATTAAAAGCCAAATTTTCTGTAGTAATGCACCAGATTACAAAAACATTGACTGAACAAATTAGTTTCCATGCTTTCATACCTCACTTTATGAGATGGTCGTCACCTGCAGCAGGTGCAAAAGCTAAACACAGAGCAACAGAAAGACTATCACTCACAAATCTCCTCAAAAGACCTAAAAGAAGACAAAAAATAATCTAAAAAAGAAAAAACTTGTGTTTCACACAAATCACACCCTCTCTCATGTTTTCTTGTCTCTGTCCTCCATCTACTCTATCCTCTTCTTTTTGCTCTGTATTTCCTATCTCGCCTGTTTCTTCTGCTAAAGGGCATCAAAAATATTTATAGTAAAGTTATCTACACCTTTCTTAGTTTGTCTTCATATCTGAGCTCATATGACCCACTGATATATTTTTCATTATGTACACAAATACTTTGTATAAAGAAAATGTGAATTTTCAGTAATAAACATATCTACTATAGTAAGACTGTAATTCTCCTGTTTTTTATGATCAATTGAGCCTGTAACTAATCCAGTGGCCATTTTTTGTGTTGCGCCATCTTGTGCGCCATCTTGTGGCGCGACCGTTACTGAAGTGGCGAGTCCTAATTACCTAGTATCTGTCGATATGGACAGCAGCATGAATATCTGGACTGACAACAGTAGACAGTGGTCTTCAGTTATTGATAAGGGTATCTTGACTGGAGATCTTAATATTATTCATATTAGTTAGACATCAGTTCATTAATGTAAACTATTATTTATCTGACAGAAACTGCTTTTAATAACTGACAGCCCATATTGGAATATAAAATGCAAATCTCATTTTAAGCTATCAAAAGTGAGTCCAAAATGAGTCATTTACTGTCAGCAGCACCGCAGCCCTTTGTTTCTTAGTCTGGTAGCATTAATTTGCATTACAAACGTTACCTGTTGTGTCACGTTAAACTGGATGGCAACTCGCACGATTTAGTGTCAGATTGATGACACTAAATTGATTAAAATTGACCGTGTTTTTGTTGTTAAGAATAAAATCCAGTGTTTCCACTGCCATGATAGCATGTCATTTCTCTTTTGCTCTCTGTGTGTCTGCTGTTCCGCCCCAGTGTCAACCACTGCCCCCCCAGTGTCACACAGACAGCAAATCTTCATGAAGTAATGCTCTGTGTTCTTCACATTTACTTTTAAAAATGTATACTTTTTAAGATTTATTCTTTTTTTTCTTTTTTTTATCACAATTAAAGTTTTCGAATGCTGTTCGCACAGCCAAGAAATACACCAGTTCTTCCAGATTTTCTTGACATTGTTAAGAAACTTGTCTGATTCTCATCTGTTCTGAACTGACATGCACAGAAATGCCACCTCACCAATGGCAGAGGGTCTACTTCTGGTCTGGATTAGTCTACTGAACACATCTCTGTGGTCAGTAGCTGCACTAGGTGGAATGAGACCCGTTAGTTTAGTTTGTTTTGTACAACACCGGGTGAAACTCCTCAGCTGGGGCTTGTAGCAGCTGTTTTTCCTGTTTAGATTGTAGAGCTGATGCTGTTGTTTTCCTTCTGGTGTATCCTTGTCTCTGTTTTCTTCTCTTCGCTCTTTTTTTATTCTGTTTACTCTCTCTTTTCTTTTGCCCCCACCTCCCTTGTCAGGTCCAGCATTAACATGTAAAATCAACAACAGACGAATCTAAAAATAAAAAAATAATAATTGATTATCAAGAGGGGCCTTATATCCATAAAGCTCTTCTTGGTAAAGCAAATTTGTCCGGTACAACGCAGCAGCTAGACCATCTTGCTTGCTATGATGCTGGACAGGACAAGTTTACAAAGAAAAAAAAGAAGAAGAAGACATTTAAAAAAATGCACCAAACAGATAAATAAATTTAACTGAAAATTCTATGGAAAAGTAAATGATTAGGAGTATTAATACAAAATTAAATTAAAACAATTGAAAATGACAACAGAAATATAAGTTCATCTCAGATTTAACAGGTTTCTTAGTGGAAAAATCTTTCAAAAAAATCTTTTTTGTATGATTTATTGGCAGATCAATTTATTTATTGACCTATTTTCATAATTTGGTATTATCAGGGTCTACTTCCTGTTTTCTAGAGTTTTTCTACCTTATCTATTCTTTTATACTTCGTGGTTATCTGTCACATGGTTCTTAGCTACTGATTGCCACATCTGCTCAGTGTTTGTCTCTAGTCCCTATTTATTATCACACTATTCTAAATAAGATGTTTACAATATTTGTCAGGCATGTCACCACATATAATTTTCTTTGTTACTACTAAACTATCTGGAGTAAAGTGTAAAATCTGTTTGATAGCATTAACTTGATGTACTATAACAAAACTCTGGTTCTTTTTCTTTTTGTGAAATTGGATCATTTTCATGCTGTAGGCCTACAACTCATTCAACTGGTTATATTCTCAATAAGCAAGCAAAATGACTGATATTCTTACACAGAAAATGTCTTTCCACATTCATGAGATTACATATAACATGTATCTTGCTTGATTGGTCATTTAGCATTCATATCCTTGATAATTGTTTGCTAATTCAAACGGTTGTAATGTTTGTTATTTCCTGTAGATGTAGGAGTAAAAGTAGGACACAAGCTGGACAAGCCCTGGGCAGCTCTTTTATGTAAAAAGGCTGTATCACCTCTATATGTGAGCCTTGATCTTATAATCTTTAAGAATAATCAGTTTGTTGACCTTAGTGCTGGAGTGTGAGGCTGTAAAAGACTGAACGGCAGAGCATATTTGCAAGTGAGGACAGTCTTTTTAAATTTCAGAGTTTTGAGGTCATGCTGTACATTAACAAAGCACAATATTTCTGTTATTGTTACTGGGGATTTTTCTGGTCTTTCACCCTTTTGTGTTATATTCAACTGCTATAAAACAAAACACTTGTTATTTATAGAACTCCAATTTTAATATTTATTTTGTATGTTGGGTGATATAAAACAAACAAAAGAGTTTTGAAAGTGGACATCTGAGCAAACTTTGACTTACCGGAAAGTAGGACATGTGCACAATATACCTTGCAAAAATGAAATACATTTACATAAAGTTTTCTTTGAGAGTATGGACAATTAGTTTTTTTATTTTCAGTTTTACAACTTTGACATTACATTTTTAAGTAAACATGAATCATTTCAAAATCAGCTATAGTGGCTCTAGGCCCAGTACAGAGATTTTAACATTCAGCAAAAACCAGAAATAAGAACTGTGAGCACAAGACAAGTTGATGACATTATCAGAGAAAAACACATGTTTACATTTGGTGAGAAAAACTTAACTTGAATTCATTGAGAGATACTAAACCCACACCCTAACATGTAAAATGCCCAACTGCTTCCTTGAGGCGCATCACCAGTGCTTTGATCATTTTTATGTGTTCCCTCTGTCACTATGAAGGGATGAGTGTCACTGTCATTTAACACACCACCTTGGAAAGAATCTCAGCAGAATGGATCTCAGATACATATACAGGAGCCATGATTTTACCCTCATTTCTGATGTTTTCTGGCATCTACTTGGCATCAAGTTTTTTCGTGGTGCAGTATATTTTTGTTTGCAGTTAGCTTCGATACGCTGATGAATTAGCCTCTGTAGATTTATTTGAATTTGATGACCTTTAGAGAAGATGTAGAGAAAAGTATAACCAGGTGAACTATTTATAGAGGAGGCGCAGACGGGGCTGTTGACTCTTATCTGTGAGTTGCCTTTGATTTTTGAATTCTCCCAACATCATCATTATCAGGCTTCTCAGTGTCTTCTTTTCTCTTCAATCAGTTCATTCCTCTTTCTTTTCCTTTTTACGGACTAATAAGTCAATGTTGTAATTACTGTTGCATACATTTCAATCAGTAAGTGGAGGCATGGTGCAGATTGATACGAATGTTACAATGACTAATTGAAGATAATGAATGGATAGGATACCATGAATAGTCAGCGACTGGTGAAACTGTACTAAAAAAAACTTTAACTTGTTTTTGGACAAGATTACCAAACTCTGAAAGCACATTCCCCCCCCCTTCAGATTTGACCTATGATGTTATCACAGCTATAGTACTTTCTCTTTTCACTGAAAAAGGGAATTCTTTTGTCAGCCATAAGATTTCCAGGGACATTACTTTATTTGTTGCTAAGAGATGAAACTTGGACTTTGAAAACTTTAAGTATCCTCATGACATTGGACTATTTGTGATTTTTGTAAGATTGGCCAAAATGCCTGTGTAATCCAGGCATTTCATCCATTTATCTATATCCACTTGTTCGCA
This sequence comes from Atherinosoma microstoma, assembly GCA_037177055.1. NCBI lineage: Eukaryota > Metazoa > Chordata > Actinopteri > Atheriniformes > Atherinidae > Atherinosoma > Atherinosoma microstoma. Next base: position 14,183,137 of record JBBBVU010000021.1, on the reverse strand, counting down.
TCTGCCTCGGATGAAAGGAGGGGTACAACCAGGACAGGTTTCCAGTCCATCACAAGGTCAAACCAGCGTCAAACATCATGTATGCACACTTGCGCTCCAAGGGTCAATGTGGAATCACTAATTAACCAAATATGCTTGCTTTTGGATAGGAAGAAGTTCCCAGTTAAGATTTAGACCAGGACATTTCTTACTGTGAGGCAGCAGTGCTAATCACCACATCATGCAAACCTACTGATTTTAAGTAGGCTACCTATATGATAGATACAAAATAAACCTAGTACAGTTTTAAGCATTTCAGTCTCTGTTTTCTCTCCACTGCATCTTATGTGGCTACTATTCTGTAATTCTTGTCAAACATTTGGAAATAAATGAAGACTTGATTCATACATGAGAAACAGTTCCACAAAAGAACACATTTTTTATTATTAAATAGAGTTGTGGTTTGTTTCACTGCTTTTGGGTGTGTTAACACACTGGTGGAAACATGAAAGATCTGCTGCAAACGGTTAAGGAGCGTTCACTCTCCTGTATGTTGTGCATGTTTTTATTTGAGATGTTCTAATTTCTCAATTCTGAGATTTACCACCACACTGTGTGGATGGCTGGATGGATGAGGTGATCAGACATAAATGTCACTTTGCAGTTTACACAAAATTAAATCAAATTAAATGTACTTGTATCACACGTTTCAAAAACAAACCAAAGTTGAACAAAGTGCTGAACAATTTTCAAAAGTAAATGCAAGACCACAATAATAATATATTTACAAAAAAGAACCAGATGAAGAAAAGAAATAACAAAGAAGTTTTTTTTTGTTTTTTTTTAAAGATTAAGAGCACCCAAAGACTGAACATTTTTTAATTTAGCCTTGAAAATATCTATGGAAGCTGAGTCTTTGACTCATAGGAAGACTGTTTCAAAGATTTGGAGTTGCTACAGAAAAAGCACAATCACCTGTTCCTTTTAAAATTATCATATACAAATGTAATTGTAGATTTTTGCATCCTCAGCAGAACAATAATCCTGCAGTTACATTGTTTTATGATATGCAGCTTAATGTTTCTGTTTCTATATTGGGTGAAATGGGAAAAGACTGTAGTGATCATCAGTGAGTGAGTGTTTGAAAGAAAGAGCCATGTCCGTTCTTGGCAGCCAAATGAATGCCCACGTGAAAGACTCTGTGTGTATTTGTGGATCGTATTAAGGAGCCATTGTATATGATTCATGGTTTTTAGTGAGGACTAACTTGTATGTAATTAACAGCATATATGATGCTCAAGTGAGTCAGTCAGGCACTGATATTCAAAAGAAGCAGCTTTTATTTTATATTTCAAAGACTTTTGATTTTTGAAGTCTGACTGTATGTAGTTAATAATGAAAATGTATTAAACATACATACATAACACCTTGCTGTTTTGAATTGGATCCCCTTTTGCCTCCTGAACTGCCTTACATTGTCCTGACATAGATTCAACGTGTTGGAATGGTCAAGATTGTCAATATTGACATGATAACGTCACACAGTTGCTGAAGTTTGTCGGCTTCACATCCGTTATGCAAATCTCCTGTTCCACCACATCCAAAAGGTGCTCTGTTGGATTGAGATCTGGTGACTGTGGAGGCCATTGGAGTAAAATGAACTCATTGTCATGTTCTTCAGTAAACCTGACTACTGTAACGCTGTCCTAACAAGTCTCCCTAATAAAAAGTCCATCAGACAGCTGCACTTTGTGCAAAATGCTGCTGCTCGAGTCCTCACTAAGATCAAGAAAGTGCATCACATAACACCAGTCCTCAGATCTTTACACTAGCTTCCTGTCTGTCAAAAAATTATTTGAAAATCCTACTTTTAGTTTAAAATGCACTAAATGGTTTAGGGCCAAAATACATTCATTATGAAGCAACCAGATCCTTCATGTCATCAGGGTCAAGTCTACTTTCTGTTCCCAGAGTCAGAACTAAACACGGAGAGGCAACATTCAGTTTTTATGCTTAGAGCTGCATTAGAGCTGTAATCAGACTGTGATGCCTGTAAAGAATGACACCCTGTGTGATTATTTGTTAGCCAATCGGGCTGAAATTACTGAGAAAATAAAGACACATCAGATCAATTTTCAGAGAAGCAAAAAGTCCATAATACCTCAACTTATAAAAAAAACTAACAAAGAAAAAAACAACAACACAACAGTCTTGTTGGACTCAGCCTCATCACATTGCAGGTGTTTTTTTCATATTTGCAAAAGAAATATTACTTATCATACAGAGAACACACTGCCTCAACCAATATCCTGTTGTGGGTCAGTTAATTATTTTGATCTATTACAAATTTGAGTTTCGTGTCTCATTGTAGGAAAAGAAAAAAATTCTTTTAGATGCTGAATAAAGACATAGGTGTCATAACATTTGTTAGGTAGAAACTCAAAATCTGAAGCAGCATATGTATGCCAGCAGATTATGCTGTATACGCTGCAAGTGCTTTTATGTTTATGTTAAATTGTTTTAAATGACATGAACATTCTAGTATATATTGTCTTCTTTAGATTAACACAGAGTTAAATTAGTTTTATATGTTTTTGCTGTACACTGTAATTTTGATTTGGCTGTTGTACTTTGTAAAATCAGAGCCTATTCCAGTATTTGTATTTTTTAATTTTTTTTTAGCAGTGATACAAAATGTCCACTTGAGGGTGCAGCTGAAATGAATTTCATTGCTGACAGCTTTTCTTTCTCATTGTATTTGTAGAAACTTAGCATTTTATAATTCAGCATGGTCATGTTGTTCCGTGATTAAAAGTTTGTTTGTATGGAGCAAATATGATGCATAGATAACACGGCTTAGATAACTTGGTTTGACAGTATTTGCTGTCTGATGTCATCCTCTTATTCTCTCATTTACCACAAGCTACATAACAGAGTAGTTTATTTAGGAGTAAGCAGTAGATTACAATTTACAACACCTTGTCTTGCAAAATCCATGAGAGCACATATGTTGCAGACCTTTAAGTAATCTAACATCCAAGAAACAGAACATTTTCATGGGACTGCCATGTCAAAGGCATTACTTTTTGCTGGAGCTGTCATTTATAGATTTAAATAAGAATAGATCAGAATTGGCCTAAAATTGTAATTGGAAGGTCAGATTTCAAAATCAGGAACTAGAATTAGCCAAAGAAGAGTTTAGTCAAATTGCTGGTTGGAAGGCAATGCTTCTTTTTCTGATGTTTTTAAAAAGAAAAGACAAATATGGCCAAAACGTTGGCTTCAAATTAAATTCAAGCAGCTAAAATGTCACCGTGAATGTAGCCTGTGGGGAATGTTTTGTGAACACAGCCATTAAATGAAATGTACAACATGATAGCTATCTTGTTAAACCACTAAGTCTGTGTAATAAAGACAGTGGTTATTTACAGAAGCCAAATTCCATTTTGTGGGAGGAAATATTGATCAAGTAGGTGAAAAACTATTTAAGCATTCTAATAGACAGTATGTTGTTAATATAAGACTTACTGATCAGCCACAACATTAAAGCTTCTGCCTGTTACTGCAAAGAGCCTTTAAGGCATGGACTCCAAAACCTCTGACTGTGGAAAGAGTTTGGTAGCAAATCCTTTTTTAATGTTCCACAATCTATTCCTGAACCATTTTTGAAGGTTGTGCTTCCAAGCTGAGTCAGTGGCATCTGGGAATACCATTGTCATAAAGGAACATGTGGTGTGTAACATTGTAGGTTTCACAATGACATCTATATGACTACAGGAATTTCTATTCTAATGAATCATGCACACATGATTTTATCTAAAACTAAATATATCAGATCGGGCCATCTCCTCCATTCCAGGCACTAGGCCCCAGATGCATAGACAGAGGGCACATCAGGCGCATTAAAAAGTTTACGAACTCACAGCTTTAAAAGGCTCAGGCTCTGTCTGTTCAACCAAACTTTTTTAAATGAAACCCCTCAGGTCTTCAAATGCCCAGCTTCTCTTAGATGACAATTTTGGAGATAGTTTTTTCTACATGTACCACCTCTTTGACTACTCTTTTTTATGTGAGGAAATATAATTACTTCCACCTAATGGATTCTGCTGTATGAATCAAATGCGATCATTGACCCAACTTTGCATTTATGGACATTTTCATGCAGCAGAAACTTTGAATTTCTGAAGAGTCAACAGAATGTATTCAGTTAAACTATTTTTTTTCTATGCTGTATTTATGTGGTGAACGCATTGTTTGATTTTTTATTTTTACGTGATGTTCAGCCAAATATAACAAAGAAACTCCTCATCTGGCTGTGAAGATACTTGTGTAGAGCTGCAGATGTAAAGCTGTACAATTCAATACTTAGTGACATGTTTTTAATTTGCTGCAGGAAGGAAAAAAGTAAAAGAAAAAAAATCCTATTATCAAGTTACCAGTATGAGTTTTGTGGTTGATTTGCAAAACGCAGATGTTATGTAGGCCACAATTATATAAACTCTACATTCAGGCACCCCACATCCCCTCCCCTGTAAGTGTGCCACGGCGTCTACACAGGGACAAAACTGTCAGCTCCCAAAGAGCAAAGCTCCAGATAACTCAGACAACGGCTTCTCCTCTTGCTCTCTGAACTCTGGAGCTTCACCTTCAACTACTGTCGTAAGAGGAACGGGAGGGGGGAGGAAGTACAAGAGAAGAAGGGAGGAGATAATGGAGGTGGGGTGGAGGTGGGGGAGTGCCACATTAAAAGAGGAAGTTCATCCTCTGATAAACACATAGTGACACATCCCACTGGACCCGCTGTCTGAGATGGCAGCCAGTTCTAAATGTGAGCTCGTCTGAGCTGCAGCACTACAAGGAGAGAAACCGCATGGAATTCATGTTTTGTCCCTAGGTTGTTCGTTTGAGAGCGTTGGAGGATTTTAATGTGCCTCTCTGTACCTTACAGTTTCCATTCAAGGGGCTCTCCAGACGCAGTGCAGCTCTGCATAATCAAGACAGAGGGGACAGGATGAAACAAAGAGGAGATGTGTAAAGCATCATATACATATGGCTCTTTATATTGTACCCCTTTCAGGTAATCTTATGGGTGTTTTGGTTTAAGGTTTGATTTTTAGTTGTTACACACAAAGGAAACAGCCGCAGCTCAGCACTTCAAAGGGGCCCCTGCAATCCCACATAGACCACATTTCAGTGGAGCATGCTGTGCTGCGCTGCACTGTGCTACAGACAGACAAGAGCTGTTATGGAGACTATGGCTTCTCATTAAAAACACCACGGTTTCCTCCGCAGATTACAGTGCTATGGGAAAACTACATAGGGAAGACACCCTTGCCAAATCGAATGATGAAAGATACAGTGTTACATGATTGGAACTGTCAAATAAAGCATACAGTTGGAGGAGTCTCAAAACAAGTGTTTTCCCCCAAAAAATCTCAAAACATTTTTAATACAAATGATTGACAGTTTGTTTACAGAGAAATCAGAGTTTTCTTGATGTTAAGAGATGTTTAGCCTTTTTGTGAGGGCTGCTGCAGTTCAGCCTGTTGTGCCGTACACATGGTCAAAGCCTTTACATTGATCCAAATGGTATAAAGTCAACCTTTTTGTGTAGATTTTGGGACTTTTTTTTCTTTACTTACACTTAAATTTGTCCGACATATGAGTATTTATTTTCCTGCTACCAACTACATTATTTTACTGTTGGCAAATGGGTAGGCAGAAGATATAAAGGGCTTAATCAGTAAATTATCTCCATTTTTGGTGCACCTTAACTATTGCTTTTAAGGCCTGTACTTTCCATGTGATCTTGTGGTTTCATGGCTGTGTATCCTGATATAGTGTGTCTTGCATGTTCAGAACTTGTTTCAGTTACATTTTAATGGCATTCTTTACTTGAAATGTGTTTTCTAGCATTACTTCACGAGGGACATCAGACCTGGAATGATGAGGGAGTATATTGTAACGAGTGGTTCTCTGGAGAGTGGGGAGACATTTATTAGTGGAGCCAAGGGTGGTGCACTTTCATTTCCTGGTTTTAATGGAGATTCTCAGCATCCGCACATGGGTTCAAAATGCAGCTTTATCTAATGGTTTTATGCAGTTTTTGGATTACAGTACCAACAAAGAGGGTAATGAAATCCCTATCTTTCACTTGTTGGATGATTGTGTTTGTTGTCGCTTTGCTTAATAGTATAATTGGTAGTTTTTGTTGTTGTTTTGTTTTGTTTTTGTCATTTTGAATTAGCATTGAGGATTGTTGTGGACATGGTCACCTGAAGGGGCTCAATCAAGGAACAAAACAGGGAAAAATGACAGATGCTGGAAAGTGTCCAAATCCTCTTTATTAGATTTATTTGCGAGCAGGTTGCTAATCCAATTTTTTTAACCTGTTAGATATGTGAGCAGGGCATCGCTTCTGTAACTCAGGACTGTGTTGCATGAATAAATGAAAATCCTGTCCAGCCATGACATTAGTGATTTCCGTTTTGTTCTCTAAAGTCTAAAGCCAAATTTTTCTCATAATGTTTCTTGAAACTCTGTCACCCAGTGAGACTGACACACAGGATAAGGTGAGCAAAAAATGTTTTTACTAATAAAAAAAGTACTCTTGTAAAAAACACAGAGCCTTAAGAGTTCTTAAATATTTTATTTACCAAGACACCTGAGTAGAGGGCATCCCAGTTCAATGTTTTGTGATTTTTTTTTCTTTTTACTCTTGATTCAAGTGGGATTATCTATAAAACAAGCCAAAAGAATTATAGAAGTGGAACAAGTGTGAACCTGGTGACTGAGCAGAGCCCCATCGCTGCTTTACCGAGTGTGTCCTCTGGATGGCAGTATCAGGCTGTGTTACCAGCTGTCAGCCTTAGCTCTCTCATTAGTGAGGTTCTAGCAGGCCCCCTCCAACATGTCTCATAAATGTCAACACCAATACAGCAGGGGACAGTGGGCCTGGATGTAACAAACACGGACGCCATGAAAGTCCACTCTGTCTGTCAAATCAATCACACAGGCAAGCCACAAGCTACATATTCACACCTCACATGGAAACTTACCTGCAAGTTGGAATTTGGTTAGTTCAAGACATGAAGAATACATCCTTGTGGGGTTGTTAGGAATTATTTTAATCTTGAATCTAAAATGGAGTTTGCAATATTTGGTTTGCAGAACTTGGCAAGCTTTCTACATTTCTATAAGTGTTCATTTCTATGTGCTTTCAGAATTTCTCTTTATTCTCACCTTGCAGTTGCCAGTAAGTTCCCCTCACTATACCCTCCACGCTGCCCTTTCCTCTCCTTGTTCTTCCTTCTCTTTCTCTTCTTCTTTTTCTATTCTCTTCTTTTTTCCCATTATCAAGCCTCTGCTCACAGTCTTTTCTATTCTCTTTCAATCGGGCCACAGGAGCAGGTGGATTGGAGATAACTTGCACTGTGCTTTGTTTTCACCCCGACACTGTCATTAATCATTGCCCAAGCCACACTTCAACATATAATAATAAGGACTGGCTGCTGTGTGGGGGCTGCTGCCCAATTGCCTTTCATTGCGCGGATGCCAAATTGGAGGTGAACGGCCATACCCAGACACTACTCCCCTGTCCCCAGACTGTCTCATCATTTAGGTATTTATCCATCTCAGCCTTGTCTGTGGAGCTTCTCCATGCCCTCCCAAGAGGCCCAAGATTGTTAGGGGGAGGATCAGATTTGTTGCTCCGGCTTTTTGGCTTTGATTCTGTGCCTATAAGTTAGGGATTAGAAGCAAATTTCCCACAGGGCAGTGCTGGATTTGCTGGTGTTTAACTGTTTAACCTGTCTTAGTCTTGTGTGGCAAAGGGGTGTGAGCCATGGTGGGAGGGAGAGGAAGTAGGGTTTGAAGGGAGACCGGTCAACAGGGCAGAGAGACCCAGGCGGGTTAAACCAGATTCAGGGCTGCATTGATAAGGGAGGCTGACTTATCCATCATATTACTGGTGGAGTACAACAATGTATGTGTAAAAGAAAGGCAGAGAATGTAATAGAAGCTGTGCAGCCTCTCGGGTATCAAAGACTAACACACCTATATCATATTGGTCCTCCCTCACCACCTGGATTTATTATCTAATACACAACATCAGAAAATTTGTTGTTGCAGTATATTTTGCATGTGGTCTAGTAAGGTGTCACTTATGAGAACCTTAGATGTCTTAACAGAAAGCTGGTGCCTGGACCAAGTTAAACTTTTAATCTTTATGAAAATATTTTTTTTTAATCTTTTTGTCCTCTCTGAAAATGGTGTTTTTAGATTTTTATGTAAAATGTAATGCCCAGGCCATGTGCTGTAAAACATAACAACCTGAAACACCTAAAATAATAAAATCCACATACTTTTTTCCCTTTAGGCTACATGGAAGATGGATTATTATTGTTTATATGCAATTGACATAAAACTTCACAAAATATTGCATCACAATTGGCCCTAAACATACTGTAAATACAATTTCCAATATGATTCCAAAAAATTGAAAGGCCCATATTTTCAAGCTGTCTTTACCAGGCTGGTGCTTGGCTTGGCTCTTGTCTCAGGGTTTGTGGCCTGGACTCTGGGGGGCTGTCCTGTCAAATATGATCCATGTGGATAACAGTGATCTGAGGGGAAATTTGGAGCCTTGAGTGTGATGCACTCTTTGGGCCCTGCCATCTTACCTTTAACAAACAAGGATTAAATCTTAAGGTGTACATTTCTGGATGACATGATGTGCTATCAGACAGGTGAACATAAACAAAGGTTGGAAGATCAGCTGGGTATTGTTGCTACTTTCATCACACTGTTGCTATAAACGTAGCTCATTTTATATGGAAGTTATTCATACATCTCCCACTCTAACACTGTGTGTGTTTAGCTATCTTAGCTCACAGTTTTACTTGAACATGGTCTCATTTTGCACTTTGAGCCTCGGTCTATGCATATCTTGTGTATTTCTATATCATTTTGACATGTAGACAGTAAAGATCTCTGTGTCTCTTTTGGTGCTTTAGAAATATACTGCAAAACTGTATTGATCTTTAATTAAAGAAGCTCTTAACCTTGGCTGGGCAGAGGACCCTGAGGCCAGTGAGTTAATTAATGTACTAATAGTCATAATATTTGTGCTGTGCACGGGAGGTACATAAAAGATTATCTATTGTATGAGCAGTTCATCAGCCCAATGATGCTAGAGCCCCGTGCTGTGCGTATATCAATATTATGGGCAAAAATCTGCTATACAGACAGAAGACGAGAGAGACTCAGTCTTTTAATATCTCCCTCGGTTCATCAGTAGTTTAGCAAGGCCTCATTTTACCTCTCGGGATTCTTGTCTGATTGTAACCAGGCGGCATCGATGAGACTTTACAGGCGCTAATGCTTTGCTACCTTGACAACACACAGCAGCTCATAATCCCTCTAAAAGATCCACTTTTCTCCAGATGAGTCAGGGGTCCCACTCCACCATTTACCCCACACTCCCAAGGAGGGTGTCTCATCCATGGATCAAAACCTTATGCTACTGACCTTTCATTTGCTCCCACCAAACACCACCACCTCTCATAAACAGGTCCCACTGAGGGAAGCAGAGAGGGAGATGGGAAGAATGTGTGCGTGGGGGCCCAGACACTGTGATATCACTCTTTATAGCTTTATTGATTTCCTCTCAGGATGCAACTATTAACATTGAGCCGCTACGGTAGCTGCTGCTGTGTTGTTCTCTGCAGGTAAGACCATTGGCTCACACCCGGGCCTTGACGATTGTATATAAGCGGGGGAGAAAGTGGGTGGGGGGAAAGCACAAGGGGAGGCACATGCTTTTATAATTAAGGTCAGCTGGGATGCATTACAACATTTGGAGGTGTTAAAACGGGCCCTCCTCAGAGAGTATGTTGGCATTGCCCACGCTCATAAATTAGCCACGCTCCCTGCTGATGTTAGGAACAAGAGATGGGGGATAGGGGGTGGGGTGGGGATGGGGGTGGGGGGGGGTGGCAGTAGATTGCTGGATGTGGATATGAGTGGATTTGATTGTATTGGATTTTAATTTAATGTCTTTTTCCCCAAATCACTGATTTTTATGTGGGTGTGAAAGAGAAACATATGGACTGTGTTAACACTGAAGTCCAGTGAGGCTTTTTTTGTATACAGCATGTACATTTTTTGTTAATATTGTCTACAGATACTTTTTGATCTTCAAACGTATTGATTTAACAGTATCAAATATGGTAATATGCAATTTTAAATGGCACATTTGATTTAAAAACTATGGTTAGTGCTGCCAGTTGGACATTTCTCATATCAGTGTATGATAAAAACACCAATCCCAGCTTCTTATTACAATCTTTTGCAGAAATATATACAATCTATCATTATTCAGTGATAATAAATGATGTCTTATGTATTCCAGATTAAACATTTCAAAACCTTCCTAAAACATAATAGACTTATAGAATTAAATAATGTCCAGGTAAGTTAACAGACACTGTCAAAGAATGAACAAAGGTATGTGCAAGCTAAGTCTTTGACCAACAGTGTCTCCAATGAAGCGGGCAAAACAAAGCAGAACCCTTCAGATTCACAATGGGGACACTGTCAGCGAGGACAGGGCGGGGAGAGGGAACAAACAGAACACAAGAGTTTCACAAACAACCTGCCATAAGGCATTCAGCAGGACAGGTCTGACTGCGACACCCAGCTCACACCCTGCGCCAGGGGTGAAGTGGGGGTCATCTCTTTTATGCATAGAGGGAAGAGTATGACGGAAAGGTGGGCGGGAGAGAGACAAGGAGGAATTGTTAGGGCATCTTTATATAGCTCACTTCTGACATGTGAAAATCTATTGTCTGAAGTTTGATATATGAAATGTTATGAAGTGATGGAAATGAAATCAGAAAACATATTTAGGAGCAACAGTGTTTATGTGAAACACACTGTGTATGTATGCACTGAGGTAGTTTCTCATGGGGTATTCTCCTTTTAAGACTTAGGGGATAGTTTTACCCTGCAACACATCCATCTATTTGTTGTACAAATAGATGGATACACATAAAAATGTTCTGACGTTAAGGATACCAAATGATGAAGCATTAGGCATTAATTTGTGTAACAGTTCCGAGTTGTTTTTGCATTTTTAATTTCTAAATTCTCAACACACTTTCTTCTAGGTAGGGGAGAGTGGGGTAATTTGTGCCATGGGGCAAGTAGTTCCACCCCTCTTATCTAGAAAACCATAGAAGAAGTT
>JBBBVU010000021.1:14111495-14150865 GCA_037177055.1 Atherinosoma microstoma | reverse complement strand
TCTATCTATCTATCTATCTATCTATCTATCTATCTATCTATCTATCTATCTATATATATATATATATATATATATATGTATGTATAAATAACTTCTTTTTAAAAATAACGTTTTAGTTGTCAATGTTTGTGCTGGTGTTTGTTCTTTCTCCTTGTTGTTTTTTTTAATGAAAGTAGCATAACTACACAGCAGCAATGGAATCAGATTGCCCAGAAGAAACTTTTCAGTGTGACACATTTAATGCTTAACATGCTTCCAGAGAGAGTTCTTGAATGGGTAGCTTTTTGAAATGTGCCTGAGTGGCTCCCTACTGAGCGGTAAGCCAGGTCTTTGATGTATCGTGCTGTAATGTGGTTGTTATCCATAATCGGCTTGAATTCAGGCGGGCCACTGCTGAAAGAGGTACAGTGGTAGTGTGTTCTTGTGGTACATCAAAATGTGACTGTCTTCCCATAACAAAATATGCCACCTTGGCCCACTGTGACCACAGCTAAACAGCTTCAACATTCCTTTTGACTGAGCACTAAGTAAAATGCTATTGGTTTTATACTTAGCATAATGAGAAAGCACAATATAAGAAAGACAACATTGGATGTAATTTAAATCCTGTGGAGCAGTGCAATGATACTCAAATGGAGCGTCTTAATGCTTATGCAAATTTCCTGCCCATTGCTGATACCATAAGTTTAAACACAAAATAATCCTGATGCTATCACATTAAGCCGTGATTTGAAAGTGGGTGGGCAAACAAAAGTTTCTGATACACATCGGTGTAGGGTTTGCAAGGAATATGGAGATTATATTTTGCATTGCATGAATAACAATCAACAGTTGAGGGAACAAAGACGTGTTATGAAATATGAACCCTATTATGCACTAAAATGAGACCCCTAGTAATGGGATTTTAATGTTGCAGCACAAACCAGAGCATTCTCTGACAAACAACTAAGGAAGTGACTTAGTCTAGAAATCTCAACATGTAATAATCCAGGAGAATCATTATAGCTGTTGTTTTGCTGTCATACATCACACAAATAATATGAGTGCGCTACAAAATCAAAAGCCATAACACACATTTGTGCTCATCCATACGGTTCAACAGACACTAATCTGCATTACCTGTATTATGAATACTATAATACAGACCATTTCATGAGGCTGTTACAGCATCTAAAACAGTCTGATAGGCTGCCTAGAGAGAAATAAATAAAGTTAAGTACCCAGATTGTGGTTGCTCAAGAGATCTACAACATTATTACCATCTAGCCTGTGGTTAGAGTTTTAATTCAGGAGTGATAATTTGTTTATGCAGGCCTCCCCTGTTTCAAACTCTTTGTTGCACCACCAGTTTTTAATATAGTGTAAATTACCCACTGTGCTTGTTTATGCCACCTAGACAGGAATGAACATCAGCAACAAGCCATACTGAAATTTAAGATAAAACCAGAGATACAGGTAGACATATGAAGACAGGTCTGGTTGGAGACAGGCAAGCAGATAGGGGGAATGGATGACATAGTAGGCGTGGTTCGGGGGGGGGGGGTGTTTGTAAAGAAGAGTAATCAGACTGCAGAAAAGACCAAAATATAATATTGAATGCAGCTGACTCTCTGACATTAGCCAGACTATAATAGTTAGGTTTGAGGGGCCATCTTCATTGAGGCTCGCAAGAGTGAATGGAAGTGTTCTAGTTATGCATCATTACAGGGGGAAGAGCTGTCCACTTCCTGCTGGGAAGAGATGCCCTCTGCTTTCACATTAAGCGGAGTAGTTCACAAAATAACAGCATACCAAGCGTCGGTCCCCCTCTCTTTGACAGAGGGCTCATATGAAGAGCCTGTGGAAAAGGATACGCCTCCATTTAAACTTAAAAGCAGGCATCTAATTCACAGCTTACAAGAGAGAGTCATAATAACGCACAGTTAAAAAACAGCAGACGAGGAAAGGGTGTCAACAGGACATAAAAATGCGCAATTACATGGGTGAAACATGCAATTTGATATTTTTCAACTGAGAAATAGCATGCATGTAAGATTTTTATTTCAGTCATGAGATGAGACACAAATTGTGTGGAAAAAAACAAAAGAGAAAACAAACACAATTTGGTTTTCTTTTGACTGTGTGAGCGGGCACAAGGTTGCCCCTACGCATCATCAATCTGTATTGTGAAGAGCTCCTGAGGTTTTTTTCATCACAGTCTTATCCACTTCAGAGGTTCAACAGATTAGCGATCCACTGGGGTGCAATGGCTTTTCAGTGCTGTGCTTAACGTCCAATTTGAAGTGTCTAAGAGCATTCTTGTCATTAGTGTTTACTCGAGACTGTTTTTCAGAGAGCCCAGACTGAGTGTGACATTAAAGACAAATAAAACTCCATCAGCCGTGTTGATCTTTTCCAAGGCTCTGGAGAAACAGGCCCAACATTTTATCTTGGCAGACAGCAGCTTCAGAGGTTATAGATAGGCCAGCTTGCCAGCGCTATTATTTACCAATGGAGCAGAATGTCAGGCCTTCTATATACCTCTTTGCTTTTTTTCCCCCTCTTCTTTGTTTGCTCCCTGTCTTTGTGAAAGGGGGCACTTTATGGTGGTGAGTGGTGAGAGAAAATATTTCTATCTTGCCATCAATGGATCAATGGAGATGTGTTTACCTGTCCTGGGGCACAATGTTCACTTCATAATAATGGATATTAAACAGCTTGTTGACTGAGAGCTTTTGTCCTGGTCACTTGTCGATCCCTTAGACACCGCAGACCGGTGTAGGGACACACACTACTGCTGCGAGGTTAGCACTGACAGCTTCAGCACCAAGAGTGTGTCAAACTGTAGGCTAAGCTGGTCACGGACACCCCTCTCCCCTTGCTGGACAAAAAAAGGACGTGTCGGGTCAATGAGATTCCTAGTAATTAAACTGAAAGGGGTCATTTTCAGTTCAGACTTTGAAGTCTTTTATGTTTAAGTGGTAGGTTGGAAGGCATTCGCTGATCAGTCCAAGTGAGAGGACTTGCTGAAGTTTCTCAAAGGAGAGACTGGTTGGCATGGAATGCATATTTAAAACAGTACATAATCTGCACTATGGAAGATGTTTCATCTCTTTAAGGTGGAACTTTTGATTAATGATGCAGAAATGGTGATCAGAGCGTGGAGATTTCACTAGCCACCAATTACACCTCACATAAACTCAACTTAACAAATGTTAACCTGTAGGGGGAGTATTAAAATATAGCTAGAATCATGATCAGTGTCAGATACCTGCTGAACACTCCTGCAAGTCAGCTAAATCCACTAACCCCCTCCAGTTATAGAGCTCTGAATGAACCATCCCTTTGTTTTGAATCATGACTCTCTGTGCCTTCTCCATAATCCAAACTGTTCTTCACTGAGTAATAACTTTGTCTCATGTGGAGACGATTTTTAGTTGGTACCTCAATAAAATAGAGTGCTGTGCTCATTTTGTGGCTGTTGGAGTGCTTTGGTGAATGCAGAATCTGGCTTTTTCTAGCTACTGCAAAGTGGTATGATGGGAGCAGCAGTATGAAAAGGCTGGGTTTGTTTTACATAAAGGCTGCAGCCATCAGGGCTCAGCAGGACAGGCGGAAAGTGTCTCTCTGGACCTGATAAATCATGACCTGCATTCATTCATTCAGCACATTCAAACCCAGACACGCATTTCTCTCCCAGCCAGCTCTGCTGACTCCTCATTTCTGCTCCCGTTTAATATGTGACCTTATGCTACGATTTTAGTTTCTCTGAGAAGGTGAAGAAAAAGTAGAGACAGAGCAGCGAGAGACTACTTTTAGACTAGCAATAGAAAGCAAGACATTTAAAGTTATGTGTTTCACAAATCCACAGAAACTACTGGTGTATATTTTTCCTTTCTTTCAGGTGAATGCTTGCCACCCTTAAGGTTTAATGGAATTCATAGTAGTGAGTGACAGGTTTTGAATAGGCTTGAGAAAATGGGGAGGTAAAAGGGGCATTAGGCCGAGCTAAAGAGGTGGGGGTTGGCTAAAGACTGACACCATCTTCTGTCTGTGACACAAGCACACAAACACTCGAAGACACACACACTGATTTTCAATGAAGGGTCAAGGTACAATAATTTGAATACATCTGTTGTGCGCATGTGTGTGCATGTGTATGTATCTAATGGCCAAAAAACACTGTTCACTCTGTTTCATTGCCTGGGAAGATCCCCTGTGCCTTAGACAAAACACTTCATTTGGAGTGCTTACTGAAAAGAAAAGTATTTTGGAAAAGAATGAAATGTGTAAAATGAAATGTGTAAAATGAAATGTGTAAAATGAAATGTGTAAAATGAAATGTGCTCACTTTAAGAGCACACAGTTTTTTCTGTCTATGTACTGAGATTACATGAGTAAAGAGATCAGGGCAGGAGGACGTGATAGTTGCCGTTGGTTCAATGTTTACTGAGATGAGTTTACTTTCTTTACAACATTATCTAATTATTTAATCCAAGTTAGGGCACAGATGATTGCGACATGACAATCAGCCTAAAACTGCAGAAGTATAAATTATACAAATCTAGCAGTTACAGACATTTTCTAGGTGATGTTGCCTTTTTAAAAATCTGACATTTTTTGGGATAAAGTGAGTGACCATGATTGGGCCTTAAATAAACATGTAACAGTGTATATGCAAGTGTTGAGGACTGGCAGACGCCATTATTTCCCTCGCACCGAACAGACAGTACTCTGAGATAACCGAAGGCCTCCATTGTTATTAATTTGTTATTCCTTCTGTGTTTGGTTCCAGGTGGGATTATCATGTTGAACACACAGTCCAAATTCCACTGTAAACATTTACAATTAATCTTCGCTCTGCAACCCCCACACCCCTCCCCACCCTCTGCTCAAATTACTGTTTAACATAAAGCTGATCAAATTAAGTTGTTTGCACTGTCCAAATTCTGTTGTCAAGTTGTCTGGAAAGGCTACAGCATTAATTCAAACATGGACTGGCATTTTTTATTTTTTTTTGGTAACAATAACCAACCCTTTTCTTTTACCCTTATTTTGTCAAGCATCTCAGACATACTCAGTTGGAGTTCTGAACCAGAATATGTGCACAACAGAAAACAGCCGGTGTGATTTATACTAAAGTAATCCTTTAATTAATGTCTATACCATATTAAATAATTCAGTACAGCCAGTTAATGGCAAGCTAAGAAGAGATATCATGTTTTGCATAAAACCGTTAAAGCCACTGCTCCACACCATGACTGCCTAAGTCATTTTGATCACAATGACATATTCTCATCCAAGGTAATCCCCAATCTATTCTAGGAGCCAGGACAGAGAATGATCAGTCTGTAGTGTCTAGTCAATGTGTTTTTGGATTGGGTAGTCCCACATAAAGATGAATGGTTAGTTCAGCTGTCAATCAGAGCATTCGACACAACAAATATTCATTACATATTGCTAGGTTTTAGCCTATTGTTACATATTTTCAAATGATTATGTTGAAATATGTTTTTTCTTCCTGATTTTTAATGTAAGATCCCTCTCGTGGAACAAGTCGGATATAAAGTAAATAGATGCAATAATCGTGTCACATAATTCATCAAATAAACATGTGACAGACTGGTGAGATACAAATTGTAACTTCTGTGATAAATGTATAAATAGTGTAACAGAAACATAAAGAAAATCTATATTTGCAGTATTCTTGCCCGATTTTAAAACAGTCTTGTATGAAAAGCTGTCAGTTATCTGCATCTCCCCTGTGATGGCCTGAGGGACAATAAGAACACACGAAGACATCAGGAATCCAACTGACTAATGCCTGAAGTAGTAAATTTACTCAGCAGTCATTTTTCTGAGGATGACTGACAAAAACAAAGAATATATGGGCGGAGCTTCTTAAAAACCAGCTGACCTCCATCTGCATAATGAACCCTGTCATGTCACAATGAAAGTTTTGACAATGTTCAAAGAGAACATGATGGAAAGCAGTAAACCATGAATGCTGTTTGAAGATGCGTAATGCTCTCCTGGGAAAAGGCAGTCTTAGTGGCGGACCTTTCTCTGCTAACATCACTCAGAAGAACTCAAATTGGTCTGAATGTTTTGGTATTATCTTTATGTAAGTATGCATATGTGCGACATAATGAGCTCCAATTACGGTGTTCTTTCTTCCAATGTTGCATTGTTTGTTGCACGTTTATTTATTTACACATACAATCAGTGTATTTCTGTACTGAAATGTATGCACTGTATATAAAACTCAAATTCTTCCAAGTGGATCCTTATTTGCTACTTGAACATTTAAGTGTATGACAAAGGCAAACCCAACAAAATGGCTGATAATGGACATTGTGAGAGTAGTGGCTTGTTGACACTATTTGATATAAACTGTCAAGGCTGACAGTAACTGCACTGAGCCCCAAGTAAAACAAACTCCCTGGACCATAACTAAAGTCAGTTGGTTTATACCCCAACAAAACAGTGTGGCTGTTGAGAGAAAGACTTTGGATTCAAATGGATGACAAAGGAGAACATTTTTTTGTTGTTGTTGAGTCCTTAGAGGACAGAAAATTGTCAATGTCGGCCTCCATACAGAAAAAATACAAGTGGTGGTATGCATCTTTGTTAAAAGTTTATTTGGGAAATAAATTTGAATTTTCTGCAGTTAATATAAGCACTTTCTTCATAATTAATATAACATAAGAGTGTAGTGACTCTTGAGTCTGTGATGCAAGCATCCACTGACTAATGTGGTGGGCTTTTCCTGTGGCAATGGGTTACTACCTAATACAACTCGAACCCACTGCCTCCACTGTTCAGCTGTCCTTACGCTGAGTGGATTATATTTGTAAAAGATCAGTGAAGTGCAGCAGCTAACACTGACACAAAAAGGATCAGTTGACAGCCATGGAGAAAAAATTGAGGTACTGCCTTAGTCTTATAGTTAACTGCAAGAATGCTGCATGCGTCATGTTTACAACAATGTGTTAAGTTCTTTTGTTCTGTAGTCAAACTGCAGTGACTGTGTAACATTTAGGTTGATTTATTAGGAACTATGTTTTCACTTGTGTAGAATTGCATGAAATTAAGTATTGATATACTTTTATTATCCCTTAATGAGGGAATTTAAATCCAAATACATTGTAGCTTGGTGGGGAGTATTTAGTTTGTTGCACTTTGTAATTTGTGCCACTAGATGTCCCAGCATTTTCGGTACTAAACCTTTAAGAGCAGGTTTTGTGTTGTACACAATATTAGGTCAGGTAGTTTCAATGCTATGGCCAATCAATTAATGTTCCTTCCTTTCTTTTGAGCAGAGAGTTTGCAGTTGAAATGTCTGTGTCATCGAAAATTATAAGTTGTTTAACTCATGGGATGTCTTCACTTTCATCAGCATCAGTGTGCACCTGAAATTTGCAGTCAAACATGAACAGCCCCCAGGTAGTTTATGAGGTTTCCACATTTCTTCTGCGTTGCTACGTTTTTGTGGACTTGCATGTTGTTTACGACATAACTATGGCAGCTATGTGCAAAGGGTTTCAAGTGAACTCTTTAACACACTACTATAAATTCCCATTTTATGAAGGCTGTATTTCTGGATGAAAAGATGATATATTTTTAGGAGTGAAAAAGTGGAGCAATTTCTTTCCATAGTTCCAAAACTACATGCTTACCCAAGAGATTTTGAATATACTGATTTGCTGATCTGGCTCATGCAATTTTTTTGTAGCTTAAAGGTAAAGAATCTCAATCCTCAATGAATGAGTAAGAGCGGGGAAGGCCAAGAAGACAATGGATACAAGCCAGGGGACAGGGATCTCATATTTAGCTCGTGATTGCACTCAGGGAAGACAATAAGTAAGATTCATTAGGTCATTTTTTACTTGCGTCTGCCAAGAACTGGAATGAAATGTTAAATGTTTCATGGGCTAAGAAAAGGGCAGAATTTGTCTTTGTGTTTGCCATCAGAGAGAGATAGAGAAGAGGAAAAGTGAAGAGAGGGTATCTAATGGAAAGATATGAAACAATGAAAATAAGGAACAACAGAATGTGAGGGGAATGCTGTAAAAGCAAAAGCTAGTCTGTAGAGGAAGGAAATGTGGGGGAGAGTAGAGGGAGAGTAGGGAAGGGGGAGCAAAAAAAGGAGCGAGTATGGCTGGGTGTTTTGGGTTGTCTGATGGATGAGGGTGTAGTGGGGTTGGTGGGGGCGGTGTCTCCTGAATGATGATGGCCTAATATCATCATCCCCCTGTCAGGCCTAATAGGCTTTCCTTGGTAGAAATCACTCACATAGAGCCACCATAATGCCCAGGCCCCTGACAGCATCATCAATCCACTCAAGCCAAGCGAATGTCTCCAAACTAATAAGGAAATATATGGTTCAAGGAGATCTGAAAAATTAAACAGGTAGCTTATGAACAATTTGTTTCACAGGGATGTTTATTATAGCTATTGAATTTAGTAGTGAGTTGAGGTGTCTCTTGCTGGGACTTCTTGCTTTTGAGATTTTGGTTTGATATGCTGACATTGCAGGTTTATAAAATACCAAGTAAATCCTGCTGCCTGCAAATCCTCTACCAGCTCTTCTGGCATTGTCCTCCAGCGTTACCTAGCCCCACTTTCATCATTCATAAGCAAGTCAGAACATGTCCTTCATCTTTGTAAAACTATATTTTCCACTGTTGTTGAATTGAGAATATCCACAAACACAGAGGGTCATTGTCACTTGGAATAAAAATACATTTTTGAATCTTTATTCCCTGTTCTAACATTCAATTGTTCACATCTTCTAAAATATTCTAATTTTAGCAGTAGAGCTTTGGAGGAGTCACCCATTTCTGTTTTCCTCACAGCAAGTCTTCCTGCGGTACACCTGTCATTGTTTTCCCTAAATGCAATGGCTGATCACAGCTCTCTTTAAACACTGTTACTCTCCTCTTATCTCTTCCCATACCCTACCGATCTCGCCATCTCCAATCGCTGCTTTAATCATGTGACACCTTCTCAACAATCTCCCTCCTCCTCCCACCCACAAGAGAAAACTGCCGCCATCAATAACAGCAAGAACTTTTTCATGGTGTGCTCTTAAAAGCTCCCATCCCGTCAAAATGGTCAAATTTCATTATAGAATTTGTACTGCAAGAAGAAATTTCTTGCACATTAGGCAGTCATTGTTTTGGCCTCTCTTTCGAAGCTATACATACATTTCTAAGATGGCAAGAGCGCATTTACATCACCAGTCCTATGCTGTCTTTCTTATCCATATAAAGTAATTGGTTGAATATTTTTCACTCCTTGTGACAGTCAATGTTTGAAGTTGAAGATACAGGGATAAAGGGGCCCTCATACAAAAATACAAATATACACATACCAACTAATTTGATTAATGGTTTATGAATATTTCTATTGCAAAACTGATTTTCCTGCAGATACATGGCCGCTTTGTAGATTCATTGTTAACAAGTTCGCTGTTTTTTGATTAACATCTCAGATGAACCTCTGTGTATTCAGCTGCAGCTCAGTTGTGTTTAGCTTTAATCCTGACATACGTTCATCTGCAGCCATGTTGTCATAGTGCTTGTGGCAAAGAATCCACCCACAGTAAAGTCTATCCCCTTATCCACTTGTAGGTTGAACCTGCCACACGGAGAGTGTGTGTTAATAAGAGAGGGCTTGGTGAGGTGCGTTGTGAGGCCATTGTGGTCTCCACGCTCGATGGTTTTCTTTGTGCCATAAAAGCCTGGCGATACAGTAACAGCCAGGGGCAGAAAGGAGCTGTCTTTCGTCGAGACGGCTGGTAACACTTGTTTCACCCACCCTTCCAGGGGGCCGTGGAGAATAGAGGAGAGGCAGCTGGTAGACTTAACAGGAAATGCAGTGGTAACAGTGTCAACAGCTGCCCCCATGGCCATGCAAGCCAAACGGCTGGCAACAACAGGCTGTATGAAAAGCTACATGTTTGGATAGCTGCCGGGATTTGGTTCATACTGCATCTCTGTGTAATGCTGCAATACCAAATGAGGGCCTTTGTGTGTTTTCTCATTAGAGCTTTATAGTCTAAGCTTAGTCATTTCACAGGTGATGACAACATGGACGCCTGTGAATGTTGAGTAAACAAGGCAAAAACAACAGCTGAAGAGGAATAGACTACAGATGAAGAGAGGTGGAGTGCTTTGCTGCTTTTATGCACATAACGATCACTTTAGTCATTTAAAAAAAAATGTTGATAGTCAAGAGAACTGTTGTAAAAAAAAGTAAGTGAATCCTAAGAGAAAAGTTTTCTGACACAATTTTGCATAATGTGTGCTGCACAGTTTGTGGGAAATGAAGATAAGGGCACGGAAGCTCCCATTACCCATGGCTGTTCCAGTGACCTCAAACTTAGGTCAAGATGACCCCCTAAGGAGTCAATAAATCACAGTGTCACCTTTGCTGCCTGATCCCTCATTTCTATCAGTAACTTTGAGTGTCCTTAGCATTCTTTTACTTCCTTTGCTCTTTGCCTGACCCCCCATTCAAACAAACCGCCTGTCAGCACGGCAGCGACAGGTACGACAGCTCCAGCTCAATGTGAGGAGTGATTTCCCCCGAAAAGTAACACTCTCCCTGTCCTCGACTCTCTGTCTCCAGCCCCTGCCTCCACCTCCTTTTTCTCATAAGAACAACTTGAGCCGCACGCTTGCTGTCTGTTCTTTTCTCTACATCATAACGTGGTTTGTAATTATCTC
The DNA here is from genome assembly GCA_037177055.1 of Atherinosoma microstoma. NCBI lineage: Eukaryota > Metazoa > Chordata > Actinopteri > Atheriniformes > Atherinidae > Atherinosoma > Atherinosoma microstoma. The sequence continues at coordinate 14,140,153 of JBBBVU010000021.1, read as the reverse complement.
GTAAGCTATTTGAAGATGGAATTTGTTTTTAGTCTGTATCCAAATTCCATATGAGAGTTATCAAATAAGGAACATTGAGGACAGCAGTGTAAATTTCAGCCCACAATATCAGAGTCTTTATTTAAGTCTTACTTACATCCAATTTGCTGGGAGCTTAAATTCACCCTCACAGGATCATTGTTGGACATACACTTTTGAATCTTGTGGTATTATCTACCATTTGCTAACTTTAATACCTTACCGGGATTGCTCTGTATTAGAGCTTAGTCTGTGTCGGACTTGAAGATTTGGAGCTCCTTTTATGTACAATTCATTACTTTAATATGAGAGACTCATTGGGGTCATCTTGGAATGGATGTAGCCATTAGTTTACATTCTTCGTCATCATTAGATGAATAAATATCAACGAGATTACCTCATAAGCCTCGGGAAGATCCACCCCACGACCCCACCGCTACCAAGCCTTCAGACATGGAAGAAGTATTAATGGGCTATTTCAGTTTCCATGTAAAACCCTAGCTGTGAAATAGTCTCTATTTTTGCGCCTGGGTGAATTATCCAAAATCTCTTTCATGTTGCAAGAGAGACCAAGGCGCTTTCTTGTTGGGAGCAAAACATGGCTGTGATAATAGGAAAGAGGAAGGCCAACAGACAGTGGAATCTGCTTTCAGTGACCTTAAATACCTTATCTGCACCTTTGAAGCCAGAATGAGGTGATTGGCAGGTCAATTTGTGATAGTATCGGTCCATGTACTTGGCACTTAATGCTCTTTGCTTCAGATAAGTCTGCTTAATATGAAAGCTGTCATAATTCATCCGCTTTTTCAGAAATGTACATTTTCTTGTGGAATCATCAATCCGGTCACCTGTCAGAAAAGACGTGTTAGGATTCCCATCCCGCTATCCACCCTTCTGTGATTTCACTTTATGGAGATTATCCCACACTATGCAGCAGTTAGGATTATAACCCTCTGGTATGTTAAATCAAAGTTAGTTTTTCCCTCCCGTGTTAAAAAAGATAGGGAGAGCGAGCAAGACACCCCGACCTGTCATTTTGATGTTTTCACTGTGTCCGCTCTTTGTCCAGTCTGCTGTCAAACCCATCATGGTCCCATCCCCTCTCAGTTGGTAGTTTCCTGTGTAAATTAACAGACTCAGTGGTGAACTAGATTCCAATTTTGAAGGAAAGTAGAGTGTGCAAATTAGCCATGTTTTTTAATTAAGCCCAGTGCTCATTGCGAAGGCACAGGGGCCACTGTTGTGGATGGGGCAGGTGCAAATTTATTCTCTGGGGAAATGCTGCAATGTATGTCCTCCAGCCGAGTCCCATCCTCAGCCTAATCAGTCCACAGCTTGAGAAATGTCCACATTTTGTCACTCTCTTGCTGGGAGACACTGCTGAGAGCGGTCAGAAATTATTCATTATTTGAGGGCTTCATTTGTAACATTTCCATTAAAGGTTGTCACCATGCAGATCAACTCAACATTTGAATTTTGATAATTATAGTTGGTGGACAAATGTATCTCAACCTCTTTGAGTTTCCTTATCTCTGTGGAGACCCCTTTTGGTGTGGCAGCAAGAGTCCTCCGTCTTGTCACCTTCTGTCAGGTCTCTCTCAGGGATGCTGCCGCAGGATGCTGTCAGAGTTTCCCAGTGGAGCATGGTATGCTGGGAATACTGTCACTTTTTTCTGTCTTCTTTTATGGCATTATGTTTAACTTGAAGAAATGAAGATATTAGCTGTCAATCCCCTCCCCCCCTAAAAACAAGATTAGAAAAAAGTAAAGCCTTTTGGGAACCTTTGGGTTTCTGGCTTTGAGTTGAATAAAAACACTCTTTTCAGAAGATGAGTTATTATTCTTTTTTTTACAATTTTTCAAGCATCACAAATATTAGATGATTAGCAATCAATCAAAAGTAAAAATGAAACATCACTTTTAAAATATCCTGCTTTTAAAATCATATTGATATCAAATGAACTATTTGAAGTACATCTAATTACAATGGGTGGCCTTGTGTTTGGGTTTTTACACGTTTCTCTGTGGAGGCTTGAATAAGATGAAGAGTAGCCACAAATAATGAGCTGTCTTTAATCATGGTAGATGGACTTTGATATGCTTCACATGGCATTTGCAGGATAGAGAAAAAGGGGAATGTCTAATTACTGGACAACAGAAAAATCGCACAGCTTCCTGTCCATCGGAACTGATGCAGAGTCCTAACCAACCTTGACGGGAAGTGACAACAAAGAGTTTCTCTGTTTTAAGCACTGCAAATTACAGGCAACAAAATTAAAAATGTCATAATTAGAGGATGTAAATGAATCAATATTTTTCTGTTTGAAATGAAAGCAAAGTAACCCTTATTAGAGTTTTTGTCTTTCTTGTATGAAATATGGATACTACCAATGCTGATAAGACTATACTGCTTATTCTTGACAGCACTGTACATTCACTTTAGAAAAGTTTTCAAAATGCTACTCTTGACAGCTTTGTGTGAGCATTTCCAATACTTATCAGTGATACAATGTTCACTCTGACAGAATACAGATGAAACAGTGAACATCAAAATGAAAATCCATCAAAAATGTGTTAACGTTGACTTTAACTCAAATCAGCCTTTGACTAAAACTGACAGGATGGGAATCTTGTAAAATAAAAAAGCAGCAAAAAAACAGTGAATATATTTTTGAATTGGAAACGTAAAAACAAAGCACTTACTCTTTCAGTGTCTGAAACAATAATTTCAGATGACATCTCAAAATGAAAAAAACAAAACAAAACAAACAAAACTAAAACATAACTCACATAGAACCTGTGAGGTTTTTGAAACTTGGTAACTTAAAGGAAATCCAAATTGTCATCAGGCCACAATGATGTATGCATTTGTGTAGAAAAATAATCCTGACGGCGAGATCATCTTTCTTCATTCCACTGTGTACAGTGCATTCCTTTAAGCTTAAACAGCTGTCTTAGATAAATCTTGCAGTCCTTCTACTATCATCCTTGTCTATATCCATAAGCAGCAAAAAAAAAAGGGGGAAAAAAAAGATTTGTCCCATAACCTTGTGTGATCATTTGCATCTAAAACGATATTCGACATTTGTTATTCCATCAATCAATACCATCTCTCCTATTCTCTGCGTGCATAATCTCAGAGCCTGCATGCAAAACGCTTAACAATAACATGTATGTTATACAAGAGGCCATATATCATCCCTGGACGCATTTACATCCTGTTAACAATTTCTCAGGGCAGATTAGAGGGCGCTGAGACAGCAGCCCAGATCCCATGAGAGGAGGGCTTTGGTAGCTGATAAGGCCAGCCATAGGAAGGCAGGATTAATACATATGACCAGGACACATGGAGGCTCTGATTATTCCAGTAGAAAAACGGCCCTATCCCATCGGCCCCTGTGTGATTAAATACAGCCTGAGTGCGGACAGGGAGGCAAAGGGATAGGGAGATAACCGATTTTATTTATGCAAGCCGGTTAGCCTGGCAGATCACGTCTGAGAATTGTTCACGCTACAGGGGTGAAGAATCTCACCGGGGGGCTCACCCCCAATCACACACAGGACTGCTTTAGCTGTCATTTCTACACCTCACTTTCTTCCCTCTGTCAAATGGAAATCAATCGTTCCCAAAATATTTAATGTCAAGGATTTAGAATTGAAATATGTAATAAAGCAGAGCTTCTTTTTATTTGTACTTCTTATGCTATGATATCAGATTATTTTTGCTTCAGCAAAGTTTCAGTTCATTTGTATGCTTTGTGCTTTGGATAGCAAACCATAGAACATGTTATTTTCTCTGATGATTAACATTCCCTAGTTATTTTGCCAATTTGCACACTTGGCTGTTTTAATGTCACTACACAATTAAAAATGCCCTTAAAAAATTAAATGTCTTGTTGACCAAGAGCTTTAAACACAAATGTTAACATTATATTTCTTGAGCCGAATAAAACTATTAAAATGTTATATTAAGTTAAAACAATCTCCAGATATTTGATTTAATAAATTCTTCTAATCAATTTTCAAAGTGGCAGATTGATTTTCATGTGATTACTTAATCCACTAGCTGTTGCAGCTCTAGTCACAAGAATCCTTACACAATGCCAAGAAACTTCCATAGGGACCTCAGAAAATAAAGATGTCAATTTTTTTTGTTTTGAAATGTGTTGCAACACCCACGCTGCAAAGCCAGAAGCAGTTCAGCCTGATTGAATAAACTACTGTTCAAATGTATCCAAATTCCCTCTCCAAAAAAACAGAACAGAAATATTTTCCCACAAGTGCAACTTCTACAGCTGCATCCTCTACAAAGACTTCAGAAAGTCTTAGCATTGTTCCAGGTCATATTAGTTCCTGTATACAAGACTTTTGTGTGCTGGGATTACCTAATTAACTTCTTCAAAAACCTGTACTCATTACAGATTGAATTCCTTTTGGTAGTTAGAGGGTGCTTAATTAATTAATTGTGTTAATGACCCATTAATGGTGGTGCACGAGGAGTTCTAATGAGGCCCCTTAATTAAATATTATCTCACTGTTTAATCAATGCATTTAATTATTCACAAGATATTTTCTGCAGAATCAATTTGGTCCTGGGTTGCTGGAGCAAACTGCTGATTGTGTGCTCCCTCACTGATTCATCGCTGAATTGGTCATTCAACTCAAAAATCCTCTTTTAATCATGGGGAGTATAAGCCATTTGGCTCAGATCCACATGTTTTCATGTGAGAGAGTAATTCTGATCATTTTGATATCAATTTCAATTGGCCCTGGGTCACAGTTTACATCTGTTTGAAAGACATGTTTTAATTAGGGATATGAGATGTTGCAATTATATTGCCATGGTCACAGTGTGGCCCTGGCCATTAACAGAGATAAGTGGTAGAATTTCATGTTTTGATATATTATTGAGCAATCTACCTGTTATTCTGTCATTATTCAGTATGCAGTGTTAGGCCACTGACAGGCTGCCTTTTTGCATTTTCTCTGACCTCCACAGCATACCTCCACAAAACTTTGTCCTAGTTTATAGTTAAATCAGGAACAAATGCCTGTGGTCTGCCAGCATTTTCACTACATTACGCCGCTTTTAGGCGGAAACACATCTGTGAAAGAGCAAGCTTTTTTCTAAATGCTATCACCAAGTTTCTCTTCATCTCGAGTCCCTGAACCTATGCTCTTCCTTTCTTTCCTCCCCCACCCCTTCTTCTACAGAGCAAACTGGAAGACCTCAGTCATCATCCTCATTTTAACTCAAATTTGGTGGGATCAAAGGTGGCCAGCTGGGCGGGGGTGGGGAGCAGATGGTTGCATGCTCAGGGGGACCATGCAAAGGCCCTTCAGGTTTTAACACCTCCTCTCCCCTGGGTGCCTGGGTGGGGGGGATCCGGCTCGGGGAGCCTACCTGAGCTCAGTGGCATGACCAGCAGGCTTCCACTGCACCACCCCCTGCTTTGCTCACATATGGCGCCAGCCATGGGGTCCTTGAGCTGGGGTTCTGTCCTGAGGAAAATAAACTGTGGAAGGGCAGGGGAAGGTAAGCCTCACTCATTAGGATGAGTGCATCAAAATGAATCCATTCATTAACAAAACCAAAGTGGATTTTTTGGGGATAAGACTACAACTAAAGTTGCATGTTTTTCATAAAAAAATAATTGTGAAATTTTTATGAATACACATAAAAGGCAGTTGATGGACTTTTCATGGTTTTCAGATGTTGTACCTGTATCTCTTACCTCTGGTAACCCACTGTTTTGGGGTCTGTACTGGCCTGGCAATGGCTGTTTGCAGAGACTGCAGGTGTTGTTGTAGATTAATCCCTTGCCAAATCAGCTCCATCTCAGCAATCTCAAAGTTCCAGGAAAATAGCCTGCTGGGAACGTGGAGTGGTACTTGTGGTCTGGGATTATGACTTGTTGACCTTGAGAACACTAATGTAGCCTCTTGAATTGAATTTGCAGAGGGAATAAGTTGTATGCAGGGAGTGGGGTGGATTCATCCACCAACCAATGTTTTTTTGGGGATAACTATTTTTCCATAAATCCATCTTAAGTAGTCACATTCTCCTTGTGGCTAATAGGATCATGATGGGAATAATCTTTACAAATCTGACAGAAAAAAAAAGAATGTCCTGGCCTTCAACTTCTTCCTCTCGGTAAATGAGCAATTTCAAGAGTCTTTCCTGTGGGACGAGGGGGGAAAAGACTCATACTGGCAACGAGACAAGAAAGTAAAAGGAAAAACAGCCTAATTTTCTCAAGAGATGGTTTGGCCATTATTACTAAAGCCCTAAAAGTTATATTTTATTTAAGCGTATTACCTGCAAATGTAAGTGATTAGTACAGTAGCGCTGTTTAAAAATAAGATAAAAGTATCCTTGGTCAATGCTTCAAAATAGAGTAAATGCATAATTTAACTTTTGTTTTATTTTTTAATATTTCTGAAAGCAACTATTGAAGATAAGTTTGTTTTAACTCGATAGGTTTATGGTAAATTATTCTACAAAAAATACAAGAGATCCACACTGGTCCTGGTCAAAATAAAACTTATTTCCTTTTCATACTGACTGAAACTGAAATGGCACCTGATCAGATATTCTGTTTTCCATTCTCATTGTGTTACTTCACCCAGCTTTACACAGCACCATAACAGTCTTGGAAATACACAGTATGACTAAGCAAACCTCTTATTGTCATATCTCTGCTCTAACAACACTCAGATATGTTTCTGCTCCGTGCTTACTCATCTGGTCTAATGTAGGAGCACATATCACAGAAATAGCACAAGGGAGAAATCTCTAGGTTTTTGCTGATCTTTAGGGATTTTCTCACTTATTGCTTAGATTCATCCGAGTAATTTAGGGTACATTTGTAAATTAGGGCTGCAACTAACAGCAATTTTTATTAAAGGTTGATCGGAAGATGATTTTAATGAATAATCACATTTTAAAGCTTCTGTGGGAAATTAGATTATTTTCTGTAGTATTGCCATTTGTTGTCACATGCTAGACTATAATCCTACATAACAGAGCGATTAATGAGCAAATGGCAAGACTTTTACTCTTTTTTTTTTTTTTTTTACAATGTTTAATCATTTATGCTTCATTCCAAAGAAAATGATTGTATATGTTGTAACTGAGATCTACATTTTAACAATTAGCTGCTTGGCCCATTGCATCCTGGGACAAAGGTGCCATCCAGAACCCATTTATCTTACAGCATTACAGTAAGAGTAAGGATCTGATTTAACTGGCATGTGTGTATGTGCGTGTGTATGTTTTTTTTCTATGCCTTTTGTCTGTGTGCCTGTGTGTGGATGTGTAGGGTCTGTGACTGACCCATTGTGGCCAGACACCTGCCCACAGGCTCCTTGTCTGACTGATGAATCAGTGTCTTCAAGGTGTCTTTGAAGAAGTCTATTGTATGCCTTTGTTCTGCAGTCTTGGGCGTCCTGTCCTGTGTCTCCCTCTGCACTCTAAAGAGAAAATAAATCCACTGCTGACACTGGCACAATGAATTGCCTGGGCAACTGTCCCATCAACCATTTCTTCCAGTTTAGAAGAGAAGGAGAAAAGGAAAACTGATGCTGGATCAAACACATGAGCATCTCTTCTCCATTTACACATCTTTGCTTTGCTACAAACAGTAAATAAAAATTTAAAATAAAAACAATAACATAAAACTCCCTCCATAAAAAAAAAAAAAAAAACTTTTTTTGATTCAGCTTTCTCTTTATTCACTTGATTTGATTTTTCACTTATTTGTGATGTCACACCTGCTATCATTCTTGTGCTGCATGGTCTGTCAGGGCAGATTAGATGCAGAGGCTTGTGTCTTGACAGCCATCGTACAGTATCAATATTGTGACGGCTGAGGAGCCACCCGTCCTCACATCTCTGCAGAGTGCAAAGACAATTGAAAAGAAGAAGCGTCACAAACCTGACACCCGAGTCACTTCAAGGAATCCCTTTCAAGAAGAAATAAAACCTCACCTGACAAAGCAAAGCTAGCCCAGGACAAGAGTAAATAGCATCAAACAGCAAGGGTATTTCCACTTTTAACAAAAGGAAGCACACCGTCTAGAATCAATTAAGGTTCAGGAAGTAAAATAGATTATTTCTAAAAAGTTGCGCTCTGCAACAAGAATTTTTGATCCTTTTTGAACCTTTGATTTTTGATGTGTTTTTCTGGGAACAAAAAAAGAGACAACGATAATTTTGCTTAAGTTAGAAAAACAAAATATGCAGAGAACTGGAAATCACATTGCATGGTTGAGCTGGTTTCTGTGACAAACAGGCACATTATTGAAACGAGGCATTTCATATACTGTATAGGCTAATGCATGTTGGTGCATTTTTCTAATTTTCTCACATCAGGCTCACTGCTTTGGATTTCTTATACAATATCTGCCACTGACATTTTTCAAAGTTTGACAAAATGTAATGATTTCCTCTAATATAGTACTACACATTAACCCCAATTACTCTACAAGGAGGCTATCAAAATGACTCTTTTTTCTCCAGTGTTCTAATAATTCCAGCTGGTTTCCTCATCAGCCACTTTAATCTGGGTGAGTTGGAATGGGATGTAAGCCAAATGAAAAATGTAACATGAGCTTAATCACACTCAGTACAGTCTCCATGCATGTCATTTGTCCATTTTCTGCTTTCTTTTCTTACTTTGCACATGCTCCTACTTTGCTAAATGTGTCATTAAAAGTTGGACATATTCTATGCAGCAGATTAGTTGAGTCTGTGACCCAGTGACTTCTGGGAATTACATTTACTTTGCCAAAAACATGGAGAAAAAGAGAACTGTCATGCATCTTTTACAATTTATGGCCCATGGTTTTAACCAAATTTTACAGAAGACATGCAACTGACATTTCATTTAGACCTACTGGCAACTCCGACTCTATTAGTCTGCAGACTTCACAAGGCAGGGAGCGATGCATTTAAGGTCTCTGCAAAAAAGTCCAGAAGTAATAAAACAACCAAAAACTGAATGAAACTGAAAAAACAGGGGGGAAAAAAAGAAAAATCCCAGGGTGATTACAAGATCAGCATGCCATGGTACAATTACTATCACTTTGAATTTGAAATGGCCATTTAAAGGGCAGTAGAGCATCCTGGAAAATTAAACTGGAGCCTAATTAGCACACTCCAACCTGACAACGGAGCAGCTTTCAGCCTGGCTGAGCAAAGCAGTCAAGCAAGAGGAAGTGACTGACTGAAGGACCACAGAGGCCCTGCCGCTCTTGCTCTGAACCTATCACACACCCAACTGTGAGGCACACTCATGCACACACACAAACACACACTGCATAAGCATTCCCTAATTTCAGAACAATGTCTTGTGATTCTTTTTCCAAAACAAGTTATTTTTTATTATCCAGGAGATTGGGGACAAAATGTTTCTCATTCACAGCCTGTTGTGGCTGCAGTATAGAACTTTATATTTAGGATGAATTAAACTAAAACCAAAGGAACATTACTTTTAACCCTACAGAGACCAACCCAACAGACCAAACCTAAAAGATAACACATTAAAAGAAAGACTTTGTTGAGTAAACTTAATGAAACTGGAAAAGAGTTTACTTCTTTGCTTTAATGTTTCGGTATGATGATGTAAAAGGTCCTCTAGTCACATTTTCAGATGTGCATCAAAAATTTATATTCAAGTCTATAGGGTGAAAGGGTTTTTGTAGACATGAACTTGCTGCAAAAATAAAAGCTACATTGACACTGAAATATAGGAAGTCCCAAAAGTCATCCAAGATTACAGAGCATTGGTCACATTTAGGAACAAGTTAATAAGTGATGTGATGTTTTATCAGTACAACTTTCCCTTGTTGTCATGTTAACCCTTGAAGATTGGACTCTTGTAGCCTTTTTGCCATGGCCAAAACACGTATTAACAGTCTGTAACATCTGGCTCTGGCATTATCAACTCCAGCTTAGCTTGGTATCAGTGTGAACACAAGACCAGAGTGTACTGTACTAAATGTTAATAGATTGAAGCTTATCCTCTGTACAGCTGTGTGTGCTGACATTCGTAGTCCACTCAAAAGTAGTAAACTGTCCTAATTATCTCTGAGTTTTGATGGTTAGAAGAATAGCCAGCAGAATACAGTTTAATACCAGCCTTCATGTTGTTACATTGACAAACCTGTCCTCTGGGAGGTTGGGGTTTACTGAGCCAGTAACTTTTAAGTACTGATGATAAAACTTATCCTGTATGCAAGAGGACAAGCATAAAAAACCCCAACTAAAATAAACACAATTAATAGAAGTATTTATGTCACAATCTTTTCTGTTTTTGGGATATGATGACATTTTATTTTCATTCACCATGTATTGGACAGTTATTTCTAACTTGTAAATATTTCATAATTTTATGGCATGTACAATAGCAAACTATTTCTATCTTTTGCTCAAACATTACCTCTGCCTTGTGTCAGTGAGTGGCAGTTGGGTCAGGCCGTGAACACCCCCCCTCTACTCACAGTTAAATTAACTCTGTCTCCAGTTGGGTGTTGTGCTAAATGTCAAGAACAGCTTTAATCCTGTCTTGTAGCTTGGTTTGCTGCTCAGCACCAGCCTACCTGTCCTGTCCAGACCAATCTACCTACTGTGTACAAACCAAACTCAACCCTGCTGAAGGCACTCCTGCATGGAGAGAGGGCCAACTACCTCACCTGGAAACTTTGCAGATCAACTGGAGTTTCTTTTTTTTTCTTTTAGTCACACTAACAGAGGTTGCAGGAGAAGAGTTTTCTTTTTCAACTTTTTCAACAACTTTTGACGGTGAAAGTGGGTGAAAAGTGGCATGGCAAAATCCTGCCGGAGGGATGGAAAACTGCTGAGGGGAGGTGAAACAAGACACTGTCAAGACAGCTCTGTCTCTGTGTGCGTATGTGTGAGTGTTTTCTACTTCTGTCTTTCTTGTGCCCTGGGGTCTTAACTGAGGTCTGGCCAAAGACAAGGAGAGCCCCATGGCTATATCTGCCACAGCACACAACTGGTCAACTTTAAGTAAAAAACTTTGCTCAGTGCAGCTGAGTTGAATAGGTGTTACCTCGCTAATTACAAAACAACATGTGAAACAATTTTGTCAAGCAAAGAAAAAAACAAGTAATACATCTGTAGAACGTCATGTTGTTACTTAATGCACTATTCCCTGTATTGATTGCGGATTGAGATGGTTTCCTCAGGGCAGATCAATTCCAGAGACCAACACGACCTCTCCATACCACAGTCATGGAGCACCGGCATTGTCTGAAGGCACAGCTAATTTGATTTGAGACAAATGTGGGGCTCAATCACTGTCTATTAGCTTAGATTTAATTAACCCAAATTGTGTTATTGTGTTTGATGACAAAAGGATTTCTATGTGGGAACCTCATTGTCAGGTCATTGTTCTCTTGTCTCATTTAGTTCAGTCAAAGGTTGACAAAGCAAGACCAGCTGCCAATATAGACTACAGCAAGGAGAAAGAGGTCTTACATTACAGTTAATGGAGGGTGCGTAGCTGAACAGAGAAAATGTACAGTGCTAAATGATTAATAGGGTTGTATTTTAGAGTACTTTTCTCCCTTAATCTGACAATAAGGCAATGACCCCAGAAAAGTTATGTTGAATTTGGTTTAAAAAAAAAGATACATATCAAACTAAAAAAGAAACAAGACATTGTCCATTTTGCCTCACATTACTACTTTTTAAAACTTTTCCAGTTTCTTTTCAGTGTTGGGAGTAATAAGACGAAATATTTAGCAGTTTTTACTGTACTGGCTGACATCACCATCCAATATTTTAAATCAGCTCTCTGGTGCAAGTCAAATTAATAAGAGAAACTCTGACACATAAAGAATTAAAAGTGCAAATCAATCACCTACAGACAAAATGACATAAATACCATTAAATTCCATAAGATCTTATTTCACCTCACTCTGTTCTTAATGCCTTTCTTTCATTGGAGTGACATGATATTTTTTTCTCACTGTGACACATGCTGTAATTGACAAAGCCTGGCTACACTTTGCCAGAGAGCATTGAGCTGCTGTCTGGTTGAAGAATACAAATTCATCCTGAAACTGGAGGTGTTCAACAAGAGTGCTGCCAATTATGTGAAGCCCTGTAAATGATAACTCTGTGGCCTACCCAAGCATAAAACAAGGAGATGAAGATGAATCTTGCTCTTCCCCATCATTTCATCCCATGTAATTGACAAGCTCTCACTCGCTGTTAAATTCAGAAGATTACAAATATGAACTGAATCTTGAGTACCGCTTTTCTGTGCTCTAATCATATGCAGAACCACTTGCAAATTAATCTACATATTTTAATAAGGTGCCAGTACCAGGGAAGGTGCGTGCAGACATTTAACGGATTATCATCCGCTGTCCCCCGAGTTCTGAAATTGAATAAATATCTTTCATACATAAATACTTGGGAACCTCGGCTGATAGTCAGGAGCTTTTCTCTTTGCATCTTGCTCATTTTTATCTCTCTTTGCTCTCAAAGATGAACATGTGGACTAGACTTTCAGAGGGTTTTACTTCACATGTGGACCATAGTCTTACACTCAGGCCGATTAAGAGTCCCAAGAACTTATTGAACAGAGAGGATGTAATTTTCTGGCTCTGCTAATACCAGCAGCTCCTTGGGTTCTTACTTCAGTGTAATCTTTATGAGAACAGGAGTGTAATATGAAGGCTTTTATAAAGTATTAAACCTGCTTTGGAGATGAGGAGGCCTTTTGAGTTTAAAAATAGCCATGACTAAAATACTACTATAAGTTAACAAAGTTAAAATGCAAACTGAAAACTTGCTGAAGTTGGCTAATACACAGAAATAACAAAGCATATAACAGACCAACCAATCCAACACTGCATAGCCTACATTTTGCCTGGTTTAGGTATGAAAACTGTACGCCATTTTTCAACCTCAGTAGAGTGGACAGTAGAGTTAAAAATACATGTTTGATATGTAAGTAGCATTTGTAAGTCTGTTTTAATCCAAATCATGATCTTTATCTCCACCTTACTAAACTAAGTAGTGCTCTACATCAAACAAAAGACTAATAGCAAAAAGTGTGAAACAAAAAGTAATATTGTTGCTCATATTTGCCAGTACATCATAGTATACAGACCTGTACTGTACTTTTCTTTGTGGACATGAACCTAACATGTTATCCTGTTATGGACCAGAAGTGTCTATCTTTAAAACACTTTCCTGAAATAAAAGGCTGAAGTATATATTGTTGTCTTTTGACTATAAGATGGCTATAGAAAAGAAAAATTGCATTCTTAAAGGAAAAGGCTGGGGATATCCCAAATATGTGTAACTGATCCTGTTTACATGTACACCAAAAATCTCATCATTGTTCGATTTCTGGAGTGATCAGAGCATTGTAATATTGCCAAAATTAGGGACATCCTGTCTCAGAGTGATGCAAAAAAACTAGTCCATGTATTTGTTACTTCAAGATTGGACTACCGTAATTCCTTATTGATGGGCTGTCCCAAATATGCCCTGAAAAGTCTCCAAATGATCCAAAATGCTGCAGCGAGGGTTCTGATGAAAACTAGCAGGAGAGATCATATTTCTCCAGTTTATCTTTTCTTCATTGGCTTCCTGTTAAATCCAGGATAGACTTTAAAATTCTTCCCCTCACATATAAAGCTCTCCACAACCAAGCTCCAGTATATATTAAAGATCTCATAGTTCCATATGTTCCCAACAGAGCACTTTGCTCTCAGACTGCAGGTCTACTGGTGGTTCCCAGAGTCTCTAAGGTTGTGTTCACACCAAAAGGTCCATTTTCTGATTCAAACCAAAGCGAGGATGATACATTGTTGCAGTTTCTCAATTGGTCCGGTTCGCGTTCACAGGGTCCAAACTCAAACAGTCCAAAAAGTGTCACATGGCAGAAAATGCCGTTCTGTGATTGCTTATACAGTTTAGGCGGGTAGACAACAAATCCCTCGCAATTTTTTACTGTACATAATGGAGCATCGTCTGCTCATTTTCATGTTTAAGGGACCGCGCATATGAACGGCTGTTAAGACTGCAGCAATTAAATAATGGATTAATACACGCGCAGCAGAAAAACACTCCAATCGGACGGTCACAGAAGACAACAGGCAATAATGAGAGCCCACCACAATGATTTTTCTTTTGCCATACAAGCGCGACAAGTGAAGTAAGTGGACAATAAAAAGTTCATAATCACATACATGTGAAAATCACAAAGTTGGCTCATCATTAAAGCAGCTATTTTTTACTGAATCCATGCATCTCCTTGAATGAATAAATAGGCCTACCCCCAGTGTTGTGCATGAATGAGTTCAATGAATGATCGCTCATGATCTCGTTCATATTTTGCATGAACGTGAACTGAACGGACTATAATTTCTGCCTGATGAACGTTATTGTGAACGCGTTCATTCTGGCGCTCGTGAACGGCGTCTTTCACAGTTCATCTTAGTTCAAGAGAGTGCCAGATTGGAGCCCTCTGGGTAAAATCCCGCTACAACACACTGTAAACGTGCCTTAAAAATTAAGAGGTAAACAACAAATCTGGCAACACCATCCACCACAGTTGCACCGTGCATGTGTCATCACATAGCAAAGCATTCAGGCAAAATCAAAGGCAGCAGCTGTCCCTTTTTTCAGGAGCTAGTGGACGCAGTCCCATTTCTTTGAGCACCGCGGGGCTGTCCAAACCAACCATAGACTGTAAAACCTACAGACACGCTTGTACAACCTCACTTAACAGACAGTGACTAAGCCCGCAAATAACTAAGGAAATACCGTATGTAAAATATATATAGAAGTGTTGATAGACTGCAGCACTGTACCTGCATGCAGCTGGATGGGGTTCACACTGGAAGTAATCCGCTCTAGAGTTCACTTGATAGCGGTCCAAGACCACCCCTGCCTGGCAGACCAGAGAGCGGTTGACTGGTCTGCACCAGAGTTCGAGGCCAGCGTTCACATCAACCAAAACTAACCGCACCAAGGAGCTAAACGCTCCAGGGTTCAGTTCAACTGGACTAAACAAGGCTGGTGTGAACGTGACTTAAGAGTCGAATGGGAGGCATAGCCTACATCTATCAGGCCCCGCTGTTTTGGAACCAGCACACAGTTTGGGTTTGTGAGGCAGACACTCTCTCTACCTTCAAGATCAGGCTTAAAACCTTCCTTTTTAATAAATCTTATAGTTAAGGGTGGTTAGCCATCCCTTAGTTATGCTGCCATAGGCTTAGACTGCTGAAGGACGTCCCATGATGCACTGGGCTCTTCCTCTTCATCTCTCTGCTCCTTGTCTTCCATGTATAAACATATAGTATTGGCATAATTAACATATTTCTCCTCTCCTCTCTCAGTAGATCTCCCTGGATAAAAGCTGTGATGTTTGTTGGTCTCTCTTTCTGTCCCCTCCACCTCAACCTGGTTGAGGCAGATGGCCCCCCTACCTGAGACGGGTTCTGCTGGAGATTTTTCCTTCCATTTAAAAGGGAGTTTTTCTTTTCCACTGTCGCCTGTAGCATGCTCAGGATGGGGGATTGGATCAAAGTCAAGATTTGTTGCAATCTGTTAGTTTGCTTAGCTAGGCTATTGGTCATGAATTGGCTTGTATGAATACTGACTGATGACAACAGGTGCCCTGAGATGACATTGTCGTTAATTGGCGCTATTCATATAAAGATGAATTGAATTGAATTGAAGTGATCATGTAAACAACATAATGTGAAACGCTTTATCAGATAACAATTATCTGTTTTTGAGTAAAATCAGATAAACAAAACTAGATTTTTTCCCCTAACTCCAATGGCTTTTGTATACCCATAAATCTGATCAATCTAATTCTTTATGTATGTGTAAAAAAAACAACTAAAAAAACAAACAAAAAAGACCTAAAAAATGAAAATGATGGAGAGGAAGAAGACATATCATGCCATCGCCAAGACCAAGGGAAGATAACAGTTGTTTTCTTCTCATAGAGTTTAAATGAAGGACAGCAAGATCTCATAGCCTATCTTGCAAGCCTATTAGCTCCCACCCTAGGACAGCTAATTTCATATCATAGGATCAGTCAGTAATATCATCATGTTTGGCCAAAACAATAAGAATGGGGCTATGTGGATCAGAGAAAATAGCACTTATTTTTAGATGGATCATTTGTTGTGAGCAATTTTTATTAGAGCGAGGACCTTAATATCCATTAGTTTTGATCAATCCTGATGAAAGTTCCCCCTTTTTCTCACACCACAAGACTGTGTATGATTTTAGTTCAGATTACTACTGAGGTATTTTTAGCTCCTACGTAAAATGGGAAATTTTCCAATATTAGAGCAACTATCTCTGTTGTAATGTAAGAGCTGGTTAAATGGACCCCAGAAGCCACAAACCTGTTGTCCTTCAGGGAGCTACCCAACCTCCATTGAACTCAGACTGTTCCAATAACTAATGAACCCTTTGAATTAACTTTATTGTTTTATGTTTTGATTGAATTTGATTGATGGTGGCAGTCTTAAAAAGCCTTAAACTTGGTATGACAGAAAGCTTGTTGTTAGTTCAATTCTTTTTTTATCTCTCTCTTTGACGAATTGGAAGAATATTAACTGGAAATAATAGTACCGCTATGTTGACATTTGTGGATCACTTGTATTCAATGAGTTTAGTTTTAATCTAGTCTCCAAACAAAAACACTCATAACAGTTATTCAAGAAACACTCAGAATTACAAGCTTCCACATTTCTTAATCATTGGAGGTTCTTAAGTGGCATTACAAAAAGTTATATATCGTTTTCATACATTTTTACAACACCAGAAGGAATAAAGGACGATTACACTCTGGAGAGTTACTTTTAGTGTCTGAAGACAGTGCTTACACAGACTTTACAATGTGTGTCATTATAGCGTGCCCTGTAAGGAAGCAGCCCAGAGAATAGACGAGAAGGGGCTGTGGGTTATAGACGAGAGGCAGCCTTAAATCAAAACTAAATGATTAGCTCTTTTCTTACAAGAAGCTAATCTCCCTTCCTATTAAATAACGTTTCTGGAATGAACCTCCTCCACAAACAGCACACCATTACAGAAGCCCAACAAGTTGTATCTTTTAAATTTCTCTATTTATTGAGAACTCTGAAAATCCCAAATGACACTTATTTTGAAACCAAATTCTCCTCAACCATTCATTTTCTATACTGCTTAGTCCGATTCAGGGTTGCAGGGGTCCGGAGCCTTTCCCAGCAATTAGCAGGATAGAAGCAGGGTACACCCAAGACAAGTCGGCAGTCTATCACAGGGCCAACACAGAGACAAACAACAGTTCACAACTAGGGAGAAATTAGAGTGACCAATTAACCTAACATGCATGTCTTTGTGGGAGGAACTCAGAGTACATTGAGAGAACCCACGCATACACAGGAAGAACATGCAAACTCCTCACATAAAGGCCACTGTTAGTACTCCTTCCCAGTCAAGGCTCGAACCAGCGACCCTTCTTGCTGTGAGGCCACGCAGCGCTAACAACCACACCACCGTGCAGCCTTTCACCTCTGTCAGTGATAAACATATCTCAGTGCCAAGTATGTTTATCATGGCATGAATGTTTATCACTTTTTTCTCCTCAGTCAGTGATAAACATAGCTCAGTGCCAAGACAAAATGGTGACCAAACACCACTACAACAGTGATTTGTCATTTAGAGGAATTCGACCGTTGGCAACTCATCTCCTGGTTTAGTAAGACACTGCATGACAGTGCTGACGGACAGTTCCCAGTTCTGTCAGTTAACTGTGGGAAAGCTGCAGGGAAAGATAAAGACATCTATCCATGTAGTCCTAAATGGCAGGCTTGGGGTCACATCCAGCCATGATGATATCTGTATCTAGTAGGCCTGGATTGACTCCTACTTTAACACCTGTCTTCAGATGACCTTTTGAAGATGACACTGACCACTTATCTGGATCAAAACGGCATGATCGATTATTAGATTAAAACATACCCACAGAAAACAACAATGACCTTGTAGAACAGCAGTTGTTTATCCCTCTATCAAAGTTTTTATAATATTCTTTGTTATAAGTAAAAATTTAGATTACAACAAAGTTAATACATTTATTTCTGTAGATATGCAAACATATCTGATAAAACAATAACTTGAAAGAAACAGCAGAAGTGTTGTTCTCAGAATAGCGTGTTCTTAGCACTAAAGTCGATTTGTTGTGCTACTCTGTACAAACATTTCCATACCCCCGTGTTGACATTAGTGTATCTTACCTGTGCAAAGAGAATGACTATTGACCAACTATACAATATCTTGAATATTAAGAATAGAGGTACAAAGTTAAAGCCCAGCAGATATACTATCATTTTTAAGAAAGAGCACTCAGTGATTGCAAGTGTAGAATATATTATATAAATTGAATATAATATATATATGATACATATAACATAGATTAAAAAAAAAAAAAAGAGTACAAAACTGCAATGGCAGGGGATTAATAAAGTATTTTTCTTTTAATTTCATTTCATATTCAGACCATTTCTGTCTCAGTCCAGCTGGAGCGGCCACATTTGATATGGATACAGGTGCAATCATCAACTAAGTTAGCAAGTTAAGCCATCTAAAGCTACATCTCTACCCATCCTTTTTCCAGTTTAATGGCAAAACATCCCACATTTTGGAAGATTTCTTTTTTCTTCTGCTGCTGAATTTTCAAGACAGAAATGTTGACTTTATGAATGTATTAAGCCACCGGTTTAATGACTCAGTCCAAGGTGTTGAGGATTTATTTGAATTTTATTAAGATCCTGATTAGCTGCAATAAAAAGCTGCAGCTATTCTTCCAGGGCTCTGGAATTAAAACTGTATAAACATTTGTACTTGTTACCAAGTTCATTAACTTTCCAACTGTCTGATGAATAAGTGACACAGTGCAGAACCCACAAGGTTTTTCTCAAACCTGTGTGAATCTTTTTTTATGTTCAAATTGTTTAAGATGGTGAGAATGACGTCTTTTGGCCCTTTTCTGAGTAGCTTTTAGCTTAGTCTTACTCATCATGAAAGCTTCTGATTCAGGGCACTATGCTGTTTACTGCTAAGACACTAAATGTTCATGAATACTTCATACTAACTTCATATATAAGAACTTAGTAATCTAAGTTATACAATGGCCCTGTGATTGACTGGTGACCTGTCCAGAGTGTACCGTACCTCTCGACTAATAGCTGCTGGCAGGCCTGCTGGAGGAGCATTTGACAACTAATTAGGTTAATTGGTTCACCTATATGCAATAAATTATGTAATAAATTGTGGAACAATTTCAGGAAAGTGCTCTTCTATACATTGTATATGGTAGAATTGCAAGGACTTTCAACATCCTACCACATACAGTGTATAATATCATCAAAAGATTTAGAGAATCAGGGGGAATCGCTGTATGCTAGGGACAAGGCTGAATGTCAAAACTGGATGCTCGTGATATTCAAGCTCGCAGGGGACACTGCATTTAAAAAAGACATGATTCTCTTTTGGAAATCACTGCATGGACTTTCTTCCAGAAATTGCTGTCTGTGAACATAGTTTGCTGTGGAAACCACAAAAGCAGGTTAAAATGATATTATGCACAGAAGTAGCATGATCCAATGGGTCTAAGCTAATTTAAAATGGTCTGAGGCAAAGTGAAAGACTGTTCTGTGGTTAGATGGATCACAAGTTGAAATTCTTTTTGGAAAATATGGAAGCAGTGGATGTCAAGTGGACTAAAAAGGAAAAGGACTGTCCAACTTGTTATCAGTAGACAGTTCGAAAGCTTTCATCTCTGATGATATGGGGTTACATTAGTGCCTATGTCTTGGGCACC
This sequence comes from Atherinosoma microstoma, assembly GCA_037177055.1. NCBI lineage: Eukaryota > Metazoa > Chordata > Actinopteri > Atheriniformes > Atherinidae > Atherinosoma > Atherinosoma microstoma. Next base: position 14,120,261 of record JBBBVU010000021.1, on the reverse strand, counting down.
TTACACATCCTTGAAGGCCCCATCAATGCTGAAAAGTACATAGAGGTTTTAAAGTACTATATTCTCCCATCCACACAACGTCTCTTTCAGGGAAGGCCTTGCATATTTCAGCAAGACTATGCTAAAGCACATCTTGCATCCATCAGTAAATTGGCCTGCCTGCAGCCCAGACCTTTCATCAAAAATAAAACATTTGGAGCTTCATCAAAGAATAAATCCAGCAACAAAGGTCCAAGACTGTTGAGGAGCTAGACTCCTACATCAGACAAGAATGGGGCAGCTCCTAAAACTCCAGCAACTGTTCTCCTCACTTCTCAGACTTTTACAGACTTGGGATGCTGCACAATGATAAACATCACTTTGGTCCAGCTTTTTTGAGATGTGTAGCTGCCATCAAAAACAAAATGAGCTAATTTGATCTGCTCAAAACCTTTTCAATGAAATGGTGAATTGTTTTAGTTTGAACATATGATGTTTTGTTTATATTCTAATGAGAATAAAATATTGGTTTGTGAGATTTGTAAATCATTGCATTTAATTTCATTTAGAACTTTTGGGGAAATGGGGTAATATTAAAATGAACCCTACCTTTAAGCATTGTTTTGAATAATAAAAAAAAGGAATACATTTTCTGACTCGGTGTTAACAAGACCCAAATTTCCTTTTTAAGATGGACTTTTTAAAGTGAACCTTAATGACTTCAGGTCATTTTTGACTCATTAGTTGTTTAGGATAAAGCACACTGAACCTTACCAGACTGCACAGTACAATAAGTGCACTTGCAGATTTAAGTAAGGGTCATTTAATTATATCTCCTCAAATCTCCTTATTTGGGTTTACACAAAAGCAAATGGAAAATCAAGGATTGCAATAGGAGGTGGGAGGGGCAGTGGCACAGGTGGTGGACAGTAGTCACTTAAAGTACCTTACATTTAAATCCTTCAGCATATGCAGTCTGAACCTTAGAGCTCTGTCAGTTTGTTTGAGTGTGTTCTCTCTCCTAATGTTATTAGCTTAGCATTAACATCTTGCTTGTTGCAGTAAAGAGGTTTTGGTGCCCTGGTGAGTGGTGGTGGGATGGTGCAGTATATTTATATCCAAGCAGAGCCATCTTAGGTCAAATGACTTAACCAAAGTATTAGAGGATGGATGGGTTTAGAGGGGAAAAAAGACATGCAAACACTTAAACAGAAGCACATTTTAATTACAGTTTAGGTTTCACTGTGCATCTGTTGCGAGAATGTCAGGAAAAGCCTCTATGTCGAACTAATGCGGTAGTGTGTGTCTGGGAGTGTGTGTATTTAATCTGTGGATGCACGTTTGTGTGTTTGACTGCGCTAAGTTTCTTTTCAAGAAAAGACTGAAGATGACCTTTAGGTCACCTTTCATGGCCTCACTTACCGTATTTACTACTATTAGTGCAGGTTAACAGAGTCACTTGATCTCAGCCTGACCATGGGTTTATAGGAAATTTTGTTGTAAGTAAAATTCAAAGTTAAGACTATAGACTTTATTCCCATATTTGTTCACAAAGTATTCTTTATTTAAGAACAGATACAGAAAACTAATAAAACTGCTCAAAATCCATAAATGACCTTGTCTGTAAAAGAAGAGAAGCAAAAATTCAAATAGCAACAGGAAATGAGAGTGGAACAACAGGACATTTAAAGGAGAGACGAGACAGGAAAAAGTCGGGGGTGTAAAGGGTATGAGGGAGAGGATTGCTTATTATCCCAATCATTGAGCGGAATAATAGGACAACAAAAAGGCTGAATGTGCCCAAAACTGGCGGTTTTCCTGCCTGCCAGTTGGGCCTGACATGGTTAAAAAGAGTTTGGCTAATCGACTAAGCTCTTGCCGTCCCCACCCCAATGACCCAGAACAGCCATCTTCCTCTCCCCATGAGACTCCTGCAGAGCAAACACTGCAGGGACATTAAACACTCATACACATTTTTAACCATTATCCTAAATGGCAAGGACTGTTCTTTTCTTCTTCCATAAGGTTTGAGCCATTGAATAAACTCAAATGATAATCCATCAATTTATTTCTACTTAGCTTGGTGAATAATGGTGCAATATCAGTCTTGGAAGGAGCATTGAGGTGCATTGGGATAAGTTGAAAAAATGTCATCATTTGTTTCAGCTGGATTTTCTTTTAAAACCTTTGCTACATATAAAAATATCTTATGAATCTTAAATATATTTTGCTACCTCTGAAAGCTGCTTGTCTGTTTCCTGCAGCCCCCTTTCACCCTCCTATAAACATTCACACATGGCTAAGTGGCACTAACATGGGCAGCATGCCAGACCCATTGTTAGTGTAAATACTCAAGGGTTAGCATTGCCCCAGAGGGATATCATTTGAATTGTAGCTATATCTTAACCACCTGTAACATGTGAACTAAGTTTGATCCCTTAAACATTTCCCGTCCCAGAAGAGAACATAAGCCTCTGTGGCGAAAGAGGGGTAAAATCCCTGTACATGGATTTCCTTTAATTACAATAACATTTGCAGTTAATTATGTACAAAGTATTTTAACAGCACAGGCTGCCTGACCTTCTGTGTCATAAATTATTTAAGGACATGCAACAAGCTAGAATTGTAAATAGAGATTAAAATATTACAGTATTTAAAGAAAAGTATAAAGGAAAATAAAAAACAGATACATACCAATCAACTATAGTATTTGAATCACCAAACTTTTAAACAAAATGAGTTCTAGACTTTTAATATTTCCACTTAACTTAGGAATAAGCTACAGTACTTTCAAATCAACTTCCATCAAATCTGTAAAATTAAAACATTAAATGACATTAAACTCTAATAGGTCTGTTATACCTTATGTAGGTGCAACAAAGCATTATATAATATCATTTTCATTTACCTATTCACACAAACACTTTTACAGTTCTTATTATCATATTATTATATAGTCATATTTCTTCCAAATTTTGAGATTTACCCAACTTTACTCTCCTAACATTGCTGTTTTACTGTTCATCATTGCCTATAAAATCTTAAAATATGACTTGGGAGTTAGGCTGAGGCTAACAATATGCACTGAGGACAACATGGGGGAACAGGATTTTGCCAAAGGGCATTTTGATAAGTGGAAAAGGTGGAAATTCAACCTCTAACCTTCCTCATGGAAGACAGCAGGTTCTTCAAAAATAGAATATTAAATAATGAATTAGTTTTATTTTTAGATATGGCAGCTTTGTCTTGGCCATATACTAATGAATATTTGACCTCTTGCAATGCTGTAGAGGAATGTCTTCCACAAAGGGATGGAGCAAGATCACTTCTGCTGTTGATTCATATCATTTTATTTCAAATTCCAAAAGTACTGAGGAAGGATGCACTGTTCAAATACCCCAATTTGTGTTCCTTGCATTTGAGTATATACACAGGTGATCTTGGGCAGGCAGAAATGATCTTTGTTCACAAAAAAACAACTGCGTGTACCTTTGAAGTAAAAGATCTGAGTTATATTCTACCATTTCTGTCAAGTTGAAAAGTTAGTTCTAACTTTAAGGTCTTCCAGGCAGCAAAGAAAACAGTGGCCCATTTTTGTCAGATGCTCCTCTAATTCCCTATCAACTCGAAAGAGGAGGGAACAAGTTGGCATGTTTGCTTCCTGTGTGAGGGTGTGTGTGAGTGTACAAGTTTGTGATTGCGAGGTGATTGTTAATTTACATCCGCTCATTTCTATCCCCAGCTTTTAATTCCGCCATTAGAGCTTTAAAGGCGCTGCTGCCAGAGGGCCCATTACTCTGTTGAGGGGGGGGGGGTGTTGGAATGAAACAGTGTTATTATATAAATACCATTGCACTTTTGACTCCAGGAAGCTACTTCCTGAGGTGTAACCCTTAGTCATTCAGGGACCTGATTTACAGTAACTGGCCAGGGGTGGACGTGCTTCTCTGACACTTTATTTCACCCCTCTGCGCTCCTTCCCTCCCCTCTCTCCTTCTCCTTCCCACCCTTCACAGACACCCAGGTTTCTCATCTAATTTTAGAGCTGACAATCTCACTCTTTGACATGTCCTGGGGTTGATTTTCACCTCGACCACCGGCACAGCTGTCCTACCATGTGACGTCCAGAGGCGAGATGTTCTGCTTTATTAAAAAGTGTGAATATAAAAAAAACGAACAAGAGAGTGGAAGAGAGTGAGACATGCATGCACAAAAAGAGATAATGGGAGAGACTGTTAACATACATCCATCCAATTTGTTCATGCAGAGATAGAGCCACGCACTAGCTGGGGCTGAGGTATGTTTGTTAGAATTATAACTGGCCAGTATGTGTGCTCTGTAGCTTACAAATCTATAAAAGACAGGGTGCTGTTGTGTGAATCCATTCATCTGACAAACTTCTCAGGCAATTTGAGGTAAAAGACAATAACAATTTACATGACAGAGAGAGAGAGAAGGGGAGAAAAAAGAAGATGCAAACTCGCCGCCAATCAAACTTGCTTTTGTGTACACCAGAGGAGATAAAAAAGAACCTGACTCTAGAATCAAAAGATTAAAACAAAAGCTCCCTTGTTGAGTGTCTGTAATAGCACCAAGTCTCTGGCTACTGATTATATAGAAAACAACTGCAATTACATTTCTGGGCTCACAAGAGAAAAGCGAAGAGGCAAAACCAGGCCCAGGAGAGATGATTAATATTCCTACTTTTATTCAGACACTGCCAATGCACTGACAGCCTCACCGTCTCACCAGTTCTCTCATCAGCCAAACGCAAAGCATGGCCACCAGGAAGAAGAACAAAAAAAAAAGGGGGCCATGTTTTTCTGCCGCAGAATCTCAAAAAACACATCGACATCTCACTTCTATTCCTCTACTCTCACATTTGATGAGAAAGCAACAGTAGCGTTTTAATTTCAATGTGAAAATCCCAGTTCTCTGAAGGAGAATGATGCTATTTCCCCCCTAGTGAGTCTTTGGAGAAATTCTCAGCTCCCCTGTGCCTCTGTAGCTCCTAATTTATTTCAAGAGTGAACACCCCCCCACCCTAAATTACTGTATCGCATAAAACGGTATAATTAAATTAATATTGGATGTAATAATTACTTTGTGGATTCTCATTTTTCATACACACAGCTGCTTTGTTGCCTGAACCATTAGCATTTGTCTGCTGCAATTAACAAAGGCTCTAATGAGATTTCAGTGTATGCACGTGTGTCTTTATGGAGCCTCGTTCAAGTGTGTCTGCTGTGCGCGTGTCCTTATACACGCAGATTTGGTTGCATGGTGTGGGTTAGCAGGCATGCAGCTCACACATACAAATATATAACAGATCTGCGTTTCATGACACGTTAAAAGGGTTTTGTCATCGTAGGTTTTTTATGAGTATCTTAGGACAGAGTAATTTAGCTTCAATGAGAACATGAACTTTAAGGAAAAGGTGGAAAAGTTCCCACTTTTTAATGACTAAAGGTTGAAAAATCTCTGTGGCGCCAAGAAAGGTACATTACTCTCAATCCCAACTGTAATGTATTCCACTACTTGTGAAAAATAGCTACATTTGTCTAATGCATGTCATGGAACTGACTAAACTCTGAATGATGACCCTTTCCACCGATTTCATTCACATTCTCACACTCACCAAGGACATGACTCATTTTCTTTCAACTACTAAATGTTAAGTTTTGTATCTGCGGTTACTTGTACGAGAAGTTTTTAACACCATTGTTTAGGTTCAGATAAGAAAATCCAATTAAGATGCATTCACAATTTTATGTCAAATAAATTCCATTGCATTGCTAAATATGTCAGTCAATAAGGTTCACATGCTGTTGGCAGGTTTCTGCTCAACCTCCGCTCGTGCTCCTTGAGATAACTGTCCATTAATGAGAACAGTGGGTGTCAGAGTTGTGCATTCTGACTGGCAGGTGAACCTCTCTTTTCTTCAAACAGAACAACAGTCTCCTTCTCTCTCTCTCAGTCTCTTCTTCTGTCTACAGACACACTTCTGTGCCAGTACTGTCACCGCCGATGAAAATGTCCCCTAGTTATCTGCCTGTGTAATTGCTGTCTTGTTTGGTTAGGAGATTAGAGGGCTGAAACTCTTTGTGTGGTCTTGCAGATTGAACAAACAGTCACCAGTAAGAAACCCTGTCCAAAAACCACAAGACAGACTCTTGTCTGTGTGCCGATACTGAGCCAGATGGACTGGCGCAGGTGATAATTGTGGTGGTTGGCGTGTTGATGGGTCATGTTAAGATTTGACGACGTAGCCTCATTTGAAAGCAATTCTGCTCCGTGATGTAATGTTTTCAGATGAGAGCTATAGTCTTCCCGCAGAGGAAGGAAGCGTATTTGGACAACTCTAGCCATGAATACATATACATTACATTTGCTGATTTGAATCCATTAGCCGTCAGAGAGGAAGAAAGAAGAAAAAAACAAGAAATATTGTATAGATAAATTTCTCAAAACTCTTGGTTTCTCACAAGATCAGCATCTGTCTCTAATAACCGGCCTGCTCTCTTGGAACTGCTGCACCACTGTAAGTGGCAAAGTCTGGTTTGGTCTTTTGTGTGCTGTCGCTAGTCAGAAGTGACAGCCTATATTTCAGCAGCCTGCACTTTTCCTCCCTGTCTCTGAGGGTGGTATCCCATCACCACCACAGTCTCAGTCTCAGCCCCACACAATACTACACTCAGGTCCTCACTATTAAGGCAAATTTCCATTCCAAGCCCTCCAATCTTCTTTGGCTCGCATGCTTTTATTTCTCTACTCTCGCTTCTTTTTTGCTTTTTCTTTCTGCTGTCCTTCCCTCGCAAGAAAAGCAAGGGGAACGTCAGGCTCCTCTTGTCACGGTGGTTCCAATCAATGGGGCAAAGCTCAGGGATCATGTTTGATACTGTCAGATGGCCTGGAAAATTAAAAACCCAATTAAAGTGGCAGACCAGAGGTCAGCTCTTCTGCATATCAAAAGCTCTCCTCTAGCTATTCTGCACAAATTATATCCGTTAACAGCTCACTTTGCTTAGGCTGCAACAGCCCAGCACTTAGGGAGTAATAAGTGCTTTCCCCTCTCTACATTCCATTTCAAATGTAAGCCTCTGTGTCTGTTCAGCCAGAGGAAATAGAGATGAACAAATCATTACTAAATAATTTTCTCGTTGTTTCTTTCTTTGAGCAAGACACAAAGGCCTGTCATGGGTGTGTTATAAATTTAGCGAGAAAAAGAGAACTACAACTAGGAGTTTATTTTTAGATATCTTTCCACCTTATTCCTTTTTTCTCCTCTTTCTCCTTTGTCCACACATGACATGCTACATTTCTGCACATATTCATCTTTCGCTTTTGAGGAATAGGCACCAAACAAACTCTCCATTTCTCTTTCCCTTTCTCTGTCCCTCTTGTTCTTTTGTGTACCCTGTTTTATCCACGATTCATTAATTCCTGTACAGTGGTAGGGAAAGGACAGAGAGAAATGGCCAACCAAGCTTAATGGCATGCGTCTCGGGCCGAGCCATTAATATTCAGCTTAATGTTTCTGATAACAGGGCTGGGGGCCACGAGGAACTGCTGGTCCAGACAGCCTTATTAAGCAGCTGGAGTGGAATGATGCTTGCTCACATCAGGGATCAAATGCAAGAGTAAACACAAATGCATGCACACACACATATATACAGTACACACACCCACTCACAGTCAAGACAGTTGTTTTTAGGACTTCAGACAGCATCAGGATCTTCCCACTAAATCGCTCCCACTATCCGCCCTCTCTTTATCTGTGTGTCAGTAGCAGCCTCAAAGGTTTGGTAAGTTGCAATGCAGCATCATGTGATGATGTTGTAGTTCTGTGTTATAGGTTGTTTAGCTTATTTAATGTTTATGGCTCCATAAATCTAAAGGACCAAAGTATTGTTGACATTCTTCCTTTTTTTGTCATAGATTTTTTTTTCCTGTTTTTCCTTCCCCTCTCTCTTTATAGAACAAGTCTTCTGCATTGGGTCTTTTAGCTCAATCTCATTTACATTTAATGACATGATAATACACATTAGCAGACTATTTCAAATAATTACAGCCTTTCAATCGCTTTTCCCCTCACCTCTCTTCCCCAAATGATCCACATCCTACATGCTCTGCTCTTTTTCCCTTAAACTTTTATATTTCTAATGGAAATAATAGAAAATGCTTTTCCTCAGAAACAATGTATAATAATATGTCACAAGGACAGGAGTACAAGAAAGATTGAGCAATTTTACAAAAGAGGCAGGGTGGAGGGGTGAATAGGACATTAAGTTATTTTCTATCGAAGTGGTGGTGAGGATTTTTGTTTCTGTCACGGTGAAGAGGACCTTCATTGAAGCTAACAGGAGCTGGGTGTACAGGAAGGTAACAGCTCTCCTGTCAGGTTAAGCATGGTTGATGTTGAATACAGGCTTCTGTAATTCTGTCCTATATTCAAAGAAAACAGGCTGGAGATGCAAAGTGTTGTTCCCTCACACATTTCCTTGTTTCACAGTTAATTTCATTACAACAAATGAGGAAAGGAAGAAAAAAAGAGAAAAATTGAATGACAGAATAAAAAATATGATTGATAGATAAACAAACTAACAGCAATAAAGGAAGAAAAAACCCCAGAAACAATCTGGGGTGGGAGTAATTGAGTGCTGTAAGGTACAGGGGTGGACAAACATCTTCTTGACTAATGTGATTATATCAAGTAGCAGAAATGTCACATTTATGAAGTCCTTGTAAACACAGTTTTTATTCTGTCATTCAATTTTTCTCTTTTTT
>JBBBVU010000021.1:14084619-14102365 GCA_037177055.1 Atherinosoma microstoma | reverse complement strand
CCTTGAGTTATGGATGGAGTGAAATAGGTGCTATTCTGAGAGGGTAATAACGACTTTTATAAACTAATTCTCTCCTAATGGTCTGTTTTAATGTAATTTATAGCTTCATTCATTACCCCTTTTGTATTAGTAATTATTTCTAAAATACCAAAGAGCCATCTTTTCTTTCCAGGTTCTTCTCAGACCCTGATTTATGGTCACATCCCTGGCCTGATGCTGTCTTCCCAATGTGTGACATTTCAAAATATTTATAGCTCTGGCACATTAAAGGCCTACCTTTGAAGGTGACCGACCACTCTTCCACACCAGTGTAATTAATAGAATCCCAGCTTGTCCACCTAGTGTTATTTATCCACTGCTTTCTGTTGAAATGCTGTAGAAAACAGCTAGGTGTTGGCTCCACTTCTTTAGCTCATAAACAGCCTTTTTATACCCACAAGTTCCAGGCTGCATTGCACAGGGGGTAACAGGGGGTAACAGGGAGAACATTCCACGTCAAAGCTCCAAAAGTTTAATATTTTATTGATTAGATCTAAACCTTATGTCCAAAGTGGCAATTAAAATTCAATTAAACTGACTGAAAGCATCATATTAAATTTCATCTCTTTATGAGCTGCAAGATAATGCTGGAGGACTTGAGTATAATCACTCCCTTTTTAGATTATATTATCCTGTTCATTCACTATAAAAGTGACACTTTTAGGTATACTTTCAATATTTCTTAACTGTAACCTTCTAATGAACACATTTTATGGCCATTAAATCAACTATTATTGGGCATTGCAATAAAGAGAGATGGCTGCTTTTTATTCCTCACTCTACATTAAGAAAAGGATGAATTGTGGGCAATTTTTGCACAGGTAAATGAAATGTCAACCAACCTATGCAGTGCTTACTAACATTACACACAGTTAATAAAATGTTTTAGTATTTCAGGGTTCCATGATTAGTGCTCTTAAATATTACTAGCAATATGTTTTGTTTTAAGTCTGTCATCAGAATATTTGCTCAGTAATATATTTCTTTTTATAAATGCAAATGACTGCAGAGTCACTTCCATTGTGAGATAAATGTTAGTCTGTCCTATATATTTTAATTACATCTTCTAAAAGCATTCCTGAAACAAGGCAAGACCGCAGTTGTGCTAGTACCTTTGTGAGGCTGCTTTTAGTCACAGTAGTCACTGTGGTGAATATTAGGTGTCCCTAGGGAACCATGAATGTCTGCATAAAATTAATTTGCAATTGGTGCAATAGTTGTTGAGGTATTTTACTAAAAAGGGAAAAAAAGGCAGCATCATGTTGGTGGTAAATGAAAACGAGTGTCAAAGGGTTTATTCTCTGGGGGAACATGAATGTCTGTGCAAAAATTTTACATTTCCTCCAGTAACTGTTAAGATGTTCTGGTTGGCAAATTTTCCATGTGGCTCTGAATGTGTTCAGCATATCTCAGTTATAAAAAAATCCCTTGTGTTTATTTGTAGATTAAAAACCACGCAAGAACTCATGTCATAACTTTGCTCCAGCCTTTTTTTTCTCCATGGCCTCATCAAAGATCTCAGGTCAGCGGTAAGCCACAGCAAAGCCATTGATCCCGCAGCATCCACCACAGTAAGCAGGCTATTTAGATGTACACAGAGAGCAGTGTGAGAGACTGTGAGAGGTTGTTATTACTGAGTGCCTCTCTGTTTCCCCCAAGACTGTTTGCTCTGTGTGATTATTCACTCCAGCTCCCTGAGCATCCCAGCTCCTGCCTCTGTGATAAAGATATTCATTTACCTGATATGAAAATCTTGTTCATACTGATCCCAAATGACTCTAGACAGAAGAGGAAGAAAGTGGGGAGGTAAGAGGCAGCAAAAGTGGAAAGAGGAGGTGATAAGATGGGAGGGCGTGAGGGACAGATAGGAAGAATGACATGAAATATTAATACAATATGAGCTGGTGTGACAACTAGAGTTTGCATGATAACAAAATAGAGACTTTGTTTCAAATGCGCACACTAGATGATTACTGATTTGAGGAGAAACTATTGCCAGGTCATACAAGTCAGTCATGTGTACGCATGCTTAACAACACTATGGAGTGTCTCACACTATTAGAATCGTCTTTATTCCTATATGCAGGTTTACACATGCTAGATTATTATTTTTTTTGCTGCATAACAGAAAGAGAAGAGAAATATATGGGAAAAAAATGATTTATATTTAAAACCAATGTTTAAAAGATATTGAAAATATATAGAAAATATCTACTTCTAAAAAGGGAGGAGCTCAAGAGTTTTTAACGATATGCAAATCTTTTTTGTACTAATAATACTCATATAACTTACTGCTTCTGTTTAGGCTTTACATCCTCTAACGCTTCCCCATAGATGTTTGGAGAAATATATATTATGGTGTAAGAAAACTAAATACATCCTTTCAAATGCATCCTCATGGTTAAAAGGGTAAAATGAGATGCAGAGCTATGATAGTCACTTCACCTCATCGTGTTTCCAGCCCATCTTCTTTTCCTCTATTTTGTTTGAGTATATGGCTCACTCATCTCAGGTTTTATTGTCTCTATCTTGGGAGTACTGCTTTCCCCTATAACACGGTCACCATGCGCAGCACATCAAGCAAGTTCTTGATTCTGTACTCAGTAATTTAAAGCCTTTATGAAATTGCAATTTCAGGGCTCAGTGCTTGTTTTTCTAAAATGTACTCAAAGAATTAGCTACTCCAGCCACAAATCAGTTGAATTTATGCCCAGTTGTAATACACTTTATGGGCTCATGGTACATTGCTTCAAAAACAGCAGATGTGAAATTATGATAAATATAATTAGGGTTTTTTTCTTTTCTTCCTCGCCTGTCTCTTTCTGTCCCTCACTCTCCTTCCTTCACTCTGTCTCTGCTGTGAGAGAGAAGGATGTGAAGCGTGTTTACTTACCCCATACAATACATTTAATGTCTTAGTAAGGGCCGCCAACAAAACCTGATTAATGTCCTCATCTCTTTTATTAAAGATAAGAGTGGCACTGCAGTCAGGAGATAGAGGGGATGCCATAAATCTCAGGCAAAATGAGCAGTCAAATAATCACTCATCAGAAATGAAATCTACATACATTAACACTTGCAGACATTCTGCTGCGAATATAAACACAGGGCTCACGGGCGATGGAGCCACCCCCATTTATCTACACGGTCACGGTAAGGGGGGGGTAAAGGTGTCTATAGAGGGTAAGCTCTCAGTTGGTGATGATGTTCAAGGGGGTCCTGTCCTGCTAAGCTACTGTCCGCCAGACTAACCATGTGTCCAGGGAGGCAGACACACAATCATTAGAGCAATGGATGAGTTGGATAGCAAAGGCAATTAAGCATCTCCCTGAATAGGACATAATGTTGATTCATCCCTACGATTAATCAAGGCATGCATTAGACAGTGATGGGCGACCTCGTGCCTTTGTGACAAAATGATTCTTCATCCTGTGTTTGGGGATTGGGATCCTGAGGTCCCTAATGCGCCTTAGAGGTGCCCCAATGAAATCCTGTCATTTATTTTGTCTCTGTCCCTGACAGCTATCAACCTGTCTTCTGCCAGCCAAGGAACATTATCTGAACTCCCAACGCGGTTAGCGACAGGGACTAAGCTCATGAGTGGTGGTAGCAGACAGACAGATATGTAATGCATCGATAATGTTGCCGTGCTTTTGTATCAGCATCAATCCAGGTAGAAATATGGACCACATACAGATCCATATGAGCATTTAATTTCATATGTATATTAGTAGGCAGTTTTTTCTACACATAAGCAGTGATAGAAAAAGACAACTGTTTCTCAAATGCTTCAATTTCACCACATATGAGAGGAATATATTGTACTTATATCTCTGCTACGTTTACTGAAGTTTAGATTAAAACACCTTGGATATTAAGTAAGTTGTTGCCAAACTTTTGGTAAACAGTGTAATAAGTCATTCTGGTCACAACTGAAATGTCTTCTCCTTGCAGTAAAGGTCCAAATAATCCAATATTCCATTAATTAAGATTAAGACATTAAGAGAGACTTAATTGTCGTTGTGAATTTACAACAAATTTTATTGGTGACAGTCAAATAGCAGCGACAGTAATTAAGACATAAGAAGATATACCCCTACATACATATATTCACAATTGCATATGCACACACATGCACATACATATACAGTACCAGTCAAAAGCATACATGATACACATACACATACATACTGCAGGGAACATAGATAAATAAGCACAATATTTACAAGTATGTCTATATATAAATATGAAATGTATAATATGTGTTATAAACCACATATTGCACAGCAGTGTAGAGAGTGCATGAGGTAGTGTTAGTGGGTGGGTGGTGTGATGGAGGCTACAGCTCTCTGGAAAAAGCTGTTTCTCAGTCTGTTTGTCCATTTTTATTGTCCAGTAGCGCTTCCCTTCTCTGCTGCATTTCAATAGTTTTTGTTTAAAAGTCCATATCCGCAATGTTTATTTTTAGCTTGAACTTATAGATGTGATCAAGTTTTTAATACTGTTTTATATTTAATGTCCTTTCTTTCTCCCTTTTTGTTATTTTTCATTTGAAATTACTTCTGCACGCTGCTGTAATGCTTTTAATGTTTTATGTAAAGCACTTTGAATTGTCTTGCAACTTGCCTTCCCTGATGGGAGAACAAACAGCCAGTGTCCAGGATGAGTTCTGTCCGTGCTGATGAGCTTACTTTGTTTTTGTAGACGTCGAGCATACACAGCATCCAAGTCTGGGAGCGCTGCTCCTGTGATCCTCCGGACTGTTTTGACGACCCGGGACTAGTCCTTCTTGTTCTGTGCTGTGCAGCTAGCGTTCCACACAGTGACACGCTGACAGCGGATGCTCTGCACATAGCTCCTGTAGAAAATTCACAAGGAGCTTAGAGGAGAGATCAGCCCTCTGGAGATCCCAGGAATTTGATGTTTTCCGCCACATCCATCTCCTCACTGTTGATGGAAAGTGGGAGTGGTGTGGTCTTTCCGGTCCATGATGATCTCCTTATTGGTGGTGTTCAGAACCAAGTTGTTATCTGAGTGCCACTCAGCCAGATGCTGGACCTCCTCTCTGTGATGAGTCCCATTACAGTGGTGTCATCGGCAAACTTCACAATAATGTTGGAGTGGTGGGTGGGGGCCCATTATTGGTGGGGACACAGTCCTGGGTGAAGAGAGTGAACAGGACTGGGCTGCGCACACAGCCCTGCGGCACATCGGTGTTCAGGATGAGGTTGAGGGATGTGTTTTTGCCTAATCTGACATTCGGGTCTGCTGGTCAGAACGTCCATGATCCAAGCACAGAGTGAAGTGGTCAGTCCAAGGCAATGAAGTTTGTGAACCAGTTTGAGGGGACTGACTGTATTAAAGGCGGAGCATCTGGGCATATGTGTTTGGGTGCTCCAGGTGGGCTAGGGCTGAGTGAAGCACCAAGGAAACTGCGTCCTGAATGAAAAATAGTTGCTCCACCTCAAAGCAACTACGACACTAACTGTCGTAGTAACTAACTGGTGGTTACACAGTGAAGCCTCTATTAGAATGATGATATCCCAGTATCTCTGATTATACTGTATTTTGCTGCTAATATTTTTATACTTTTACTTAAGAAAGATTTTTCATGTAGGATAAATATATTTACTGCTGTATTCAGACTTTTACCAAAGCAAAGGATCTAACTTCTCTATCTATTGCTGTACACATACACAAAGCCATATAATACTTACTCGTATGCATCTATCAAGAATATATCCACAAATGTCATTTCTTCTCACTAGCTTCACAGAAGCCTCCCTGTAACAGATGGTACATATTGTGATAAAAAAAAAGAAGAAAAAAAGATATTATTGTCCAAAAAACTCTATATCTTTAACAGTATAGTCTAATTTCAACCTTTTCCAATCAAAATGCACCTTTATACGTTATCTATATGTGCAGGGTGTCCAGTTGTTCTGCTTTGAAGTTTTCTTCCTTCCCTCTAACCCTCTCCATCCATATGGCTACCTATTTAGCTGTATTGCCATATCATGAGATCATTACCTCCATCACTGAGCCCAGACATCTGAGAGCCTGTTAACCTGGAACAAGCCCGGCTGTGCAGCCCTGTGCTGATGGTACAATATGCTCCTTGTTATTCTAGGATCATTGACGCTAAATCCCTGGCAATCAAGTCAGTTTTGTTGAAGTTCATTGGCTCAGTGGGGTCTCATCTCATCTGCGTGCTTGAAATGAAGAAAAGAGTGTTCGGGTTAGTTGGGTCGTTAGGTTGAAATTCTTCGATAATGACGCATGTTACATTAGACTCTTACAAACTAGGGATAAATGCTTCAAAGTCTGAGCAATGTAATTTACAGAATGGCTATGGCAGAGTAGAAAGTTTCCTGAGGTTGTGAAGTGTAGAGATGAATGCTTCCTTATTAATCTGATGATATCACATGCTGCACAGGCAAATACACACTTGTTAAAGCTCAACAAAATCAAACATGTCCAAAGCACCTCTATTGCAGATAATATGGAGCTGAAAGTATCTTTTCATCTGCACACCTAATAGCAGAATGTTCTTGTTCGTGCTGTCACCTAAAACTATTATCTGAAGAAATGACTGAATCATGTAGCATTAATAAGGCATTCATAAATGCCTATTAGTTGTGAGCAATCTCTCAGCATGAACAGAAACTTGATGAAATATAGACCCCTGATGAAATGCTAACAGCTGAGCAGCTGAAGCAAGAGAAGTTCAGCCACCAGCTTCCCCTCATTTGAAACAAGTGACACTTTTTTATTTGTCCTCAGCAAGACCATCGTCACGAACATTAACCTCAACTGTTCAACTTGCTGCAACTAAAGTCACTGAAGATAAGTATTATTGCAAGAGTACAGTTCCATATTACAGTAAATGTATTTGTGACTATTATTATTACAAGAACTTGAGCTGCTATGAATATATTATGTCGCGTAAAACATCTAACTCCTTTATCACTTTGATGCAAAAGCAAAAGAAATCCAACATAGATCATTGATCATTACATCTTAAATTAATTTTAACATTTTCCATGTTGACAATTTATTATATTCTTAAATCCAACACAAATGGAGACACAAACTGTATAAACTTATCACACCACTATCTTCGCTATGTGCACCATTATTGAACTGCTTGTCTGTTTGTTTGCAGTTGACTCACCGTCACTAATGAGGGTAAATCATCATTTACTCTTTTTGGGAACCAGGAATATGAACAATGTCAATGTTCTATAAATTGTTATTTTACATTTTTAAAACAAATGCAAATAATTTCTACATATATTATAAACTGGATTTATGTCTCTTCCAATTACATTTAGTAATTTAGCAGACATTTCTATACAAAGTGACTTGCAAGGATGAGTGACGGGGTCCAAGGGCCAGACTTATGTAATCAGCCAACATATTAATTATCAAGCTAATCATCAAAACTAAGTTATTGAGGTATAGGGTCATGTTTGGATCTTATAGCCTACTAATGCTATGACCAACTGTTTGACATTGGAAGCCTTTTTACTTTTCATTTTACCTTTGATATCAGTGTTTCATTTTGTGGTAAGTATGGTTACTGCTGTTTTTTACTCTTTTGAATTTTTTCTCTTGCTTCATGTACACACAAGAGCCATTTGATTAAGTTAAGATAATTTGATATATGATTCAGATTAAGGCAGAAAACATTAGACAACGTTTAGGCAACATTATACAGTTTTGCATTAAATACCGTTCCAGTTGATAGGAAAATCAGCCATGTGGATAGTATGTATTTAAACCTGTGAAATACCTGCATATGGATAGTGCATTTTGTATACAAATAAGGTTTGCACAGATGTAAAATGATGGCTTATTTTCCTGGAGACATGGCTGCAGCACTAAAATACAAGTTACTAAATTTGCAAAGATAGTTAACCTTTGGGTTTGATGTGCTATGCATCAGGATGTTCTAAACCTACAAGATAAAGCATGACATTTGAAAAAAAAAAATAGAATTGTGGTTGTATGCAGGCTGTATCAATATAAACTGACAAACAAGCCAATGTAATTGATTGGAGTAGCACATAACCACATTTAGCAGACTTGTGGCCTTTAATCTATAACAAAGTAAAGGCGGCTGGTGCTGTTTTATGAGTATATTCTTACTTTAAACCACTTGGTCTGATAATTTTGTCCTTATGTAAGTTAATACAGGAAAAAAGAATCTACATCTGAAATTACATCATCTTTATGCACCATGTAGTTGACCACCTCAATCATGTTGTATTTTATGTTACCCTCTACAACTCAGCATATTGCCATCCTCATACCGAACCATTCAAGCCCTTTTTGGACATGGGATATGGAACATTAGTGGCTGCATGAAGTTCAGTCATTGTGACACTGGCCACATTTAGTTAATGTTCATCCAGGCACACCTAGAGCATTGAAGGAGAGAGCCATGGTACACGAGATTAGACAGCATGTCAGCAGCTTGGAAAAATTCAGGTCAGCCTTATGTTTAATCTTGAAATCAAGGCAGGTAAAATATGGACATGATTATCCCATATCAAAACGGTGTTTGATATGGGATAAATCTGAGAACATCATCTTTGTTTCTCACATTGCTGTAGTTCAACTGATTAAATTGGAGGACAACAGGCTAGAGTTCTTGAGGCATGTTGTACAGCAGCAGTTTTTGTCATGTGACACGTGTGTCGTCCTGCTGGGGACAGCAGCTGACTGTGAAAATGTTTTTTTGCCTGGTAAATGTTATTCACTTAATGTGTGTTTCTGTTGCTGCTGTCTGTTGTGCATCACATTTTACACAGGACATACTGCCGTATCATTGCTTTACAGAAAACAGTATAGTCAAAATGTTCCTAATATTTTCAGCAGTCAGAGCTGAGCTGTCCTGAACGCTTAAACTTATAGGATTCCTTTAGCGTGTCCTCAGAAGTATCTCTAGTTTATCTCTCTCCCTCTGGGATGTCAGCCTTTCAGAGGACAAGCAGGCCATCTTTGAGGAGGTGGCGTCACACATCTGCCATAACCCAGCAAAGCTCCTCGAGGAAAGGCATGTTGTCAGTGCACATTTATCATCAGACCCACCATCGGAAACAGATTCCCCTCATAAGCAATTTTGCTCATTAGAGTTACGGTGTTGATTTGCTGATTGGAGTTACTCTAAGGCTACTGCACTGTGAGGGAAGGAGAGGAGAGCATGACTGAGAGGAGGGGAGGAGAGAGGAGAGGGGGAGAGGGTCTGACACGTTTGCAGTGATGTGAAAGCTGAGCTGTTGATTAATGTGCATTGCTCCTGTCACATAAACTGAATAAATAAATATCAAACAAAAGCAGGGGGGAGAGGCTCATTTACAAAACCAGGAAATGAAAGTTCCATTTAGTTAGAGAGTAAGACAGACTGAGATGACAGTCTGTAGACATGACTGTAAACAAGAAATCACTGCAGAGTAAGTCAAGCCTGTGTGCCCACAAACTCCAAGCACCTGGTGTTGCTTTTTTAAAGATTCCCTAAACTGTTGCAGTTCACTTCTTTTATCATTGACAAAATGTATTAAGAAGAAAGCCCCATCTCTTCCAGCTCTTGTAAAGTCCACCACTGTGATAAGTGGTCTTCCTGGTTAAGCATGCAATGAGCTCTTGAAAGCCTTCAGGCTGTGATTGGTCTCAAAACAATCCAACAGCCACACAGTTTCAGCAGGGGATAAAATAAATAGTGTCTATGGAATTTAAAACTCGCCCTAAAAGCTGTAAGTGATGGATGATGATAACAGAATATTTCACAACAGCTCAGTCCTGTTTAGATCGTTTAGGACAGACTGTTTATATTGATCTTCATATCCAATTCACAAACATGCTTGTTGACATAAATAAACAATGTTGTGTTTGCAGCCATGGAAACAGAGTTGACATAGGCCAAAGAAAATCCCTATTTAATGGAATAAAATGTTTACATGTCAATGCATATCTCAATTATCATATCATGGTTTCTCATAAC
The DNA here is from genome assembly GCA_037177055.1 of Atherinosoma microstoma. NCBI lineage: Eukaryota > Metazoa > Chordata > Actinopteri > Atheriniformes > Atherinidae > Atherinosoma > Atherinosoma microstoma. The sequence continues at coordinate 14,092,320 of JBBBVU010000021.1, read as the reverse complement.
TGGAATCAAAAGCCACAGCTCTCAACCTTAATGATGTTGTATGTAAAGTTTTAGCATATGAGTATGAAGTTTTTTACCATGATACTATGAAAATATGTAAATATATACAAATATAATTGGCTACCCCTACAAATATCAACAAGTTTGCAATTTGAAAAATAAAAACAGAAAAAAAACACTTTTTTATCTATATCTTTTTTTTGTCTCAATTTATTTTCAGAAACATAGTTAAAAAAATGAAGACATGCATACTTTTGTGGAAATGTTGCACCATATTTTTCTTTCATCCTATCCATTACATCCTCATACGTAACCCCTTTAGCAGTCATTAGATCATTACTCCGTTTTAGGGAGCACCAAACATCCGAGGCCCTCTGAACTTTTCCTGTGGAGCAAAGCCAACAACCACATGGCTTAATAAATGGTGACAAACATAAGCCAGCACTCACCCTGCCGACATTACGTGATAAAAGAGATATGAAGCAAGTTCAGCCAGCTGCGTGGTCACTACAGGTTTTGTGTTTATATGTGTTTATATTAGCCTCCACCTTTAAGCTGACATCAAATTTATACTTTGATCTTTTTCTCCGTGTGCTCATTATCCATTGTTTTATCTGGTCAACAATGGCTACTGATACACCCTGCTGTCATTTTCTTCACAAGAAAACACACTTGAGTGCTTCCTCTGCTTGCTTCCCTCAGCTTCTTTTTTTCTCCCTGGATTTGCAGATTCCTCCTCATGCCCAGGTTTCTTGGGAGAAGTCGTTTTACAGTTCAATCAGGAATTCTAATAAACTGACCTGCGCTTTAATGACTAATTCATTGTCTCCTTTACTACCTTCATGGGTATAAAGCAGATTAATGACTTGAGCAAGGTTAAAAACAGTACCACTGTGCTTTTCCTTTAACTATTATCAATCATCCTTTGGATTCTTAAGAGAGCAACGGAAATTGAAGGAAAATTAGTAATCCTTTTGATGGATGATGGCATAGGAAGGAGTGTACATTAGATAAGTATGGTTTTAGCATTAAATGGAAGTCTACTGATAAGCTGCATCACAAGGATATATTTCAGAATATACCACACATTTGAACAAGACTATAATGCTCTATGACAAAGTTTTATTTTAATCATCCTTTCAACTGCGGGCTCCTAAATATCTTCCTTTTTTTTTTTTATTAAAAATTGTTCATAGATCCAATCTTATATATTATATGGCACTCCCTTTACAATGTTTACAACAAAGGGCTTTTAGGAAAAACTCCAAGGGAAATCTCCACAACAGTTTAAAAAGTGGAGCCTAAGAATTTCATGTGAGTTCTTGCACTTCTTTGACAGTTTCTTTACTTTTTCTTGTACAGTACTTTTTTTTTTGTTTCAGAAATCCCATGGAAGAGGGAAAATGTGGAGGAAAAAAACAAAGAGGAGGCAAAAGGGAATGGCAAGGAAATTGGAAGACAGAGTGTAAGGTTGCATTTTTGTTTACCATTCTATATTCCCCATCTCTCACATGTACGCCTCTGCTGCATCTCTGGGCTGTTCCGACTCTTGGCCCAGTCATTTCTGACAATGTTAATGATTTAGTGGAGAGCCCTCCACAACGGATGATTTGTGACATGTAGGAAGGATCGGAACGGGGGAGGACTAGGCAGGTTTCTGTGGGGAGTGTTTGGGATCCAGGGATGCCTTGAAGATAGTGATTCATTATATTTAAGACAAGTGTGACATCCTACTTCAAGGAAGCAGCACACATATGTATGGAGGGGGGGGGAGATTTTTCGGGTGGCCAAAGTGGGGAGGGGTAGGTAAGTACAAAGGAATGCCTTGGTGTTTTTGGAGATGACATAGGAATAGGAGGCAGGCATATGGAGACGGCAGACTGGAAAATAATGGGTAATGGAGGAATTTAGCCTCAGGCTATATGCCTGCTTTGCCTACTTCTGTATAACTAGTATATTTATAATTCAAATACATACCTTTAATAATTAACCACCAGTGAATATTAAAGGAGAATGTGGGATATCTTTCCTGCAGATGGAGTCAGGTAAAAAAAAGTATTAAATTTCAGATTTGACAACAGTACAGAACAAAGGAACGGAGAACAAAAAAAAAAGTTCTTTGCCGTTTTTGTGTCCGTTTTTTTATTTTTTTATTTTGTGCTGACATAAATAAGCAAAAAGCAGTCAAGTTTGAGTGGATTTTTCCTTTCTTTTTTAAAATTCATGACAATCTGTTGTTCTCCATAAAATATAGGTAATACATAAAGTCAGTGTTTCGGGATTATAAAATATTTTTTTGATAATGCTTTTCTTAAAAAAAGTAAATTTAGTTGTGCTTCCGTGTGCAATACAGAAGACTTATTGTTTCTTGAGTTCATATTGCAAGCTAACCGGGGGCAACTCCCTGGAAACATGAGTGTACAGTTACGCAGTTTCCTTAGTGTCTCATTCAGTATTCAATTGTTGTCTGTAGTCACTGTGAACTTGTGCTCTGCAATAACCAAGAGCACCAGTAACACCAGCAGCCTTTTGGTCATGACCGAGTGATTATGATCTCGTACGAAAAGTGTAGACTGTTTTACATTCAATTATGTCAGTTCAGGCGCATTTATCCTGCTGCAACTTGGAAATGATAACTGTGTTATCACATGGATGGAAATGCAGTGAGTTCTTGAGTGCTCCTTTTAAAATAAAATGTCCCAAAGGACAGTGTGTTTTGTACTCTGTACACAAGTGGCAAAGAAAGGCTCTCATAGACTGTGTCAACTGATGTTATGCAAACACCAGAGTGGAGCAAGAACCAATGCATTTGCATTTTCTGGATCTTAAATGTGTTCCGCTTTTGTACAGGCCCCATTTCTATCTCTGCTCTTTGATGTAGCTCATACATATTGAGGAACCTACTGAGAAATCCAACAAAGCATGAGCTGATCTGTTTGCGCATCCTATAAAAAAAGTAGTGCATTTGTTTGTCCCGTTTATATTTCCAGGGTTACTTAACAAGTGAGAGATTGGACAATTAGTTCATCCATGCTAATTGATTATAATATTACATCTTGGTGATGATGGGATGAATATTGTGCATTCGTTCCGTATTCCTCTAAGGGATTTGATAATATATACAATGCTTCTGTGTAATGAAGGTTTTAAAAGACCAAATCAGCAAGGGAAATTGTTAATTCAATTTCACTCAGATGATTCTGAGTTTTCAGGGTACAAATGGACTGAATGGCAGGATGCAGGGAGCATATAGAGCCGTAGTGTCCTTTTTGATTTTGACTCATGTCAACACAAAAGATATGGATCGAGGGTTAATTTCTGTCAGTGGCACAATAGGATGTGAATTCTCAAAGACGTCTTTTTTGTGCTCATTATTGAAAAGTCAGTCATTTCATATCTACAGTAGTCTTCATAGTGAAATAAATTAAATATTTCCTCATTCATCAAATACTGTGTCTGAACAGTTAGACTTTTTCATCATGTTGCTGTCTCTTACTCAATCTCGTGATCTTATTACAGTTGTCTTCTGAGTTGTCAGATGTCTGCTGTATGAAACTCAGGTATGGACCTCTCACCTCTTGCTGGTGGCTCCAATCGAGCTCCATCATAGCGTGACAGTCTGTCACAAGCCACAGGCCGCAAATCTGTGTCGAGGAAAAAGCTGCAAGAATGTGTGCTCTTGCAGTTTACTTGGAAAGTTAAATAGGAAGTCCCCAAACTTCCACTATTTTCATGAGAAACAAAAGGAAAGTGGTGACTTGAATATTAGAGTACATCTCACTATTGATGTAAGAGAAATGGTTTTATGCTCGAGGTGATCATCAACTAGCTTTGCCTTTCGGCTCACCCTTATTGTGCATGTTCTGTTTCATAATTAATCTACTTTATTTCTTGAAATTCAGTTATGGTGTCATCCTCATTTTTTCCTTCCTTGCCATAAAAACCATTCCGTAAAGTATGACTCATTTCATCTCAAAATTTTTATGTGCAGCTTCATCAGATAAAAAAACAAGCAACATTTATGTGTTAATGTTGAAATATTACATATCCTTACTGTGCTTAATAATTAATATCCCACCCCATCACCATGAATATTTACATGCAAAGTGTCCCTGGGAGCCATCCATATGCCAGAGGGAGGGAAGTCTGTGTGTTTATAGCATTAAACACTCAAATATTGTCAGCAACCCTGTTTTGCCTCCAACCATGAAAAACACTCACTAAAGCATCGCAAGCATTTTATTTGTTGTTGCTCAGTGTAACCTATTCAACTTCCATTGAGACGTGGCAAGTCAAATTATAGGTACTCTTTCTGTACTGAGGTGAAATCCCAGGACGCAGGTTGTCTAGTCTGAACATGAAGGGATCACAAATGATTTTTTTTTCTTTTTTTTGTAGGTTTTGTTTCCAGTGCAATGACATTTTTCATTGAGATCACCCTCCACTTACTGTGTCAAAGTGTCAAAGGTCTTGTTGTCTTGATTCTTGTTGGGAATCAGAGGTGCCATCACACAGAAGAAATTACACAGTATATTAGATTATGTTGTGAGAGTGGAATCAGTACTGTGTGAGGAAGAGGATTCATGCTTGTTCACAGAGCTGATTTGAGATTGCACAACTTTCAGCTAGAGGAAAATCAAAGACAAACATAGCACATTATAAATGATTATGTGGTTGTGTAGCTAATTTGGCTGAGGACTTGAGCTTCTGAACATTAATGCCCTACCCACTTCTAATCCTTGTGAATGGCTTCTCTTCATTTCTCTCTTTGTATCTGATCCAGAAATTCAGAGTAAATGCTGTAACGGAAGACTGAAGTCATAGCATGGCTGCACTGCCAGAGCACAATCACATTCATATATTTCCAACCTTTGACCTTTAGGAAAGACTCAGCAGGTTGTGGGAATATTGCAAAATTGCTCTTGTTAACGGTGTACTGTGGCCTCTTTAAGGGATGCATAAGTTAATAAAGGATAAGTAAGATATGTAATGCAAACAAATATGCTGTTACTAGTGAACCTGGGCATGTTTGGCTCTGTTGCTCTCATTGGTGATATTTATCCAGGAAGGAAAGGCTGCTTGTTGTTGTTGCCTCCCTGCAGGTCCCCGAGCTCTCAGATCTCCTCTCTGTCTCCTGTGTGGATAAGTACTGGCTGCAAAGGCAGTGCTGCTCTTTGATATTTCACTCCTCATTTGAATCAGTGGTCGCTTTATTTGACAATGCCAGGTAATTACCTGGGTACCTTGCTTGATCATGTGAACTCCAGCAGAACCAGAAAGGAAAGAGGGAGGGAGGAACAGAGAGAGTGAAGGGTGGTGGTGTTGGTTGCGGATGGGGTGGGGTGGGGGTATCAGATAGAAGATGGAAATGGGAAAACATAAACACGGGGGAAAAGCAGGCGGGGGGGGGGACGACGACAAACAGAAACTATCTGCATTTTGTTTAACTGCATTGTCTTCAGTAGGTATTGCAAACAAGGGGAGTCATGAGTAAGTCACGCATAGTTTTGTTTAGCAAGTCGAGTGTGTTTTTGTAATGTTCAGCAGTGGTTTTTCTAGTGGGACAGCCCCATGCTGTGAAGGGAGCAAACGTGAGGTCACACAGAGAAAGTTCCCAAAATGACTGTAAGTGAAAAGAGACACATAATCCAAAAGAGTTTAGTTTCATTAGTTAACTTGTAGTGTATGTGTGTGTGTGTGTGTGTGTGTGTGTGTGTGTGTGTGTGTGTGTGTGTGTGTGTGTGTGTGAGAGAAAGAAAAAAGGTACAATGAAAATGCTTGTGTGCAAAAATAAACTAAAGAAATCAAACGTCATTTTTTAAATTTTTTAATGCATTTATATTAAAGAAAAAACCTCCAAATCACAAGAATTTCCAAATTTACAGTTAATTTTCAGAGATTGACAGAATTTGTCACATTTGTTGCATGCTTCTGATACAAACTGAAAAATACTCTGAACTGAATATTCATACAAGAAAACAGGCATTTTCATTTATTTACAAATAGGGAAAAAAATGTTGCACTCTTGAGATTAAGTTCAGTATTTCAAATGGCCGGATGTGGAACTTTATCAATGATGTTTATTGAACAGGAAGGCAGTGTTTACTCCCTTGTGTGACTAGAATATCAAGATGCGTTGGTCCACGTGAATGCAGCTGCGTTAAGGCTGACTTCACTGAGCTCTCCTTGGAAGAAATCAACAGAAAACGGAGGCATGGACCTGAAGTTACATTACATTAGAGTGCAGCTTTTCTAAGAAATTCTTCCTTCTCCTGTATGCAAATATTGAGAATGAATTTTGTTGTTTAAAGGTTCACTTGAAAAGTATATTTAAAGTTTAAAAAAAAAGGAAAAACTTTTGTCTATAACACTGAGAAAGCTGCTGCCTTGAGTTTGCCTGCTTAATTAAAGCTTACTATTTATAAAGAAGAATGACGGCAGTCACACGAGGCAGACTAAATATATCCCATCATTTCACGAACAAGTTTTTATCTCTTTTTCACACCTTTAATTGATTTTCAATACCGCTGCTTTCATTTGTTCAGATGATTTTATAAATAAATATTTTCAGCATACTTTGCATCTTTTCTAATCTTCGTCTCTTTTTTTCCCCCATGGCACCCAGAATAAACGGCGCATGTATTATTTCGGGTGTGGACAGAAGCACTGTGAGGCAGCCTGCTTCTTTACTCTGGTGTAATTTTATTCGCTTCCTAATCATATGGAAACCATGAAGACCTCCGCACTCACATTTCCCCGCGTTTCGCGCCGGACAAACAACAGCAGAACGACATTTGAATTCGCTTCAAAGTGCTGAGAGGAATTAAGACAATTTAATAAGGGCTTAAACCGCTGGGCTGTCTCTGCTCTGCCTAAAGACATATTTCCTCTGATCAGCGGAGGAGGGCGACTTTATTGGACATGTTTCTATTTCCAAATCCGCATAACAGCCAATGATGCATGTATTTCCTATATTGTAGATAAGGGAGAGAGGGTTTGATATGTAATAAAAGGTGGGTCTGTGCTGCCTGTTTAAGCCCCTTAAGCCTGATAAATGATGAGCGACAGAGGCACAGCAAGAGGGTCACCACTATTAACTCCTCGCTTTCCCGGCCTCCACTTAAACTTCTCTCAATTACAACTGGTAATGTGGCTGGGTACAGGCCTCATAGGTTTGGATTTGATCAATCTAACTGAAATAGCATAATAAAACATAGAAATCGTAGTCATATCTGTCCACTGCTTTAAGCTGTCCCCAAAGCCAAGTGTTAAGAGGAAACACAGGGATTACAGTCGGTGGCGTTACTAACACATGCACACCAGGTATTCTGGGACAAACAGCCAATACAAGCTCATTAAATCAGCATTTGGTGTATCCGAGCAGGCGTTAACGATGGGCTCTAATCTCAGCGGTGACCTGCTGAAACTGTGTCACAGCCAAGCAGAGCTCAGACTGCACACAGCCTCTATTAAGATATTAGCAGTTTCAGATAGGAAAGAAAATATTTATTTTTATATGTTACAAAATGTAGCTGGACTTTAAGTTCGTTTGGGGGAAAAATGGAGCAGTCTTTTTGCTTAAAATAATTATTTCACGATTAAATGTTATTTTTTCAGCACTGTTTTTTAAAATTATTATTATTATTATTATTATTATTATTATTATTATTATTATTATTATTATTATTATTATTATTATTA
>JBBBVU010000021.1:14050991-14084418 GCA_037177055.1 Atherinosoma microstoma | reverse complement strand
AATCTTGCAATTTTTGACTTACTTAATTCCATTCTCATTTTAACTCTAGGAAGCTACATGTAAATAACTGCAGAGTTTAAAAGAATTACATGTATTCGTGAATTAAAATAATTATTTCAAACACCAGTTTAAAACAATCTTTTGACCTATAATTTTCAGAACAAAATCACAGATTTTTTACAGACTTACTGTGAACGCTTTCAACAGATAAAGCGAATTTATAGTCAAAGCTTTCCCAACAAATTCATTAATAATCTTTTTTTTTTTAAATAAACAGATAGGCCTACTCAAATTAGAGAAAATGTAATTAATCTGCTTTTCATGGTATTTACCTTTTAACTCAAAGTTATGTTTTTAAACATTCTAAAACATCTTGACATAATTTCTTGTCATTTGTTAATAATAATACGTTCATTTGGCATATGTGGATATATTTTGTTTGGATTTGGACATTCGAGTTTGGTACATTCTTGGGCCCTTTTTTTCATTTGCGTCGGAGCTCACGGCAGCTTCGCCTCAGCTGCGGCCGCGAGGTGTCGCTAGAGGGCCGCATATTTCTTGTCAAAGTGTACGAGGGGAAAAGCCACAGTTACATTTTATGTTGGCCTCTTCTCTTTTTCTCTGCGCCTCTCTCCCTCCTCCCTTTACTAACCCTCTGACACCAGACTCTGAGAATCGGTGGAGGGGAAAATGAGGCTTTGGAGCTGAAGAATTTACAGTTAGTCGCGAAACTTTTACAAGTATTTGAGTTGCTCAGTCCACTTTCTGAAACCCTATAGTCACATTTCAGTCCAGGGTCAAAAGGAGTTCAGATGCAGAGGACTGAGGTAATGTTTTATGCAAGAAAAAAAAAAACAACGAGCAGCCAAATTATTTGCATATAAACAAATTAGAAATAATCTAAAATATGTCAACTAGTTACAAAAAAATCTGCAGCTTAGTTTGTAGTTTATTAATGGTGTTTAATTTTTTTTTAAAGTCTAATTTCCTGGCAACTACAGAGCAAGTAAAAACTCTCTGACCTTATTGTTAGTCTTTTAAAAGATATAAATGTAAGCTGATATGCATCAATACCTACATTTGTCTTTATTTAGAACTGATACAAAAAATGAAAAAAGGTTTTCACTGTCCGTGTCTCTTCTGCAGTCTATGATCCATTCTTATCGCAGCCCCTCTATACATTAGCTTTGCTAATTTACATAATCTCAAACACTGAAGAGGGCCAAAGAAGAACAAAGTAACAAACAAGATTAAGGCGATTTTATTTGTCCCTGCGGTTGAGCGCCAATTGTTTCTCCAGGAGTGTTTAAGGTCACTAAGAGGATTTGAAGCACGTTTCATATCAGTGATCTTTTTGAGGGAATTAAATCAACAATGCATTTTTCTCCATATTTAGCAACAGACTTGTGTGTGTGAGCAACCGAGCCCTGCAGGGCAGCAGAAGGGGGGAGAGGGACTGGAAGTCCCGCGAAGAGTAAACACAAGAGTGGAAGTTCAGTGCTGGAGCTCCCTCACATGCAGACGTTCCTGGTGCACCTTTAGGATGTGACATGCGGCGGATCTTTAGCCTGGTGACTGTCCCAGTAGTGTTTTCCTTGAAATGGATCCTCTTCTCCCCCCCTAATGAATCCAAACGCAGCTGGCAAAGTCCCACACGGACACCGAGCGCTTTAACCCTAAACTGACCCCAATTTGACACCACCAGATGAAATTTTACCGCCTGTTAATGCCATCTACTGATTTTTTCATACGAACACCTGAAAAGAGCCGCAACGCGTAGAAATATAAAACTACTTAAAAAGTCTAATTGTCTATGAGGGGGTGCTCTCCTAGAAGGATCAGGCTTGTAAACGCGGCCAGGTCATAAGCAGGGGAGTTTAAGTTGGCACACGTCTTGTTTATGGGGAAAACTTAATTTTAATTAACTATTGAGTGAATTATGGTTTCTATCAAATTAGCAAATGAAACGATTTGCGCAACCTTTAATAAAACAGTAATTAAGCGAGATTAACTTATTTCACAATGTAAATACTGTCAGCTATTAAGTCATGTGTTTATGGATTCTATTAATTACTCAAATAAATATTTCCCAAAACAAATAGCTTAAAATTCCACGTGTTTAGGAGTTATTGTTGAAGGTTTTGTAGGGATGGCTGTGTTTCGGTGGAGTCCTACATCGGGCACGCATAATTAGCCTCTTCTATTTTCACACGCTCCTCGGGTGTTTACATCACTCTCCTTCGGGGCAAATCGCATATTTCTACAATAAATGCGGGGAAATGCCGGTGCAATCGCAAGATCTAGAAGAATGTAAACTTTCAAAAAATCCACCATCTGGATTTTTTCCACAATGCTGTAGCCACAAGAGATCTGCCACGCTTCTAAAAAATATAATCATTCTGTCCACATTTTTTAATAGTCCAGCCTCCAAAACTTCTTGCGCCGTGAGAGAACGCGCGTCCACAACAAAGCGTTAGATACAGCATAAGGGTTGTGCTACTTACCGTGGTTGTCCAAAAGAGGAGGATGAAACAAAAGTCAAGCGTCAGAGCACAAATCAACGTGAACGACAGTATTTAGCTTATTAAAATATCAGTCTTCTGTAGCAGAGTCTGCCGGGCTGGTTGTGTTTACAGAGTGAGAGAGAGAGAGACTTGGAGACGGTGAATGCCTTGGCTCTCTGCGCACAGCTCTGCTAGTCCTTCCCGGGGTATTGCGCGTTGAAATGTCCACACAGCCGTTTGTCAAACCCTGCAGTCCTACACTTCCCACCCCCCTTTATGCCAACAAACATAACTGTTGTCACGGTTTCATTTATTAAATCTTTTTCCTTTAAAGAGAGAGGGGTGAAATGCTCTCTCTGTAATAGACCCCGAGCAACGCTGCTTAGTATTTTGTTTGTTGGGAGAGTTTATTGACCCTCCAACAGTAGCCACAGCCCATCTCCCTGAGCGTGTGTCTAACTTAATCCTAACCTGTGAATAATTAATTCCCACCATCAAAAATGCCACGCAACTATAAATGGAGCCTTTATGTGAGAACCTATCAATACTGCCATGATAGCATATTAACACTGATGAAGCCAAATATTAAAGGGGATAGATGGCCTGCTTCTGTTTAGAGCGTAAAAGTGCTCAGACTCCAAAAAGGGCTTTACTGCAATCGATGGCCGGAGCGTTGCTCCTCCTCTAAACTTCAATCTCTTCGCATGATTGATGATCTTGGGGAGCTTTGATAATTGACTACTCTGAGGTTAGGCACGGGTTTCTATCAAGAGAGGGGATTGGACGAAAGAAACATACAAAATTACTTTCCCCACAAAAGCTTTTTTCCTCTTGGAAAAGTTCATTCTGGACTTAGAGGGGTGCTGCGTGTCGTTTAATTAGCTAAAAAGGGCAGAGTAATAATTAACAGCAAGATTAGGAGGTATTATGGAGATATTAAGTATGCACACTGGTTTATAACAACAAAACAGATAACAAGTAAGCGCCATGATCATATATTAAACTCAGAATTCATATATCTGGGATTACTTAAATTATTTGTTTTTTCTATCACTAACTTTATGGATGGGTGTAAGATCAAATATTTCATAATTATGTGTCTTTTGTTCAAGTTAAATTTCCCAGCGCTTAAACGTTTGTGTAGTGGTTAATTCTTCTTTTAAAGTCAACTTTTCCCCCGGAAATTATCATTCATGCACTCAAGTTCAGTCTGTGTTTAGTTTAGTCAGCTCGAAGCAGTCAAAGTGTCCACTCTCTCTCATTCAACCTCTTCTTGTTTTCTCTTTAGGACTCTTCTCAGCAAAACAAGGAATTGGGTGGGAGTAGGAGCTTGTGTTGCTTTCAGCTATTTCGCCTCCAGTGTGGAGTTGAAGCTTTCCCTGTGCCTCGCATATAGCTACTCTACATATCACAAGATTTGGTCTCTCCTCTCTCTTCTCTGGAGCTGCTGTAGGACTGGCTATGGCCACCACTACTTCCGGGATCCGTCATTTCATTCGCCCACCGCTCAGCGCTGCGAACTGACTCTGTTTCTATAAGCAAGCTAGCAGCCAACCTGCCAACACTCGCTGACACTCACTCATCTCAGTCTCGCCAGATAGACGAAATACCTACGGGGGGAAAGAAAGGAGAGATCCGAATCGCAATCTCTTAATTTCTGCAGTTTTTTTTCTTCTTTTTTTTTTCTTACAGTGATAATAAAACAAGATAGCGATCTGGAGGCATTAAAGGAGACGCGGACTTACGGGATGAAAACGGACTAAAAAGATTCGTCCTTCTCTTGAACATCATCACCAACCGTCATTCATTCATTACCTTGACAACCTCTGGCTTTGATTGACAGCTGGAGTGGCAAAAAGCCATGAGACACGACAGTTTAGTTACATCCAGGTTGTTGATGGGCCGATTGTAACCTTCACTTTGGCGCATTTTTTCTTTTTTTTTTTCCAAAGAAAGAGGGAAAACAAGAAAAATTGCAAAACTCCCCAATGCTACAAATTAAACTGAACCACAGTGGCGAATAGGACAATTCGCAAAGTTGGTTGAACGAGGAATCTTGCCTCTAAATCACTTTCTAACCGGGACTGGGATATTAAATATACGGACAGATTCAGGAGTTTATTGGAGCGCAGCCTGATGGCGCAAAGGGTAGGTTTTAAATCTCCTACACTTACCTGTTCAAATCCTCTGTAGAGATCGCTACCCTCTTGTCGTGTGCTGGCAAATTTACAAAGTATTCATATCAAAGCCCCCATATTTGACATTTTTGCAGCGTTCTCACTCTTGAAGCAAAGTGACAGCCTCTACTTTTACCGACAGCCTCCACGACAGTCGTGGAGCAGTTTCACTGGAGACTCCAAACTAATTCGCTCTTTTCACCCACCAAACTCTGCGTGCAGAGGGGAGCACCAAAGTTATAATGTTTCTGGTAATGACAAACTGAATCGCAGATTTTTAACATATTGCACTTTTCTGCCCTGGTTGTAGCGTGTGTTCACAGCCAGCAGCTTATTAGTTTCTCCGTTGCGTGTGTTTAGAATGAGACGACAGGCTTTTTTGTACTTTTTTGACATTTGTTTAAAAAGTAACCGGGAACTGCGCTCACTTTTACTCTAATTTTATTCCCAGTACGATGAGCTGGCCCATTACGGTGGGATGGATGGAGTCCCGGCGTCGATGTACGGGGACCCGCATGCTCCCCGGCCGCTTCCCCAGGTCCACCACCTGAACCACGGACCGCCGCTGCACGCCAGCCAGCATTACGGAGCCCACGCTCCTCATCCAAACGTTATGCCCACTAGTATGGGCTCTGCTGTCAACGACGTTTTAAAGAGGGATAAAGATCAAATTTATGGGTAAGGTTTGCTAAAACTAAATTTGCGTCCTGTTTTGTGTTTGTTTATTTTATTTTATTTTTATTTATTTTTTTTAGCGAAGTTTTCAGTTTTTCTGGAACTTTTGTTTCTTTACCTACAATTTTAATTGTGCTTTGTGCAAGTCTAACCGCAACTTGGAGTTCTATGGTTGGTGTGGGGAGTTTTGTTCACGTGTAATTTTACACTCATTGTACAAAGCATCTTCAAGCCAGCAGTAAGTAAAAGTATGAGCCTTGAGCTTGTAAAATAATATGGAAGCTCAGGAGTCCAACCTCGAAAGTCGCAGACTCCAAGGAATTATAGTATTAAACAAAATAAAAAAAACACCATAAATAACAAACTTCCTTTAATATTACTGCCAGCTATATATAGAAAATATCAGTGACTTTTAAGCACTTTTGCTCCTGTTATAAATGTTTTTTAAAATCGCAGTATCACACTCACACAGACACACACACACACACACATAGAGCTTGCATTGGAACGCACCGTGTGTCTGCTTAAGCCTACTTTCATAAGATTATTCCCAAACAGTGAGACAGAACGTCTGTTTTGATGAATGCAAAACTAAAAATATGATTACAGCTTTTGCTCATTGATACATAAACAGAAAGTGCTATAATCCGCTGATATAATCTGGGCTGTAGTGTGGAGTAAATCCACCTCATCTCTCTCACTTACGTTTTTATGTATGGGATAGAGTTTACCCTCGTTTTTATACTCCCACAAATCAAAACGATAAAAATAAAGAATCTAAAGACGTGTTTTTTATTAAATGATTGGATGATATGGAATTACATTTTTCTTAAACTATAACCTACATAAAAAAAATATTTTTGATTGTCTCATGATTTTGATTTATTGGAAATTATTTTTTCCAATTTCATTGAAGCTGTAGGCCTGTTCTGGGTAAAATAATTAACTCCTCAGTGAATCAGTAAAATGTCAAGATTTTTAGCAGACCGTAGAGATATATATAGAATTTTATTTCTAAATATAACCGTATTGTTTTTTCCCCTTAGTTTCTTGACTTCTTAGTGTGTTTTCCCTTTCTTTGCACTGCAAGAAATGTCAGTTTCAATAAGTCAAATAATATATTCAGCTGAAAAGGTTCAGATTTCTTAGACTTTGAATTTAAATAATCCCGATTCGTATTCTGACTTATTTTAATTCAAAACAGCTAACAGCTAAAGAATTGATCTGATACCAGAAATGCTGTTTTTGTCTGTCTTATCTTTAAGATGCTGCTACTTGTTCAAAGAGAAGTTCTTAAAACTAAAAGTTAGTAAACAAATATATATATTTAATCAACGTGTGGTAGTTTTTAAAAAAAAAAAGTTACTATGAGAAAATAAAGCAGAACGGACAAATGTAGGTTGATTGGACATTTTTTGCAGTGTGGAGCCGGTGTGTTGCTTGTACTCAGGCTGTGTTTCCCCTCTTGCAGTCACCCTTTATTCCCATTGCTCGCACTGGTTTTTGAGAAGTGTGAGTTGGCGACGTGTACTCCGAGGGAGCCCGGCGTAGCAGGCGGCGATGTCTGCTCTTCAGACTCCTTCAATGAGGACATTGCAGTCTTTGCCAAACAGGTCAATTTTGCTCAATGAAAAATACATATACTGGATATTATGGCTGCTTCAAGTTTTATGCTTGCTTTATATATATAGCCTATATATATCTGCAGAGGGAAAAAAAGAAAACAAAAAAAAAATCAAAACAAAACAAAAACAACTGCATTTATAATGACAATATATAAGCGTGAAACGATTGCAGAATTCCAACTTGTGAAGCGAGTTTAATTTCTTGAATTCTTGAAATGAGTTTTTACTGGTTACAGTAAGGGGGGAAAATGATAAATTCCAATCATTTCACGCCGAAGTAACTTTTACATGTGCTGTTTTATTTTAGGTCCGAGCAGAAAAACCTTTATTTTCATCAAATCCAGAGTTGGACAATTTGGTAAGAGCACCTTTCTTTTCTCTGCCGATCCTCTAAAGTGTCCACACTATGAATTTGCGAACATGACCAGCTGCGTGACCACTTCAGTCTTTACTGTCTTGGTACAGTCTTCTTTTGTAAAACCCACCTCACCAGTGTTTAATTACTTATAAGACTGGGGCATGTAACTTGTACAGTTAACTGTAGTGCGCTCCATACGCCTATAGGATTTTTTTTATAGCTCTATACGAGTTTAAGAACAATTTATTCTGCCAATTTGGTCATATTAATTGTGCTTACTTTTTCTTTCTTTCAGATGATACAAGCCATACAAGTATTACGGTTTCACCTCTTGGAATTAGAAAAGGTACGTTTTATGAAAAGATGCATTTTTCTTTTTTTTTTAACATGTGGCAAAGGAATCATGCCACATGCACAAAAGGCTTAAATGACACTGATATTATCAAACCTGCAATGAGATGCAGTGCAGTGCGGTTATTATTGCAAATATCTAAAAGAAAACCGGAAAACATTGAGAAAAAGTTTAAAGATTTTGATTTTAATAAAATATGCTGTTTTATGAAGCCAATAATTGATGCAGCTAGAGTAACTATTGATGAAATATGTCAGAGCCTCTGTGCCCATGCTGCACATTGCTATTGATCCGCAGATTTAGTTTCAGTCGCTCATTATCTCGCCAGCTTACGGCATGCTGTTTATTTTTTGTCGTTCAACTTGTTGCTCTGGTCTCAGGAGAATAATAAGCACTGCAACAATTTCACTATTGTTTCCTCGCTGCCGATAATGCCCCTTAATTGGAGTTATTCTTGGACTGGCTGGAGCATTTCCCCATCCTGAAAAAGGTGTATTTTTTCCCCTTCCTCTGTTCTTTAGGTGCACGAGCTCTGCGACAATTTTTGCCACCGGTACATCAGCTGTTTGAAAGGAAAAATGCCAATAGATCTAGTTATTGACGAACGGGATGGCAGCTCAAAATCAGATCACGAAGAACTTTCAGGATCGTCAACTAACCTTGCAGATCACGTAAGTAACACCATATTTTATTCATTGAGGTGCTGTTTTTGTTCGGCTCTGATATGAATATCTGCTGCTGAATCCATATTAATGCATGTGACAAATCGGCTATTTTCTGAAATAATCACTTTCTCATAAAGCCAACTTTGGGGGTACTTAGAGCTCCAGTGAGTGACCCTGCTGTGCCGTCAGTAAATAGAGCATGCTCTGTTCTGCAAGGAAAATCGGCCGATCGATGTTCTAAGGTCAAAAGCTACATGTGATACAATAGACCGAGTTATTGTTTTAGTCTTTTGATTAGGAGCAGTCATGTGTGCATAATGCGTTCGTGCGTGCGCGTGCGTGATGAATAATTGAATGAGTGTGTATGTGTGCGTGTAAGACGGTACGTGTGTTATAACGCTTCCCCGTATTTGGAGCGTTGCACGCTGAAGGGAAAAAAAAACACACACAAAAAAAACAAAGCAAGGCAATTATCTTTTACGCAGGTTTAATGTTAAAGCAGGGTATCAACCGTATAAGCTTTTGCTTTAGGCCAATATTTAAAAAGAAAAGGGCTTTATATTTGGGGTTGTGCATAGCTGGATATGGCCTGCGCGTAAAGCTGTGGATTTTGCTGCAGAGGTGGAGAAAGTCGTAGCCTATTGAAAGACATCTCAGAGCTAAAGGCTTACCATCAATGTCAAGTTCACAAGGCATATGATGGTTCGTCTGGAGGCCTTCCATTGCTGTTGATGTTAATGTGTTTAATTGTTCCGTATTGATTGCCGTGTGGTTTGTACTACAGTTGCTTTCTCTTCTGCTCCCCCGTTTTATGGCCGGAGGCTCCATAACGCTGAATTCAATTATATGCACCTGAAGTACAGTAGCTTTAAATTTGAAGATCGATTCTCTTCTTGAAATCACGCATTTTCTTCGTAATAAACACAGAATCTCCCCCCCTGCAGTATGGGTTGAGCTGACAGTGTAGTATTGAGTAGATATCTGTGAATTACCGCGCCTTGCATGCCTGTGATAAAGCTAATGTTTTGGTGGGGAGTAAAAATGAGCAGCTAGTGTAACAAAGTGACTGGTTAATATCTGTGAAGCACAAGGCCAAGCCTATTAGGAATTAAAGCAGATTTAAGTGTTATGCAAAGTCTCTGTGCTACATCTGTTGGGTCTGGCTATTGGCCTAATAGCAGTTGATTCCCTTTGAATGCCCATCGCCTTCACAGGGCATTTACATCGCACTGCACTAGGTGAACTAAGGTTTAGTTAGACCGAACAGAACTATGCTGTTACAGAAAGAGGTAAAAAGAAGAAAAAAACAACCTAAAACCCGGCAACAGTGCGATCCTCCAACACAAGTGTAGAAATGAGGCATGCTGTTGTTTATATTGGAGAGATTAGATAAACTAGCCTGTTTAGTTTCATGGCAGATGGTTGATACTCAAGCCAATTTCCGATGGAGCTTCCTATGCTCAGACACCAGTTTTGTCATTGCTCCACTTGTAAGAAATATTTTGATAATTAGAAAATTAAATATGCCAATAAAGCAAATAAGGAGCAGCAATAAACAAAGCAGGTTGCGTGACAGGCTATTTATCTTGTAGTCGTTTGGACTGACCACCTCATTAGGCATTTAAGGTTTGAGGGATTTATTTCACTTTTGTTGCACCATTGAACTTTTTATTACACCTATAACTGCTGGGCTAAATTTCTCCAAAGTAGAAGAGTTGTTTTGTTTGTTTTGAGTATTTCTTTTTTCTTTCCCTGTTTGCTTTCGGAGCCATGTTTGAACTGAGAGGGGATTTTGATAATCACTACACCTTATGAAAACATACTCCAGTTTAATGTTTTGAAAATAAAGTACAATAAAGTGTGTAAGACAATGCGGACACTTCACATTGCTTAGTATTTGCACAAAGTATAACTGTTGAAGTGAAAATAGGTACTCCAAGTAAATCAGAAGTAATTTGTAAAGGCTCATTTAAAATAGTCCAACTACGGCTCACAGTAATGCATTTAGCTGCACAAACGTGTTTCTGAATGAAAACCATTTCTATCCTTGCTCGGTTTTTTTTACTTTTAAAAATGTTATTTATTCAGCTGTCTTTGGCTCTGTTTTATTATTAATTTCTGTCCTTGTCTCATTGAGGAAAGGAAGGCAGTTTGATAGTTAGATATGCTAATTTATTTAGTTAGAATCTCTCACGTCCATTTTTCTTTGCTTTGATATGCATTTTTAATATATAGCCCAGGGCTACATCTCGTTTGGAGAAAGTTGTTTTTTCTGGAGATGATGAGGCTGTTCACTGAGAAGGAGGCAGCCCGTTAAGCTTGTTTTTATGTATGTCTTTTTCCTTTTCTGCCTCTTCCCCTCCTCCTCTCCGCTCCTCATACCTGATGGCAGAGCATAATAAGCACAGTTTTATTTACACTTGAATGCAGCACTGTCTTGCAGATGATTGGATTATGGTATAGTGAGAGCAGGATGAGGCCTTGGTGACACTGTGGATTTCCCTTATTCTCTGGCGGTGGCTATCTCGACCACGTAGCCCACCCAAGCCTTCCGAACTCATTGCCCCTCCTCACATCGACTCCATCCTATATAAATGGATGGGAAAAGATGCTGGATTCCACACAAAGAGAGATAGGAGGAAAGAAAAAACTGCTGTGTAGTTTCATAAATGGCTGTGTGTACTTGTGAACGGTTTGTTCTCTTGTCTTTTAATTAATGAATAAAATTTCTGTCTCCTCTGTGCTACATCCAATTAGGCAGACAAATAGAATTAACAATGTCTGAGTATTATCTGTTCTAATAAATTAGCCTTTGTGTCTTCTTGTGGCATTGTGCCGCTCCTTCAGTCAATCTTAGCAGAGGGCTGTTTCATTTCCTTTATGCATATGCATTACATTGAAGAGAGTGTCTTTGAATTCCTGCTTAGTTCCAGATTTGTTATATAGAAATTGTGCAGTATTTGCAGGCCCCACTGATTTGTTTTTGAGAGCTTTTTTCAGGGAGTTCCACTAGTTCCCATAGTTATGGTGCAGCTTATCTTGAAACTGCCTGACTGGAAGTGGAAAAAAGGAAAACAAGCCCTCTCTGTTTATATCGTATTCTCCGGTACAGGTTTCTGGTCAGATGTGGTGACATCAAACATTCAATCAAGTAAATGCAATTGTTCATCTTGAGCCTCTGCAGTGATTTATCCTGTATCAGTGAAGATGGGTGCTTAGTAATGTCCTGTCCTATGTCTGTATGTCACCATGCACAGTGCAGACCTCTGCCTGTGGACAGTGAGCCCTCGGGCCGAGCTGGCCCGCTGAACCGTGGAATTTCTCCGTTTTTGAGGTGGTCTAATTCTACAAGCTTTGTTCTCCTCAGGGGATGAGTGTGTTTGGACCTCATGAAAACAGTGCACTGCTGACTTGGGCTGCTCTGTCTATTCTGCACGATTGTTTTGTGAAGTTTGGCTGTCTGGCCTTACATTTCCTATTTGATTAGTGTTCAGAGGCAGGGCCCTGTTGGCAGGCATATCTAATCATCACTGCTGTGGCTGAAGAGAGGCTCTGCTCACTTGTTGCATCTCCCACACTCCTCCTCTTCTGAGATGTAAAATAACTGCAATGAGTAGTTGCTCACCAGTCATTTCAGGATCAGGGCATTCTCATACATTTACTTGGATTTAGATACAAGATATACAGATAATGATCGAAGTGGCATAAATTTATATGCTAATCTGAAAACCTATTATATGTCACGAGGAATAAATGACAGCAGAATTATCCATAAGGAAGTGTCAGTTTTATACCATTTAATTATTTCTTTTCTTCTCTTTTTAAAGAAATGTCATTTTGATGTATGCCAAACCCATGAATCCCAACAGCTGTCATATTTTATTTGAATAACTTCTTCTTTCAAAAAAACATATTTGCACATAGAATGTGGCTAAGATTGTTTCGGCCTCAGAGAAAGTTTTTAGGCATAAATGCGATCAGTTTTTTCCTTTTGTCTGTTAGAACATGCTGTGGAGAATTATTAGCTGCTAAATTAAGGACTCTTTATATTCTGGATAATTGAGGGTGTTGTAAATACTCAGGTGTTCAATAGATGTGCACCTACACTTTTTTTCCCCGAAGCGCCTGCATATAATTACGAGCTTAACTCAGGAAAAAAGTGTGAGGAGTTTTTCTCTTTCTCTGTTTGTGCCATGCGGCAAGATGTGTCTTGAAATGTCAGCTTGCCTCATGATTTATGGTCCTGTGTGTTTCTGGTGTGTCAGCAATTCTGTACATGTTCAGCACGGGATGCCTGTAGCTGCTCCTCACACTGGTAGTACAACACAAACACACACCCATGAGGTTAGTCTTTCTCAGCCTACCTTATGCTGCTACTGTGCAGACAGATTTCCCCCTTTCCCTCTGGGTTTCAAGGGAATTTGAGGGAAATTCAATGATTCTGCTAAATCAATTTTATTTGAAATTCCTAGGGATGTAGACAGAGTGCAGTAAGGGAGGTAAGATTGTGCTGGGCAGGTGTTTGTAAATGAGAAACAGGGGACAGGAGCAAAAGAGACAGCCGCATGCTCTTGCTCTCCTGTGGCCTGGCTGCACTACAAGCAATCCTTCCCATATTGTCTCCTGCTTTTATATTAATTACAACTTGTATTATCATCCGCCAGTTGCTAACCCCAGCAAATAGAAAAGGCTGCCCCAAGAGACCATGCTTCTTTTGTATCTTACTCTCCATCCTATTGTGTACATTTGTGTGTGTGTTCTCGCCGGCACATATATGCGTGTTTGCTTGCTAGCATTTTCCTCCTCCTCCTCCTCTTGGTAACACTGCTCTTTAACACAATTAGTGAAGAGCATGGAGTGAACCATGTTTGACTCCTAATTATGCCCAGCTTCAGGGAATAGTCACATGAGCCAGAGGCCTCTCTTCTTTTTCCTCTTTTGCTTCTTCCTCTATTTTTCTTCGAGGACTCCTCCTGTAGGTTGAAGAAGACTGTTTGGATGACAGGGGTTTTTTTTCTTTCACAACTTGTTTGAACTTTATCAGACCCATGGGGGTTCTGACAAAATGGTTGTGTGTGTTTGTGTTGCACAGTGTCTGATGATGCACCCGCCATAGCTCAGAGAGGAGCTCTAAATTATTCATACAGAGGAAAGGCTGTTGCTTTTGTCGCCTTGTGTAGCATGGGAAGTTAAAACTGTTGTTTTGATATTTGCTGTTTTGTTTTGAAGACAAGGTTATGAATGAGCAGTGACTTACAGGTATTTAAAGAAGAGTGTGTGCTCTTGTCCTAGGATCTACAGTATCATCATTATTATTATTATTAGGTCATATAAAGTGCTGCAGTCCTCTTTTTGCTCTTTAAGAGCCAAATTAACAAATCTCTTATTCCAGCATATAGGCACATTAAATCCAAAGGGTAGCAAATCATAGCAAAATATCATTCCCTTTCACACCATTAGCTGAGGAGTCTTTGAATTTAATTTAGTACCAGCGCCATTAAAAATGACACAGTACTCTGCAATGATAGCTAGATTAAGTCCTATCGATTCCAATATTGCATTAACACCATGCTGTGGCCGCAGCTAAGAGAGCGTGTGTAAAAGCAGCCTGGATAGTTTTTCAGGTTTGTCTTGTGCCTTGTCTACACTGGGTATCTCATCATGAGGAAGTGAATCCTAGTCATTTACTTTTCTTAGATCAACAGCAGCTCGTTCTGAGAGAACACAACCCGGCTCTGCTTAAATACATAATGCATTCTGGGAATTCTGGGATTCTTACCTTTCTTTCTTCCTTGTCTCCGTGCTGCATATGACAAAGACAAGGAGTGTGATGGGCTTTTCCCACATTAGTGATTTTACCCAGCCTACACTGTGTTGAGAATAACAGAAAATTACTAGAACAACAGACTTAGTTCCCATGTGTTGATCAGTGGCCCAGAGAGTGAAAACATCACAATCACCTATCCCTTTCAGAGCAGGGACACTTTTCCCTTGGCTCACTATAGAAGGCTAAAACCCACGCATGGGCTATTGTTCACCCTGTGTTCTTACCCCTCTCCTGAGTAATTCTCCGAGCTCTTTATCTGATTGCCATCCGGTGAACAGCTGACGCTGAGAGGGCCTTGAGTGGAGCGCTGGGTCTGAAGGGTCTTGTGTGTTTCTGTCTGCTGTTTTCAGCTCCGAGCTGTTTGAGAAAACAGCCCGCCTTCCCCAAAAAACTTAGCAGATAAAAGGGCTTCGCTCATAGGCATAGAAGCAGCCTCGCCCCCACAACAGAACAAGCAGCAGCACATCAGGACTGTGTGCCCAGGGGAGCTCGGCAGCGGCTTGTCTTATAGCCTTTATTTCCCTGCGAACCTCCATTAGTCTCCAGGCCCTTTCCTGTCTGTCCTCCTCCAGTACAGCTCACTCTGACTGGGGTACCAAAGCAGGCAGGCAGGCAGGCAGGCAAGCAGGCAAGCAGGCGGACTCCTCTCTGGTGGGGGACTAGGGAAAAGAAGTTCATCAGGAACTCAGATTGGACAAAATGGTAAAATTGTCTTTTTCTTGGAATGTTCTGTGTTGAGTATATTTTCCCTCTACTTTTGTATGAATGTATTTGTGTTTATGTGTGTTTGAGGGAGAAAGAAAAAACACATAGCGGGAACTGAGAAGTGGGTTGAGGTTTGTGGGAAGCTTTGGTGAAGGCCTGTGTTTGTTTGGCTTGGGTTCTGCTCAAGGGGCTGCTTCACTCGGGCCCCAGACAACGTTAGGCTTCACATTTGCCAACATTTTGTCATCATGCTCAGGTGACATGTTAAATTGGGAAAGACTAGCTAGGGTTGCATGAGCTATGAGGCTGTATCAACTCTGTGTGTATTTGATTGAGCCGGCGCGTCTGCGGGCACAAGCGTAGTAAATGACGTGACCAGTCTGCCTCTCCGTTGCTTGAATGGTAGAGGAAATTCCACCTCTAGCCTGCCTTCATGTGGCACTGATAAAGCCTTTCCTGTACAGTAGAAAATCCTGTTTCCCCGTGCACTGAGAGGGCAGTGGGAATGCCCTGGAAAGGGAAGAAAAGTAGGGGGGGAGTCAGAAGGAAAGACAGAAGAAAAGAAAGTTGCCTTAAAAGCCACGAATTTGTTTAGATTTGTCTTTGAAGTTAGCCAGAAGAGATTTAACAAATTTTTCAGACTATCTTTGTATATATAAAATTGAGTGTCCATACATGTGTGTTTATACTTCTTGCTCTATTATGTCATTAGCATGCGAGTATGAGTGTATTTCTGAAAGCCTTTGTGAGTGTGTGTGTTTGTCAGTGTGGGTGTGAACACATTTTTGGCAGATTAGCAGGAGAATCACTGTCATATCTTATTTTCATTTCTGACAGTGGTAATGATTAATGGCAGCTGTGGTGTGTTTGGACTTTTTACCTCTATATTTCTCACTTGACACGGAAGTCTCAATTGGTTATGGTATAAATGAACATCACTGGGCTCTGCCATATGTGTTTAGACGATTACTCACTAGTGCTCTACTTGCTGCTCTCAAAATCAACTGCCACATTAACTGTGCTGTTTTGCTCTCATGCATTAATGAAACACTTTGATTACAGTGTTTTGACTTATAGCCAGCTGCATTAGAGCATCATTTTCTTTCCATTCATGTATGATTATCGTAGCTTATTCAATCGTCTGCTAGCTTAGAACGAAGCAGTAGAGCTCTTTGCCTTGCCAGGAGAATGTAAACAGGCCAAGGAACCTCACAGATCCTTACAGTAGACACTTAGAGATGTCAGTCTCATGTTTCCAGCACACTCATATGGACTTTCTGTGTTTCTCTGCTTCTCTTCTACCTTCTTTTTTCTCTTCTCCTGGCTTGTGGCTTGGCTTGGGAATTTGGTTGGATGCACGGATGGATGGATCCCACGCTCGCGTTCTCCTTTTTTAAACCATAGAACCCAGCTTCCTGGAGAGACCACGATGACGCCACCTCCACACACTCAGCCGGCACACCGGGGCCCTCCAGCGGGGGACACGCTTCACAGAGCGGTGACAACAGCAGCGAACAAGGTGAGCATGCTCACTCACACAAGAACATACATGGGTGTCCCTGTGCACTCAAGCACAAACAGAAAAACATACATATATCCATGTAGGACATATTAATCCTCATGCATGGAATGAGTTGCCAACACTTCACTTTACTGTGTCTAATGTGAAATCTATAGGTAATAGATGTCTCTTTACATGTGCCCCAGACATTCCTTTCACACTTTGGATTATCCCTTTTTTTTGACTGGAATCCACGTAAACACAATCACACCTAAAAATGAACATGTTTATCCACTGTAACACTCAGCCACGAACACAAACAACGGCTACCGTAACAACCCTGTAATACACCTACCTAGTAAAAGGCTTTCCAAAACATTGCTATTTAGGGAGCTGAACAAAAGCTGGTGATTAATAGTATATTTCTGCCAGTTCTCACTTGAATTTAAACCATATCAACTTTGCCTGCGCAACAGCCCATAATCATGTCTCGTTGAGTCTTGTGTTATCTTGCACTTGGCCTGCCAAAACAGTAATAACACATCTTAAAAAGAAATCTATTTGAATTCATTACAGATTGCGTTTAAGCTACAGCTATCTGCCTTGCATTGTTGCCACAGTATCAATTCGGAAATTGTAAAAAACAAAGAAACAGAAAAAACCCTGGCATGTTGCTTAAAATGTGCACCTGACTTCTTTTTTCCTGTCCTCGCCTTGCTTTGAATGCACCAACGGTCTCCTTCCACTGACGGCAGAGTGTTTTTTTTTGGGTCTCTTTCTCTATACGCCCTCTGGCAATGTCCAGAGTTTTTCATGGAATTTCATCACACTTTTTACACACGCAAACCCTCGCTCAAGTACACACTTCTACCAACTCGCTGTGTGAGGATGACTGTTGTGTCTGTTCAAGGCTATCGTTTTGCCAATAAACGATCAAACGTATTGATGGACTGTGTCCTCTGTGGTGCAGGCTTTTAAATCATTTCCTCCTCTCTAGACAGAAACAGCAGTTGTAGCTTTATAACTATTGGTGACCACAGATTAAGGGCCAAAGCAAATCTCTGTGGTTGCCTGTGTAAAAAACAGTTGGATCACAGGCTTTTGTCAAGCTAGTTAGAAAGAGAAAGACAATAACTAAACAAGTTACTTAATCAACATAGGAGAGACTTGGTTAATAATATTTTGACAATAAATCTGGATTCTCCTCCTTTTGCTTTCCCTCATGAGAGTGCATTGACACATATTGGGCAATAAATACAGATCACATTGGGCTGTCACACAGAGCACAAAGAACACCCTCGGTATATACAAGCCATTAACAGTGAAAAAACAAAGAAAAAAGAAAAATAAGAAGAGTATGAAGTGAAGTATAAGAAGAGTGTCTGTATTACTATTTGCAAGTGCTAATACATGAGGGATGAGTAGCAGCTAAAAGATGGGGTGGGGGTGGTTGGCAAGAGAAAGAAATGCACTGCCTATTGATTATCTTACACACATAAGTACAAGTGACCTGTAATCCACAGAGCACTTATCGACTCCTTTCCCCACCGTATCCAGTAACAGCAGATCAATACAGGCCAAAGACAGTTACGGTACAGCACCATCCACTGGGCCAATGTAGACCTAGACTGGATCATGCTAAATGCAACATCCAGCAGCTCATAATGTTTCATGATAAAAACTAAGTAAGCAGCTTAGAACAGATGCAGAGATTTAAAACGGGTGAAGGAAGAGTCATTTAAGTACAGAGGTTAAAGAGTACAGAAGGTGAAAAAGTAGGCACAGCAAAAACAGGGAATGAGAGAAAAAAGGAAAGAAACCAAGGGCAACTGATTTAATGGTCTAATGAGGCCGTCCTCTAGCCAGTTGTTTTGTGTGAGGCATGCTCTGACCTTTCGCTCTGCTCGGGAGCCCCGCCGCCTCATTTTTCACATTCTTGCAATTACGTTAACGCTTGAAGCGCTCGCTGACTCCCGAATCTGGCCCTTCCATTCTGACAGAGCCTTCCCCTCCTCTCCCCTTTCTCCACTCCACTCCACGCATGAACTTGCCTCCTATCTCAATACATTTCAACATAAAATTTGTAGTCCGCACTCTCGAGTCCACTGAGAAATTGTGAAATGTGCGCTTCGCTTCAGTAATGGGGTCTTTAACAGCTTGGCCCCTGTTAAAAGGGGTGACAATGTGGATCAGTTGAGGAAGACAGAATAGATGGGTAAAAGTGCAGAAGGAGGAGGAAGTGCAAGATTGTGTGAGACCCACAGTGCTTTCGGGTTCCAGTTGGCAAGAAAAAAATACATGTACTATCTTGAAGTGTGTTTTATGTGCGCCAGTGGTTTGACAAATATTTAGCACAAAAATCGATCCGGAAGCCTCCCTGAATATGACTCCTGTCCACTTCTCCCCAAAAACACTGAGACATATTTTATAGTAGATTAATTTTTATTTTTATTTTCTTGTTCTCCACTCTGCCTTTGGCTAATTTATGGGATGTACATAGGGTTATATTTCTGTACTTCCCCCTTACTTTTTTTTTTTTTTACTGCTTTGCAATGAGGAATATGTGCTATTCCTCTTTCAGAAAAAAAATAATCAAGAAGTAAACCAAGAAGAAACAGACTCATAACCATCAGTAAAAACTTTTCTCAAAGTTTCCTTCCAAAATAAGTAATCATGAATTATCACACTAAGGGCCAATTCTGCCCTCTCACTTACTGACTTTAGAGAGTGACTCCCTATGTTCTGGCTAGATAAACAAATATCAGCCGTTAAGGGGACATGGTTCAGAAGGTAACACACAATAACTTCAATGTCTCTGCATGCACATCATTTTGATTAACAGTCCTTTGGAGCTCCTCCAAGCTTATCTAGAAACATCAGAGACATCAGTTGCAGGGAGTTAAACTTGATGAATGTGCGTGCCTTAAGATAGCACTCGTTTCCAAGCAGGTGTCCATAATATGCTAAGCACTCAAAGTGTGATGGAGCAGTGTGAGGAAATACTCTGCACATTTGCGCACACCAAACACAGTAAAGTTAAATGCGTTCAGTCATAAACTGTAAATCCCCAATACTGATTTAGCGTGGTAGGTAGTGGGTTTTTTCTCTCTCTTGCTGTATGTGTATATGTAAGTTTGAGTGTGTGACTGCCTCCACTCCAGTCCACACTTGTAATTATTAGCTATGCATGAAGACCAAATCCATGATGACATGTTGAGTGTTCAGCAAAGGGCCTTTCTGTACAATTCCCAGATTCTACTGTAGATGGAAAAGGCTCTATAGAAGAGAGGAGAAAGCATTTTGTACATTTTCTCAGCAATTGAACAATCCCCATGCTCTGTGGATAGACAGACTCCCCAGAGAGACTGAGAGGCGGAGATGTAGAGAAAGGGAGGGAAGAGAGAGAGAGCAAGCTTGAGTGTTCAGCTCCAAGGGAGCATGCTGTGCTTGATGGTGTTGTGGTACATTTGCGTGTGTGTGTATGTGTGGGGAGTGTGGTGAGCCCTCTTGGCCCGGGCTAGGGGCCCCACTCAACAAGGTCTTTGTGGTTTAGCTCACTAGAGAGGGGTCATTCCTTGTGGGGACACGACTCCTGGTGTCCCAGCATGAACAAGACTAGTTGAAGTCTGCATTTTCAGGACCTTTGGCTTTGCCTTTGTATTTTAACGGCTTTGCTTGGGACTTAAAATGTCCCAAAAATGTTGGGAAAGCCAGAAAAAAATCCCAAAACAAACATGTAACCACAACAGAAATAACACCACAATCTCTGCTAAACACAAGATGGAAGCCTTGTTGCATTTTAGTAGCACATACTACAGCTCTGGAGCGATTGGTGAGGTGTGTCTGTGTATATAAAATATATGGTTTGTGTGTGTGTATGGGCACACATGTGCATGCATTAGCTGGTTCCCTCTAAGTGCCTGTTAGAGTTTAATTTAGTGTAGTAATTAAAGCTGAACACTAGCTCATAAACAACAGATAAACAATAAAGCAGACCCAAGCCCTGCTGTTTCATGGCCCTTACTCCCAGCTGTTGGAGCACTGATAATTTTTACACTGTGCCCCCACCTCACCACAACACAATGCTGAAGCAACAAGGGTGTGTTTGTGTTGTGCACGTGTACAGGAGTGTGTTTTAGTGGGTGATGGGAGCGGAACAAAAAAAAAGGGCCAAAAAACACATAAACATACAGGATATATCCACTTCCCTCTTTAAAGAAAACACAAAGCACCAAAGTGAAACAATCAGTAAGTGTAAGAGGAGTAGTCTGCCTCTGTAGCCATTTACAAAACTGACTCAAAGGCAACAGATATCACATAAACATTAAACCAAGTGCACCATGTGGTGCATTCAACTTATAACTTGCCATATATTACTCAGGAGCAGCAAGTAGAACAGCACTTCACAGAAAACAACCTGAAGATAGACCGGCTTACTAAGGATAACAATGCCATAATGTCTCAGCTCGGGATATGCCACTGTGTGCAACTTTAGCCTTGTCACTACATGTTGGTCTCATGTTAGGTATCTGCTGAAGAAACGGTGCAGTATGTCTGTCTGATGGTTTGTTGGGAAGGGGCAGGACTATTGTTGAAAGCTGAGAGGAGTTGCTGTGGAGGGGTAGAAAACACAGTGTGGAGGGGATACTTTCATGATCCCATTAGCATAAAAGAGGCTAAATTATTCATGTGGAGTGCTTAATCTATGGGGAAAAGTATAGTTAATGCACATAGTTTTAAAATGGATCTCTGCCTCTGCTCTAACACCAGATTCTTGCTAGATTCAGCATTCACGGGCATTTACGGGAACGGCTGTCCCTCTCTTTTGCACACACACACACACACAGATTTGGTGTGTGTGGGTATATAGGCACACTAGCTTAAGCACGGCTGCACTTCAAGCTGTTTCAAGGGGCTCTGCTCTCCAGCTCATCCTCCTCTTTCTGTCTCATCATAAGTCCTTTTCCCATCCTCACTCCCCCTCTTTTTCCATTTATTCTTCCATCTCTCACTTTCTTCTCTTTCTCCCTCCCTCTCTTACCATTTCCCTCATGCTCCTTTCCTCTCTCACCCTTTTCTGTCTCGCCCTCAGTGCTGCAGACTACCTGGCCCTCATCCAAAATGTGATTAAAGAGAATGATCAGCTCCCTCAGCTCCCTCTTTCCTTCCTCCCTTCTGTTCTCTCTTCCTTTTTTCAGTCTCCGTCTTTCTTCTCAGTCTGTGTTACAGCTGTAAAACAATCAAAGAAGAGGCTCTGTATAAGGTTGACTGGAGTAGATCCTTCCCACAACATGACCATGACCATAACCCCTTGGCCCTCCATTCACATAGCAGATCAAGCTCTCTCACTTCTTTTCCTATCGTCTTCTGTCCTCTTCTCTTTGCCTCAGTGCTAGATGAGGCTTCTGGTCCATAATCATGAACAGAGCCTTTGAGCGACCTGGCTAGCCTGGCCTAGCTTTGCCAGGAGTGGGGGTCCTACGCACATTAACTGGGTCAGCCTAATGTGCAAACTAATATTTGAAAAGCACAGGGAAAAAATTACCCAGATTATTCTGACAGCAGTTGAGGAGAATGTCTGTTGTCTGCCATTAAGGGAAAGCTTGGAGGAAACGTTTGTTTTGCTCTCTTTCTTTTCTTTCTGTCTTCCTCTGAGAAGTAGATGAAGACCAGTTTATCTCAGGGTGAGTGATTGTTGCAGGGATGCAATCAGGGCGAACTATAGTAAAGGGAAGGAGTGACTTTTTATTTCTTTTACCCACAGGCTTTGGCCAAAAACATGGACAGAGTGCAGTGCTGTTGTATCAGTTCATTATACAGTGGGTTTACACACCCATGTTCCATTGCTGATTACACCAGTGCATGTGGTGATGATGAGTGCACAGAGGTCTGATGTAATATGGCTAAAAGGGATTTGAGCACTTGCCCCAAAGGGCATTTCCACGTCCATTAATGCTGCCGTCATTGCATTTTCACGAGGATGACAGTGCTTCAGTTCTTTAAAGGGAGAAAGTGTTTTCCCTGGGAATTTTTTGTCTTGTTTCAGCAGGCTAGCCTGAAGGGGGTCAGCCAAGAAGTCACCCTTAAGAGGTGATAATCCAATTGCTCTAGCCTTCACCAGATTTGTTTTCCTCTTGTCTGGCAGTATCTTGGTGTGTGTGTGTGTTTATAGAGAATGTAAGCATGCGTGTGTGCACGTGTGTGCACGTGTGTGTGTGTGTGTGTGTGTGTGTGTGTGTGTGTGTAAGCAATAGACATCGAATGAAAGGCACAGACAGCAAGATGCCACTGGTTTCTGTGTTCAACCCCGGACCCCATTCTTGATCACAGAGAGGTTATGGAGGCCAAGTCTGTCAAAGGCACACCTGCAGGGGAACTCCAAATACCCTGATTGCCAGCTTTACTCAGGGCCATTTAAGGTGTGCTTATTTGGAGTAACCCTGACTTCAAATGTCCTTTCCTTCTCTTCCCCTTTGTGTTTGACCAATGGGCCTTGTGCTCTTTTACTCTCGTTTCTTTCTTGTGCCTCCCTTGGTTCTTTAATCTCTTCCACCACCCCCACCCTCCCAGTTCTCCTCCCCCTAATGTCCGAACCCCACATCACAGCAAAGGTCCCTCCAAAAAACTGCACACAGTTGAGTAGACTGGCTTAGTGAGGCTAGCTACAGCTTGTTCGCTTGCTGTGTGGTTTTTCTCTTGTGTAAACCAGGGTTTACACACTCAAGCATATTTGGAACCAAGCAAAGCAGCTGTACCCTACAGGTAGTGCTTTAACATGCTGCCACCATCCAAGAGAGTGGGAGGATGATAAAGGAAGTGTGTTACAATCCAGGTTCTTCGTCTCTGCTGCTGATTTTCACGCGCTCATTTTTCACGTTTATGCAAAGCTTTTGAGGGCATTATGCAAGATAAGCTCATTTTCTAGTTTGATTCCCACTCTAGTACATGCTTTAATGACTCTTAAAGCCAAGGGCTGCTTTTTTTAGGAATAATAGGAGTCCCGCGGTCTCAGTTTCTATGTTGCCAGGAAGCTTTTTCCACACCTGATCACTTTTGTTCACCCATTTTATGGCTATTGGGGAGCAGGCAGAGGTGAGCGATTTGACAGTGGTTAGCGCCATGAGCCCTAATGTTTATTGGAAGCAAGCGACTAATAATTTTTGATTACCCCAGAGGAGGTATTAGCCATGTTAGTCAGCAAGGATAATTTCTTATTTACATCCCCCAAGCAGTGAACACTCTGAAGGAACACTGGGGCTAAATGCGCAACAAAACAAATCAAACACGCCAAACGAGATGCTCCATCCTGGCTGGCTGCAGGGCTGAAGCTGAGAAAACCTTCATTATGCATTTACCATAATTCATTTAGAGGGTTATCAATTTGCAGAATACAGAGGAGATGTTTGGAGGAGGAAGCAAGAGCACCATATCAAACGAAGAAAGAGAAAATGGAACAAGGAAAAGCGGGATGAAAAGGAGTAAGATATTCAGTGCCTAGATTTTTAAAATGTTGTTCCAATTACACACTTTTCCATGTTCTGAGGCAGAAGTTGCATGTTAAATAGTGCAATCTCTTCTCTGTTACCAGTGTTACGCTCCGCCTTCTAACGGAGCAAAAGCTGATTACCCTTTTATTGAAAGCTGTTTGGCCCAGGGATTCTGTTCTCGACAATTTTTGTTGAGATTGAGGCTACAGAGAGATACTCCAGTTCAAATATTGTCTTTTTGTTCATTTAGGTTCGCTCTTTGTTTGGCTTCAACCCTGCTTACTCAAGGGTTTTTGTATCTGTCTCTTAGAGTGGATTTCAGGACAGTTACTACATGTTTTCATTTTTTTCTCCTGGCAACACATAATGAGAAAGAGAAAGACCTTTTAAAGCATCTTTCCCTCTGCCATTGGGCAAGGATGACTAAGGCCCCATTTGAACAATTGGAGGAAACTTATGGAGACAGGGAGTGTTTAAAGGAACGAAAGCAGCCAGAAAACACTATCTTGTGATAACCAGCGCTTTCAGTCATTATCTCAACACAAAAACCTCCACCTTGGAAAAACTGCACTGACTGTGTTGCTTCATTGAAAAATAAAACAATGAAAACAAAAAGGTAGGAAAAAGCAAAAAAAAAAAAAAAAACACACAAAAAAAACATTTTACATTTTTCAAAGTGAGAGAGATAGCTGCATTGTTTAGTACAAATACTTACTCCCAGGGATGCAGTCCTTAGACAACTGAGTGTCTGCAGGAGACATCTGTGAAGCCTGACCTTGTGACCCCGGAAAGAATGCTCTTATGGTGGGGGGAAAACTGCCTTTTCCACTGCATCATGGCCTACAGGACAGCCCAGCAGCAGCGCAACAAACACAAATGCTGAAGAAACACAAACGTACAACAGACAGTCAATGAAATGAGAAACAGTTAGGAAAAAATTAGGCTTTACATTAGGCAGACAAACAAATAAGGAGATCATTTCAAAGGAAGAAAAGTGATTAAAAAAAGAAGGGAAAAGAGAGGGGGAAAAAATATTGAGGCAAATAACAGAAAACATAGACAGACTTGGGCTGAATTATGCCTCACAGGCTTGACTGTCTCTTACTCCTTTGGGCCCCCATGAGATCATTTTCATCCTTTATGAGTCAAAAGGAAGCCTGGTTGAAAATGAAAGGTTACACAAGCCAGAGCCCAAGACCTCAGAATGAGAGAAGAGAAGATCCCTATTGCAAGGATCCTGCTGCTATTCAAAGCACCTGCCATTGTGTGGGCGCTCATCCTGGCCTATTGTTGTGCAGAAATTAGTCGTGCTCCCTTTGGCTCCCTTCGGCTCTAGAGGCATGCGGCAGACCCCCTTGTTGTTTTGGGTTCAGATACATGGTTGGATAGATGCGTGGCCCCGGCTACCATCACCACTGGCTGTGGCCCTTTGCCCTCTCTCCCACAGCACAGTATATATTTTTTTCCTCATCCACTCTCTGTTGTTCCCTTCTCAAGAACACTTTCAGGCCAACATTCCTATAGTTTTCCTCTCTCTTTCTTTTGTACTCCTACTCTCTTTTGGTGTATATGCTTATTGTTCTTTGGAGCACCCTCATTATACCCATGGTTAAATTTTAAGGGCCTCTTCCTTTGATTTTGGTCTCGTGGGGAGTGAGTGGTGGGCTGGTGGGAGCTGTAGGGCTGGCCCAGCTCTCAGGACTCCCCAGCCAGCGTCTCAGAGAGTGGGCTTGGGGGTATTGTTGAGCTGGGTACCGTAGTAGAAGCACTGGTGCTACCGCTAGTGCAGGGGGTGGATGTGAGGGGAAAATTGAAAAGTCAATAGCAAAGGCCGCATGAAAAAAAGAAGAGGGGTGAAACAAAAGGAGATGGAGAGCTTCAAAAAGCTGAGAGCTATAGTGTGCTGCTAATTAATAGCATCAGAAGAAGAGCTTTTTTTCTTCCTTCTGGAAATTTAATGCTGCATATTAACTTGCAAGGCAGGATGATTAAGAGCTAATACTGTGAGTCAGGTCCATATCCCTGCCAGACCAGATTTTATATGAAGGAGGAGTAATGTCTTAAAATTGGTCATATCTTTAGAAAATGAAAACAAACAAAAAAATTGCATAAAGTTGCTAGGATCTTTAGAGTCCTATAGGACTAGTTTACAAGTAATGAACTATTATAGAATAAATAAGAAAATTGATTTAAAAAAAATAAAAAATAGGGCCCATTACACTACTAGTATACATAAAGGAATATTCACATATTTCTTGTCCTTTTTTGGGTTTGTACATAATTGCAATATAAATCATGATTTATTTTAAAGGAGTTTCCCTTTTTTCATGGAGTTAATGAAAAAGAAAGCTCTGTGATCATGATGAAATAGGACTTTTGGTGCGTCAGCAAGACAGAGTGACAGTAATCTGAAGCAAGGCTTCACAATTTGTATTTTTTAGTGCTGTAATAGGCTCTTTTCCCACTGATCCTGCTATCGCAATTTCCACATGCCAACAGCTGTCAAGCCCCTAAAATCAAAATTAGCGCCATGGAATTGGGCCTTAATGAAATGACCTGCTGGATTTACCTTAAGGAGCAAGGCGGACAATCAATGCTAGCCTTGTCAAAACCATCTCTCTGCATGCAGCAGTCCCATTAACGAAAGGAAATAGTCTCGAGTAAATGTATTAAGCACTACTTCCACCTTCTAATTATATTTTTCCCCTCTCCCTTCATAATTCATTCACTCTTTCATTAGTTTTTAATATTGAAAAGGCTTTTAACTGACTCTTCAGCCTTCATTGGGTCACCAGTTATTTGTCACTGTGTATTAGGAGAATGTCAAAAGAGTCCATGCTTTTTATTGGAAATAATGCAGCGTTCTACTGCTAGCATGGTGTAGATATATCTCCACAAAGGTTTTTTTATAGCAGATATCTAACAATTTATTCATAATTCCATACAAAATAATCGTTTTAAGGATTGTCCCCGGAATCCAAAACTCTGGTTCCCCCCTGCCTCTGCTTTCTATAAGAAGAAGTAAATGTGTGCCAAGGCCCAATGGAGGACACTGGTCCCTGGTTATTGACTTGTAAAGGAGCCCGTAGGTGAGGGGTCTTGACAAGACATGAGCGGCTGACTCTCTTGTAAAGCTTTATCTGATTTCTCTGCTAGTTGGCTCCCCAGAGACACCAACTCTACCCTCTGTTGATCAGACTCTTATTCATAACTGTATGGAAAAATGTAGTGATAAAAAGAATGAAAGCGTAGTTTCACAAAACAAGACACTCTTCTTCTGTATGCCATGATTCCCTGCTTGTGAGATTAATAACAAGGGAGAAGAGGAAGGGGAGCAAAGAAGTCAGTGGTTAGGTGAACGCGCTGCATCCATGAGGACATATGATATCTTAGTGAGACAGAACTCATCAGATGAAGGTTTTGGAAAATAATGTGAGATGAACATGTCAAAAAGGCAATCTGCATTTGTGGGGGTGTGATTGCTTGAAAATAACAGAGAAATATATCAGAAAGCCTGCAGATAAAGCAGCTATAAACCAAGCAAGATTCTCACTCCTCACAGATCTGACTAATTTATGAGGGTAAACTGCACTGACAGAGAGAGATAGATGCAGGTGAGGGAGGAAGTTTTCTTTGAATCTCTAGAGCAGGCCAACCCAAAGCCCTAAAGGGATCTCTCTCAGTTTGAACTTTATCAGGGGCTACGCTTAATCAATATGTTATCGGAAAAAGAATTAATTACTAAAGCAGAATAAAACAGCTGCATTTTAAACCAAGGATTCATCAATTCTGTAATCTCTTGGTTACAGCCCAGGTGTCAGGAGGATCATTTCAGCTCCATGTAATGAGGAACTGTGGGAGTTTACCCCAACCCTCTGTTGTCCTCCTCCTTCCCTCTCTGTTTCTGACCCCTCCCTCCAACCAACTCACTCTCTATTTTTTTAATCTCATTTCCCACCTTCTCGCCTGATTGTCATACACCTGGAGTGTTCAGTCTATTATGCACGTCCCCTTGCCCCATTTTTAACAGACCAACTGCATTACACTCTTTTAAACACCCCCTGACCCAACTGCATTCCCACCAAATTCTTGTCTTTGCAGGGACGCAAGAGTATTAAACTTGACATCTCTGGTGCGAAAGCTGACTAGAACAGGACATTCCCGCTGCTGCAGCCATCAAGCTGGACATTCCATTGCTTAGGCTGGGATATTGCTGGTTTTGCAAAATAGGGGGTGTGCAAGAGTTGGCGAGGGGGCCGGTTTAATGCTCCCAAAACAACCTTCCATGCTTGGGTGAAAAAAAATTGTTTTTTAAAAATGTATAACTACCAAAGCAGAAGAAGTTGGAATAAAATAAATGGTTTCTGGAGAGCTGTACTGGGGTCCAAGCATCCCCAGTCACAAAATAGTCATGGTCGAAGTGTTGTCACAGCCAATGCCATCCACCTCTCAGAGCCCATGACCCCAGCCCAAAGCCTGTAAACGGACTGTCCTTGACTCTCCATAATGGGGGATTTCAAGGCAGGTTGAGAAGGGGTTATGGGTGATGAATTGGGTTTTTAGTGAGCTCATTAGGAAGCCAAACAGAGTTTAGACTGGCGGAGCGGAGCAACAGTGCAGTAATCAGTTCTGCTCGCTTTGTTCCCTGCCTCCAGGACATTTGTGTGAAAAAAAAAGAGAGCGGGGAAAAGAGAAAAAAAACTTCATGGCATTTGGTTGATGAGAGGGCTGCTGGGCTGCTGAGCAGAGGCTACAATCTGATGGTTGACTTGTTGATTTATAAACCTTTTAATTCATTTACTTTTTTAACCTTCCAGCTCTATGCATAGCCACTCCATAACTGTTCAGCTTTGCTCTGATGCCACTGTACATCAGGTGTCTGTAATAAATCCAAGTTTTCATCCTCTTTAAGTATTAAACAAGTTTGTTTATTTGGTTTTAGATTGTAATTGAGGAGAGAGAGTCATTCCTGATGCTTTTATTTTACATTTTCTCTAATGTTGGAAGCTGCTCTGAATCAAGAAACCACATTTAAAAATGGCAACTAGCCTACAACTGCTCTTTCTGGTTTAGATAGAGGGGTGACATACAGTAGACAAGATTATAAAACATTTCTTCACTAGCAGATGGAACCATATGACGCTTCTTTGTCCCTTTGTTGTCTTTTTCTCATGAATCTTTTCTTCATTTTCAGCTTTCATGATGTTATCAATCCAAAGTAAGGCAACTTTGGATGTTTTTTCAAGCATAAGCTCGAAAACAGCTTGTTTTACTAACGATCATGCTTGTTTAAATTCAGCAGAGACCAAATTACTTTAGGGAAATACCTGTTCTTTAATATTTAATGCAGCATCAAACCCTAGGATATGCTTCTTTGGGCACATTCAGCTCTGTTTTCTATTGTAACAATTATAAATTATAGAGTAAGTAGTTGTTGATATGTGTGCTTTTATCCAGTAAGAATAGCTCCATTTTACCATATTAAGGGAAAAAAGATGTACAAAGTGTTAGTAGATACAAGAAAGACTTCTACACTGACAAGTTTGTAAATTTGTTTGTGAAGAAACAAGTGATGAACTGAGATTACCTGTGAGACCAATTAACCCCATTCGATTCTGAATGTAAGGGAGGAGCAGCAGCAGCTCCTACTGCAGTGTTTAGAGGGCAGGGGGAGCAGGGTGGAGTTGTCAGGGAGGCAGAGAGTGTGAAATGTCTGGTGGAGACCCAAAGCCCTTCATTAGCCACTGATCCCTGTCTGCTGAGTGAGGGGCAGTCATGGGCATCACAACTCCCTTTTAGTTCGCCCCCAAAAAAGCGGGGTAAGGGGGTGGAGGGTAGCTCCCCCATCCCCTGCAATTTAGCCCTTTGCCATTCATGCAAATTGGGTCCTGACATCTGCAACAGCCTGCCTCCTTTCTTTTATACATCTTTATTCCATGTCTTTTCTTTGGACCTCTTTTACTCCACAAATAAAGCCCGCTTTAGCTGGCAGAGTGTTGTTGCAGCTGACATGCATTCTTTTATATGTAATCTACATCTGTTAAAAAACTGCACTTCATCATATTTTCAAATACATATATTTGTGCAGGAGTGAAGAAAAGTACGAGGAAAATTAATCCCAAGAGGCATACTGCCCATCAAAGTCCCAATTTTCTTGTAATTTTTGTTGCAGGTAAGAGGTTAATTACTATTTTATGATCTTAGCAGATCATAATTTAATGAAAAGACCAACAAAGATGGAAGCAGTGACTCATAAAAAAAGTCAAAACAACAACACCAACAAAACAGACTTCAACCATACAACCTGCCCCCATTCCTCCCTCTTGTTTCTGGATCCACTCTTCTTTGGTTCCAAGGGAGAAGCTGAAAGAGAAGGGTGGCTTTGCTCCAGCCCATATTTTGGGTTATAAGGTAAAATGGTGTAACTGGCTGTTAAAAACATGTTTTACCTCCAACCCTACAATCTCACCCCCCTCCCCTCTGTTTCTGTCTCTGTTCCCTCTACTTCAACCTCGCCCTCTGTGGTAGGGATGTGCACAGTAGGGTCAACACTGTGCCTGTGAGAGGCCTTGTATCGGTGGAGAGGCGATAGTCATCTCCAGCATTCCAGGGATGACAGAGAGATATCTGCCTGATGGCAGGGTTAGGGGGCTTAGAGAAGGGGTGGAGAAGGGAGGGAGGAGAAGAGATACAGGAGTTGTTGATCAACTCCTGTACCCTCTCCACACCTCCCTCCTTCCTTCCCTCCATGCCTGCTTGCTGCCTGACTGCCCCGCTTCCTCGCGCATAGAAAAAAACATCTAATTAGAAGCTCTTATTCCACTTCATTTAAGGGAACACTTAATGATGTATTTTTGTGGGGCGACAACTACACATTATTTCTCATGCAAAAGAAACTACTCAGTTGTAGCCCCCAGGACTTATACAGCTGTGTTGAGGATGGAGGTTGTCTTCATTTCACCGGGGTGTCATGGTTATTGTAGATGAGGGAAGAAAAATGATTGTGTGCTCTCGTTCACCGTTTTGCCAGTGTCCTGGTGGTAAAGAGGGTAGTAGACTGGAGGCGGGTAGTGACGTCTGAGTTTGGCAGGGAGACTTGCTGAAGGAGAGGGTTTGTTGTAATTGCTCTGACAGGTTTTAAGACTGTTAATGACTCCGGCCTGAGCGCCACCAATTTGTCAGCATGCTTGCTGTTTACTAAGCTGTTGTTTTATGGTCCAGTGCAAGGGGCTGCTGCTTGTTTAAGCACAGATCAGGAAATAATCAGCGTAAAACACTGGCTGCAGTGGCGCAGCCGCACTAAAACTGTTCCGTTTACAGCCTCATCTACTGTATGCATCTGATTGAGTGCAGTAAACCATATGGCGCGTTCACACAAAGACAAAAACATCACACTCATGGCTTAGGCTACTTAAAGTTATAGATTGGATGGTCAAGTATGTGTTTTATCATTAAAAGGATTATGTTCTTCTTGTTGGCACTTGTCTATGTTACATGAGTGCAAAGCATATTGCTAGCATGTGGTTATAGCAAGGAGATCTGTAATCCCCAGTCGGCACAGAGCAACAGAGCACTAGCTGTTCCACTAGTGTGAATAGAGCCTCTACACATTTGTGCATGTGCGTATGTGAGAGAGATTGTGTGTGTGTCAAAAGCATGTGGTCCCAGAGCCAGCAAAGACTCCTTCGTAAATCCAGAGTAAATAAAAGGGGTAACCAGACGGACAAAAGAGGAGCCCCCACTGCTTCTCTCATTCGCTGCCATTTGGGGGACTGAATGTGCTAAACGGCGCTTATGTTGGCTGAAAAGTTGAGGAGAAAAAGAGGGAAAAGGGAGGCTCTAAATCCCCCTTCTTCTTTTCTCCTCATTCTCTGCAGCCAAGCCTGCAGGGATAGAGGTGGTGTAATAAGAGGGTGTTGGAGGGAGAGGTGGAGGGCTCGGTCAGACTGGCATGCTAAGGTAGAGAAGCCAAAGAAGCTCCTGCAACAAGAAACCTCTTAGCTTCTGTTCTTGATCTACTTCTCTTTCTCTTAACTCTACCCACGAGTTTTTCTCCTCTCCTTATTTGGGTGAGCTTGGGTGAACATGCCTGACTAGTTTGGGCTGACAGGGGGCGTGGGGGGTCTGTTGTAATTAGTCACTTTAACCATAGCTTCCATAAGCCACTGCTTCCACACTCTTGCTTCATTACCCTGAAACAAACGCTGGGGCCTCCCAGTTCAAAATTACTGCGCAGCCTTTAGAGTAAGACACACACAATATTTAACGCTAGTCCGTAGTCTTTTCAGTAAATGTATTAACATTATACAGACTAATTTGGAGGGTTATTTCACAACTAACCATAACTAGGATTGAATGTGGTTTGTAGTTATTCATGTACGAATATGCAAATGGCAGAGCAGCAGAGGAAGGGCACTTTCGGTGTACTGATAGCTGTAATATGTGTTAGCTGTGGTCATATCTATAATACTTCCAGGACTGGCTAGACCACAGTGGCTCCCTCAGGGGCAGGGTACCTCCCAGACATGAAGCATGGGCTCTGGTGTCATTAGAAGTCCCTCTACTCGCAGCATAAACTGTAGCACACTTTGTCCCAACGCATTTTTTTATAAGAACTCCTGAA
Source organism: Atherinosoma microstoma (assembly GCA_037177055.1). Lineage (NCBI taxonomy): Eukaryota > Metazoa > Chordata > Actinopteri > Atheriniformes > Atherinidae > Atherinosoma > Atherinosoma microstoma. The sequence continues at coordinate 14,051,919 of JBBBVU010000021.1, read as the reverse complement.
GCGACCCTGAATGTGCCAACATTAGATAAGCAGAGTTGCAATGTGTTTACAGTCCTTTCCCAGCCCGATAATGAGCTCAGCCCTGAGACCAATTTACTCACAAGGAGATATATCTGAATGCATTTTTAATAACCACCCACTGGTGATGAGAGAGGGAATGTATGTGAGCGTAATGTGCTCTTGGACTCATGCTTGTTTGTTCGCCTGTGTGCTCATTCACTCTCTCTTACCCTCATTGCGTCCGGTCATTGTCTTCCATCTTGCCTGATTACACTGTCTCGGCTTCCATGCATATGAAAATATGCACAGAAACTTTCATTGCAAGTACTTTAAGTCAAGATCTTGATAGAGGGAGCAAGAAGGCAAAGGGGATAAAGGTTGAGGGAAGATAGAAAGAGAGGGGAGAGTGGGTTGTGGGGGTGTGGGTGGGGTGGGGGTATCTTTTTTTCTGTCTCCAAGGGCGCTGCTTTTCCAAAAGTGCCTGGGGCTACACTCCAGCACCTCGGCTCCCCTAGGCCTTTCGACTGCCTCCTAATAGCCAACCCCCATCTGTGTCACATGGGCAGATGATGGGACGCTTCCCTCTGCTCTGCCCTGCACTTTTTTTTTCTTACCCAATTTTTTTTTCAGAGTGCACATCCACACAGGTTAGAATGGCAGAGTTGCCAGGGAACAGTCAGAAGCCATTAGCGTTTGGGACAATTTGCCCTGCAGCGTTCCTTCTCTCGCTCATAAGAAAGGAGTGGGGGTGGATGCAAAGCACCAGCTCTCCTTTAGATGTAATGAGGTTGAGCAAGTTGGATCTTCTTTATTCTATTTCCACTCCTTCTTCATTGCTCCTGCTTCATCTCGCTTCTTTCTTTCTTTCTTTCTTTCTTTCTTTCTTTCTTTCTTTCTTTCTTTCTTTCTTTCTTTCTTTCTTTCTTTC
>JBBBVU010000021.1:14036330-14049173 GCA_037177055.1 Atherinosoma microstoma | reverse complement strand
CCCCCCCCCCCCCCCCCCCCCCCCCCCCCCCCCCCCCCCCCCCCCCCCCCCCCCCCCCCCCCCCCCCCCCCTTCTTTAGGTTTGGGGAGGGTGAGAGAAGCAGACGACGAGTTCATTATGTGCATCGAAGTGCAACAATGAAGCTCCCCAAATCACATATCAATGCTCATGCACCTCAATTGGATGTCGTGAATTCATGAATGTGTATTACTGTACAGATCTGCATAACTCCATTCTGTCCCCTTTGGCTCTCTTCAAAGGATGGGAAAAATGGTCTATGTTATGTCAAGCATGCAAATTTAATTGAATTAATGACATGACTCCTACTCTGTACTGTACTTGAAGGCTTCTTGACCATTTTTGCCTCCGATTCTTCCTACTGTAGTCATGGAATGAGGAAGACAGTGTTTTAGTGTACAACCATAACATTAAAGTCATCAACCCCAATTCCCCTTTCTTGTGCATTGGGGTATAGGGCAGCTCTACTAGGCCTCTGCATAAATCCCTCACTCTCTGTACAGACCTTCTTCTAAGGCCATCTAAATCCCTCTACCTCCACATCTTTACTGCACGAGACCAGCTTTGCTAGGGCAAGTCTTTCAGCCTCAGTGCACTACTTTTGAATTGCATTATCTGTATCTGTGGTATTTGTCCATTTATCCATTTTTCATGAGGCTTAAACTCAGCTTTGACTCTCTGTACTTCTTTTTGAGTTTTGAACATTATATTACATCAGTCTATGATGTGGTCTGAGATGTTATTTAACCCTGGGTTTGGTTTCTGTCCAGGAGATGGCTTAGACAACAGCGTTGCATCGCCTGGCACAGGGGATGATGATGATCCAGACAAAGATAAGAAGAGGCAGAAAAAGCGTGGCATTTTCCCTAAGGTGGCCACAAACATCATGAGGGCGTGGCTGTTTCAACATCTCACGGTAAGCAAAGCTATTGCATGCTGAAGATGCACATGCATGAATGCAGCCCATTAAGAGACACATTTTAAAAAGCATACATAAGCACACACACTTGTCACATTGTAGTTGCAGTGGGAGCAAGTGAAAGATTGATGGCAGCGTTGTGATGCTCACCTGTCAACCACCTGTCAGAGGGACACAGTGACCAGGTCAATCTAATCAGTCTAGACTGTTTGCTTTGCTCAGCACACTCTGGATGATCAAGAAGGGCCTGACGATCCTTGACATTTACTACAGTATGAGATGCACTGACTGGCTTCAAGAAAGTTTCTCAGCAGACAAAGAAGAGTGGTAGTTATTGGACAACAAATATGAATGTAAAGGTGTGTAAACACAGAGGGTACAGAACTGCCATAGGCTGTTTAAATAAGATGCAATGAAACACTTCATCTGAACATCTCTTAATCAGTTCCAGTTTTAAATCTAATGAACTTACTCTAATGCATTTCTTCCCCATGGCTGTGGAGAAATTGTTTGTTTGTCAAGCAGTTCAAGCAGACAGACATTGGCTCATTCTCTTTACAAAACACAGTCATTCTTGGATTTAGAATTAAATGCCACAGTATTTTAAAGACCCTTAGTAAATTAGAGTCCCCTATAGTCCACAGTTCTGTGTATATGCCTGTGTCTTAGTAAAAAGGGGTGGTCCACATGTCCACTCACCCTTGCTAATGTCAGGACATTATCAGAACATCGGGCTGTATTGATTTTGCTACATAGGTCAGATTTCAGAAGGAGGTGGCCATGCAGGGACACATAAGCTGCCTGAGCTTGTGCCTTCTTGTCCCATAGATGGAGGGCAATGTAGGGGGGATGGGCAAAGTAAAAGAAGAGAGAAACTAGAAGAGACTTAGTTTCAAGCTGTAGTCTTACAGATCATCCTCACATTTAAGAGGGTCAGGTGCTGCCTGTGTACCCTGTATCCCCTCACCCCCACCACCACTAGCAAAGAACCCACTCCCAGCTCAAAGCCCCCTCTACCCTGATTACCTAACCAAAAGCCCAAGTAATAAGCGGCCAGCAAATACAGCCTAATTGAAAGGGCTGTAAATCCATTACATATTGGTCAGGGATAATCAGGAGTGCTTTAATCACTTTTATCTATTCAGGAGCAGTGAAGCTGCAACAGCAAAGCCCCGAGCCTCGCAGGCCATAGCGGCTCCACCACGCCAGTCTGCACGCTTATTATTCTCATCATTATCAAAATGACTTCACAGCTGTTCACAGCTCCATTGCTCCCTGACTGGAGACCTCTCACCAAACTGCACAGACCAAGCATCATTCAGAGGCTTCAAGGCAGGAGTGAAGCTAAACTTTTATTATTATTAACTATTATGAAAGAGAGCATTTAATTCTTCTTTAGGTTATTTTATTTTCCTTCTTTGAGCACAACTCTGTTTAGAATGCCCTTTGTAAGTGACTGGGACTAAAACAAAAACTAATTTCTTTATTGAGGTTGGAATTATGGTCTTTTCATATATACATGCATGAAATAAATAAAAACACCTTCTGTATAAATACAAATTCCTTACTTATTTGCATTTTCCCTGATGAAAGCCTCACACAGTTTCAGTATTCCCTTCCGTGCAGACCCTCAGGAATAGCCGCCAACAATTTTCTTTAGAATTGTTTTAAAATTGAAAGAGTGGTTAGGAATGAAGGGGGAAGAGCCCAGAATTGGGCACATCTTTCAGAAACCCAGTGAATTCAGACAGAGCAGAGCTTTCAAGGCCTTCTTTTTCTGTTCCTCTTTCCTTTATCACGTCCCCTGCTTGTGGATGTTCTCCAATCTTTATTTGTTTCTTTTGTGCAAAGCCCTGGCCAGTCTTGTACAAATTATAATCCCTCCCTTTTAACCTGCCTTCATTTCTCTGCTGAGGAAGAGGACTAATTGAATTATCCCCCTTCTCTTCTCACCATCCAATTCTCCCACCCATAAACTCTCTCTCACACATACACACACACACCCATTAACCATTCTCTTTTCTTTTAATTTGTTAAGCAAATGTATTTGCCATAGCTGGATGCGTTTGTCCAAGGGTGAATTCTTGGGGACTTTGGCCCCTGAATGGCCTTTAGTGGCATTCTGCCATTCACGCATTCATTAACTGAGGGGTGAGGAGTGAAAGGAGCGGCCTCGTATTTTCTCAAATTGAGGGGCCAGCATGGAGCTCCTCTTCCATGAGCCACGGGGGTCTCCCTACATATGTTCTCAACATCCAGCCATTGTCACATTTTCTGAAAAGCTCAAAAGGACATGACCCCCCTTCACACACAAAAAAAACAACACGGGCCAATAGTAACAACTGTTGGCTTTTAGATTCAGTATAACAAAATTGTCCTCTCCCTCTCCCCTCCCAGCCTCCAAGGCTTTACTCTGACCCCACACTCTCTTGGGAGAAATCACAGGGTGGTTTAATTCATGATGGTCACAAATAGAAAGAAAACTTATTTCAGTTCAAATTTACCACCGATGCCAGCATTCCAGCTGAGAGAAAAGTTCAGTTTTTGCACTGTATTGATTCCACAACACATGAAAAGACTGTGGAGAGGCTGTGATATCCCTGACCTCTTTTATGTTGAGGCCATATGCACATGCACTAGAGAGCACGTGAGCTGGCAACCTTAAAAGTCCCACATGTAATTGGCAAACGGCTGGACCGATCAGCTGGTGTTGGCTGGCAGAAGAGGGTCAGACTGTCTCTCCACTCCCTTCTTCTGTCCTCCCTCCCTCTCTTTCTCTCTAATGCCACCCCCACCTCTCTCTCTCCATGAGTTTCTGGATGTCTTCCAGCCACATTAGGGGAAGGGAAATCCCAGACTGTTGGTATAAGCTTTTCAATACTACAGGGAGATTATGTTATCAGAAAGGTAAACTTCACTGTTAGGGGTAAAATGTTCTGCTGCACTTCAAAAGCATAGACTACCAAACAGAATTAAGAACACACTAGATATGTAGATAGAGGGAATATAAGATAGAAGAAGAGAAGGGATAAGAGAGGAGAAAGAAAAATGAAGCAATCAGAGGTTTTGCAACTGTTCCCAAAGTAATTCATTTTTGTGTTTGGCAAAAGCAAACTCTAAAATTTACAATTAGCCCCTTGGCGCCCTTGGCCTTTCCTTCCCTCTCACCCCCGCTAGCCCTTACTCACCCCTGTAAAGACAAGGGTCGGCCTTGCAATGAAAACAGGAAGCACTCAGATACAAAGATACCACTCTGAGCTCTGGCCTTGTCTTTTGACTAGTGTAAACCTTCAGATACCTATGAAAATAAATAGAGAACCTCAGGAGCAAGGCGGATCAGCTGAAAGTCTCTGTGTACGTGTGAACTACAAGGAAGGAGAGAAGAACTGTGTGACATAGGGAGAGTGGTCAGTCAGATGAGTAAGTAGGCAGCTCTTTCAAGCATCAAGCGTCTCAAGTTCTGTGCTGGGCCACCCTTTGGCCTGGGTGTTTGGGGAAATGCTGTTAAGCTGCTAAGCCAGGTGTATTGGTCCCCTGGGCTCCTTGAAAGGGAAGTGATATATCCTTTGGTCATTTAGAGAGTCTTTGGTCTGTGAAGTAGAACTCCATGCCCAGATGAGAGGTGTTTATATGTGATTAGTGTAAAATATCATTGGCATTTATCTTCTTATATCCAAACCTCACATTGACTCTGGAGCTATTACTGATGTTATGAAAAGAAAATGGCGGTGCTCTTTAAGCATAACTTGAAGAGCACTTGCATTGGAGCGCAAAGATGCCAGTGAAGCCACAAGAACCGTGCTAACATAGGCGATCACAAAGGTGAGGACCTTTGAGGAGTTGAATGCATTGTGCTGCAAACATCATTAGATACACTAGTGACAGTGCTCCACCCCCCTAACCCCCCAACACACACACGCACAACCAACCCAAGCCCAACATAGCATTAGTCTCCATGACAACAGGGTGTCATCGTCAGGTCGAGCCCTCCTGTGGGAGCTGCTCTCTCTGCCACCCTTTATAGATGCACATAAAAGAGCCAGCAAGGGTCATTCACAAGACATGAGCCCAGGCAAGGCCAAACCCTGGCAACGGATGTTTGTTCCATGTGATAAACAAGTGTACCAGTCCATCCCGGAAAAATAGGAAAGGGCATGCTGTTTGTGTAGACTAAACAGTCAGTCATGTAGTATCCCTAGTTAAAGCCTCTTCTAGCCTAATTCTTGTGTGTTTTTCCGTTACAAGCAGTATTTAACTGGTGGAGACGCACATCTGCAAACAGTTTGAAATACCCAAACCTTTTCTCTTTATATTCTGAACTGCCGAAAGCTGTTTATTTCATATTTGTTGGTGTCTTCGCTTTTCTTTCCAATATACATGGCTCATCATCTTGTTATTGTTTTAATAGAAACATACTTGTGTTAGATGTAAACTAGTGCATTTACACATATTTGTATAATTTGACTAAACAGTATTACTTTTGAAAGCCAGAAATTTATAAAGAACATTGCTCTTGTCTGTGTTTCAGTGATTGAGAATCAGTTTGCTTTTCCACCTCCTTAGGTTGTTTGGAGTTTGGATGAAGAGAGTATAGAGACAAAAGAGAGGCAGGGAGTGGGTTTTGGGATAAGAGCAGGGGTGGGGAGGGGGTAAAGAGGGGGCTCCTAAGGGTCACAGAGGTGAAAGCCTGGAGGAGGCCCACACACTAATCTGTCATGTGCTTGTTTGCCTCAGGAGCCCAAAAGTCAGTTCTCCAGTCACCCATAGCAACCTAGGGGACGGTTTGGTTCACTGCCACTACCCAAATGTGCGACTATCAGTAGAAGACTTTGGAAAAAGAGTCATCACCTTGCCTCTGTGACAATACCAGCTGCTGTGTGAGTGTTTGCAAAACAGATGTTAGTGACAAAATGACATAGTTTTGTCATGTTTATCACAGAAAGTCACTGGTAATGAGACTGGAGGAGATCTTTGAGGGGGTTGAGGTTTGGTGCCTAGCTATTGTCTAGTCACTATGTTCTAATGTCGGCTGCTCAGCGACCCTGGAAAACAGAGACACAAGCCACCTCTGTCTGCCATCTGTTCTTCCCCAGCCAGTCCACCATAGAGAGGCTACCAGAGCAGTGGCACCGTCACCCTCACAGGGTCTGTCACTGCCTTGAAATGAAGTCAAATGATTCCTTATTTGACTCAAGAATTTCATCTGCCTTATCAGAAGATGTCAACATGTTTTTCTTTTTTTTCAAGAAAGGAGAAAGCAGAGAGCAGAATGAGAGCTTAGAAGGCATATCCAGTGACTTCCAATTTTCTCAGGCTGTGCAGTTATATGAGCTGCATCAAGTTTGCCGTCTCATTGCAAAGGAGGTCTGCTGTAACTTCCAAGTGTTGGTGGGTCACAGCACTATGACTGACAAAAGCCTTGTTTACAGTGTGCTTTTTCATGGATGGTAGCTGTTGTAGAGATTTAGTGCTGCATTTAAATGTAATAAGCTCTAATTCGTTTCATGCTCCGACATCAGACCTTTACACTTTGCCCCCTAATCCAGATCTGTCACAGTTCCACTTCAAAGCCAACTAAACCCACATGGAATCCACTCACATATAAAGCATGCCACATTAACCTTGCATACAGCATGCCAAGGGTGTGAGAAAAGTGCTTACACATTGCCATAATTTTTGTTTGCTTTGTTTTTAACTTCTCATTCTTATAGGTTTGCTTATTGAAAATTAGTCTCATGCTGTTGTGCATTTGTAAATGCTGGGATACATGGATAGCTCCAACACGTCTTTTCCCATGCTTCCTCTAATTTCCATCCCTTCCTGTTCCTTTTCATTCCTGCTGTTTGCATCCTAATGCAGGTTGTTTAATGAAGTAGCAGAGATGAGTGCTTTCGCCCAGGGACTGTTTACGACACATTTGCACTGTGTGGGGGTGATTAAGCTGTGTGAAAATCCACAGTGTTTGCAAGCAAAAATAGAGAAACCTGCAAACCATTGTTTGATAAGAAAACAATACAGAAAAAAAAGGATAATGCTCCATGAAATGTGATGCAATATCCATTTCTTTGAATAATGGTTTTACAAAGGGGGTGTCCTCATTGAAGAGAAGAAGCACAGCATGAGTTTGACTGGCCCCTGCAGAGGTGAATGCACATGCCCTGACCACAGCAGACTACAAACAGAGCATAGCCTGTGGAGGGCAGTGAGATTTATAAACTCACAGCTTTGAGCAGGGACAAACTCTTCTAAGAACACACATGCACAAAGCTGACAAGACTTTTTTTAAGGCCTAATGCTCCGCTGAGAATAGACCCCAGCTCAGGAACATTTCCCTGCTTTCAGCAGTTGTTTCTGTAGTCATAACACTGATCCAGACTTGGACCTGGCTGAGTTGACTCTATGGGAAATAGGATAGAATGATGTCATTTGTAATAAGGACCCCATATGGTATTCAGTGATAGAACTTCATATCCCTGGTGAAAAAATAAGATAGAAAAAAGAAAAACAAGGTTATTAATATGATGGTTGTTGATTCTGTTCTGCTTTTCCTTTTTCTGCACTTTTGGGGTCACCTTACTCATAACAAAATGTATAAGAAGATTTTGGTTTCACATCTTTGAGCCAGTTCCCTTAAATTACCCCTTACCCTTGCTGGGGTTCCGCCCTGTGGGCTAGTCTCATTGCCCCCATGCTTGATTGCGAGGTTGTGGCAAGAACTGTTAGAGCAGTGGCTGCAGCTTGCTGGGGACCATGGAGGCCAATGAGATTCTGCTGCAGGCCTCTGAGCTGCCCCAGCTCCGCTTTGATATTCATCTCACACCAAGAGAAGGAAAATGCAAAAGGGAAAAGGAGCAGTACAAGTATGGAAACGGCAAACCAGGCTAAAGAGGGGAGGGAGGCAGAAGAGAGGAGAGGTTGAGGGATGGAGGCACTGAGTAGAAATCAAAAACAGACTATGTGTTTCACTGTTTGGTTTGTCATGGGACCCTATAGCTGCACCAAATCCCACTTCTGCTATTTTGTGTGATTTTTCTTCCCTCCTTTCCTACTCTTCTCAAATGCATGCTTTTGTTTTGCCCAATGCTTAGTCCAGAGGCAGGCAGTGGGATTCCTGCACAGTGGGGTCCTTATAACTGGGAGCCATGTCTCTTGTTCTCACCTCTTCCCCCCACTTCCTCACCTTTTCATTTCTTCCCCATTGATATCCTCTCTTTTTCTTTTTCTGAACATATGGACTGGTTTTTAAGGGAGAACCTAGTCCACATCAAACACCAAACATAAGCGGGTCAATTTGTTGCTCCTTTCCCAACTCTTCCCCCTCCACAAAATACAGTGGATTCTCCGTGCACCTCAGTCATTTACCCAGAATAAATACATTCCTAAAGCACCCATTCATTCATAAAGTACCCATTTCTAAAGCATTTCTGACCAGCATATATATTACTGAGCCATGTGTCCTCTATGTTTTTTCTCCATATAGAGCAGACCTAGTTCACTTCAGACCTCTGGATTTCTCAGTGGTCACATGCCTTTTAAGCTCATGTAATTCTATACAAATGATATGAGCACGTGTGATAGATAGCAAAAATAGCTGTTCCACACACTGATAAGAAACAGCAGATGGATAAAGGAAGAGAGGAGCCAATGAAAAATCAAATAAAATGGAAAAATAAATATATAAATCTAAATCTGAGCAAAGCAGGTCTTGGCTCCAGATGTGAATCTCTGAATATTGATCGTGGGGAAAGCTAGTCCCCCATATCCCCAGGGCTGCAGCAGCTGACATACAAAGCACCTCTATAAAGCCCATAAACCAGCTTGTACAATTATTTAGATAAAGAGGGTGACAACAGCAGTGTTTGCCTCCCAACCTAGAACCTCCTTCTTGGTTCTCATCTTCCTACTACCACTACTGCTCTGCTTTTTCCTCTTTCTCATCCAGTGTGAAGAGAGAAATGTAAAAAAAAAATAATTTAAAAATAAAAAAGGAGGGGGGGTGCAAATGTGTAATTAGCCACACATTTCTGAATCCTCCTTAATGTTCATTACGGAAACCAGGGGCAATTACAAGTTCAAAGGGGTTTAGGGCACCCACAGCCCGCATAATCAGTCACAAATTAAGCACTGCTCATTTGTCATAGCACAGCATGCTCACAGAAACACACATGCATGCATATTGTCAGAGTTGAGTCATAGACAGGCTGACAGGCATCAATTTCCATACAGGCACAAATCTCAGCAACCCCAAGGCTCAGAGTAAGACTGCCCAATCCTCTTATGCTCTGATGCTTTGTTTTCATTAGACAACGGCAAACACCACTGACACCTTCACCTTAGCTTGCTCAACATTATACTGTACCCTACTTGCATTCATCCTCTTATAAGTGTCCTGTTTGCACTTAACAATCCCTGCCGCCACCTGTCTCCATTCTTCCGCTCCTCTTTCTTTTTAAACCTCTATCTTACTCTGTGTCTATCTTTCTCCACCTGGCTGTCTCTCTGCAACACGTGACAGTGTGTGTTTCATGTCTGTCCCCGGAGGTGTATCTCAGTTACCTCTGGGCCAGGGTCACAATGGCTAATCCTGTCTTCAGGTGGCTGTTTAGCACACTGAGAGGAGAGCTTGTAGAACCGGAGGTGAGCTCCTGTTACAGGACTCCCTGACCAGGGGTCATCTCCAACGCTGTCAGAATACACAGAAACATGCACATAGCTGCTGGCAGATAAGAAAAAAGGTTTGCAAATGTATAGACACAAAGTTTAAACACGTAAGCACACTGAGCCTAATTATTTGTTGCAGCTGGCTAATCCTTAATTTCTCCTTCATGGTTTTTCTATATATCGGCCTACTGTATTACTCCTCATCTGGTCTTTCAGCAACTTCTCTCATTCCCAGATCAGTCTGAGTCTTGTTCACATTAGGATTCTCTGATATGATCTCCATGAAGATTTGCTCTATTGGCCATGCGTTGCCTGTCCTGCCCGGCACCTTTATTGTTAAAGCTGCTCTCACACAGGGGCACAGTCAGGTCTCTAGTGAATTGAATGGAGCCCTATCAAGTGTAGCTCAGCCTCAGCATAGTGGGAGAGGGAACTCATTTTTCACTGGGGAAACAACATCCATCTCAGCAGCCAAACGCTGGCTGTTTCATTAAGTAGCCCATCCAGGCAGACAGATGTGTTCACCGCACAGCCATGTTTGCCTATGCAAGAGCGTGTATTAACCCACAATCCTTTGGGGGAGATTAATAGGCTACCAGCCCCTTTCCATTGATTATCTCTATGCCATTTTCCCCTCCTTTCCTTGGCTAGATATTAAAAACTAATGAAGCCTATTGAAAACAGGAACCGCAAGTCTCTTCACGGATCATTTTAGGTTATTTGGGCTCAAACAGAGAGGAATCTCTTTAAAGCACAGTTAGAGTCGAATTAGGAAAATAGATGTGGAGAGCAGTTGAGGAAGCAGAAAGACAAGAAAAAAGTGTGACTGTAAAAAAGTGTGTGTTTAAGAAACTACAACTTCAATCTGACACATGGAGCTGAGACGTGGCAGATGTTAGCAATTCCATGACATAGCAAAGCATTCCTAGTGTTGGAACCCTGTCCTAATTGCCATAATGGAGGCGGTAAGCGTTGACAGTAATAGAGTCATGGGGATCCATCCCCAGCAACCTGAATTAGGGGCTGCTTGGCAGATCCACTTCAAGATGGCCTGTGCTGTTTTTTGTTGTCAGAAAATAGTCTTGTTTTCACTTTTCCATAAACCTGCTTAATCTTACTTTTTCTCACAAACTTCATCTGCAGCATGATGGCCGTGCAATGTCAGAAGTAGGGGACACAAGAGCAGTGGTTGGGTCTGCTTTGCTGAGGCAGAAGATGGAGTGAGGATGAGGTGTGTGAGATAGATGGGAGCATGAGACCTGGGAGGTTAGTGAGCAAAGAGTTAAAAGCGTCCATGTGATGGGCTCACCTCTGCACCAGGCCTGGTGAAAGGCGGCAGGGTGCTGTCGGGGAAAATGACTTCCTGAGACATTACCATCAATCACCAGACAGGTCAGGCCCCCCAATCCTGCCATGAGGACAGACGAGAGAAGAGGGGGATGGGGGATGGAGGATTTAGACTTGAGGGGACAAAAACAGAAAGGACGACTGTTGGGTAACATAGTATTAACAATCTCTTCCTCTTACTGTCTGACTGTTTTATATCGTTCTCTACCTCTGCCTATCTTTTCCATCATGCCTTTCTCTGTTTTTATTTTCCAGTCCTCTATAAAACGGCTACCCAGGCATTCAGGAATGGCCCCTGCTGGTCAGAGTCCTCTCCTCGGCTCAATTGCATCATTAATTATTCCACAGGCAATGGGCTAGAAGCAAATCTAAAGAGAGGAGAAATAGAGAGGGAGCAAGAGTGAGATGGGGAGATGGGGGACAGCTGTCTCACACCCCCAGTTGGTCTCTCTCTCTCTCTCTCTCTTTCTCTCTCTCTCTCTCTCTCTCTCTCTCTCTCTCTCTCTCTGTAAATGAAGGATGGGAGAGGGGAGGGGCTTGGGTTACCTCAGCGAGTGGTTGTGTTACATTCCTGAGAAGGGAAGGGGGGTGGGAGGCTGGTTCAACGAGTTGTTGAAAAGAACACAGACGCTTGTCAACAGCCTCTGAGCCGGGGAGCCATCATGCCTTGCGTTAGGCCTGTAGGTCAATGACCTTCTGTTACACATAGACAGAGAGAGGTAAAGACAAAAAAGAAATCCACCGTAAGGTACGTGTCACCGCTTGTCTGTGGCAGGGGTCGGTCAAAAGTCTCAAAAATCTCAAAAGCTTTCTCTTTTTCTCTTCACCTATATAACACTGTACGGCAGCAGTGGATGAGTATGTCTGTGTGGATTATCTTCCAAAGCAATACAAGGAAGACCAGCAGCAGACAGAGAGAGAAAAAGGAAAACGGCAGCGCTGGCAGCTGTGCTAAAATGGCCCATTAGATTTAAGGAGTAAAAGTTCATCAGCTTTATTAATGGGAAGGTATATAAATGAAGTATGAATTACCTGACTTTTATAGAGTGGCGAGAGTGAAACTGGAGTGTCTTATGATATAATGCTTTGGTGAGCTGTTCTGAGCGCTCTGATGAGCAGACTGCAGAGAGGCGGAGGCAGAAGACAGAAAGAGTAGAGAGAGAAAGACTGAAGTGTGCTGGGGTCCCATGAGTCCAGCGGCTGGAAGGTTGCCTGATTGTTGCTAACATGCGTAGCTGATCTGGTTAGCTTAGAGACAGGGACATTTGTAGCTTCCAGGCTTATTCTTTGCGTGTCATTAGCTAGCATTGAGAAAAATTGCCAACACATTCATAAAAAAGGTCAGTCACATTTTTATGTATTGCTCTTTCAGATATGTGCAGGCACAACTAAACATGTCTGCAGATGCATATGCACAAACATATTTATAAACAGACATGCATGCAAACAGACAGGAGATGCATAAGGACACACACACACACACACACACACACACATGCAAGTGCACAGTCAGACACACAAAAACACACATGCTCCCCACCATCCTGTAATAAGCGGTAAGCTGAGCTAGCTGATGGTCATCCTCCCATGGGGCTGCTGGGTTGCTGCCAACTTCCTGCCTGCTTTGTCAGTGGATAAAGCGTCTAACAAACGAGAGGGCTGTAGCTAGGCAGGCCAGCCAGGTCAAAGGTCACCTCGGCCTCTGGGTAGGATTGAGCCTAAGACCACTGCAAAGGGAGAGAAAGAGAGGATGGAAAAATGCACTTAAAGATTCAATGCCATTAACCAGGCCTAAAAGCTACATTTCTCTTCTCTTCTCTTCACTTCTCTTCTCTTCTCTTCTCTTCTCTTCTCTTCTCTTCTCTTCTCTTCTCTTCTCTTCTCTTCTCTTCTCTTCT
>JBBBVU010000021.1:14008690-14036230 GCA_037177055.1 Atherinosoma microstoma | reverse complement strand
CTCTTCTCTTCTCTTCTCTTCTCTTCTCTTCTCTTCTCTTCTCTTCTCTTCTCTTCTCTTCTCTTCTCTTCTCTTTTCTTCTCCTGACAGTGGTTCATGAAGGCATTTTAACTCCTGTCACATGTCAATTGTCCTCTGAGGAACATTAAGAAAGTTAAAGATCCTGGGGGCATTTGTCAGTCCACAGCCCCATGCAGCCAGCCGCCCCTTGGTGTTGAGCAATGACAGGAGATATCTCCTTGACTCATACACTCCTAGATGAAAGGAGAGCTGAGAAGACTAGCATTTCTGAAAGGCAAAAAACTGTATTCAGTAAAAGAGAACAGACACAACAGGTAGAGATGTGGTGATGACTGATCAGGGCTTGGCTGGCTTTGTGCCATGGAAGTACTTGTGATCTCAGATGAATGCACCTTTGGTTACCATCAGCTATGTTACTCTGTCTTACTGACAGGGACATGATCTGAAGTGTTTGTCTGTCATGGACCTATAAGAGCTTCCCTCACCAGAGGATAGTGAATAAGGGAGGCAGTGGAGAAGACGGAAAATGTTGCCTTTCACCCCAGCTGTGCATTCAGAGGGGGAGAAAATTTGACATGGTTGACTTGAACACATTTAGCATCATTAGCAAACAGGAAGTGTCCCCTGCAGCTGTTTTTTGGCAGGGAAGGGGGAGTTCCTGCCTGCAATGTAATGGACAAATGTTACCCACCATGTTGCCTTTGATTTTTGACCTGCAAACAAAAATTGACATTACAAATGTCCTATGATATCTTCCAAATTGGCTTGACATTCCATAGTTGGCCCTAGGGCTTTCCTGTTTGTCCTCTGTAAGTGGCTGTGCTCTTGTTGTTGTATCCCAAGGCTCACTGCTAGATTGTACTGGCCTTTTCTAGAGAATGTGCAGCCTTAATGAGACAGGGATATACCAAGAGGAGAGAGGAATAGAGCTTAAAGAGGTGCTGGTTGTGTATTTGAATACTTATTCTCATTAAGTTAGTGCTCAATGAAAAGGAGAACCGTCAAGTGGAAACTCTCAGAAGCTTCTGTTTGAAGAGCGAACAAACCCCCTTCCTTTTCTCTTGCTTTGTCAGTGTATCTATCCACAAATGAATATGTTTCTATTTCAAATGAAGATCAGCTCCACTTTGCTTTGACATAGGAAGTTAAACAAAGTCTAGAACTCAATAAGGAAAGAGGATAAACTTAGAGAGAGCCTGTATGCCAATATTAAGGACTTTTTTACCAGCAGGCTTTATCAACAGGCACTAGGTTGTAAGCACTTTCCTTTCTTTATTGGCTTTCTGTGTCTTTCCAGAATTGCTTATAGCTACATAATTGGAAGCTCGACTTTGAAATCTAATTAATTAGTTAAGTATATATTTACTAAGTTGAGATATACAAGGAGCTGTAAATGGAATTAATCGAGTTAGAGGTTTTCCTAGGTCCAGACTCTCAGTTAGTCAGCTGAAAAAGTTGGTGCTTTTTTACAATGTGTACATACGTCATTAAACCAGCACAGATGTTTATTCAGAGGCTTACTCGGCTTTAGCTGTTGCATGTGCTCCCAATGACTTTATGACTGGCAACAGTAACAAGTGGTGTGGATATGGGGTTGTCCCATGCAGGAAAAAGGGGGTGGGTCCTTTGCTTTGACGAGCCCACCAGGCCTCTAATGATCTGCTTATAGGTCTTAAAAGTACCTCGCAAAGGCGAGACACCAATTACTTCTCACTTTCAACAAGCCGCATCATAGAAGAAGAACAGGAGAGTCATTTTAGAGAAATATAAAGAAATGTGCCAAAGACTTTAAATGTATTGAAACTCAAAAGGAACAAAACTCTTTATATGAGGATGATCCTTTGGCTCAGCTGTAGTCATTGCAACATTATGTTTTAAAGATGTCTTGAAAGCAAGTAGTGTGTTGACATCAGGCAAGCTGGAGAAGAGAGCAGAACAGAGCTGGGTGCCCCTGAGCAGGCAGTTACCACAACAAAGCCAACAGACTGGTCTGAAAAACCAGGCCAAATTCCTGCCCTCTAGGACCTGGCTTAAAGCTTGAGCGGAAACTTTGGAAAAAGGGAATGAGATGAGATGAGATGAGATGAGTGGAGCGTAGAGGAGTGGGGAAGGGGTGGAGTGAGGAGGATAGGAGACAAGGGCAGAGGGTTTAGTAGTGAGGAAAGGCTTGATGTTGGGGCCTGCTGCGTGTGGAGGGAGAGATTGACAAAAGTGATAGAAATAGAAAGAAAACCAGGCTCCCACTTTGAGGATAGAAATATTCAGTTCATCTTCTTATAAGCTTCTTATAAGCATTGGAAAAAGAAACCATATATTCAATCTGATGATTAAGGCACATCACTATTGCTGCAGGCCACAAATGGGACCAGGTCTGCACAGCACATACAGGTTATAGACATAACTGTTGGCAAATTCCAATAAATCTAAGTGTTAACATCAGTTGATATTTATTTGGTCTTTTACAGATTTTCAGATAGAACATGAGTACATTTTTAACAACTTTAATGTCTGTAATAAAAGTGATATCTTCTCATACCAATATGATGATAACATTTGGAAATTTTCCCTAAACATTCAATTTCTAAGACTAGAGGTGCATTGGGATTGTGTGGGAGTTATTGCTATTTAGCCTCATGGAGCATGGTACAATCAAATGCCTATATCTTGAACATTCTCTGAGGCTCCTTCCTCACTCTCTACCTCCATTCACTCCCCCGTCTCTCTGTCTCCCCTCACCCACTTTTACTCTTGCTGTAGCTTGGCAAGCAAACAGGGCAGTTATGCCGTAGAGCCCCTCTACAACCTTGCACTGTCTCCAGTGAACATAAATTAATGGTGTAGAGCAAACAGGCTGCTGGCTGAGGTCCAGGAACTGGCTTCAGGAGCCCAGCCAGCAATTGTTGTGGGAGGCTGTGGCAGTAACAGCGGTAGTAGTACTGATGCACTGCCAACCAGCCTACCAGCCAGCCAGTCAGAGAGAGGCAGACAGACAGACTGGGGGCCCTTTCTCTCTATAATAGATGCCGCAAGCCTCGCCAGTCCGCCTTGTATTTGCAATCATCAGTGTTTTACTGTCAAAGGGCAGTCCACTGAGAGCCCTTACTTAGCGTGGAAGCTTTGGAGTTTGGAGTGAGAGAGAGAAAATCAGTGTGGTATGTTTTGAATGCAGATTGTATGAGGTGCAGAAGTGAATGTACTTTCATTTGCTGTTATCAGAGGTTGGCATGCAGTGTGTGCAGTTTGTTGTTTGGCATCATGTGAGTTCTCTTTATAAGTTGGCGGTATCTGTGTGTGTGCAATCAAGAGAGAGAGAGAGAGAGAGAGAGAGAGAGAGAGAGAGAGAGAGAGAGGGAGAGCAGCAGGGTTGAGTTATTGAGTCATGCAGCATTCTTGCCTGCTTTCAGACTGTTGTCAGGAAGCAGTGTAGTTCACTGTGAAATAAAACAAACACTCAAATAACCCCGCACTACCTCCCACCTGCATCCATCAAAATCTGCACAAAAAGAGGGAGATACAAGAAAACTTGTGGTAGATATAGTTGAACTTAAAATCTAACATGGACAATGATATGAAGCTAGTAAAGTAAAGACAATAAATGTATTTGTGCAGCGTTTACTTCATGCACTGTCCAAACATCAAGTCTAATCAGCTTAACCCAATTGAATACTGAATTAAGTAGCCCTGGTTTAGAATATATTAGAATCATCAAATTAACATTTTAAATTCCAAAAATGAATAACTTAATGACTAAGTTTAGCTCAGTTTACTATAATTATATGCAAAAAAAAACCCTGCTATAAGGTATTTAAAGCTCTTTTTTTCTTTAACTATTAAGTGCTGCTCTATTTGATGTATAGCAATGAACTATATTTTTCATTTTACATCATAAAAATCTGTAAGAAACCTCCTATTAAAAAGCCAGGTAAAGATTTGCGCTGTATATAGCATACACTGAAGACAGATTCAAAATCTCCAACTGGATTTATTTATCATATCTGTTTGATCTCTCAGTGATACTGATATGCATTCAATCTCATTGTCATTTGTCAAAGAAGCCAATTGCAGCATTATTAACAATGGCATCTTGATATTTAAAATGTGCCAATCTTACCCTGGCTCAATGCACAATCCATATTAAAATGTCATTCCTTTATTTGATTGCATTTATTTTTGACAGTGAATGTCATTATCATCCTCCAGTCACTTTGATTAAAAACAAATATGATTCCAATCAATGTGTGGAATGCATATATGAAGGGAAATATCTGGGTGCAATATTTCTGTAAAGTTAGATGCAAAAAAGTCCCAATAAAGCCCATCAATATCAATGGCAACACATAAATATTTTACTATGAAAAAGTTATAAAATTACACCTGTTTAATTTATGAAATAAACAAATATTTTATCTGAATTGTAAATATAGAGATTGACAATCTGAAATACATGTCCAACAAAGACAAAAAAGACAACAAAATGAAAACTGAGATCAACTTATGCTGATCATTTGAACAAATCCTTTGTGTTGCCATGGCATCGGGGGTAAACAGCCAATGGCCTGTGATTTCCTGGGAGTCATTAGCATGGAATAGGTTTGCAAGCCCCTGCAACCTTGTGACCTAGCTCTATAACTCATGTCACACACTGATGATGTAATTAATCAATGTGGTTCACTAGTGGCTCATGCAAGGAACTGCAGGTTCAGTAGGTGTAGAGAAAGCATCAGAGCTGGAGAGGTGGGGGTGTTGCATGGAACAGCTGAGATAATGATCTGGCTGTGGGATTTGATGATGGTTGAACATATCATATGCATCAAACTGGATGTTGAATAAGTAGATTGGAGTCAGTGTGGTTGAAAGGTGTGTTGTGAAGTAAGAATGGTCCAGCAGTAGATGTGGTTATTGTACATGGTGAAGTGCCAAGCTGGGCTCAGGGGGAGTTTAAGGACCATACACAGCAGATGATAGAGCTACCTCAGCTTGTAATGATCAGCAACCACAGGGGCTATTACATCCAGCACTATCAGAGAGCACAGAGCCCATCAAACCCTGTAATTTAGCCAGCAGTCGGTCAAACATACAAACATGCACATGCAGCTCGATTCTAGATAAATGGCAGTGTGATCCACGTCGCCTGTGTTTGTTTCAGTGTGTGGCTGCACTTTCTCAGGTCAAATTATAGGAACTGGACAAAACATGTACATGAGAATAGTTTGCTCCTCTTGCCATTAACAGGTTTCAACATAATTAACAGAGCTGTGTCGATTTGAAATTGTTGCTACCCTGACAACAGATTGAAATTGCTCATTTCTGGCTCTAATTATTTATAGACTGTTTTACGTTTTGTGGTCAATCCTCCTTTAAGGATATTGGCCTTGGTGTTTTTAACTGAACATATTGAGCGGATCCAAAGCTACTCGGGAGGTTATCAATACCATCTTTGTTCTTGCTCTGTGTTTGTGTTTCATCCATTAAATAACCATGTCATACTGTCTCCTGAGGGCAGAGAAGGACTTAAAGGAGAAAGCACACAGAGGCAGGACATAATGTGTGTTTTGTTGATTTTTATTCCTCTACTTATCTTACCCTTTATCTTTTCTCATCAGTTTGTTTTTGTGCTCATTGGATGATTTACTACAAACATATTTGAATGGTGGTAATTGACATTAGGAGGTTCCTTAGAAGTCTAAAAAGTGATTCTCCAATTTCATGGCGGCCGCAGCTTTGTAACCATCAGGCCCACCATGTCAGCTTGCTTCTCATGTCACTGTGTGTGTGTTTAAACTGCCATTGCACACCCCTTTTTGTAGCTGGGATTTCAGAGTGCCATGCTTATGGGAAAGCTGCCACAACGTAAAGTCTGGGTGGGTGGCCTGCAGTCTTAACCATAAAAAATATCCATGCATGTTGGAGAGTGAAGGTCAGCAAGAAATGTAAGACAGAGTTGAGGACAGATGAAGACAGAATGAGGAAAGGTTGTATACAGGCTTACTCTGTGTATGTTTATATGTGTGTGTCTACTATGTATGCATACTTGGCCCTGCATATGTGCATGCAAGTCTTTAGGGTGCAGTGGAGTGATCATTGGACACAGGGAGGTAAGGAATGGAAGAATGAATGAGGGCTAGAGGCATGAGCTGAACAAAGTGGGATTTTTTTTTCCCTTTTAGTGTCGTGTCTATGTGGTCAGAGTAAATCTCCTTACTCAGGGGTTTTGCATGTGAGGGGGGCTTTAACGTCCCCACTCTCCTTGATGAGACATCTTTCTTGTTTGTTCAAACCATTCATTACTTGGTGGCTGTTGGATGAGCTGTGCCGCTGGCCGGTGTATTTATCACCAGACTAGAGCGCACTCTGGCTGACAGTAGGCGATTGATGACCAGGTCTGGGCTTGAGAGGCTGAGGAAGCCTTAATACAATGTAAATGACCCACTCCCATTTCCAATCTAAGCTGTTCCTGTCCCTATGCTTCGATACCACATCATCTTTAGCCAAGTCTTCGAGTATAAGTCATAGGTTTGTGTGATATGTGTACCTTAAAAAAAGAAGTGGAAGGGAGTGTGAGCTTTGTTATATTTGCAAGTGCATTTTGATGGTGACCAAGGTCATGTGAAAACACAAAGGAAGCCTGAGAGTGCAATGGAGAGGAAAAAAGAAAGTACACTCCCAGTAAATGTTGTTGAGAACATGTGCTCAAAAACACATGCAGATGTAGACATTGTTTGTCTTTGGACTTTCTGCACACTTTGCCTTCAGTTCAACATGTTTCATTTGTGCATACACATACACACACCATAAGACTGTCTATCCTAGCCAAGGAAATGTCAGCACCTGGCAATCAAAAAATGTATTTCTATGCAAGCATTATCATCTTTCCTTTGTTAATAATTTTAGCATATTAAAAGCGTACACAAGTACAAATCAGATTAATCCCCCTCTGCAGCAGGGACTCATTATTTGTCCAATCTTGGCCTTGTTTGTTATTAATTGAGCACATTCCTCAAACCTTTTTCATCTCTCCTTTAATTAAAACATTTAAACAGGCAGGGCTACCTGAAAGGAGAAATCCTCCTTTCTGCTGTATGAATTCTAAGTTACATCAATTATACCAGCAGTAAATGAGAAAATGCTTCTTGAGCAACTGTTATCATTTCATGTTAAATTTGGTTTCAATTAGCAGAAACCATGCGAGCATTACCAGCTATGGAGTTTGCTTTCTCAATAAGCCCAAGGAGGGAAAGGAGCTGAAATGGTAGAGTTAAAGTTTTGACAAGAAGAGGATTTTTTTTTTGTCACAGAGAGGAATGTCTGTCAATGGAGCTTGAAGTCTTGTTAAAATAAAGAAGGATTAAAAACATCACCTTTAAAAAGGAGTTTGTATGTGTTGTGATTTGCAGGTGTCATGTTTGGGAATGTTTTTATGTGTATGAATGTATTATATTTCTGTTTGCACATGCTTTTGTGCATGTGTAAGTCTGTGTGCATGCATGCTCTCTGTTTAGAGGGGCTGAATGAAACACATAGTGTCTCATTTGTTTCGTTTGCGTGCGCCCCAACTCCTAATCTGGCCCTTAAAGACATCTGTCACCAGCGATCACTGTTGTTTTGTCATGCTTCATAGCAGGCCCAGGGGGAGCAAGGCAGCCCAAGGTCTGCCATTTATATCAGCCAATGTTCTTTAGATTGGACCTGACACAAATAGTATCATTGCAGCCCTTGTTGGAGAATTCCATTTTCAGGTAAAAATCTTGGCAAAGCTGTGGAGGAGATTTCACGCCATTCTGTTCATTCTGCATTAGCCTGTATTCGGCTGCTCTCAATGAAAAAGCCACCACCAGGGTGCATGTCAGACATTGAATGAAAGATAAATGTATTTACTGCAAATCTGCACCCACTCATTTTGTTGCTAGTATTATAAAAGGATTTTCGGATACCACAATATCTGTATTAGGCCTACCGGAGAGCCTTGTTTGTCAACATGTACTGTATGTGCTCATACATGTCTTTTTCCCTTTTTTTTTGCATATGATGCCTAAACTATAGGTTTCTTGTGTATAGGTGGGCTGGGGATAAGGAACGGTGTTATTACATCTGACAGTTGGGACAAACTTGTTTGGCCAGCTCGGACAGGTTTAATGTTGAATTATGTGTATGAGTGTGTGTGTGAGTGGGTGGACGCGTGTATGCCATGAATGTCTATACTGTTCAAGGGAGGAGCGGGGTTGGGTGGAGGTCAAAAGAAGGTGCAGTCTTTGGTTACACAATGCATCAAATACAGAAACATATTGAACCCAAACAGCAAGGAACCTGACTTGGAGCATGTGCTCCTTTCTCCGTTGTTGATCTGTTCATGAATACTTATGTTAATCTGTTTGCCAAAGAGGCTCATGTGTGTGTTTTTCTCCTGTCTGTTTGCTCCTGCAGCACCCATACCCCTCTGAAGAGCAGAAGAAGCAGCTAGCCCAAGACACAGGCCTCACCATCTTACAAGTAAACAATTGGTGAGTCAAAATTTCCGCTTGCCATATCTTCACCACCAGCATCGCTCTGCCTTTTATTTTCAAAAGCCTTTGCCTCCCCTCTTCCCACCAGCCAAGACGGCTAATACTCCTAAAGTGTGAAAACCGTTTATGTACATCCCTCCCCGTCTTGTATAGACACACAGTGATGCACGCAGGGACATACACACAGCCAATCTTTGTAACATTATTATATGTAAGCTACCAGGATGTTCCAGTGTTACAGTGTTTTGCCGCTAAGTCAGTAGTCTTTGTGGCTTGATGCGCATATATGCAGTTGGATATATTTAAGGGAGACTGGCAAAAATCATAAGCTGCCCCTACAGCCCCCACACCCACCCCACCCCTTTATCCAAAACCATACCTAGCGTTGCCACTGATGCCCCCACAAACAGGAAAAACTGCTTTCCACCCCCTCCCCATTTTACACAAGCTATATGGTGGATTAAGGTTTTGGTGGCCTGGCCAGCAGGGCCTTTGTAGATGGCTTAGCACATAACTGGGGGTGGTGGATTAAATAAAATGATCACAGAAGCAAAGAAATGATACAGGAATTACTTATCAAAATACTAGCCTAGGTTTTATCTGCGGCTTAATTTTGTTCAGTACATTCTCAGGGTGATGTTCAGATTAATTGAACTGACAGCTTCCTTTCAAAATTCCGGGAAGGTATTTGCACGGATTTCAGGTCTTACACAAACTTAATTATATGGAACCCCATTTTATCATTCTAATTCCATGTAGCGGGGGTTCTATTTACAAATGACAAGTCTGTGCCTTTTATTCACAGCTTTCCTTAATATATTTATCAAAGCAGGTTCATTTACAAAGTGCTCTATCTGTTGGATACAGGCAGGCTGACATTAACGAAGCTTTTAGGTTTATCAGACTCACAGCCTGACAAGCCACCCGAGGGTCAATTGATTTTTTTGGTTCTGTGATTCATTTTTTTCTCATTTTTCCTGGATCACAATGAGAAACATGCCTGGAGAATTAGCCGGGTTTGTCAGCCTTATCTATCAACCCCCCCTCCCTCGTCCTCCCCCCTCCAACCTGAAATACTCTGTCTCTCTCCGTCTCTCACACACCCTTTGCTTTATTCCCTTCTAGCCAGGGGAAGTCAAACTACTTAAATTGGCCACAGGAACCGCTGTTATCAGACTTTAATGCACCCTACAGTGTGGATAGCATTTCAATTACACCAGTAACCAAAGATTAGCCCCCGCTTGCCTGTTTCATGCCTCATGCAACCGTTTCGGGATGCCGTGCACCTTACCTACAGGAGCAGAAAATTGAGTTGCCTTGCCTGTGTCATGGTGATTAATGCAGAAATACTCAGCTAGCCTAGGAGGAGAGAGAAAGGAAAATAGACAGGGACATAGATAGATATAGAAGGATTCCCTGTCGTCTCATTGGCCATGAAATCCAAACCTCTGATTCATTTGGGCTTTAAGCATCTGGCGCTGTGCCATTTCCACACACATATATGCGCATAAACAGTCATTGAGCTGAGTATGAAAGTTATACCAACCATCTCAATAAAAACACCAGGAATCACTTTTCACAAATAAAGTTGCTGAAGATGCTTGGACTGTGCCAATCTATCTGTGCTACACTTTGGGTGCTGTCAACACAGGATGCCGCCACATTACACAGGCTGCATACAGTGGGAGAGAGATGAGAAGCAGAGAGGATGAAAGTCTCCACTTCTCACTCTTTGGGCTCACACGTTACAAATACATTTTGTTTTATTTCTGGTTCTAATGTTGGCGGAGATGGTCCACTCCTGACATGGCAGAACCCAGCTGTATGAAATTCCTGTTTTGTTTTTTTTTAAAGGAAAAAAAAAAAAAGGCTCTTCAAATTCCTGGCTGGCCCCTTGCATTGTTCTGTAGTTCCCTTTGATGCTGCTTGCTTCCATGTTACCGGCCAGAGAGAGGCAGAGAGAGGCAGAGAAAGACAGATACAGACGAAGGGAGAGACAGAAGCAGAGGATGAGTGGGGGGAAAGGGAGGGGACGGCCGCCGTCTTTGGTTTCCAGAGCTCTCCCTCGGGGAAAGGATGTGCTGAATCAGGGCTTTGTCCGGCGGCACAATCGCAACCCAGCGAGGGCACAACGGTGCTCTGTGTGATAGTCAATAGACAGTGCATCTCACTCTCTCCCCTCTTGCCCCATCAAACCTTCCAGAGTCGTAACGTCAAACTGACACCTCCCTTTATGTTTACCTGTAGCTCACCTGTATGCACGGAAAACAACCCCCAGCTGACTTGAAACCCTTTTGTTTCACTGCCACTGACACATACAACCCACCTGCTTCTATATCTAATGTCTATCATTAGCTAACAGCCTCACCTGCTTAAAGCCCACACCCCATTAGGTGTTCAATGCTAATAGGGAGCTGAGGAAGAGGTTAAAGTCCACAATCTCACTGCGCTGGTGCTGAGCAGATGAGGAGGACTTGATTATCCTATTAATAGTCTGCAAAAGTCTTCGTGTGTGCGCATGTACACAATGCACATTATTTTACTAATTAAAAACTGTATGCCCTCCCTATGTACTGAGATGTTTTGTGTGCACAGTTCCTAAGGACTCTATTAGGTGACCATTAGGTAGTTTATTGTTTTGTTTGCTGTGCTTACACTTGAGACAACAGGCGTCATGCTAACAGAATTGGGGCGTGGTCTGATGTGTAATTGCATTTGTTTAAGATTGCAGGAAAAGGTGAGGGCCATGTCACCCACAGCATTGTGGGATAGTGAAGTAGGTGAAATGGCAGACGCAGGTGTCTGCACACTAAAGAAGCGTTAATAGTTTACAGTATCTAGCGGCATATTTGCCTGCCTCAGCAGCTCCTGGTGTCCTGCTATCAGTCTGGGCTAAATGGAGCCTGACCGAATCCTTTCATGTCTCAGCTTCAGACCCAGCATGATGTGCCCTCACTCACTGCTATAAACACACACACCAACTATCCTGCCATTATTTACCACTGCAGCAATGCTAACACACTCACATACACATACACTCAGAGGGTTATAACATGAGCCTGGGAGATGATGGTGATGACAGATGACTGAGAGAAACAGCATCTAAAAAAAGGAAGGAAATCGTCCCGTCATTATTCCCTCATCTCACAGGCAGCCAGTTGGTCATTTCCATGGCAGAGGGAGCAGCAGAACAGGTCAGAGAACGAATATGTCAGTTCTTGGCATCTATGATGACTGACTGCTGTGCCACGGGAGCACTAATAACAATAAAGAGGGCACTAAGCCACACTCTATTTTTACTTCTCTGCCTCCTCTCTACAGCCCAGGGGGGACTACATGCACAGACACACACACCCACTCACACACACACAGATACAGACATGCACAGGGGAGAGGCTCTAATTAGCGGCAGAAAGGAATACAATGAGTGAGTTATTAAGACACAGGGGCGGATCGCAGCCAACCTTTGGCCCCTGTTGGAGCACAGGTCACATGATAAGGGAAGGATATCCGCCAGACGACGGCGCCAAGCAGCCTGTGCCTACTGAGGAGATGAAATAGGTTAAATCTCTGCAGCCATTCAGTGCTGGGCATCTTGCACTGATTGTTTTTTTTGTTTGTTTCTTAAATATCTATCAGGACGAACTTCACCTTCAGCAACTATCAGACAGACCAATGTATCTTTACATTTTGATTTGCATATTGTATACCATTGTTTTTTGAATCAGCAACTGTAGATTGAAGCTGTTGAGATGAACCTACCAAAATGAACATATATTGAGTCAGTGCATTTGATGTGTTTCCAATGAATGGCTAATAGCACCACTATAGGGGATTTAAGTCAAATAAGGCCAAAATTTAAGCTGTTGAAAGGATAGTTCAAATTGGCATACATCTAAAAAAAATTGCATAATTCATTTACTTCTCAAGCATTAACCCATTTAGTAAGAATTCTGATTCTCCCCCCAGACTGTGTGGCACTATAGCACAGCTTCAGATAAACTGTGTTTTGATAGCTCTAAACTGACTGTTCTGCAGTTCTCTTTACAGCAGGTTTCTCATTCCCATTCAGATCCTCTCTCATTTCCTCTCTCTTCTCCACTCCCTCCAGATTTTCAGACTTTAAATCTTCCAACAGAGGTGTGCAGAAACAGAGTTGCAGGTTCACATGCAAATTTTTAATGATAAAGCACATTAGTTTGAAGTATGTGAGAACAAGACGGAGAGAAAAAAAAATCTAATTTGTTGCTCCACTTAAAAAGCATTTTCCAGCCTTTTTCCATGTCCAATGAGACACTTTGGAACACTTTCTTTTATGATTTTTTTTATGATTCTCTGGTTTGGCAGACAACCCCATTATGAAATGCAAAATAATAACTAATATTTTCCAAATGTGACATAAAGTTATGAAACTGGCCTAGCTGTCTGTTTTTTTTCCACATTCTTTATAAGATTTTAAGTCTCATGAATCTCACATAGAGGCTTTTGAGGTCCTTTTACCCCCTCGCCAAAGTCTACATGCTTGTTACTTACTTCCCTGTTGCTTCCTTTCTGTTGGACTAGTTGAGTGAAGTTGCTGGTTATCTGTGCAACTTTGACCCAGATGGAAATGTCATGCCTTTTTTTGGCTGCAACCAGGGACTCCCAGCAGTGGCCATCTCATGCCCCTGGCTTTCTAAATATACAGCTGCAGTGTGGATAGGTTGCGGCTGTGTATGCGTATCTCTCTCGCTTTCTCTCTTTGGTGTGTTTGTGTATGCTGCCACAAGTGTATATGTGCCTCTAACTAAAAAGAGAGACTATCAGGATGCTGCCAACATCGGCATCATGATCCCTCTCATTTAGGGACCGCTAATTGGCAGTTAATTAGCAGAATTGACTCTGTTGTCAGATCCCAAGTGCCAGCCCCCCTACCAGCACCCTCCACCCGCTAAGTTCATTTGATCTGGCTGCTTTCTTGATGCTGTTATAATAATCCCATTTTATCAGTTTTGGAGGGAGAAACACATTTGGAAAAACATATTCTCATTTTTGGCAGAGTAAAACAGAAAAGAAAACTTGTTGTAGCAGGTTTTATTTCATTTTCAATTTTGTGCAGCATTTGTCACGGATCCAAATATCTGCTCGCGGCACAATCTAAAGACATGCCTTGCTCACAGGCTAAGCCATGGGAGTCTTAAACAGCTGATTCTAATATGTGCCACTGTGTTTATGTCTGCACTCAGAGTATACAGCATGTGTTGCGTGTGAGTGCAGGAGGCCTGTTGAAATGTTCAGTGTGATTAACAGGGCCCACTCCCACTTTATCGGGCACTGGGGGCACATTGGGTCATAGCATGGCATGGACACCCACCGAGGCTATGGAGCAAGCCTGTGCCCACCTCTTTGCGAGTCTACAGTTATGAAAAACAGGTGGTGCTTTAATAAAACTGGCAATGTTGGGCAATCATGCACAAAAAAGAATGCCTTTTTACTTTCCCATTTTTTCCCCATTACAAGCGCAAGACTCTCCAAGGCTGTGGAATTCTCCCAGCTAAGACGGCATGCAAGGAGAACGAAGCCAGACGAGGCAAGATAGAGAGGCGAAGAGCTGAGAGAGGCATTACAGAGAGAGCATTAGAGAGAGATGGAGAGAGATGGGAGGAGGGAGGTCTTTGTACTTCTCTGCTCCTTTTGGCTCTTTTATTCCTCAACGGCTTGGTTTTATTGGTGGGTCGTTTAATAACAAGGGCTCTGCGTTTGAAATGAAGTCGAGCTGCATTTGCGTGGGCAGGCCTCCCTTTTTTATTTTAAGATGGTAATTTCTGTACTAGGGGTGAGAACTGGTGAAAGATTGAGAGAATACACTAGAGAGACCGAGGAGAGCAAGAGGGTGAGAATGCTAGAGAGGGAGAATTCAAAGGGAATACAAGGGAGGAAAGTAGGTTAATTTATTTCATTTGTAAGAAGAGAGAGAACTTAAAAAGATAAAAAAAAAAGAAAAAAAGGTTGGTGATAGTGAGAAGGAAAGCATAGGGATGCTGTTTTCGTGAACAAGCAGCCTAATGCGCACGGGCAGCCACAGTAAGCCTGCTAGAATCTCCCTGCGCCTGAGGCCATCTGTGAGCAGAATAGCAATTTTATTACTTTGTCATTAAACCAATTTCACAGCAGTATTGTTTGTTAATGAGCAGCCGCAAACGAGCGAAGATGTCACGTACTAGAATAGCAGCAAGATTTGTGACCCCAGCACTCCTCTATCTCATTCTACCAACCTCTGTCTCATTCTTATTCTTCTGCTCTTTCTGCCATCATCTTCTTTCTTAACATCCTTACTGTCATCCTCATCGTCTCTCTGCCATCCTCCCCCAGTTATAGAGGTCCCTGGCTCATAAAGGGGGAAACTGCGGAAAGATAAAATGCAAAGTCTATACAGTCAAGTCTCTGTTTATGAGCTTCCATTTGCCTTTAAAGCTCATTGGGATGGATGGTTTCTCTGCAGGTTTTCAGGGTGTGCAGTTGGACAGCCGGGCATATTGGCTTGTTACTCAGCCCTAAACCCTAATATGGGTGCCAAGGGCAAGAGCCAATAGTGAGACTGGGCATATGAATAGGTGGATAAGTCATCTGGATTGTGTGGTAGATCATGTCATGCATTTTTTCCTCCTTTTTGTTTTTGGAGTTGTTTCGATTTCTTGGCTTGATCACTGCTTTTTTGTTAGTGTGTTTAATTTGTGAAGTAGTCCTGCATTATAGAAATTTTTTGGCAGTTGTTAGGAAAGGTATATTTTTACAAAGGAAGTCATGTGCATCAGCTGCTGAAATGCTGTATGTGTCTTTATGGCTTGTCACTTTGTTAATCTTTTTACTATGGAGGTAAATTGGTACAGATACTCTGTCTTTTCGAGGTTTATGACTGAAAGAGAAGCTGTGACAAACAGAGAGAAAGAGAGAATTAAACCGAGGCCCCAGAGGATGAGACAACCTGACAGAGTAGATTTGGAATAATTAGTTTTATCTGTTGAGGGAGATAGCCAGAGGAGCTGCGCGTTATCCACAGGCTGCCTTGGTGGCGATGTGAATGGGATGCCTGGATGTTGTGTATGTGTTGGGGAGGAGGGGTGGGGTTTGCAGGACTAAAAGGGATAAAGGTGACCAGGTGTAACAGAATGGCCTTAAGGGTATGTGTGGGTGTTTGTGTGTGCTGGAGCCAAAGAGGACAGGAGCTCCTTCTTTAGCTGAGCTCTTTCAACTCTGTGAACCTCCACAAGGTATTTTCTCTCTGTCCAGACATGCTCATTCTCTCACTCTTTCTATTACCGTCTGTTTTTCTTTACCTCCCTCTTACACGCTTCACATTCCCCTTATCCCTGTATTTTGATACGGAGTAACACCATCTTTTATCTGCGCTTTGTTTTTGTGGTGTCACATTTAAAACAACCTCCAGTGACCTTGCATCCCCCCTTTTCAATGAAAGTGAGTGTTTTGGGATATAAAATGTGAAAGAGTTGTAATCACACCCTTAAAAACACTACAATGCGTTTTCTTACCTGTTGTGTGTGTGTGTGTTATGTGATGCTGTGAATCATGGCCCTATGCTCTCTTTGGCTTTGAGGTGTAGGCCAATAAGTCTATCACGGAAGACCCTATAAATCAATATATTCTTTTGTTTGTTCAAGCTATGCTCTGCCCCAGTTCAGGCCTGTTATAGATGAGGTATCAGTCACTCTGGGAGCCCATTGGCAATCATCTACAGCTTACACATTGGTTCTGCAAATCCATATGTAGATGTGTGTGCTCATGGATGTTAGATACGATAATAGTTTTTACCGAGAAGTAAAGGGGATGTAGCTCAGGGAAGAAAATCTTAAATACTGACCTAAACTATTTGAAATGTCTATCATTAGCAATTTGGAAGAGGTGAGAAATTAATATTGAAGTTTGCTGTCATGTTCTCTGCACACAAATGGAAGCACACACATGCACTTTAATAAGGTTTTCAGAAGTAGTGGGAGGAATTAACCAACACTATAACAGATAACAAGATCCAGATACAAAGAAGGGAAGGAGGAAAGACAATGAAGAGAATTTCACTCTTAATCTACAGTTTTTTTGTATTTCCAGCCTTATGAATATTTATTCCACCCATTACTATTGATGATGTTTCAATTGGGAGTGTGTGTGAGCTTGTGGGACAGCAGACGGGGCGACTTGTTCCCTAATGAGTGGAGAAAGTATTTGTAGCCCCTCACCTACTCCCCAAAATAAATCAGTTTTTTTTAAATTAGACTCTACATATAGTATTCTTAGAGATAAAAGTTGTTTTTTTAAGTGTTTTCATTTAGGTTTAACTTTGTCAAACTCAATGTCTGATATTAATATTTAATTGTTTAGGATTTCTTAATCTTAAATCTCAAAATTAGGTATTTTTAAGTTATTAATTCATTATTTCTACTAAAAAATCTAACATGACAGTTAACAGACTTCAGTTCAAGAGCCATACTCCACAGTGTAGGCTGAGTTGAATGTGTCTTTGATGTATTTGTTTAAGGCTGTCACATATGAAGGAGGCTAGTCAAAGCTGTGCACAGTCAGTGGTAGAGCTGATCTGAGAGGCAGAGGGCTCGCTTCAGGCCACCAGGCACATCATAGTCCCTGTGGTCTGCTCCACAGTGTCATTGCCGTTTCTGCCAGCAGTCCTCTCCACAAACAACAGCTATTTATATCACTAGCCTGCTGCTTGGCTTTTTAGCCCTAAACTCCTCTTCTGATCGTGCCTGCACATGTGTATGTGTGTATGTGAGACTGTGTGTTCAAGCGTATGTATGTCAAAGCAGTTATGTGCAATTGAAACTCAGATTAATTATTCAATAGAGAAGTCAGAGGCAAGCTGACAACATTTAACCGATGAATCTCGTGGTCACTTATATGTGCAAGTCACAAACTCAGTCACTCAGACACATCATGGAAATGGGCTTAATGGAAAAACTCTCTTGCACGCTGGAGTCATGATGATGACATCCCAGTTGGATTGAGAATCCCTTCATAAGCATGCACATGTATACATGCACACACACACAGATCTCTGTATTCTCCAGTTGTCTGGTTCATGAGCACTCTAAATATTGCAGCGCCTAAACAGCATTAGATCATCTGAAGTTTTAGGTGTCTCTATTAAATAAGTTGATCTGCTGTCAATTCTGTTTACCCTAAATTCATGGTTAATAGCACACCAGTAAGAGGAGGGTGAAAAAGTAAGCGTGGCACAGAAAGTGCTTATACTTATGAATGGGGATGGGGTGATAAAATGGGGGCACTTTTGACGCTACTTCCCACTGGTTCTGCTTGCTGCTATATTCAGGAAAAGAAACCCTCAATGCAATGTGAGGGTACATGTGCAGCACATGCATGTTCACAAATGTAACCAAGCATGTGTGTGTGAAGTGCAAGGATATCTGTTGCTCTTGGCAGGTCCTTTCTTCTTTTCTGTGAGCTGAACCTATTAGAGTTGTAAACGAGGGAGAAAAGAGACGTTTGATTTGATGCAAAGGAAATAGATTGGCCTTATTTCCTGCCTGGCTGCTGCGATACAGACACTTGTGTTGCCTAGACGATGCTGGCAATTGACACTCAATTTTGTTTGAAATATCACGCCTCTATCATGTCATTATCAGCTTTCCCTGGTAATCCACAAAGCCACCCTGTTTGATATCTGACAATAAGGGGGAGTCAGAGAGTCACAGATTCTCTCACTCGATTACCAGGCACAGGGAGAAAAAGGGTCGAGAATAAAAGGGAACAGAAGATGACGGAGCAGGAGACAAAGAGAGGGTGAAGGAAATAAGAGATGGAAAGATAACACAGGAGAGATGGAAAGGCTTAAAGAGCCACACTTTGTGTGAAAGCACTGAAAAGTGGATGAAAACCGAGATTATATCTGCCCTCTCCA
Organism: Atherinosoma microstoma; assembly: GCA_037177055.1. Classification (NCBI taxonomy): domain Eukaryota; kingdom Metazoa; phylum Chordata; class Actinopteri; order Atheriniformes; family Atherinidae; genus Atherinosoma; species Atherinosoma microstoma. The sequence continues at coordinate 14,017,780 of JBBBVU010000021.1, read as the reverse complement.
CAGAGACACACAAAGGTTGCACTGTGGGGAGGAAGAGGAAAATCTGGGCAATGGTGTGGCACTCTTCACAACTGAGAAATTGGGGTGATCTTAGAAGCACACCCACTTATCTCAGGAGGGCTGATAGATAGGTTTGGGTAATGATAGTGGTGGATACAACCTTCTACTCCTCTCTGCTCTCCTCTGTGCATTGCTTGAGTATGTGTATGTGTGAGCCAGCCTGTGTGTACATCTCTGTTTTGTATCTTTCTGGAACTGCATGAAAGCAGGAAGCCCTCATCCACCCATGAGGTGAGAAATTGGCTTATGAGGAATGAGCACTACCTTCCAGCGATCACGGCCTCTGTCATGCGCTATGTGCTAGAACCTTTGACAGAGGCTAATATTGACGTGGTAGTTCTCAGACAACTTCAAACAACAGAAAACACAGCTGTTGGTCCCTTAGCTCCTGGGCAAGCAGAAAATACCTTTTGTGCACCTATGCACGTTAATAAGGTGTTGTCTTAAGGGAGAGGGTGCAAGAGTAAGAGGAATAGGCTTTGCCAGTAAATGAGATGTGGATCAACCTGTCCTGTAATCTTTTCTGTCTAGTTGATATACTTAGGAATAATATTGTGATAAGCAAATATTTCAGAGCAGAGATGCCAACCTCTGAGGAAAGGGAGGTTAATTGAGGAAATATTAGGGGGCTGTCCAGCAGAAAGAGAGAGAAGAGATTATCATATCCTCCATATATCAGAAAACTGGTAGAGCTAGGGCAGATTAGCCATGCTGGGTTGCTACAATAAGGCCTCTTTCATACAGGTGTGTTGATGCCTGGGGCAGGCTTGGCCTCAGTCCATTCCATTCACCCTGGCTGATTTGAACAATAACTATCATATCTCTTAAAAGAGAAGGGAGGGTGAAGCGTCAAGCAGGAGATGCCTGTAAGCTGTGTTGAGGCCAAGAAAACCCCCCGCTGATGTTGTCAGAGCTTGTTGGTGTTGTAGTGAGGAAAAAATGTTTTTTTTTTTTTAACCCCCACCCCCATAACCCCCACATTTTTTTCCCCCTTCTCCTTTCTCTCCCTCCACTTCTGTACCAGATTCAGTGTTTTTGTGCCGTAGGACAGTGCGGTGAGGAGACAGAGGAACAAAGTGCTGCTGTGTGGAGCAGCAGCTGCTGCTTGCCGGATCAAAGGGGCAACAAGCGTGGTCTTCCTGGCCCGATGTTGCTCTGGAGGTGTTTGACGGACAGTCAGCAGCTGGGGCCGCACAGCCCGCCCTGTAGGGGTCAGGCTGCTGGACTGCAAGGCCCAGAGGTGACATGCCCTCGCTGGACAGGTGGTAGAGGGGAGAAGGTGTTAGATGGGAGGGTAAATAGCAGGGGAGATGTCAATGTTTGTGACTGTTTATTGTTTTTTTTTTAACATTCTTTTTTTTTTTTTTACTCTTTTGTGATGAATTTCTTATTTATTCATTATCATGTGCACAGATAGCAGGGGAAGCCAAATCATAGCTAAACCATTATTAGCCTAGCATTGCACATCACACTGCGGAACTCCACCTCTTTGGTGCGGTGAAACAGAGCGAGAAAAGAGAGACAGGGAGCAAGCATGCCGCAGTGCTATTGATTTATTTTAATTAGCTCCTCGTTAAATCTTGTCAGTTTGAAACACAAATATATAATTCTTTGTCTGATTTTCCACTGGAGTCTTAATGACGCACTCCCCGGGTTTCAGAGAGAAATGACTTCTGCAGCTAGACTGACAGAGCAATGCAAATGTTAGTCATATAGGGCTGAAGGGGGGATGCCACAAATGGGCAATGAATGGAGTAATAAAAAGGGAAAGAAAAACAGGTCAGTGAGAGTCCATGGAGGAGAGGTGAAACAGTCCCCCTTTCAGAGGCAGACAAAAGAGTGTGTGTGGGGGGGGGTATGGAGGCACTCTGGATGAGAGAAAGAGGGAGAGATAGACAGAGGTAAAACTATGTAAACACAGTGGCTGCCCTAAACGTGGGCCCTCTCTGACGTTCCTAAAAAACGATCCTGCCTTGCTCCACTTCACATCTGCACTAAATCAAACATGGGGGTGAGGTAATGTTCACCCAGTGCATGTCTCCTAACTCCTGTTTTAACTTAAAGACGGAAAGTGGGGATGAAAAAAAGGGAAATTTTGTTTCTGATAGGATGAGTTTGAGGAAGCTTCCTCGTTCTTTTCCTATCTCTTTATCCTTTATCTCCATCCTGGAAGAGTGGAGCCTGTGAAAAGCTCCTTTGTGATAGTTTATGATAAATCCAAAGATAGCGTAGGTTCAGTCTGGTGGCAAACTACTGTATGTATAAACTGTAACGGGGGCCTGGCTGGACCAGTTGAGCTGATTAAATCACTGTTGCCGACACTACAATAGATTAGTGTTGGAGGTTCAGTAGCCCCAGACTGCCCTACTGTCTGACCAGACCATAATTAGTGTTTGCTTATACTAAACACACCCTCCTCATGGGGTTGATTTGCATGCACTTCCTGGTCAAAGGACAGAGAGTGGTTTAACGCTTTTCTCTCATCTGTCTTTCTTTTTTGGGAGAGACGATCAAACTAAACATTCCATCATTTAATTCCAGTGAGTTGTTACTCAATTGTTGGGGGTTTGGAATCTTTATTTCTGTCTGAAGCGGAAGTATGGAAGCAATGAGCTTTAATAGGAACCAGAGGACAGTCATGTTTGCAAGCAGTGATCATGGATTGAGATCAGCACGTTCTTGTTCAGATTGTGTTGCATGTAATCTTCCTACAAAGGCAGACAGACAGGGGCCCCGGGAATTTGAACGATGAATGGAAACTTGCCCCTCCCTCTCCTTGGTATATGAGCTTTGAAAATGGACATGTGCTGGTCAACCGTGAAGGTAATAAACTGTCAACAATTTCAAAGCTACCTTCTTTCCTCATATGCTCTATATTTTGAGCAGTCTAAGGTTTATTTCTCTGAGAAGATATGTTTGGTGTTTCTCTGTTTCTGTCTTTGGACTCACTCCGGCTATGGCTCAGTTTCTTTCTTTCATCACAAACTCGTCAAACGAGTGACCCCACTCCTGATTGGCCGGGTTTCCTCTGATCTTCACAGCAATTGGCCAGCCAAGCAGCGAGGCTCTCTCTGTCTCGTCTCCCTCCCTCACGCACTCTGTCTCTTGGCTGTGCTCCAGGGTAGGGTGGTTTGGCATGACAATTTCTCAGGGAAGGAATGCTGACAACAGGAGCGAGTTACCAGGTGTGGCTGCAAGTCAGTTAACCAGAAACAAGGCCCTTCTGACAGATTCAGATGAGGAAGTAAGAAAATAGACTAAAGACAAGTCCTGACTCAGACCAACTGGTTTGCAGTGATTACATCTCCAAACTTGCTATAGAATTTGTCAACATATAATGACAATGGGTTTGGTTTGTTGCATCAAATAGAAGTCACATGAAGTTGTGGTTTAAGATTATATAAATTTTCAAGCTTTCAATCCTCCTGACACCCTCATAACAAAACACTGATTGCTAGACAGGGTATTTAACACCTAAAGAGGCTCTCTCTAAAGCTCCCCCCTTGTGTGAGAACAGATATTATTAACCATGGATGCCGTGTTGATCCAGCCTTGTGGAGACCCTGTGTCAAGTGGACTCCTGCTGCCCTGGCTCCATCATTCATATCTGTCTGTTATTTTCCTTTCCGACCTGCAAAGCCTCAACAGTCAGAGCTCTAGTAAACCTACCACTTTATTATCAACAAGGCGCTGGAGTCTCAGTTGTCGCATATTGCATCTGCTCATATGTGTGTTTGTGCACATGCATCCCTTACTCCGTTTCAGGTCATGTCAGCTGGAAGTGCTACTGTGGGCCAGTTGGTAAAAGTCTGTGAAGAATATGTTGACATGCACGATACACACGCACTGACTGACACATGCATATATATTCACATGTCGGCTCCAAAGGTTCACTTAGCGCTGCAAGTGTAGCTTTTGATATGAAACATGAAAATGTGTTTAAGGCTTACTGACTGGACGACATTAGCTGCTCACATTAAACAGCAGTAAACCGCTGCCTACACCCTACCCACCCCAACACGCTTTCTCCTGGGGTATTGTACACATTCTGGCTTGTATCCCAATGAATGACCTCATCGTGACCCCCTAACCCTGGCTTTAATTATTTGTTTGAAGACAGCATGGAGTTCCCATGCTGAGAGGTACTCTGTGTACTGTGTGTGCATGTGTGTTGGTGTTTCTGTGCGCTAACACTGAGCAGAGGCAGGCCGTAATAAGCTAGACCACCAGATGTAGATAATAAAACATGGGCTTTGGGTTAGAGGTTTTTAGTTAGCGTCCCTTGTGAGTCTTCTGTGTTCTGGTTAGCCTTCGGACACACTGGCGGTGGTTGTGGTCATGTCCATGGTGGTGATGTGTAGATTTACTGCATACACGTATGTTTTAGCAAGTGGTTTAGGAATTCTTGGCCCCTGTGGTCAACCTCTGTGTCTCTCGGGGTTTTGGGTTCATCCAACTGACTGTCCATCCAAGCTGACTGGCGTCCATCTCTGGAGGATTCCTGGTTTTGTTGTTCTAAGCACACTCCATTAGCAGCTCACGGGTCGAGAGAAAACACTGTTATCAGGCCTGGCTCTGATAATCTCAATTGGCTTTACTCAGACTGATAAAAGGTGCTCTAAGGCCAAAAGAGGGGCCCTTGGCCCCCCCCTCCCCAAGCTCCCTCTAGTGCACCTCATTGCCTACTTGTTACTGTGGCAACTTGTTTAGTGTGCAAAAACAGTCTTTGTGAATTTGTGGTGTGATATAATGTCAGTGAATATGGAATGTTGACAGAAGCAGGATGTTGGAGAAATATTTTTGAATATCCATATGTTTGTCTGCACAGCGATGAGTTGTTTTCACACTAAAGATGACCATTTCGATGAGAGCAAACATGTGTAATCTTTTCCTGTACACTTTAAGTTGTGAAAAACACAGATTTGAAATGAACATTGAGAGGGGAAAAAAAATTGAAAATGGCTTTTTGATCCTAGAGCAGGCTCTCCAGAGTATTTTCTCTGCAGTCACTGGAAACCGTATGGTCAAATTTAGCACCTGGGAAGAACATTCCTAATACTATGTGTTTATGGTTATGACCCACAATAGGTAAGAATGCACATGGTTGTGATTTTGAGCCCCTCGGTGCATCTAGAAAGGGAAAAAGCAGGACATATATTTTGGCAGGCAATGCACTATGCTTGAAGACGGAGCGCAATACCAGGAATGTCTTACTGTTTACTTGCTCAGCTGGTTTTGATGCTGGAACCGTCTTTCTCTCTTAAGCTCTGCAGGCATTTCTGACAGCACAACTATCTGAGAATGCTCTCTCCTCTTTGTTCTACCTAAAGAAAAAAAAAAGAAAGAAAAAAAAACATTTCCCAGTTAATAAAATGCAATCCTCAATCCTCCCTTAAATCACAAATCATGACTTACAATCATATGATTTCCAATCCAACTCTGATTTACCTCTCATCCTCCTTCTCATATGTATGTTTCATCTTTTTCTATCAGGGGCCCTCAGCAACTTTGCGTACCTGCACTCTGGATGCCCCCTGGCAAATGAGTACTGTGCCTCTCTTTTCCCAGCCGTGCATTTTGTACGTTTAACCATGTCACTTTGAGCTGGGCAGATTACAGGCGTTTAAGTTCATTGGAGAAGGTAAGGGCAGGTATCAGGGCTTCATGGGGGATTAGGAGCCCAAATTGGTTCCAGCTCTCCCTTCCTTCTAATGACCAGTTCTTTAGTTGTATTGATGGTGCCGTGGGCCCGTAAGTTAGAAGAGGGAGGTGAATTTTTTTTTCTTCACTCTTTCTCCTCTTTTTGGAACCAGCATGCTGGACAGCTCCAAAGTGATTTGAAACCCCTCTTTAATATCAACCACATGGTGGTACCTGTAGTGCTGTGTTTTTAAGTTTTTGAAAGTGAATGAAAGAAATGAGAAATTAGAAAAAGGGTAAAGGAGGAAATAAAACACAGAGAAAGGTGGAGTACTTGGTTTGGCCTGAGTGGCCAGCTTGTATTTGACACAGCCCAAGGCACCCCATTCGAAGTTAAAAAGGTTGCCCCTGGCTGGTTCTCACCTCTTGATGACCTTCGGCTCTACACTGGAAAAGCCACAGGAGCAAGCCTGGCTGGGGAGGCTTTGTGGAGCTGCACTTATTCGCTGCTGTGGTGGTGATAAAACTTCAGACAGCCTAATTGATGGGCTCACTGACATAACAATACCTTGTGAAAGCATGGAGTGGCCCATGCCTGGTCCTCATTTCTAGACAGCTGGAAGGGGAGCAAAACCCCCTACAATGCATCTAGAGTGGGGGTCCCACAGAGGGGGACGGTGGATTAGGGGGTGGAGTGGCAGGGTGCAATGAAAGGAACCATTTGTATCCTGCATTTTCCAACTTAAAGCTCACTTTCAAAATTGCATTGAATGATAACACTGCAAAAATTTGTATGTATGCAGTTATTGTGTGTTTTATGCAGCTGGATGCAGGGCTGACTGAGAAATAAGGAAGAAAAAAGGGATGTGCCCAAGCTTCTGTGCCCAAGTTGCACTTAATACTTGAGGAATGTCTCCCCGGTGCCCATAGCAACCAAACGTAATCAAAAGCTTTATTAAAAGAGGGGGGAATAGATCATATGGAACATTAAAAGTATCCTTCACTGGGTTCTCAAGTCAGCACACAATTGCCCTTTTGTTTGTTACTGTTTTGTTGTGTGTGCCTCTCTCAAGGACTCGGTGGCTAATGTTGCCATTAAGTCATGCAAAACTGTTTGTCTTTGTGGAGCCTTGTGATGAATCTTTCTGTGTGTGAATGCAGAGTGATTTAAAGTTTGTTTTTCTCTTCTTTTTGTTTTTCTTTTTTCCTCTCTGCCAGGTTTATTAACGCCAGGAGAAGAATAGTACAACCCATGATCGACCAGTCAAATCGAGCAGGTAAAATTAAAGAAAAAGAAAAGAAAAAAACAGAACAATCCATTTAATCTACAGTAAAATGTTGCTTCCTTTTCCTTTTTCCCCTACACGAAGACCCTTTCTAAATCCTTTACTGGCAAGCACATTACGTCTCGAGCCCAGATTTTTTTTTTTTTTATCAGGGTGCCACTGCTCTTACTTCAGTGAAAAATCCCTTCTTTTCCTCTCCTACCGTTCATTCCCTTTTCCATTTTCTCAATGAGATATGTTCAGCAGTGTTGCAAGCCGTTTGCTGATTGACTTTAATTGGAGATTTCCCAGTCTAAGTGGGGAGAGAGGTATATTAGCACTCTCTGTGAATTACTAATTGGACACAAGAGTAGTGTCAGAAATGCTAGCAGCAATTTATGAGTTATCTCTTTTTTAATTCTGTTTTGTTTTCAATTATTTTTCTCCAGTCTAGGGCTAAAGAGGAGACTGTCCCCACTTTTTCTGCTGCATTTTTATTACATTTCATCAAGAATCACTGAGAATTCTGATCTGAAGGAGGCATTCTGCAAATTTCAAGTATCAAGAAATGTGAAAAGCTGCTCAATCAAATTTGTCTTAACTGAAACCAATTTTCGTCGTTAATACAAAGCTTATGAGGAAGAATGAGTTTGATATGATTAATTGATTAAATAAAATCTCATGTCTGTATTATCTTCTATATTTCTAACAAGAAAAATACACACTGAGCAGTAAAACACCATTCTGTGATTTTGTGGAATGATTCAGTCACCCAAAGCTTCTCTTATTATGGCATTACCAAAATGAAGCCAAGTAATTTGTCTCAGGGAGGGAAAAGCTGTTTTTGTTTATTAGCAAGCTTCCCATCTTATAAAGATCTCTACTTCTGGGGTGGATATTGTTCAAAGAAACACAAGCCATGATTAACAGGAGATGCACTAACAAATGTGGGCGACTGTCTGACTGTAGTTATTGCAAATTTTGTGTGGAATGTTTGACAATAACATCTAATGTATGCCAATCTGCAATGTGCAGAACCCAAGCATGACTAACATCTCCTCCTAATCTTCAAGATTTACAGATTATCCAAGATAATACTGTTATATTCCTAGAATACACTACTTTCTACAGACTCCAATTAGCATACGTTTGTTAATGCTGATAATAAGAAAAAAGCATATGCAGTTAAGAAAATTGATTGCTGCTCTGTCTTGTGTATCATGACAGATAATCAAATAAATAATGCTTGATAAGAAATTATTTGGCAATTTGGAGATTATCATAATTTCTTAAATTCTATGTTTTGTTCCTTTCAGAGAAGAGCTGTATATTACATACAGTTTATGGTTCCTTATTTGAGAAATTACTCTGGATTATTTGCCTGCTATGGCAGAAATTCTTCTCATCCTGTCAAACTGCATGCTTTCTTCTGCGGTTAGAGAACAATGTATCTCCTGTGAGCGTGGTTTTGAATGACACAGGCTTCGTGTACGCACAAGTGTGTGTGTGCTTGCATGCATAAGGACCTACTGTATGCGTGTTTGCATGCCACGCGTCAGTCATTGCGGTCCACAAACATGAGCACAATGTCTTACAGTATGTTTGGGCTGGAGCTGGGACAATTGCTGATTGTCTGGTGTGTTCTCTCTTCTTCTCCCCCTCCCCACTCCCTTTTTCATGTCCACGTTTTGACTACAATCAGGTTTTCTTCTTGATCCTTCAGTGAGCCAAGGAGCAGCATACAGTCCAGAGGGCCAGCCAATGGGCAGCTTCGTGCTGGATGGTCAGCAGCACATGGGGATCCGACCAGCTGGTAAGTCTGACCACATTCTCTCCTCCTTCATCCCTCTTCCCTTCATCATGCTTGCTTTACCAGTCGCCAGTTTCACTCCTGGTTATCACAGAGTTGATCAGCAGTGATCCTCTTGTCTGTAGCATGAGATTAAGTCACCTCAGCATGGAGCAGTTCCCCCAAGTCAACCACATAAACCTGGACTTAACAGTGCACCCCAACCAGAAAAACACTTCTCCTTAAAAATCCCCACACAGTTTGTCTGCGGGGAAAAGGGGGTGGAAGGGGGGGTTGGGTGGGGGGGGGGGGGGGGGGGAGGGGGGGGGGGGGGGG
>JBBBVU010000021.1:13962967-13987505 GCA_037177055.1 Atherinosoma microstoma | reverse complement strand
CACACACACACACACACACACACACACACACACACACACACACACACACACACACACACACACACACACACACCTCTCCCTCGATGAGGCCCTTGCAGCAGTACATGCTTCTGCACTTCGTCCCTGCATTCTACACTGTACTGTGTGATTTACGGTGCTCTATCCGTGAGCATGCAGGCCAAAGCTAACAGCCCTGCAAAAAGTCTGCAGATGCACACTGCAAGTTCACCACAGTGTCAAACACATAGCTCAGCCTCTCAGTACAGCACAAAGCTCAAGCCCCAAAACCCTCATCATTTCCATGGTCCAATCCTTAATATGGAAATGTTATGGAGACACAACCTAAACATTTACATTAGACGACTTTGGAAGAGGGGTTATGCTCTTTTTTTCGTTTAGCTGCCATGCTGTATGCATTTCCTGTGCTCTGGATGGGAAGGTGAGCCTGAATGGGGGGGAAGAGGCTGGTCTGCACAAAGTGAAGAGGGGCAACCCTCTGAAAAGGTTAAAACTGTACATCAACAGATAAGGCAGCGATGCACAATACATCATGTCCCAGGTCTGTCAGGGGAGGCCAAGTACAAATTGAAACTAGCAAAATTATAAACACTGGGGAGCCATGTCACCAAGGCCTTTCCATACCGCAAAGAAAATAAATGGACTTTGAAACCTATTCAGCATTAATACAAGTCAATACTACAGGGACCTTGAGGTAAAAATCAGAGACTGGGAATAGAAACAATAACAGAGAGGGAGGGCAGGGGGCAAAGATGAAACCTGATGGCTACAGCATGAGATTCTTGAGAAAAAGTTCCAACCATACCCAAACACTGCAAAAAGCAATTATAAAAGTATGAAGCTATATATAATGCTACTGCATATAGCCCCTCTGACGTTGTGTGCTGTAGCGCCTGAAAAGTAAATGGAGGTTCAGTTTATATTTGTAGGCAAATGGTCCATTATGCTGCCTGGCTCATATGAACCTTGCATGAGCTTATTACACGCACCACCTCCAAGTCAGATTCAGCCATCTTCCAATAAACACCTAACTATGTAACGAGTTGGTGAAATTGTTTGTGAAATGCAGCTAATTTCAACAAGAGGGCCACTTGACAAGCCTGGGCGTGGATTGTGGCTGCCAACCATGCTTTCGTTAGTGTTAATGAGCGGCTGGTGGTTGCATTTTAAGCAGATGCCAAGCAGCTTACTACAGCAGCTTAATGAGTGCAAGGCACTAAGGAACAAAAACCCTTGAATGGAGAGGAGGGAGTGTTATAAGCCGCCAGTGCACACACAGCGCGCCATGCCGCCAAACCTCACACAGAGCAGAGCACAGACTGTCTGCATTCAAATGCATAACTCAACACGTACATACGTGACCTCTACAGAACTGTGTTTTGAAAAGAAGAATAAATGCTAAAGCTACTGCGATCTCTTTCCAAAACAGTATGTTGCTTGATAAGATACAAATAAAAAATGAATGCATTAATTTTTTCATAAATTAAACCCCATGTGTAATTGAGAACAGAACAAAGACAATATATCAAAACCAAGAATTCTTACTTTCACCCCCCCCATACATAAATCTTTACTTGAATTTCTTTGCCAGCAACATGTTCCAGAAAATGTGGGTCAGGAGCGTGTTCATAATTTTGCACTATCCCTTCTTTTACATCCACTAAACCAAGTCCACTAATCCTTTCACTTTGGCTGTACTAGTGTTTTTACCCTCAGTGTGCTGACGGTTGCAAGGTACACAATACTGGAGTTACGTCCAGTAACCACTTGCCTCGCAGAGGACAAACTCACGCTTTGACAACACAGAGCAATATTTGACAATAGGGAGCAATAGCATTACCACTGTAACCTGCAGAAAGATGAACTGCTATTCTTTGATAAGTACAACATCCTGAGATAATTACGCTAGTTTATATTTTTTGAAGGGATCATAGAATCCGTCCACACAGCAGGACTGAGAATGAGCTGCCAGCTGTCTTGCAGTCAGCTAAAAATCGATCAATCTTGACTGTTTCTGTCTGCAAGTTGTGCAATCAGATTTTTGAGTTCCCCATCAATGGTGACTGAAGTCAGAGCTGATAAATACTTACAACTACTGCAGAGTCATTTGACACAAGACAGGAATGCAGATCAAACTCTTCAGAAAAAACAGCCAGATGTTAGCAAATTTAGTTTTGAAAACAAAATGTATTTCCAATCATACTTAGAAAAAAGATTTCAGCTACTCAACAGTTGAGGGCTAAATGTCTTTAATAGGGTACAGGCCTTGACAGCAAGCAGGCTAGTTTAGTACCGTAACTCTTCTTCTACAGATGCATGCTGACGTAATGTGTGCAAAATTTGGTTTGGCATAGTTTTGCTGAAATAAGCAAAGCCCTTCCTGCAAAATACTGGATGACTGTGAATGTTGACTTACAACCCATATTTATCATTCATTATAGTGTCAAAATGTGTAGATTACGCATGTCATGTGCAGTAATGCTCCCAATGAACTGTGCATTGACCATCAGCTGGATTATCCCTGTATCTTTTAGCCCCAATTAAATCAACATCCATCATAAACCCCAAAAAAGGAATCTGTATTTATGGATGATGTTTAAATATGTTGCTGTCTTTCCATTATTTGAGTTTTAATCTGCTTTCATGAATGAAGTAATACCACTTTAAAACTGAGTGTTTTCACTGCAGTGCTACCTGAAGGTCCAAATCAGTGCCATGCAATCTTGGCTATTGTATACAAGCTTTTTCATAAGGAGAATTCTTGGAAATTTCAGAATTGTTTTTATGATTTTGTGTAATTTAGACAATTTAACCATCAAATTCACTGCAATTTTACATTTTTAAATTGCAGAACTATTTGCCCATTTTCACAGAATAGTGAACCCTTCCTGGCTCTGTTACCAGTTAAGAGAAAGAGTGATTATTTTTCTCCAAATCTGATGTAATATATGAAATTCTAAGTTGAATATACTGTAAGATTTTAATAATCTATGAATTGCTACATTCTGTTCTTGTTTTCTGAAAATACACTGGAGGTCAGACAGAAAACATCCAAAAGAAACCTGAGTTTTTTTTTGTTTTTTTCCCCAACTCCCATCACAAATCACAGCTAATTTGATCTTTAACATTTGGTGAAAAAAGCCTTACTAAAACTTAGAGCTAAACACCTCTGCCAAAATACATTACACAACATGATGAATTATCAATAAAATCAAGATGAATTTACTTGCAAAACAACCTCAGTTCATTTTACATGCCATGCAGAGCCATTTTAAACAAACGCCCCGGTAACGGTTTAGACAGTGCAAGCCTCCACCTGAGGGTGAACTCCAAGTCTCCGAGGTCTCTACATAAAGACTTCTTTGTTTCGGCATCCATACATCAGGTCATGAGGTAAGGCCACTAAAGCACTGCCAAACATTAGCTTTAGTCAGTCTATTCTCTTCTCTCTGAAATGCAGGTATGGAAGCTGCTCGATTTCTTTTAAAACAGACACCATTGAGACCGCTCCAGGAAAAAAGGAGATAAATAAAAGCTCTCTGTGCTGAAGATAACTGTGTACATAGCCAAAGACAGGAAAAAATGTGCCTTAGTGACAAATGCCCTAAAGTTCAGCCACTGCAAGTATATTTTGCAAGGTCAGGTTTGTAGATGTGTAATTTTAGAGGACAGAAATGACACAGGGCCTGTACGCCAGGTTATGCGTCGCTGCAGTTGATCACTGTAAATCCACCAGCATGTGTAGTTTAATGGCCTTGCACTCACTGTTTGCAGCACGTCAGCCAGTCTGACGATGACACCCCTGAAAAGTAAAGCTTACGTGCACAAATCAGATATTTAAAGGCTGACTCTGCCCAGAGGGGCATCCTAAAACAAGGAGTAAAAAATTCCTTGCTGCAAACTATACAGCCTCCTCCCCATAAATAACAGGAACTGAATATAAGATTCAACCTCCCATAGACAGATTATTAACATGACTAAAGCTAAGAATAGAACACATTCTCCTTTCAACCCCCCCGCTTGGTCTTTATGAGCAACTTCAGTTTAGCTCAGATATGGAAAACAAAAATAAAATTGTACATTATTGCCACCTTAACCTGCACAAGCACTGCAATTAAGTTAAACAGAGGGCAGGATGTGGTAGATATTTGTTGCCAGTAGTGAGTGGTATGTATTTATGTAATACGTAGGTGTGTATTAGCACTAGTGTGTGGCGACCTGCAATTGGAGCTAATTTACTCTGTTCTCTACTGGCAGATATCAGTACCAGAGCAGCAACAAGAGGGTTTGTTTACATGGTAACAATAAAAACAACTGTCAGACATGGACCAACATTTCTTCTGCCAAAAAATTACCACCAATCAAATGCAACTTTTTGCTCAAGAACACCATTTTATTCAGACACGTCACTTTCAATATTTATATGTAGAAAGAGGTGGTAACTAAATACCAGCAAATCCCTTTTCTTTCTTTTTACTGGTATTATCAGAAGACACATAACTTAAATTTGAAAAATAAAACAGCCTCTGTAAACTGAGCTCAACATTAAGTTGATAACAAAACAAAAAGTTTTACTACAATAAAAGGAAAATAACCTACAATTGACAAATGTTTCACTGTGATGATACAACCTTAACAAATATAACTTCTAGTGATTGAATGAATACTAATGTTATAAAATATACCCAACTCCACAGCTTTACAAATATGTGTTTACTGGTGTTTCAGATGTGCCAACTTACTGCATTAGGAACTGTTATATATGCTTCATCCTTCTGATCCACTGTGAAGCAGTTAAATCATCTCTAATAAGCATTTTACCCATTTCCAATTAATTAAAGTTTTAACTTTGGTAATCTGAACAAAAAAAATTGGGACCAGTTATCATGCTAATTTATTAATAACCATAACTCCTAACACGTCACTATCGGTTTTTAACTCCCACCGTCAGTATCACTTTCTCCGACCTCGCCTCCCCCAGAAACTCCAAGCCCCTTGACCACCCACTCACATTAACGAAAAAGCTTATCACCTTACACACACACAGAATCTGACAGCTGACTGATAACTAGTTACACATGATAATGCGATAGAGCTGATAAACATTCCCATTATTTCTTTTTTGAAAACAAGATAGTTAAGACTTAAAAACACCACCTTGTGGCACCATTTGGTCCAAATAAGGAACTGCATGTATGATACCATCCCATCTAAACATCCTCCAGCTGAAAGGAGGAGTCTTAATCAGTGTTTGGAACTCGTTAAGTCTTAACTAAGCATGTCGCCTAACACATTAGCAACACATATCTGAGGGACAAGTGTGTTCTGTGTGTGCATAATGTGTACTGGTTCCCCCTCAGATCTTCAGCGTTATGGTAGAACAAGCTGTGACATACTTTGGTCTGTCAGATGTGGAGCGAAACCAAACAAGGTGGGGTCTGGCTTTGTTTGTTCAGTGTTCAAAAGTTTGTCTAAACAATGTAGGGGACACAACTAAATCTTTTGATGAAACTCTGATGACCAGAACACTCCATATTAAAGCTGGTTTGAAATTATGGAAAAACTTATTGTTCAGACAAAACCTTCTGCGCAGATACCCTTCTATAAAACAGCACCGCTTTTCTCTCTTATGTGGATGTAACCATAATAATGCCCTGGCTGAATAAGGGTTCAGACAGTCAGAGCACACCTGATCTTTTCTCAGATATTGACTTCCCATCCTCTGTAATGACCCTCTAGATCATGAAAATGGCTTGATCCCTTCAGTTATGACACACTGAGTGGGTATTCATTAACACTTGATGCTGATATGATTAAATTCTATTATGATGATGGCTGGAAATGGTTTCTCCTCCACAAGTACTGTTCTGACATCGCGAGCAGGCAACAACTGAGTCTGTGAATCAGGATGTGTACATACATTTCAAATGTAGATAAAGGAGAGTATTACAAAGACCTTAATTATATTTCACATGGAAAGTAAAAATGAGAATAAAAATCCTGGCTGCTTTGAATGTTTTCAGATAAAGCTTAGAAGTTTCTATATTCAAACAAAGTTCACAGCGATAACTTGGATATATGACCACAGAGTCCCACTCGCCTTTGATGAGTCCCCGTGTCTATGTGTTCTGTGTCGAAACAGGAAGCTCCCCACGGCGGGCAAACTGGGGACTGAGAGGCTGTTCAGACAGAGAGGACCGCATCGTCAGGGGGATACATGCTCCTTTAACCTGTTATTGTGAACTCCCAGCAGCCCTGGCCGATAATTGCCACCTGTCTCTGGGGAAACGTAGTCAAAGGGAGGCAGCGGGACGGCCATTTTGTATCCGCTGCTGCACAGTCCTGGTCCTAATCCTGCCCTTAACCCTGGCGGCTAATGTGTTTTCAATTTAGGATGATCCCCCACTACAGGCATGGCCCTAATCAACAACAGTTTGTACTGTAACCCTATCTGGCCTTGTTGGGGCAGCGTCAGCCTGACCGGGCGCCTGCAAATCTGATGTGTCCAGCAGAGTAAGTGTGTATATGTATGGATATCATGTTTATATATGAGGTCATAAGATGTGTGCCTTATACTTCACTGTTTGTTTCCTACATGTGCTGCTGAAATACACATTTACTTGTCTGAACTGAACAGGAACACTTGCAAAATACATGAAAGTCACACATGATGCCACTTTGCAAATGGATGCTTTCAATGTTTTCAACCTATTCTGGATCTATTCTGGAAACACTTAGCACTTATTAAAGCAGAAAGTGTATGATTATATTCTTCTTTCATATTATCAAGAAATATGTCAGAAATAAAGAACTGGTTAACATTAAATGCAGTTTTTACAATTGCTTGTTGTGAATTCTTTAAGGCACTTCAGCTGCTCATGCATTACAAAAAAAACCCTTATTCACAGGCTCCATCTTTCCAGGAGCTTCAGGACTTGGTCTTAGATTGTAAATCCTGGAACCACCTCAGTGAGGTCTGAATCAAAAGCCATGGAAGGGCAGGTGCGAATGTTTGTTGTGTAGGCCTCCTGACCCCTGCATCCATGAGAACAACTCTGCCCCAAAATTAGAGTGTGGTCTCTAATGTCTCCCTGAGAGAAGAGAGGCCTGGCTTTCGTCCAAGTCAGCACCTTTGGAAGTGCAGTCGTGTTACCACCACTAAATCAACATGTCAGCGCCCCGGCCCAGTGAACTTCTTCACCCAGACTCCACTGCTTACGGCTACCCTGCACACCTAATGAATTGGTGTGAATGTATATCTGTCTACTAAAACTAAACAAAGAAAGTAGATAAGAGAATTAAAAGAAAACAAACAAAAAAAGAGTTTCTTTTTTTTCTTAGAAATCTGGTTATTGTCACCAGACAAGTTGTATTAGCTTGGTTCCTTCAGCAGCAAGTCAGCCAGTGCTGGTTAAAGCACAGTCACCATCAACCTTTGTCTCAGTGTCCAAAACTGCCCCAATTTAGGGGGTGAGTTTGGAGGCGGACGAAGGCGAAGGTCCGCAGAAATCTTTGTGCTTACTCGGCAGTCTGTTTACATTCCTGAGGGTAATTTTAGCCCCTTGGGGGGAGCAGAGCAGGGAGGCCAACATGTCGTTGTGGCTTGTCAGTGTTCGACGGGATAGCCGGCGCAGTGGCGGCACCTGGACATCTGGGTAGTACGTAAATACACATTTACAAACACACAAACATGAACCTCCTGCAGAAAAAATAAGTGCTGGAATCTATGGGAAATCTGGATTTGTAATAAAATTTTTAGAAGTGTAAAATAGTGTAGAATCAGCAACTTTAAAGAGTCAAACTAGCATTTTCTGGATAATATCAATAGCTACTTTGTCTGTGACTGAATAACCAAACATAGAAACACGGACAAGGACGAGCAGATGTAAGGGTGTAGTCTTGCTAACAGGCCCACCGCAGAGCACAATTCGTTTTGGACAACACAGGATATCCCCAGTGTTTTCACTGACAATCTGGGGTGCAAATCTAATTTCATTGTAGTTTTTAAAAATTTGTTAAGCAAACAAAACAATAATCCTTGCTTAAGACTAACTGAGGGCTTATGTGGGTGTGTGCTGGGATTTGTCTTCTTATTACTCCCAGCCGAGAGTATCTCTTCAAAAGAGCCGGGAAGCAAAATGTCCGTTGTGTTTGCGGTGCTCGTGTGTGAACACGTGTGTAACAGAGAAGAAGAGAGAGTCGCAGAGATAGAGATGGAGGGAGGGAGAGAGCAAGTCAGAGCTTATCGAAACTAATTAGGCGAGGGATCAGGATAGAAGTTAAATACTGGGCTACATGTAATGAAAGAAGCAGAGTGGGGGACATCTAGGGGTCAGGCCCACACCAAACAGTGGTCCTCAGGCAATCTGGTATTGATTTTCACTTGTTTGGGGATGAAGGTGGATGGGAGGGAGGGAGCTATGGAGAGGCAAGGGCAGAGTCTAAGGGTCTCATGAGTTGTCAACTTGACAGTTTAACCCCTTTTGGAATAGAACAAACAAACAGAAGGATCTCCTGGGCTGACAGCGTTGATCTGTCATAGCGATGACACTGCAAAGCCCCACACAATGCCCACACAGGAGAGGCAAGTGGGAAGGGAAAAGGAGGGAGGGTGAACTGATACAGATATGCACAGGCACATTCTTTAAACCTACAAAGATAGACCTGTGCTCTGCTTACTTTGAAATATTCAAGAGGATAAAAGGACCATTTCATTATTTTTGTTTACTGGATTTGACAAAAACGATCAAATTCCATAATGAATTAAATAATACAACACCTATCCTGTCTATGATTTTATTGGTGATATGTATGGTCTAACATGCCTAACCTGAAAATGAGGACATTTCTGTTTGTTTTTAATCAAAATGTGTAGGCCTCCCTGACAAAGCACTACTGGTAATTGCCCACAACCCCACAGACACACAGATGTCAGTACTCCTCTCTTGTCACTCAGTTTGTGAATCCCGTCACCCTCGAGCACCTTTCCTCTCATGTCTATAAACACTTGAAGACCTCTTTCGCTCTTCCCCTAAGACTGCCTCATCGCTTTGTCACATTGCCAAAGGGGACTCCATTAGCCTGGCCGACTCTCACTTTTACTTAACAAACATATACACCCCCGCTCACACAACCAAACATACACACAAAGGATGGCTGATACTCACAGCAAAGGCTGTCCACATCAAATTAGAGTGGCCCCTATCGTCCCGATTATGGCCTGGGAATGCTCCATCATGACGGATGCTACGGGGTCCCTCACTTGTCAGAAGTTGTCAGACAGACAGGGAGTCTGAATACACACAGCTGACAGGTAATCTTAATGTCTTCAATTAGCCCAATTAGGCCTGTCATAAACAATTCGATAAGTGTTCAACCAACACAAACAGATAAACGTGTGCACAAGAGCAAAGAGACGCACACACTCACACACTGAGCTCTGCAGGGTATTAATGAGAAGGGTAATGGGTATATCAGTGGACGGTTGACTTGTCTTTCGTTTCTAGGAGGGGTGTGTCCCCATCCCTTGCTCTCAGCTGTGCACTGCTGGCTGCTACCTGGTCAGTTCAAATTGTACCATCTCCTTTCATTAGTACATTGCTGGCTGAGAATCTGAAAGGCCGTGACAAAATTCATTTGAGACGAGTGGGAGCAGATTGCCTGAAGCAGGTGTTATAAGGGAGATAAAACAAAAGCAGCACCTTTGTGAATCTCTGTGTGCACATGGATGTATGTTATTTCTTTTTGTACGCCTGTGTGAAAGAGAGGATTTTCCCTGGTCTTCACATTCTGTTCCTCTCCTTTCTATGGTAAATGGGTAATGACACAAAAGTGCTTTTGGAAAAAAGAAAAACGAAGAAAAACTAAAAGGGACTGGAGAGCAATCAGCCATGCCTGCACTTGGAGCATTTACAAAGCTGTGGTGAAATCTAAATATTATTTGGAGAGAGACTAAGCAGGCCAACACCTTTGTGTGCAGAATGCGTGATCGTCAACAGTTTGATTCTGTTTCCACTTTAGAATATCTCATCGCAGACCAAACGTGACACCCTACCCGTACAGTTCTTTAAATTCATTCTTTAGCATTTTCTACCACTTTCCTTTTCATTTCATGGAATCCAGAGCACATTTTAGAAAGTTTAAAACACAAACAAATGTTTAAAGCAGAGTTACTACAGTACAGTATGCAACTACAAGAGATGAGCAACTTTAGTATCAATATTTGAACAAAAACTTCATATTAACACAGTCTCGTTTTGTTTACAGAGTCCTTGGAAAGCCCCATTTCAAGCAACAGTTTCACCAAGGTATTAGTCTCTGAGCATTCAGAGCATTGCTTCATAAAGGCAAGGAAAAATGAGCAAAATACATTTAATGCAGAAGAAAAAAGTTAAAGCCAGGGCTATGTTTTGAATGGTGAAATCCCAAAGGCAGTTTCAGTCAAGGAGTCAAACTGGGACAAAAAGACAAGCCAACTGCTATCAGCAAGATCTGTGATGGACCTCTAACTCTACTTCTGATCCTTACCTCAAGTGATGGCTGGAAAACCATCTGAGGAAAAAACAAACTAATAAAAAAAGAAATAAATATATATATAAAGAAGGCACAAAAAAGAAAAGCCGTCACAGGGAAGTTGTAATAGGAAATTGCTCTTGGCAACTATTTGTTCAAGCACCAGATTTTTTTTCGTCTTCATGCCAACCCAGCGAGCCCCCATTGGAAAACAGGGCAGGTCCCCCTAATGAGTAATCTATTTCAAAGCAGTCGTGTCTGGGCATGACAGTTTACTGAGAGGCTTGAAGAACTGGTAATTACCAGTGTTACGGGGCAATTAATGCATATTACACTGCGGCACTCATGGCGGTGACTGTCAGCTCCCCAATAAAAATGAGCACTCTTCAGCTAAAGGGTGACATTAATTGGGCCCTTAATGACTATGCAGAGGAACCAAGCCAAATAGGAACAAAACAGGGGACTCGCTCTGACACTAGCAGAGGGCTGGAAATTGGACTAAAAATGAGATTAATTGCTGTTTAGAAAAAAAAAAGACTGGAAAATGTGGCGAGGGGATGGGGGAGAGAGAGGTTGGAATTATAGGGTGCAGAGAGCAAGAACTGTTCATACAGATGACAATTCAATTAATTATTTTACATGTATTTTCTTTACCTTCGGAGGTGTAGACAGGCTTCAGGCCATTTTGTAGCTGTCTTGATATGTACCTCATCTTATGGACAGCTACATTTCCAAAGCACCGACACAAAGTCTTGTGGTTTACATTCCCAAAATAAGGAAAAGGTTTCTACGTTGCATCTAAAGAAAGAAAAGTTTTCCATATATCTGAAAGAATGAGACACTTATATTTATACTCAGAATTGTATACATATATCTATAAATATGCTGGAATGATTCATTCAGAGGGATCCCAGTAGTTAGTGCTTCTATACTGCTCAACAGAGAAATCATATTAAAAATTAAACATTATGGATTTCTTGGTTTCATAATTTCCTTTAGTGCGTCTTTCCACCAAAAACCATCAGGAAAAACATTAGTAAAGCTTTGATTAAAAGTAGATCTACCACATTGCAGGCATTATACCCCCAGAAATGTTTGTGGAGAAGAAGATCAAGGATGGGGTGAAGACATGAAGTAATTTTGATGAATGTTGCTAACGCTGGGTACATACTGAGCACCACCTGAATATGCAAGCCCAAAATTGTAAAAATATCAGTATGCAAAACATGCCGTCATTTGCATACATTTCTGATTCTGGATTTCTTTGCTATTTAAATATGCAGTTAGAAATAGTCCAGCACTGCCTCTTGCGCTGTCACGCTGCACACTCACACTGTCATTGGTCCTGATAGAACTCTTCTGCTTCAAAGGAAGCTTTGCAATGGAGAGGAGAGTGAGCAAATATTTGAATTGCAAAAACACATCATTTTCCAAAGGGAAAAATTTTAAGACAACTTTTTAGAGGTGAGGATGCTCCCAACCCCCAGCAAGCTAACCCCTTGCACACCACATGAAAAAGCCAACATATTCATAGCTTAAGCACTCGCTTCACTAATTTACCATATCCAAATTTGTGTAATGGGATATGACATATTTTAGAGGGGATTGCGAGGGGGAAAAAAAAGTTTAATTTGAGGAGAGAACCATAAAATGTTTAAGCTGCTCCTGTATTTAACTGAAATCCACCATACAAATCCAGGTTCTCAGACAACCTGACATGGGTTTGATTACAGACGGAAGCGTAATTAGCTACTTAAGTTATCTTCTGGCAGGTTTTGTGGCGAGCATCACCACCATCCTTTTTCTTGATATTTTAGCACAAGTAAAGTTGTCCAGGAGTATCTTTTTTCTCAGGTTTCAGTACAAACAATTTCAAAACATTTATATGCAATAACTCCAGGAGAATCTTTGTGGTACTCTCCAACTCTTGCAGGAGTTAACGTGCAATTTTCATGACCAATCACTTATGACTCAGAGCGTATTTGGGGGTAATAATTCTCCAATTTGATGACTGAATAAATGGAACATTTAAGCAAAAACTTTCAAGGCTAGCTATGAGGGTCAAAGAGCAATCAGTCATCAAAAATCCTATTTAAAAAGAAACAAAGAAAGAAACAAAAAAAAAAAACGCTGAAACTTCTAAATACACAATAAGCCTTACACAGAACACCTTAATGCCACTGTCCACATTTCACCCCCCCCCCCCCACACACACACACACACACAGTACAACCCTCCTTTGGCCTCCTTCTGAGCTGCCAACCTGTGTAGACAACCTGGAGACAAGTCTGAGCAGAAATCAAACTTAAATGATGGATAACTTTACTACACAATGACCTCTGTCACTAAGTTCTTGCCCTAAATCAATGTTGGCGATAAGGGCCCTGCGCCAACGCTCACCTTGGTATGTTCACCGGCAGACCTTATCTATGGTAGGAGGAAGTATGCGTAATAACTAAAGACAAGCTACAACAAATCCACTAAACCCACCTTGTCAAACATAATTTACAATGTATCGCGCCCCCCCCCCCCACTGCTGCTGTTAAACAGTAATTATGAAAACCAAAGGGAACTGGCACAGCACGTTTAGAAGATTAACCTTTTACAGTTTGATGGAAGTGTTTTTCTAATTTCTGCAGTCCAAATAGAGCTCATCAAGAAAATTCAGAGATCAAGAAATTAAACTGAACCAGTTTTTCTATGGTGTACTGTACACATTCAGTTTCAAAAGTCTGAATAAGATCTTTAAATTTCAAGACTGACAAGTCAGTGTGGAGCAGCCAAACTTTCAGTGATGCACACAGAGAGGGGTCAGAGGTGGAAGTTGAAAGTAGGGCTGACAGGAAATAGAGGCAAAGACTTTATAAAAGATTATGGCACTAAGAACACAAGACCTTTTTGTAGTTTTTCATTTGACTATATATGACAAAGTGTGAGAGTGTGACATAGAGAAAAAGACACAAAGTACAGGGCAAAAGATAGAGTGTGCTTCCAGGCAGTCAAAACGAAGAAAGACCAAACATGACATCAAACGCTGCAATTAGCTGACCCCTTTCTCTTAAGAGTCACAGTTTGAAAAGCCCTGCCTTTAAAACTCTGATTAAAATATGTTTGCTTTCTCATTCAAAATGACATTTGACAAGGCTAGCAATATTTCAACTAACTGCAAAAACATTCTAATAGACGTAATCCTTTTTTTCCATCACTTTGCAGAGGCGCAGGTAACCTCAGAGTGAGTTTCCCATGAACTCTGTGCTACAATTTGAAAATAAAACGACTAGGGGGTGGGTGGTGGGGAGTAGTTCAAAGTTTCTCTCAAGTGTGTTTTGTTTCACTCGGGCAGTTGAAGCTAAATGTTTTCTGATTATTATTCAGAGCATTCACCCCCCCTTTCTAACTCAAACTACAACCAATATCTAAAACAGAGCCAGTAGTCTATTTTTTAACCACCATTTTTGGCAGGGACTCGAGGGAGTGAAGATTGTCTGTAGTTCTGACAATAACGTTCCACAAACTTAAACAAACATACTCATCACCAGATTAGGAGAGGTCTAATCTGTATCTCAATATGTCAGATAGAAAAGTACATAAGATTTAATTTAATAATACATGACAGTATACAAATATCCAATATTTTTTGCAAGGGTATGATGGTGTGACAACAGTTACTTCGAATTCATTTTAAATCAAAGTTCTTAAAATACAAAAAAACAAAAAAAGCAAACTGAAGTAGAAAGTCATCAGTCCAAATAAAACAAGCTTAAGAAAAGCAAAGAAAAAATCTGAAAGGGGCAGGAACAGTCAGGCCAAAACTCTGTCTGAAGCTAATGTAGTTTTCACATCTATTCCAGTATCAGGAGAAGAGAATGTGAAGTGTCGGATCGGACAGTGAGCCAGCCCAGGCTTAGCTGCAGCTGCGCCCAAATGGAAGTGGCACTTTTTATCAGAGGCCTTTCACCAGACAGCTCTATTCTGCTCATTCCCTCGTAACCTTCATGACACATAGACACCCCTTACAAAAAATCAGAGTGGTCATTTAAAGTGCACAACCATCATTGAATAGACAGATTCTGGGTTTAACACGGCAGAAGATTCATGGTGCGAACGTGCCAGCTGATACAGATGTCACTCCAAATGAGAAAAACATTTCTCTGGCATCTCTGAGCCGGCTACTCAAAGGGGGCAGTCAAAGCCCCAAATTCTGAAGAGTTTATATTTCACTTGCTGAGAAATGTATGCGTCTGTTATCTTATATCAGTCCATAGGAAAAGTGTTGGGTTGCGTCCGTTTCAACTTTATGCTCATGATGAAACGCTACATCGACAGCAGACAGTTGGAATTTGGATCATTTAATTACTTTAACTCTTTCAGTCCTTGTCACAAAGTTTGCTTCCCAAAGGTCATAAAAAAATATTATACAGAAACAAATGAATCAGCTTTATCAAAACAAGAAAGCAGAGAAAGAATGTTTTACTCAGAATTTCAATAAAGACTCGATGGCTCAATGCATTTTTTCTTCTAATAGTTTAGAGACCTGACAGCATTTGTGGAGACAAATCTCTTGACCTACTGGATCTTGTATATTAACCCCAAGAACTGATGAACAAAATCAGAAGGTCACCACTTGGACACAGGCTCCTCATGTGTCTTTGATTACACACTCCCACTAAAGGATAGGCAGGCAGATATGTTTAAGCTATCAGGCAATCAGACTGTCGAGAGACGTGAAACTCAAACCAGAGACACGAGAGGGAGAGGCCTCCCTGGGAACAAAGATGCTGGGGGGGAGGTCCTGACGAAGCTCTTAAACAAATGCCAAGCCAGGTAGAAAACTGAGATGTGCTTATTCATGGTTTCTGGCAAGAATACAGTTAAATGATTTAATATGGGTAAATGAAACAAAGTTTACTGAAAATGGTACCTTTTCATCCTTATTTAAATTTGTTGTGGTACTTTGATTAAAAGGACTTTTGCTCAGTGGCATCGTGTAAGTCGTTAATACCGGAACAAAAAATTCAATATAAATATCAACATTATATGGTTTTGATGTCATATAGAAAGCAGAAAAATACAGACACTCCTTTAACCATCACTTAGAATGATAGGTTTAAATCATATTCAGATGAATAATGTTTATGAATAAATTCATTAATAGTTTTAAAAAATAACTAAACTAGAAGGATATAACATGCAAAACAAAAAGGTGAAAAGCTAAACAAGCTAAAAATCAGTGGGAGAAAAGGAAGTGAGCATGCGTAGGGGGAAAAAACAACAAAAAAAACAAGGTTACGTGAGGGACAGTGGACCTATAAAAAGAAGCCTACTGTCTCTGTTATCTATAAGGAACCACTTATCACAAGCGACCAGCTCCACATTGTGACTGATGGGCCTCCACAAACCATGAGTTGCAGCACATTATCTGGTACACACAGAGCTGCTCTTTAAACACAAAGGCAGAAATATGAAGCATTGTTTCCTTGGCTTCAGTAAAAATATTCTATTTATTTTTGGTCTGAAATATAAAGAGTGTTTTACTGCTTTTTGTGCCCACAAGCCCACAGACATTTCCAACTAACATATAAACCAAAGCTAAGATAAACTGTCTGAACTGATCCATTAAATTCTAGTTTATACAAATCATGGCATGGATTTCAAACAAAGCAGCTCTTACATTTAATTACCAGACTATATTAATTCAGAATAACTTACAGTGTATATTAGGCAATGTTACTCATAGAAAGGCAAGAGTTAAATCAGCTTAATCAATAATTCAGACCCTCACCCCACACCCAAAAAAAAAAAGAAAGCAGAAATCTCCTCGAAAGGATGTTAAAACACGTGCTGTGTCATGAAGTCACACATCCAGTACTAAAATAAACATTACAAGTTCTGTCTCTCCACAAAATACCATCCTCAAGTTTCAAGACCATGCTTCTTTTCATTCAGATTTCATTTTATTTTCCACAAGAAAAATACATTTTGTGCGACACATTTTATTAATTGTCCTTAACATGACCCTGTAATCATGTCTGAATGCTTTTCTTAGACCTTTGGAAGACTCGGGAAGAATCGCCTGATAACTCCTGACCTACACCATCAACATCAACAGTAAAGTTAAGGCACACATAAGCCCTTCAGGCAGACAGCATTGAGATTATTTTGAAGTAGAGTTGCATGAAATGAAATGCTTGAAAAATATTTCTTATCCCAACCATGAATTTCAATCTCCAATCTCGAACCATTTAGCAGGGACCTTCATGTACATTACGGATGCAGAAAAATGAAAGGGAAGTACAAAAGAGAAAGGCCTGTGTAAAACATTGTGTAGAAGAGTCTCAAGAATATGGCATCTTGCAAGGCAGCTGGTGTAATAATGCATCTTGCTATCCCTCCTTACTTAATACAGGCATTTGTGGCAAAATTAACAGTGTTGAAAATTCAGAATACATGTAGGATGTGATGATGTATGAGGCCAGATGAGAAACATGGACGTCATCACACATGAAAACATAGGGAAACACTAACTAAATGTTGATAAGACGCCATAGGAGATCCTATCTTTGTCTCTGTAGGGAAGTGGGTATGGGAAACTTAGTCATTATACAATCTTTAATTATTTACTGTGAAACATTCTGCACTGTGGAACAATGCAACACATTCTGAAATCAGGTGAAAAATTCATACATGATCATATATATGACATAAATGAACAAATAATTCCAACTACCAATTTCCAATTATGTCCATATGGGGATGATCAGCAGCAGAATTGTACAGGCCTTTGTGTGATGCACAGCCATGTGTTCTAAGTCCATTTGTCTCCAAGTCAAGGAAATATTACTGCAAGTTTAACACCACATTGAGGTTAATATAGAACAGAATGTCTTTTAGAGGTCAGAGAGCCATTGAAATTCTCCTGTTGGACTGCCTCCTACAAAAAGCCTTTCTACTCCATGCCCATTCCTTGCCATGCTTTTGATAAATGCTGCTGACTTCTCTCTGGAATAAAACCCAGAAGGTCAATGTAGAGGAAAAAAGGGGGGAAAGGCAGTGAGACTGAGAAAATGAGGGGGAAAGTGTGTCTCTGAAACTCTGATGACATACATCGTGAAAGCTGACAAAAAAATTTATGTTCATCTTTAAAAAGTTCCATGGCAAAACAGGAATTCACAAAGTAGACATGCTTGCACCTCATTTTACTTGAGGCTTTCCTCTCCATCTCACAATGTCACAGGCAACAAAGAGGCAGGAGGAGGGGTATATATCGCTAGGGTGCCGCAGTCTGTCCTGCTCCTCGCTTATACACACAGCTGCCATGTCAAAGCTGCTCTTACACTCAATGGTAAATGACAAATTTGGATAATGCACACATACAATCCGACTAAAATAAATAGGAGACATGGAGGCTTAACCTGAGCTAAATCCCGAGGCTGCTGCAGACCTGAGAGTGCGGATTACACCCCAGACGCCTTAAACAATGCACCCAAATGTGCATCCTTAAAAGCATGAAATCCTTGAAGCATCAGAGCTGGCTTGTCATTTGCCATTAATATTCCAAGTTGCTTGTGCTTTGGGGGCCAGCGTTGCACTTCTGTATGCTGCTGTGCCCTAAAACAAACACTTGCAAAGCCCTAAAGGAGTCACCACAGTGCACAGCTATTTTTCTAGTTGAGGAATATTCTATGGGAGGATGTCATAACAAAGGAAACAATAAAAGAAGCCACGTTCCTACACTGCATGGGGCATCCATTACTAAAAATAGGCAGAAGACTATGTC
The DNA here is from genome assembly GCA_037177055.1 of Atherinosoma microstoma. NCBI lineage: Eukaryota > Metazoa > Chordata > Actinopteri > Atheriniformes > Atherinidae > Atherinosoma > Atherinosoma microstoma. The sequence continues at coordinate 13,969,198 of JBBBVU010000021.1, read as the reverse complement.
ACAAACACTTATGCTTTACCAGGAAAATTAATATTGCATTTAAAAAAAACAAAAACAAGAGGAATTAGCACATTTAAGTACATAAGACTAAGCAGAAATTAAAAAAACCCAATAATAAACACATTATCAACAGCAAAAGGAAGCAAATAATTTTCGAGAAATCAAATATATAACTAGTAAGTGCACAACTATTCAAATATGAGGTCACCATAATTTTTGTGAGCATGAGCTTTTCTCTATAGGCAAGTACTTTTATGGAAATTTTCTTTGTTGTACACATCTCTGACAAGAACCTGAGGTAAAGCAAGGCAGGGCACAGGTCTTAGAGGTGTCACACTGTCACCCCAGAAGCGCCAGCACCTGTCCTCAGGGATGGCCCTGTAATGTCCAGCCACATTGTATCAGCAGCAGCCACAGCCTGTGGGCACCCTCTCTCAGGTGACATCCCCTATCTGCTTTAGCTCTGTGATGTCTTTGCTGCTGAGGCTTTTAATACTTTTATTCTACTTGTGCATGACATACGACCCTATAAGCTGACAATTTTCAGACACGAAGAGACACGCTATAGAAGCGTTATGTCTACATAAAGGAAGAAATGAAGAACTTATGATTGGTCAAATAACAGAAAAGTAACTGCACCTCTGAGATTAAGAAAGGAACAAAATGTTTAGTTCTTTCTTAAAGTTACTGTAGAAGTATAGTCATATTAATCCAACAAGAGGTGTCTACAACACATTATATCATTATGCTCTTCTAATCAAACATTTCTGTCATTGCTTTGTTGGAAGGTTCAATGAAAATGATGGACATATCTATTTAGAATGGGACAGCCATGTACGATATCTTGAATCAAAAAATTAATTTGATGTTGCAAATTGATTGACATCCTGAGACTACAACAGAATTACCCTGCAATTTCATCTGTAAAATCTACGGCACACAGTTCTGGATATAATTGGAAAAAGTTCACAAAGAACTGAGAATGTCTAATTGCAATGGTGTCAACTAATATAAAACACCACATAAATCTAATTTCTGTCCATTTATTAGACAATGTGTCAGAAAGCAGCTTAGTGATGCTGCATGAACAGTTTGATGAGTATTCAGAATTATGATTTCCTTATTGATACAGCATTGCTTCCATTATGCTACATGATAGTGTGTAACAAAGGACATGCAAGGACAGAGTTGAATTAGGATCAATAGAGTTTGTGTTTTTGGAAGATGATCATTTTCTGCTAGTAATTACAGAAGGCTATAAATTTACATCACAACAACAGGGTGAGGCTTTCAAAATGGCTCAAACAATGGAGCCAGAAGAAACATAATACATGTCTCAACAAATTTCCAAGTGGTCATGTATAATGGCAAACCAAAAACTCTTAACCCCCATTTCATATGTGGGAGAAATGAGGCATACTGTCCCATTATTTTGCTATAAATCATGTTTTGTGGACGGCTGACAGCTTTTTATCAGATCTAACCTTTTCAAGCCTCCATTAAGAGTGCTAACATTTTCAACTCTGACACATTTGCCGTTTACGAATTGCACAGCTGATTTACTTTAGGAGGGGGTGAGCAGAAATCTGAGTTCATTTTCACACAGGCGGCACGTTGTGTCTGCTTAAGTAGAATAGGGAAAATATGGAACTAAATTTACCCATTAAATCTGCTATGTTATAGTAGAAAGATATTTTGTTGTGTTTTTAAAAAAAAATGTATTTCTGATTAACAACAATGACTCCCTCTAGTTACATAAACAATGAAAGGAAATTAAAGGCCAAAAACAACATCTGAATCTGACAAGTTAATAATGGATGGATTACATAGAAGGAATGCAGAGAAGGTATGAAACAACTGAACAAAAAAGGATAAAGCAGACAAACTATACATATATATACTATTATACTATTTAAAAAGAACCACTGCAGTCAGTTTTGGCTGGACAGTAACAGCAGGGCCAGTTCTATAGAAGTGAATATCATCACTGGTCAGCAAAGCATTTGTTGAAGTTTTCCCACTGAATGAGGCTCTTTTAAGACATTTGAAAAGAAAGTGCATTGTCATGATGTCCTTACATTTACTTAACATCTGTTAAAGATGGAGCTTGTGATTCTTCTAACACATTAATTACCTACTTGTGAGCAAAATCTGGGATGTTCTCATCCGAATGAAACTTATTCTTTTAAAATCTAGTCCATGAGAAGGGTTTATGGTAATTTTTTTTATACATTTGTATGAAATAATTTGTACTCAGTTAAGATTAGTGTAGTGAAAGGCTGAAATACTTTTTTAAAAAACAGATCAAATTTTTTAAATTAAAGATGCACTACAGAACTTTTGCAGATTTTGTCTATGACACGCCCTCTATTTACAACTAATTCGGCATCTATCTTGCATCCTTCCTGTACTGTGAGCTCTTTCCAGCCTCTAAAAGACAGTCTTGTCTTGACTCTTTTCTCATCTCTTGCTCTGTCCCTTTCTATCTTTCGTTTCCTCTCTTCCTGCGATATTGTCTTTTTGTGTTTCTTCTCTGAATCACTCGCAATACGCGCTCAAAACTGCCAGTGTGTTTCTGTCCGCTTGCTAACATGTGACGTGGTGCGTGAAGCAAAACTCTGCTGTAACATCATGCAGCGTCCCGGCAGAAAAAAATTGTATAGTGCGTTTCTCAGCCTCGGGACGCTGCTGGGCAGCGATGGCTCCAGAAATGCACATAATAGATGCCACTGTGCCATCAAACGAGTCCGGAAAGTGGAGATTTAACAAGAATGTAACTGAGGTACTGTATTGATTAAAAACATGGGTTAAACAATCATTACATGGGTGTAGAAAATATCCTGCAAGCTGAACCAGATGAAGCAGAAATAATGCTGTCCCGAAGAGGGATTTTAGAATCCATTTGCAAATCAAGGTTTCAAAAGTTTTAACACTGATATGCAGTTTTCTCATGACAAACTGCTCTCTATTATTTGCAAAGATCATATGTGTCAAGTTTTGTTGTCAGATGTTCATTTTGTGATTCAATAATAAAGTTTTCGGTGCCTTTTTTTCTTCAAATACAACCTTTGACTCATGCTGTCCTGAGAACATGTTACTGGTGTACAAATCCATCTACATCAGCACAACCATCATGTATCACAGCTATTACAAGGAACTCTAAACACCAATAACTACACGTTGACAAAAATTGCAAGGCTACTTCTGTCAAAAAGTCAAAACTTGCAATTATCAGTCATAAAAAGTCAAATTAATTTCTCTGCAAAAATATCAACCATTTTTCAAGTGAACAAATAATCAGGACAACAACAATTCCGGGTCAAGAGCCGATTCTCAACTGCCACTTACAGCAAAAGAAACCTTGATAACAATAAATGATTTAAGCATGCCATAATGAAGGAGGGAAAGTTAAGGTGATACCACACAGGAGTCCATATTTCATTACATGCTGTGTTTAACCTTACCCACTTCTGCTAAAACACACAAGAGGCTCATTATGTGTTTAATATTCACAAGCAGGTGAATAATTTTTATGCAACTCTGATAGTTGGGTGAGATGGATCACTCAATTATCTGAACATCCGTCAGAGCAGAGGGCTCGCTGGATCTGGAACGTCACCAGCTAAGATTGATGGTTTGGAGACACCAATAGCTGCTGCTTCACCGTCTCATCCAGGCACTGGGCCTGAACGCACTGCCTGATTCTGCACAAGACCGTTTTTCTCTCCATTTTTTTCCCCATCCTCCCTTTTTTTCTTGGGAGCATTGTAGGTGAAGCGTCATTACCCCTCACTCCACTGAAGAGGGGTTCATTATAGGGTTAGTGTGTTGGCAAGACTATTGTTTGGATGATAAATGCAGTTGGTGAGGGCTTTGGAGGGAAAATTAGTTATGTTTTTTTCTTTCTGTCTACAAAAACATGTCCTTACTCTGCAATGCTTGAGGGCAACTGAAGAACAATTAACACAGGCAATGGGTGAAGCAGCTCAGTTAAAGCAAAGAGGGAATTCATGAAAAATAAGCAAATCACTGGAAATGTCAATCAGGGGCAATGAGGTAATTACAGAGACTGGTGTGCAATTCCAAGAAAAATCAAAAAGAAAACCAAAGGGCCTAAAGTCAAGGACTGAAATCTGACTATGAGGAATGGATGAAGGGACAAATACACCAAAGATCAACCCTTCAGGACAACTTTCAGAAACTAAAACCAACTAAGAACTCAAGAAAGGAATGATGTCACCCCATCACTCTCTTGTCACAGGTCTCTAAAGTTTTTGTGACTACAATGCACACTCCTTGATCGACAACCTGTTTTAAACATGCACGTGTGCACAAAGTTACCTACTGCATAAGGTCTAACAATAACAGAAAGATGAGGCACACTTTGAAATGTCAGTAGTACATGTCAATAAAAATTTACAAGGGTGCTGGAAAAGCTAGCCTCTGCAGGGACTGACTTTTTTTTCTCCCCCCTTTTCTGATACACAGTGTTTGTCTGACTGTTACTCGCTGACATGATAGGATCTACTTTTCCAGTTTTTTAACAGCCATAGACAAGGCTGCCCCGGAGAATATAAATGACGTATACCAAAGGGGGAGAGAAGCAAGCCTAAAAATTACAACAACCCTCCAATCAAGTTAAGTATTGTTACTTGTTAAGTATATTTTTGCCAACTGTAAATGTCACAGTGCTAATCATACGAGCTCTCTTCAGAATCATAAGCTGTAATGACAGTGATTACTATCCGATTACACATTGTGAAGCAATGTTTCCTTAGATGAACACTCCTTTTATTTGAAGTACTTCTTTAAAGCAAACACAAAAACTGCTAAGTGATACTTGCTAAATCATCTTTGATATCAAAATGATCAATCTGCTAGAAAAAATTAATATTTACATTTAGTTAAAAAACAGGCTTATCCTATTCATACTTAAGGTTTGGTTAAGAAAAACTTTCTGTAACCTGAGTTGAGAAAAAAAAAAAAGAAAAATCTAGTGATCCAATTTTTTCTTAGCCGCTAAAGAAACTGAAAACACCCCTTTACCATCTTATTACAAAAGATAAAAGTCAACATAAGCTGCATCAGGCTGAAATAGGTAAGAATAAAAGTGTCAGTTTGTAAGCTCATAGGACACATATGTAGGAGAACGTATTCATTGTAACTAGCTTCCTTGTCTTTTGGTCTTGATGGATCCATAATTTTGATCCTAATCAAGTGTTGCATATGTACCAAAAACAAAGACTCAGAAAAGGAGACAGCATGACTCTTTCAGGACGTAAAGTCAAGGACTGGAACCCGCCGACGCTCCAGCATTATGTCACAACATGTCAGCTGGTCATCACAGCTGATGGGGATCAGGGCCATGGTGAGGTATTGGGACCCAGTGCCAAGAGAGAAAGGGATGCGAAAAACATGTGTGAGCAACCACCAATCCTCTGTGTGTGTGCCAATACACAAATCTCTCAGATTACCGCAGTTTGGAAAGAAGCCTATATACCACAGAGGGTAGTGGTAAATAGTTTTTTTTCCCTCTGTCACAATGGATGACTTTTTTCTTTTTTTTACTTTTCAACAGATATCCGATTTAATTTAAAAAAAAAAAAAAGAAAAAAAAAAGACTGACATCCAATTTGCAGGTCCAATGTAACTTTTCAAAAGGAAAAAATAATACCAAAAAGCTTTTTTTTTTTAAATTACATGCATGATAAAACATATTATAACTTCCAAAAAACACAAACATTGTACATATTTATTCAATTATGTCTGTGGGCAAGATAACTATGTTCTCTTAAGTGACAATGACGTAAGCTTGTTGACATTTCTACAATTCATTCACAAGTTTGTGTACATACACACACAGAAACACACACCTCTGTTCCACCACGGTCAGACCATGAAGGCTTGTTCCTGTCCAAAGGTTCTCATGACAACAGATGTGATGCATTAATCACCCATTTCCTAGCTTCCCTTCCAACACAATGTGTGTATTCTACTAAACAATCAAGCTCACAGGCAGACTATTCAGGCTGCAAAGGGCTCCAATAACAGGAGTGGATGTGGAAGTAGTGTAATGTCCAGATGTACCATGTAGAATTCTGCAGATAGTAGCCTGTGCCAGGGAGGAAATGGTTAGCGTTGTTATACAGACATACAGTGTTGGGACTAACGCGTTATAAAGTAATGCGTTACTGTAACGGCGTTATTTTTTGCAGTAACTAGTACGCTAAC
>JBBBVU010000021.1:13934829-13962867 GCA_037177055.1 Atherinosoma microstoma | reverse complement strand
GTAATTGAGTTACTTTTGAAATGAAGTAACTAGTAACAGTAATTAGTTACTGGTTTTCAGTAACTAGCACAACACTGCAGACATATGAGTTACTTTTATAAAACTGACAAAAATGACTGAGGCTTGTGGTTGACAAAGCGAGAAGTTAAACAGAAAATAGCAACATGGCTTATCAAGACAAATAAATTAAATCAGGAAACAAAGAAAAGGCTGACCTGTTCCAGTAGCTCCAGAACTGTTCGTTGAGGTAGGTACGATGGCTGTGGTCATCTCCAAAGGAGGCTTTGCTCTCAATCCAATGTACAATGTGTCCCTCTACAGCTTGTTATTAAATGAAAACACAAAGCAAAGCTCAGAAAAATCCATAAGGGACAAGTAACATTTTACTTCTTTTATAAAAAATTTCTTTTAAAGACCATTTAGACAAAAGGTGTAATACTTGACAAAAAAAAAACAACAAAAAAACAACACATCCAGTTAGAAAAATAGTTACTTCAGATAAATAATGATGTTTAGAAAATGTACAGTATATACTAACCAATGGGAACTTCCAGGATGATGTCAGGCGTTTTGTCATAACCCATAGTTCTCAACTGGTTTTCATCTGCAGAAGAGAAAGTGCAGAATTTTAACGTCTAACTTTTACCTTGAAATAAACTTTCTACCCCTGAAAAAAAAGCAACTCTTTGAACATCAATCGCAGACTCCGTTAGCCAGACTGCTGGTAAAAGATCCTTAAAAATTAAAGCAGATGAAACAGCAGTAGAGGACAGCAAGTGCAGTACAACAATTAACTACATCTGCCACATATTTGCTGCCATTGCACAAAAACCTGTTATGCCTCGTTATGCGCTCCAGGTTGCAGTTTGGCTTAGCTTTGTAAAATATATGGCAAGAGGACAAGGTTGGCATTTTAGCTTCCGTAAGCCTGACCCCTGCCTGTGCAGGCTGCAGCCATTGTCCTTGACTTCTGGCGTGCTTTGGCCATTATCCTTACAACACCTGATTTCTCCATTAAATCTCGGGCTGACCAGGTCATTCAGTTCCAAGGGCCTGCCTCTTTGTCTCCAGCCAAGCTCAACTAATGGGGCATGGAAGGGAATTGAAGGGAGATGGAGGGTGGCGGTGTCAGTGGTGGTGAGGAGGTAGCATCAGCCAAGGATGAAGAAAGAGAGCTGAGAGGGGTCAGTATGGCTGCCAAAGGCCTGTGGTACAGAGGGGCATCCTGGAAGTGGTAATGTAGGTCTAGATGTGTGTGTGTGTGTGTGTCACAGGATGAGAACCTCTGTTCACACCCACTGGGCTGTTGACATTCTCATGTGGCTCTGATCTCCTTTTTACATCAGCTTTGATTAAAATTAATGGTCCATCCCTGCTGTTGGGTAGCTTATTTCCAATCCATTTATCAGACGGGGTGAGGCCACTTCAGTGGCCCTTGTGCCCCTCGAACTCTGACAGTTTTAGAACAGTTCTCTGTACAGCCCTGAAGAAAGGTCAGCGCTCCATGTCCAAATAAATGATATGGTCTTAATGACAGAGGGAATGACTTTTATCCTTCATCATTCATCTGACCTTGGGGATGGTGATGGGATAAGATGGGAGGAAGGGAGGGTTAAAAAAAAAAAAAATCCATCCCACAATCTCATACTTGGATTCTCCAGTTTGATTTCATTTGTTTGGAACAAAGTAATGGTCTCAGAAGTAGATGAGATAAAGAGGGTGATTTCATGAAAAAGCACATTTTAAAATGAAGTTAGATTAAATTAATTAATCAATCAATCACAGGTACAACTATCAAGCTTCTTCTTTTCTAAACACTGATTCTCCAATGTTCTGTTGAAAATTTCTTCAAGTGAAAAATAGCAAGAGAACAATAAAAACAGACTTTTTGCGATAATTTAATTGAGTCATCAAATGGGAAAAAAGAAAGAAAAAAGCACATTGAGAAGTGAAAATCCACAGGCTTCAAAAAACAAAATTCAACATCACCGTAAACCAACTAGCCTTTCTATGGCAGTACATGAGAATTTGCAATGTATGTGGCTTCATTGTTCTGTCATAACTGGCCGCACCAGAGCTGAGGAGAATAAAGGTCAGCCTGGTGAGGCTTGCAGGAGGTTCACTAATCTTTTGCTGCCGGAGCTCAAAGCTCATATCTGGATCACTAATGGGCACAAGGCGCTTCTTCAAAATCAAGCCTCAGCAAAGTGGGGAAAACGTTCTGTTATGGGCTGTTATCATAATGGATAAGCTTTTCAATTAAAGCTAGATGTAAAATATATTTAAAATCATGCAACCAGTCTCTGAAAGTTACTTTCCTTAAGCTGTGCCAAAGGCAGCACTCAGTAAGGCTACAATCTTCATGCAGGACAATGATCCATAAAATACATTCAACTTCTCCATTAAAGTTCACCTCCTTATGACCATAAAATATGACCATGTAAAGACCAGGCCCACTTCTTCATCTAACTTAAATCCTCTTGAGACCTTGACAGTCCATCTCAAACAGTCTGTTTCTCATACAGAAATTGACCAGTTGAACAATGAGCATCAAACCTATAGGACTAATATTCAAGTTTAAACAATAACGGCTTTATATATTTACATATTCAGCATATGTTTGTTCATTAACATCCATGGAAGTATGACATAGGCTTTTGGTTGTTAGCAACACATGAGAAAATAACATCCAATGCATCAATCATGCCTTGGCCATGTTAGTAAGCTTACCAAAACACATCATTTCCATGATCAAAATGAGTTTAAGGAAATGTGATAAGAATGTCAAGAGATGGCTTACCCAGAAAGGAAAGGTTCTTCTCCTTCAATTTGTCACGGAGCAGTACCTCGTGTTCTTGGCCAATAGCACTGAGAAAAGGGTCAAGGATTCCCACAAACAGTACAGCTACTGATTTGATACTATTTGATACATCTAGTAAAAAACTAATTATTTCACCAGAGAACAGATTTTAAAAAAAGTCAACCCCAACTTTAAGAAAAAAATATTCTGCAAAGCATTTCACCCATAACATCAATTACCATAGACAAAAAAAGGAAGAATATAAGGTTAACTGAACATGTTCTTTTCTTCTTCACTGGTTTACAGTGCCAAGTGAAAGCCATGTTTCATCATGGCAACAAAGAACCTAATCTGAGCTTTAGTTCAAGTTAAATCTGCTTTCACAACAAATTTCCAAAAAACATTCGCAAAACAAATCCAAGTTTTACAAAATGCTATTTGAGAGCACTGACTATTGTACTTTTGGTGCTCAGCTTTTTTCTCTAAAGGTTTTCAAGAAAAATATTGTTTTTTTTTAATAAATGCTCTTTATTTTTAATTAGCATGCACAATGCTCATGCCATAGAGAAAAATGTTGTGGATGTCACATGTGTATTACTTGTTTTTGACAAGAGACAGAGAAATGTTCTCATAACAATACATTACACTCAATGACTCCAAATGGACTAATTGATGTACTTATACCATGATTAGCACATATGCATGAAGACCTACTCCTTTTGTGTGTGGCTAAAGTTCTTTGAAAGCAAGTCACAGTGGGGCGGTTATTATAAACTCTGGCAGAGTAACAGACTTTCAGATGACACTGAGAACACAGCAAAGAATGGTAAAAAGGGGAATGAAAAAAAGAGGGGATAGGGATGACTGGCTCTGAACAGAACAACCCAGCCCCATCACACAAAAAAGCCTGGATAAACACAATAACATGCGGATAGGCACATTTACAATCATTCAAATAAGTTTTTTCCCTGAGGAAATCGTTTGTGCGTGACCCAGCTGGTTGCCCCTAAATAATTTGGACTTCTATCCTTCCCTTATGGTTAGGGTCAAGGCCCTACAAGTTGGATGGGGGTATTTCAGGCTGTGCATAGAGAACAGGGAAGAATAACAGTATTGACATGAGGCTTACAAAAAAATTGTCAAAAGCTAAAATAAAAACTAAGAGTTGAGCAGGACCGATCTACCTAATACTCCCTGTGGTGTTGAATTTGTATTTCTATTTATTTATCTAAAAAGGGACAGTGCATATCAATATACATGTATCATGTAAAACACACTAATTTCCATCCTTTGTCCCATACCAGGTCCACACAATAAATACAACAGAGACATATATTCAAATAATCACAATATAAACAAAATTAAAAAATAAGGACAATATATGAACTTTATTTATCACAGCCCAGAGAGAGTACCCCAACTGATAGGATCTATTTGAAGTTATTATTAAAGTGCAGATTGTCAAGTTTCATCACATGACATTAAAGTGCTTAGAAAATAAAGTGCTTAAGTGACATCGCATGATGGCTGAACACTTATGTTTTGCACATTTCCCAACTGATCCTAAAGGTTACATGGGAATTGCATAAAAATGATCAGAACCTAAAATATAATCCGATTAAAAAGGATTAAAAACACATGTAAGTAAGAATTTTTGGCCTGGTCCTTCTAAAAGACTTTTAAATTATTCTTTTTTTTTTCCTTTTTCTTTTTTGTATCATAGAACATTGGATTTGATACACTGAATGCACATGGAGATGCATTTAGATAAGCCCATCGTCTCCTCTGCCTCCTCCCTCCAACGCCTTCGAGGCCTGTATCGGTGATAGTGGAATGGCAGACAGGATGAAACACTTCCTCTGTGAAGCAGAACTTTTATGTCAGGTGAAGCCAGACGCATCTCATCCCCTTCAATAGCTCCTCGTCAACTTCAGGCTTAAAATTTTATGGGATAGGATACTGTTTGATGCAGTCTACCAGCGGTCCATAACAGCAGTCATTTATTGTGCACTGAAAAGAGGGGGAAGAAATATTATGGCGCGCAAAAAGGTGGGTGGGTGTAAGGGAGGTGAGGGAAGCCCATACAGTGCTGAGAAAGGAGAAAACACAGGAAATGCTGGTAGATTGGCAGGCATGTCCGACCGGCAGTCACGTGATCTCATCAGCAAGCATGATTGGCTGATGGCGTGTTAGTGGCAGGTACAACAGTAACATTTAAAAACTCGCAGTGGGTTTGTCACTTGGTAACCAGTGACAAAACATAAAATTATGACAAATTTAAAAGGAAAATACATCTATAACATAAAATCAGTCAATAAGAATAATGTGATTTTTTTGTTTGGTATTTTAGTTTTTTTTAAAAACACAAAACTCTTACTTGGTAGATATTATTGGCCAGTATTTGGTCTGGAATTAATGATGGCTCCTTCAGCATGCTGTTGAGGAATGTTTTAGAGGCTGAGAACAAAACAGAAGTAATAAAGGGAAGACATTAAAACAGAAAAATCCCAAAGATATAGATGAAGACACAAAAGACATTTCTAGTCTTCAATGGACAACATCAGTATTACATAATGTAATGTTTAAAAGGAGACTAAAAACAGCCTGTTCATTTTGTGATTCACCATGTGAATTGGCACAGTATTTCTACACATGTCCATTAGAGAGTCTGTACAGATTTTCCATAGATAAATGTTTCAGTCCAGAGCACAGCCACTTCATGTAGTTTATCTTTGTTATGAACGCAGACTATTCTGCATCTCTCATCTCCATTCTTGCTCTACTAACATTATAAATCAGGAGGAAAGCCTGCTGGATTGACTCGCTTTTACTGCAACAGCAAAAAATTCCTTAAATCATTTCTTAAAAAGATTTGGATTAAATGGATTGTATCATTGTGTGACGAAATGGTTGAGACACGCCATTTTAGTGATATATATACACACGCTCCTGACAGACTTGCAGAATTACAGACAATACAGTGCATGTTTCTATCCAGATGTCAGGCATGGGTGATGTCTGCAAGCTTATCTGCAAAAATGCATATAATATATATATGGCCATAAAATAAAGGACAATTTATGTGATGATTTTTTAAAATTCATATAAAAAAAGAAAAAGAAAATCTAAAAGTCCCCAAATAGAAAGGATTCTTTGATTGCTTCTGGATCATTAAGGTTTCGTTATAAGAAAATTTCATTAACAGAAAGACATTTAGAATATTTTTCTGCCCAATTCTCCCCAATACACTTCTTTTTATCAACATTACTTGTTGAGAAAACTACCACAGAGAAGACAAACAGTGCTGTGATCTTTCATATACCTTATGGTGAAACAAAAAGTAGGGAGGGTCAAAGAAGAACAAAGCCTTGCCTCGTTTCCATTTTTTTCTGCCTTTGTCTCTTTCTTTGCCAAAGCATTTTTTTCTCTTCCTTTTGCACTCTGCTTTCTCTTTCAGTCTCTCCATGTGTTGGTGCTCCCCCAGCCCACCCCATAACCCCACGCTCCTTAGAGCTGCAAGGCACAGGGTTGTGCTTTATTTCGCTGCTCATTTTTCTCACAGATTGGTACCTTCACACTCAGATCCATACCATGCTCATGTGCAGAACAGGCGGCGGTGAAGAAAGAGGGTTATATTTTCCCCTTGAGTTAGGACACCTCATGACAAATGATAATGGATAATCAATAAAGTGGGAAATATGAGGCAGCAAACTTTATGAAGCCAGGAGACATATTACTCCCCAACAACACTGGTTTCCCTTAACAAAGTCACTACTCGACTGTGCCTAATAATCTGAAGGAAAATCAAAGGACCCGCAACCACATCAGCAATATTGGCAACTTATTCCACTTTAATGGCATTTTGATTGATTTTTTTCCCTCTTCCTAATGGTCGTTTTATAGATTTGACGCTGCTTCTGCAAAACAGTAGCGTGTAATAAACCTCCCCGAAGGCAAACGTTAGCCATTAAAGCTCTTGTCTTACTAGCACTCATAATTGGAGGCTGACCACCACCACATTTTGGTCTCTCACATAACACACTTCTAGGGCTAGACTTCTACCCCCCCTGTCTCTAAAGCACTTTGATATTTTTGGTAGATGGCCATAATAAGTGATAGGATGCCATTCTCCTGCTTTTTTTGAGCGATGGGGTTAAAAATAGCCATGAAGAGGTGACCTTGGCGCTGACATTGTGGAATTTCAGCCAAGCATTGACCTGATGAAAATGGAAGGCCAGGCTGCTAATAAATCAGGATGCTTTTAAAATGAGTTTACCCTAATGCTCATTCATCACAGGCTGTAATGCCATTTGCAGGCCCAGGATTCGCTGCTGTGCACAAACACAGCAGTAAATAACAACAGGGCCCTAGCATCCTTCGCATCATTGCAGCCTCCAACATCAGCATACATTTATTAAAGACGCCCCCGCCTTGCACAGCAGCACACCTCCATGACAACCCAAGCTCCTCTCTGCCACAGACACACACAAGAGCACACAAGCACACAAGCTTTCCTTTTTAAATACACACTTAAGGCAGACACAAGGCACACACATAAAATGTGCAGGAAAATAAAAAGCATAATCTGAAGAACACCAGACACAGAGAACAAAGCCCTGCAGCACAACTTTGCACCTTGTAAACATTTGCCAAATTTATTGTAATTGCCCCATGTTGGTATAAATTCTTACTAAGGCACAGTATCACACCGTCAACATCTGAACAGAAAGAACAGAGAAGAGGAGAATAATAGATGTGAAACGCTACGCCTCCATTGGGATTTGCTAAAGAAAACAGCTAGTGTAAACAAATCACAAGCCTGTTTTCATATGCAACTCCAAAACAAGATAAGCTTCATACAGTAAGGTAACAGTAACACAACCTTGACTCAAGTCTTCATTGCTCACTCGTGTCATTTGTAAATACCCTTCTCGTCTCTGAAAAAGTCATTATCTCAAACACAAAAAATATAGAGAAACCTCATTAAATAGCAACATTTGTTGAGGGAGGACTGTAATAAACAATAATGGATGACAATTGTTATTGCCTCTGACACTGATGAGCTCCTCTGCAAGTTTGTTTATTAATTAAAAAACCCACTTCTTTCCACGGGTGGGGGCCAGTTACCCATTTCCTCAATATGCCCACACCAACCCCCCTGCACTCCCCATGCGCAAGCCATTGAGCTGCGGAGGGGCACTCGTTCATCAAACTTCATGGAGCAAGGGAGAGACAGGTCCTGATAATGTGCGCCGCTAAAGCTGATTTTCCATGATGAATCTCGGAGCATATAAATTGGCTAATATCTGAAAACATTTACAGATACTAGAGGAATTGACTACTTGTGGGACATGATGGATGAGGCTCTCCAACACTGGCCGACAGCTCTGCAAATCTCTGCGGCTGCCTAAAGCCCTCATTTGATTTTCCAATTTACTCCTTTTAAATTTATCCTCCCGCATTGGAAAAAAAAAAAGAAAGAAAAAAAAAACAGAAGATGGGAACGAGGGACAGATAGTAGACGAGAAAGAAGGGAGGGAAAAAAAAGAAGTGTTTTTTTTTTTTCTTCTTTTAACTATCCATGGTGGTGTGTGGGTGCTAGTTGATGATATGAGGTAGTATCTCCGGTGCAGGAGGAGCCCAGTCCCTGAAGAGGTTACTGGGGCAGAACTGATCTGCTTCCACCTGATTCTTCCTGATAGTGGTGAGATGAGACTCTACATTTTAGTGTGTGCGTATGCCTGTGTGTGTGTTTAGCTGTAGTAATAGTAGACCTAGGGAGCTCTGCTTTGGAGAGAGGCTTCCCAGGTCAGGCCATTAGACTGTGGCGGAGGCTGACTGGAGCTCCTCTGCTGAAAAGGAGTAATTAGTATACTTGTCAAGTGAAGTGCCACGGTGCTTCTTACCTCCTTCGCACCCACCCCCTTGCATACACACACACGCACACACACACACACACACAAAGCGTAATACTCGCACCGTCTTTGCCTCCTTACTCCCTATATTCCTGCTAATGAAGAGCCCTTACTCTTATTATTTGGAAAAAGGCTGCATATAGACAAACACCAGCATCACACAGTGGAGATATGTGAAAGAAGAGAAGAGCACTTGGAGACAAAAGAGGAGGAACAATAGCAATCATAGTGGATACTAAGAGATTTTACTGGATAGAACATAATATTCAGTTATCAACACGTTTTATCTGCAAAACACTGAAGCTATTATGAATTCTGTCACAAACCAAAGGATCATAGTAGATACTAACATTCTCACAGTGTTAACATCAAACACAGGACATTTATAACCTTGCGTACAAGGCTTCTGTAAAGGAATGTGACAATAAATCTTAAAGGCGGTCGAATCACATAGTTACAAAACATGGAGTAGCAATCTAATCTGGAGCTGGGCCTTGGGAAAATGGAAAAGGTCAAATAGCTAGCAAAATTGCCTCCACAAAAAAAGTATGTCTAAATCTAGAGGCACATCAACTCCTGTCAAAGGAGGAATAGAAAGAAAGATGAAGAGATAGCAGCAGGGGGGAAAGACAGAGCATGAGCTCCCCCAGTGTGTTTGCTGGTGACTTCTAAAAGGTATCTACTGACACAGAGCTCAAATGACAATAAGGCAGTTTACAGTGTATTTTTATCATGTGTCAAGCCGCATTAAGTGCAGGCAGGGTCTGCCTCCACACTATATAATCTTAATGTCTGTCCATATTAAATATCATAATGTTCAATTTTATTTTACTTTTTTTGTCGCCCATATCTATGCATTTCATCATTACACTGATTACCAATTTTACTGAAATTAGGTAATGTTCTACTTTTCAACAGTTTAATGCCATTTCAATCATTAAAAATGTCAAATGTTTGTGTAACACTCAAACAAATGAAAAGGTCTGTTACGCTGGTTTCATTTTACAGTAAGTTGTAAAAAGGAAAAAAAAGGGGAAAAAACCCACATCCAATCCAATTTAGATTCAGTTTAATACATCTTGACACTAAAGCCCTTACATATAATATTGAAAAAGATTATGTAGTGTGATATTAAAAGAAAAAAGGCAATAGTAATAAAAATAATATAGTGTTTAGTAACAATGAAAACCTATAAAAGGGCAATATTTGTATAATTAAAAACACAAATCTGTCCAAAACCATAACAAAAAAAAGAAAAAAAGGAAAGAAAGAAAGAAAGAAACAAAGAAAGAAAGAGACTCCAGTATCTGTGACCACAGATAATGAGATGAAACTTCCTTCAGCCCTGTTGTGTGTGGCACCTGATTCAAGATAGAAGCAAGTTGAAGATATGAAGAACTACAAGAAGCAGTTCCTGTTTTTTGTTCACACTTCATTGGTTAAATATTAATAGATATGTGCTCTATACTCACATTGATGATAAACAATAAAAGGATCGCATCCCAGAAATTTGGGGTCAAATGATTTTAGATTATTAGTCATCAAGTTGAGTCTTTTCAACCAACCCTGACAGGATGTTAAATACAAAATAAACAAAAATATAGATGGCCCTTGTTAATGATGTTATTGTAGAAAAATAAAAACATCGCCGAGAGGAATTTTAGCAATGAGGCTGTATATTGAGGACATCTCAAATGGTTGCACATGTGACCTTTCCTTCCCAACTGCCCAGTCTATTTTCATGAGGCAAGGAGCATTATGGATGTTGATTATTGTATTCAATATATGATAAAACTGCTTTGAATGTATTGATTCATTTGCAAGCACCACCATATAGTCTCCCATTCTGCTTGACTGACACCCTATACAATACATAAGCTGCAAGGAAAGGGGTAGGCAGTTTGTTGGTGGTGTCCTCAGGTTGAGGTGTGGTGGCATGTGTAGGTAGTAGGAAGGAGGGTAGGGAGGGGGAGTAACAACAAGCAAGCAAAACAAAACAAGGAAGGTCCAGAAACAATTTAAAACTCTGTATTGATCCAGTGCAGGTAATTGTACATACATTCCGTAGTCCCTGAGGCCCCATTCCTGTGTCTCTTAAATGCAAGGGGAAAAGAGAAGGGGAATAAGAAAAAAAACGATGGTGCTATGAAAAGGCAAGCCACTCACCCAGTTGGGGGTAATGTCCCTTATATAGAAGTCTATTGATCTTTGCAGTGTGCCTGCCTGCTCTCTCTAGAGTTTGACTAAAACACAACACAAACACACACATACCCTGGAACACAGTCTGGGGCTGGCATGAGAGGGGGAATAACAGATATGCCTGCCAACAGAACTGAACCAACCTGTTAACTAATCGCTAGCAAAGACAATTATCCTTGCATTGCTTCATGGTGAAAACACATTACGGAAGTTTAATATTCACACAAGGAGATTCAAAGATTTAACTGCAGCCCATGTGACAAGCAATTCATGTGTAAAGGCTGAGCTGGTCAGGGGGAGATTGAAGACACAAAACAGAAGTCACCCTCATAGAAACTAACTTCACAGACTTGGTGTAATGGCAATATTCGGAAATATTTCCCAATCATATTGTAGTATTCAAACTACTTTACTAGACCAAATTGATATGTTGTAAATCATTGTTTTTTTGTTGCTTCATGTGTCCTCAGGCTGATTTGAATCCAACATTAAAAGTCATCTAATCCCTGTAAAATGTCTTTTTCTCAAGAAGAACCCAGGCCATGACTTTAGTTGCCAGCCTGCAAAAAGTGCACAGTTACATGGTTGAAATTAAACGATGATCATCCAGGAAGTTTAGTCTTCCTCAAATCTATTTTGAGCAATAATAAAGCATGCTTTCACTGTATGGAGATGGACGGATGCAGTATGCCATTATGTGAGACAGAGCACCTCTCCTGGATGGATGCCCTGTTCTACAAGCTGCTCAGACCAGTATTTTGACAGGCAGTGGATAACAGTGGGTCCAAAGCAATCACATCTTTGACTTTGACAAATGGCTGTGCTGTAGCGAAGTTGAAAATAACACACATCCACTTTAATCTCTTTCTTGATTAAACTGGAAGCACGTCTTTTTGACATCATGCGATTGACTCTCAAAGTACCGACTACTACTACACACACACACAGACGCACACACACAAATACACAAGACAAAACTATTGAAAAAATCTCAAACTCTGTTCTAATGTGACACAGAGCCCCAGATTAAAAAGCAGAAGGAGAAACAGTGGGTTATTTTTTCGTTTTAATTGATAAATATCACATGCAAATAGAATATAATTGTAGAAATTAATCTTGCCCCATAAATTTGCAGAAGACATGATACAACCTAAAACATGGAGACAGATACAAAGCAGACCATACATGGTCAATCATTCACACAATTCTTGGAAAATCTTACACGTTTGAACAAAAATATTTGCATCTGGATTTCTGTTCTCTCATAGTGCATCCATCAGCACTACTTAGGAATGGTTTGCTTTTTCTACCAGTTTTCCTCAAGCTGATTTCCTATGTGGACCCCGACAGTACGTGGAAAGAAAGGGGTTGAGGGAAGAAGAGAGGGCAAGGAATAGATAGAAGTATTTGTGGTATGAAGGTGGGTGAGGCAATGAGGCAAGCTAGCATTGATCCCTACTGCAGTTGAGAGGTGGGTGGTCCTGCTAGCACTTAATTGCCAATCATGTGCCCTGGGATGCAGCTACTTTTAAATGTTGTCTGTCTCTCATTAAGGTTGGACAGGCTAAAAATACAGCAAGAAGACTGGAATCTGGACTCAAACAGAAAGAGATTCAATGGACTAAGTGCTTCAATTAAGACTGATGTGGAGGGTGATGGAGTGACAAACTGCTAAGTGTTACTCACGCATTTCACCATCCATGTCCTGAAGGAACCTGTCCAGGATGATACGAGCCATCAGAGCAGGAGACAGATCCACCTTTACAAAGATTGAACAACAAAGGAGGAGAATTTGGCTAAATAAAAAAAGGGGCTACGGTGTGAATGGGGAATAATAACAAAAAAGATAGTGGAACTGCTTTTCCTCAACAAAGGATTGCTCTATTTACAAATCTTCCGAAGAGTCTCGGAATTTCAACACTGAAATTACCCCATTAGTTGATGTTTAGCTGATGTCACATGGGTAATAATGATCTTAATGGCTCTAATCTATATTATTACATCTCCAAATCTTGACCCAGTTTTTGACAATCCCTTTGTAAATCTTCGAAAGCCTTGCTTTGCAATAATCTTTGCCACAG
This sequence comes from Atherinosoma microstoma, assembly GCA_037177055.1. Lineage (NCBI taxonomy): Eukaryota > Metazoa > Chordata > Actinopteri > Atheriniformes > Atherinidae > Atherinosoma > Atherinosoma microstoma. The sequence goes on along the minus strand of JBBBVU010000021.1, from coordinate 13,949,872 downwards.
GAGCACAACAAAAACAGCCAAACTACCTGGCTGAAATGCCTTAGTTTCTGTCAAGCAGACATCCCCAGTATCTCATCTTGTATGAAAACAAAAAAAGCACAGCACATACTATACCCAGGCAAAGACAATGGAAAGCTTTAATCATAGAATGATCACCAAAGCAAAACAGCAGCAACCAACAGGACACACCTGAGGGACTATGGGAATACAGTCCTTAATAGGAAGGATAGAACCTATGGCTGCTGCAGTCTTTGAACACAAAGACACCTGAAGAGGTGAGCATTGGTTTTGGTTTGAGTGAAAGAAGAAGCCCTGACAAGTAAGGGAGCGCTAATGATTGATGCTGAAGGTGTCTTCCTGACCACATTCTTATCTGCACATTGCACTCCTAAATATTTCAAACTACATAGTCATTATAATGTTAAAAAGGTACACAAAAAAGAAACTTACTGTTAAGGCCAGCGCAATTAAATCAGGCAGTATTTATAGATGAATTAAGATGCATGTAGAGATGAATATAATGAAGGTTTTTCTCTCTCCAGCAATGTATCTGACCTTTGTTTAAACAGTATACAAGCCAAAATGAAGATGCATCAAGTCATTCGCTACTAAATTTCACTCCCTCCTCGATAAAGAGGGAATTAAAATATTGCTTGAAAACTGTTCCACTCTTAGCCAGCTTGTTATGAAACAACATTCTTTGAGCCAAAGATAATTTTTATTCTTGTTAGCATAATTGGGGAATTTGCCCTCAGCTTGCACTGAGAATGCAGAGTTTCATCTTTTCTCTGATGCATCCTGATAACGCTGGGAGCAGAGTTGCCTCTGTCTAAACAATGTCTTTTTACCCACTACAGTATTAAAATCTCTGAATGATTGCATGGAGGAGGCAGCTTGTAAAGATGCTCTAAAATGTCTATAATAATTAGGGGTGAGTATGTCTTTATTTAAACCTCTGATAACATTACAGATCCAGCATTTGTCACCCTCAGCCAAAGCATCTTTCTTTATTCCGTCAAATTCTTCCAATTTTTTCTCCCTGTCTTTTCTCCATCCTTTCTTTTTGTGCATACTGGCCTGTTCTCTATTCACACCTTTGGATAACAAGAGCGCATCAGATTCTTGGTAACCTGCATCAGAACTGACACATGAAAAATGGCAACATTACCAATGCAGGCTCAGCCTGAATAAGTACCAGCTGATTAGTTCAGGTACTTGCATCTCCCTAATTTTCATATTAATCATGAGTCCATGCATTTCATGAGTTTAACATTTGAATAAGACTCATAGAGCCCTCAATTCCTGCTGAAAATAATTATTGCTAAAGGAATTTCTGGTTGTATTAGCTTAAAAAGCTAATGGGTGTAACACAGAATACAGCGTTGGTGTGGCTTTTTCTAAAGTCTGTATGTTTGAGTTACCTTTGCATAAATCTCTCCATAAAGCATGCAAAAGCCTGTGAGCTTAGAAACTTCATTCATGGACTTCTTCTCAAGGCAAAAAAATATCCATGAATAGTTTTCATCATTGTTAATCATTTTTCACTGTTGGAAAATATATTGTCCCATAAAGACATGAAAGTACATCAATTAGCAGTCTGAGAAACCACGAGTGCTTGGTTAAAATGTTAAGTAGCGTATTAAAATGATAGCTAAATGGTTCAGAGACAGTTATCGCTGTGCTGAATTTAAATCTTTTTAAAAAGACAAATGAATTTGCAGATTAAGTAGAAAATAAATAATACTAGCTAGCTTTGAGGATATTACTGATGCATGTGAACTACTATTGTTTCAAACAAAGAAACCGTCCCAGTGTAAGCACCATTAAAACTGATATGCATTCAACTTTTAAAATGGCTACACTGCCAGACTTTTAGTATCTGACTGTATGATTTTGAGAGATTGTGAGGAATTAATGTAATCATCTCAAATATATACCAATGGGTCTATATAAAAGCTGCTTTTGCTATTTCCATCAACTTTGCAGGAATTGTTGATTGACTCTTTGGTACTCTCCTAAAAAGAGTAAATTTACTGACTATCTGCAAGTATAATAATCATCAGTAATATGCAGGGCAGAAATATTAAATACTTAAAAGTAGCAGGCTTTAAGCATTTAAGGACAGGCATGCAGACGGCATACAAATATCTACTGCATGATATTTTAGTTTTGTTGTACATATAGAATTGCCACTACATCATTCAGAGTAAAAATCCTACTTTGACCTCCTGAATAACTGCTGCAGTGATGAAACGATGAATTAACCAATGACCCTCTCCTCACCTGTCCACAGTTTGTAGCAACTCTGCCTGAACTGCAATTTGGAAAATTACATAATAATAAAACAGAAAAAGTATTTTCACATCTGCTTAGTGGCGCTTGGAGCTAATTGCATTAAATAATTGATAATAGAGCAGACCATTTTACCAATTTTAATAATGACTAACAGACAGGGGTGGGGGGGGGGGAGTGGGGGGTGTTATAGAAACTGAAGCATCCATTTATAGAAACTATTTGTCAAAGGTTAAAAAAAAAAAAGAAAGAAAAGACAGAAAAGCTGAAGATTGTAGTGTTACCTCATTGGCTAAGTCCAGCAGGACAGGAGCAGTGGGACGTGCCTTGGCTTCACTCAGATACCTTTATGATAACAAAAGACAAAAACAGCAGTTAAAAAAAGAAAGAAAAAAAGAAACAGGGCCCACAAAGGCAGACAGAAGGGTAGAGGGGGTTAGACCAGGCTAGCCAAGACATGCTAATGTCCCTGATGACTTTGCCCTGGGTGGCATATGGCAGGCTCAGTGCGGTTAAAACAGCACTGCTTGGAGAGCTTCAAATTTCCTTGAAGCCAGACAAGCATATGATAGTTAGTTAACCCTGCCGCCAAAAAAGCCTTTTTTCCCTCGCCAGCTAAAACCTAAACTCCCCTTAGATCTTTTCCAGATCATCTCTGAGGTTTGCTGTTGTAAGTGGATTAGAAATGCATTATCCAGCCTTATTTTCTCCAGAACAATGGCCTAATAAGCTAGATAAAGGCTAATTGCAATATGTAAAGAGGCTTTTCCCCTTACAGCCTTCTTTTCCCCTTTTTCAATTTAGTCATATTCATTGAATTACACGTAATCATCCCATCATAAGCCTGTGAAAGGCAAATGTCCAATGCTTGGTTATTTATTTATTTTTCTGCTCTCAGCCAGACATGGAGAACAGAGCTTAGGCTTAGCAGGTGCAAGTGGAGATCTGGAATGAATCCTGAGGGTGGCGACTTGTTTGGAGAAGATTAGAACTGTCATGCTGGCCCACCTACTCTCATGTAACTTGGGCAAGTTCTATCTTCAGTCATAAAATAGCAAGAGAAGGAGGGTATAAAAGAGTGACAATATCTGTTTTAAGAAAGAAAAAAAACAGAGGGGGGTATATGAATAGAGATGAAAGGGAGATAAATAAAAGACTATGCTGTAGAGGGACTCATGATAAGTAGAAAAAACAATGTAAAGTAAAGCAGTACCTTTGATAGTGGCTTTCAATAACATCTGGTGCATGGTGTCTTGAGATTGTCCTTTTTGTCCTTTTCTGTCTCCAAGAGAATACCAAATTAGCAATAATAAGAATAAAATATGTCCTTACATACATACAAAAACAGATCATTTCCATAAAATAGTATTTACAGTAGCAAGAGGCTTTCTGTTTCAATCCACCTGACTAAAGTGCACTCATGTTTAGCCCTTGTCCCTCCCCCATGCTTCATTCTACATGAACAGGCAAGAGATTCTGGGGTCACAGTAATTTAATTTCAATAAGTTTGCTACGGGTCAAAGTGTGCCAAGGCAACCTTGTTCAAACCCACCACCCCTTTCTATCCCCCAGCTCAAATCTTATATACGTTTCCCTTTTTTCAATCAAATAGCGACATTATTGCACATACCACACCCTGACATTTCCATGCAATTCAATCGCCATCCTTGCTGAGATGTAGGAGGACACAGGATAAAAGAGGAAGAGCACTGGTTAAAAACAACTTATTTAAAAACTACTACACAGAGAAATTGTAATTCCACAGAGACGGGCAGTGTGACTGACACCTGTCAGTGGGATGATAAATGACTCCATTTTCTGCCTGTGCTGCCTTCTGCCACTGGCGGCAGTGGCCATTTATCATCATCCGCTGTCAGCCGTGGAAAGCGGCAGTGACAGTGCGAGTCAGCAAACATTTAGCACACACAGCCGCACTACACGGGGAAATTATTATTGTCAGAATAATAATGGTTTAGCATAATTTATTACAGGTCCACCAAATAAGCAGGGGCTAGATGTTATTAGACAGATGGATGGGAAGGCTTGGCAGACATCCACTGAGGCTCAGGCAGGCAAAAGACCTCAACGTGAACGTGAAGAGAAGGAGGGGATGGAGGTGGGGTGGTGGAATAAGCGGGGTATGGTTGGGAGGGGGGTATCCTCCAAACCAATCAGAAAGCTGGCAGTTCAATTACAAAGAAATAAAGGGACATTCATCATTCAATTAGGCACCTGTCAGGGCTCACAAAGGAAGAAAACTTCTAACCTGGTACTCCAGGGAGAAGATGCTCAGAAGAGTGGACTGCGAGTGACTGGAACAAATAAAAGAAGGACAAAGTTAATTACCAGAGTGCATTGCACAGAGACAAAGGGAGAGGGGAGCTTCAAAGCTGGGGCCAGCTGCCCTGTAATCTAAAAGAACATGAAAACAAGTGTGGCAAAGTTGTTCCAGATGAACACCTCTGACAAAGGATTCCTGCCATGATGGTGTGGGGGTAGAAAGAAGGGGGGAGGTTGTGTGTGGTATGAGAGATGGAAAATATATAGCCTTTTTTTTCTCCTGTTTTTTCCCCTAGTCATTCATAGCATCTTCTTTAGTTCACTGTCTCACTGTTTAAAGTGCTGAAAACTAAACTGTTCTTAAATAAAGCACCTTTTCTGCTGTCATATTTTTTACAGTTGTCAAGAATACTCACTCACAGTCAATCTAAACATGACAAAACTGGAGAGAAATTAATTATATTCATGCAAATAATCAACAGGGTTCAAATCCAGTTCTTGAGAGCAATCACCCTCCCAGATTCTGGCACTTTGCAAAGTAGATGACCACAGTGTGGCTGCCGTAGCAAAACATGCATAGGAGAAAGTTTTCCCTCTTTGCTGTCGGTGCTGGCATATGGGCCAGTCAGGAGCCCTCCCACTGCAACTGATGGGCTTTGAAAATGGAAACTTCCACTGCATGAAGCTGTGACTCCCAGGAGTCAGTCAATTCCATGGGTTGCCATAAGCTACATTCATCTCCAGCTCCAGTCAATGTCAAATACCTGGCAGAGAGGCAAACCTTGAAAACAGGCAGCTCAGACAGGAACGTAGAGCTCCTTCGATATCCCTCCCAACCCCCACTACAACTTCTGAGTGGAAGATATTTACATGCATGAAAGATATTATCCTAATTGGTTGGTGCACTCCTCTACCATAGATAGACAAAAAAACAACACAATCTCACACACATATACAGTTGTGCTGCAACTGTCTCTAACTGATTGGTATTTCTACACGCTTTCAGTACATTTTTTCTTAAATTTAATGGATTTCCCTTTGAAGTCACTTGAGAATGATATGTAAATACTCATGAGACGCTAAAGTTTCCCATCATCATATATATTGAATCTACACCAGTCCACCACATTAAACACTTGAAGCCATTAAATATCCATGAGGAAGGTAGACAAAGTCAAAAAAGTTCTTAAACTTAAAAAACAAAAAAAAAACAAAATTTGAACCTGCATTTATTACAATTTTACATTAAAAGCATATTAACCACTGGAACAGTTTTTAAATCAGTTGTTCTACAAGATGCTATTTTGAGAATTCCAGATGTTAGTTTTAAACTCTTTACTATCGCTACTACTCAGGTCTTCAGAGACTTGACCTTCTTCTTACAGATGAGTCTCATCAGACATAAAGTTGCAGTTACAAGAGAGGAATCATGATGTTTGAAGTAAAACAAAATGCAGGAGAACCTTTCAGAAAAACACCCTGCCACCTCAGCATTCATTTACAATGAGGCTTGGGGATGAATGGGGCCACTGCAATTAAGTGGGCCATTAAATGGTCAACTGTCAACATGTGGACACTTAAGGGAGGAAAAAAAAAAAATTCTTCCACATTTCAACCTTGCACCTGAGCATTTCAACAACATTACTGCCTTATTGTTGGCATGGGACCATTGCGATTCCCCTGCTGGAACAGACATCTGTTAGGTTTTAAATGGATTACTCTCTATAATGAGCATGATTACTGCTTAATTGCTAAATCTATACCCTGTTAACTTTAAAGGGGCATAAACTGCTCTTAATATCTATGAAAACATATCTGTTCTAAAAAAACCAAGAACTTTGGAGGGGTGGGGGGTTGTTTTCCTTTCTTACTTCGATCAGATTTTGCTGAGATTAAAGCTAGAAAAAAGCACAACTGTTCAAAAGCAAAAAAAAAGGCTGAATAATGACCAAGAAACGAGAAATAGAAGAGAACATGAAGAGGTGAAGAGGAGAGCGCATATAGCTGCATTAAAACCAACAGTTGTCTACATTTTTATAGTCTGTCAAGTTTTACACTGCTATAATGTCCTCTTTTTTTCAATTTAACAGACATTAACAGTAAATTATTGCAACTTTTACATTAATGTAGATCCAACCTGTACTCTCATGGGCACAGTTTATTCACTCCATGCCAAAAATATGTAGCCAACTGCAGTCCTACATCGAGGATATGATCTGCCTGCTGAGCAGGAGCATTATATGTTGACTGTGATTCATCCGCCTTCTTGCTTTACAATACCAGCGTGTCCTATTTCAGTTGTTATGAAAATAAACTAATGCTGAACAAATTAATAAGCAACACTGATAACTCTTTCAATCCATATTTATCTAATTTTTTTTAGACTTTAAGAAATCTAATTAGTAGATTTATTCAGATTTATGCATGTGACAAGCAAAGCTAAAAGCTTTATGTCTATTAAACATGCGCAGCATCACTGCAATATGACAGAGAGCCGATAGTACAAAAATGTTAAAACCTTTTTGAAAATGTCTCTGGCATTTGGCTGACTAGTGGTGTTGAGATGAAAATATGCCAGGAAATGGCAAGAATGAGAGACTTGCATTATTTCAATATGTTTAACATAATCATTGGAGTAAGTTCTAACCTATGTTAGAACCTATGTTATGTTAACCTATGTTAAAAGGTCCAGCAAAGACAGAGGAAGGGAAGTCCTGATCCCAAGTATGTTGAATAAAAGGAATACTGTTTTGTTTTGTTGTTTTTTTCTGTTTGTTAAGCTTTTTTTTAATCCATTAGAAATGTGCCAAGCCAAACATTTAAGGTGATTAATACCTGCCCTACTTCCTTTTTTAATGTACTGTATAACAATAGCAACAAAATATAAATGCATAAATAAATGAATAAATCACACTAATATCATCTTTAAAAAAAAGTCTGTGAGACTGCCATGCATCCTTACGTTGACCTTTACATGAAAATGAAATCTTCCCTCTCGAATATATTCTCAAACATGGGGAAACAGAAGGTTAGGAGACAGAAGAGCAGTTTGGGAATCATTCACTCTCAACCTAATTACCCATCCTTACAACATAAGACACAGCATTAATATGCAGTGGCACCAAAAATAGTGAAGCAGCAGATTAAATTAAAAACAATTAGGGACTCTCACTTTGTCACTAAGCCGGTATGGCTGTCTGGTCAGTGCTTCAGGCTCTATTAAGCTAGGATATCCACCAGTAAATCTGACTAATTCAAGCTTGAGAGCTGAATTGTCTTGCTGCATATTCTAATACATTCAAAGCATATGAGTGTCTTAAACATACGGGCACACATACATGCAATAAAAGCCTTGAAAATCCCATCAACCTAATTAATAGGAGATGAGGGAAATTCAAGCTATCAATTATATTCAGAATCTTTCTATTTACAAATAATTAATTATAAACAATAGCTGTAATTTGGGTAATGAAAGCCACCTGGCTAATGGAGTTGGTTTCATATGCTGTGACAGTGCTTAGCATTTGGTGGATCTGCATGCAGAGATTGTTGTATGGTCGACTCTTCAGGGCATGAAACTGGCTAATTGAGGCATAGCTCATATTTTTTTTTACAAACAGGAGTAAAACAATTTTCAGGAGGGAAACGTGAGATGAAATGACTTGCTCTCATAAAGTGTAAAAAAAATTAATCTTAGTTTAAATCTATATCCTGCTACTATCTCTCCATGTTACAAGAAGTTCAAGCTTTCTTATAATAATCATGATTAATCTAACATCCAAGGACCTAATTCAAGTATGAGTATTGACATTAATATATTAGGCCTTTACTTTCCTGTAGATCAATATTTTATGAAGTTAAAAACAGCTGAATGTGGGCTTAAAAAAAGTGGATATGCAAATGCTGCTAATTACACATGCTGACAGGCAAAATGCTAACATCTGTTTCACAGCTAAGCCTACCATCATCAGCAGCAAGCTAAATGCATTAAAAAAAATCTTTATGCGTTAATGTATAAATGGGATACATTTTACCAAGAAACAAACAAAAATCTCAGTGTGTCATGAAGCTTCAAACAAATACTTGCACATGATCACACATGTTTACGCTTCAAATTAGTTGTATTGTTTGCTCTGCAAAGCCTTTTTGTTGTAAAATCAATGCAACTCTGTTAAGAGTAGTTTAAAAAATAAATAAAAAAATTCTCTTTTTTGTTCCACGATCATGTGTGAGGAATGATTCACCAAAGGCATGACTCAGACAACATTTCACTATATTTACTGATAGTGACCCCACCCATCATTTTTCTTCAGAAAGCCAGACAAACCTACAGGCCTGCAGGGAAGTATGGACAGAAATCGCTTTAACAGAGGCTCAACAGGGCATCTTCCTGCCTGCAATAGTTTTAATAGATGAGAAATATGACCCTTACCCAGCTCCTTTGACTTTATTACAATCTTTAAAATTTCTGTCTGCTGAGGTGCCTGAGATGTCAGAAGTGTTATATAATGGTGGTAAAAAGGGCGAGGAAGTCCCCACAATCACCACCCTAATTGTGATTCCACATGAAAGCTAGGAAATCTTCACAACTCTGTCTGGGCCAAAACATGTTATAACTATTATGGTGTGTTGCCATTGTTACAATGTAATTACTGTCATTACTGCTCCAGCCAACTCGCAGGGAAAACTGAAAATGAGGTCCATGCTATCCGTCAAGTGGTGAGTGTCCACTGGTCTGGCAAAGAAACACATTACACTGACCAATTGCCTACTCCCCCAAGCATGGCTGGGGAACTTGTACCATTCAGTGCAATTTGTTTCATTCTTCTCCTGCAATTGATCCCAGTATGCAAAGAGAACCTCAGGCAAGAGACCATGCTATAGCTGCCCAGCTGAACAGTGGTATCGTGCTGTAGGTTTCCCTAGGAAAATATATGGCTTTTAGGGGTTTAGAAACAAAGCACTAACTCTGACCCCAACATCAAGTACAGTGGATATATGATGGTCTTATTAATAACTCCTGCGTTAATTGATTGGTCTTAAAAATATTAACATGTCGTTCTGTGTAGCAACCCATTTGCCACAGTGAACTTTCAAGATAGCATGTCATATCTCAAAAAAGCACATCCTCTTGAGCAACGAGTTGCTTGCCTCAGTGTTTTTAGCCCAATAAGCCAAAAAGGCTTTACAATCTATAGTGTATGCTTGGACAACATCCCTACAATATGAGAAGGAAGTAGTCATTCCTGAGTTTCCTAATCAAGTAATTGATTGCATCTATTATTCATGACCCCCTTAGCTTGACATGAAGTTGTAAACTCAGCACAGCTTCTCCTCTTTCTACATCTCTCCTCTCTGCTTACACTTCATTCATCCTTTCACCCTTCCAATGCTCATCTAACCACATAAAGCTGTGGAATTAGTTTTCCAGCTTCTCAGTCTTCAAGGGTTGTACCCCTAAAGCCCCAACTGCCAGTTTGTGTTTTGTTCAATATGGGCAGCCAGAAGTGTGAGGCCGTGCACTGGAAGCTGTGGAGGCTGCCCCCGCAGGCTCTGCACTTGATCAGTCTCTGGGTAATGTCATTGCCACTTCCAGCCGACAAAATAGCTGCAAAATTCTACCTTCAAAAGAGCTACAACGGAGCAACTCAGTTTATTCCTCAGTGGAAATAGTGGCAATCACAGTTCAATGAAGAAACAACTCAATAATTGCTAAAAAGATTTTGAGAATGCATCGGAAAAAAAAATCGATTAGCCTTTTCAAAGCCTTCTCACAGTTTTAATAGTAAATAGAAAAGAAAGATTGTGAAGAAATAATGCCCTCTATTGCATAGAAAGGCTGACATTAAGAAAACTTCAGTCTGATATTAGAGAATGCAGCAATTCTGTTTAAGATGAGAAACATTAAACATTTGTCTAATCTTCTGTTGAGCTCTTGATCTGTAATGTTAAACTATATATATACATACAGAGGTTGCCTGTTTAAGGCATCAAACCTGTTACCAAATGCTTGAGTTTAAACAAAGAGGTAAACACTACAGCCACTATAAATAATCAATGAGTCCCTAAGCTTCAGCCTCAGCAGATATATTACCATCAAAAACAGTGTCTGTAGCCAAGAAATCAGCATATCAATGGCACATGCCACAACAACCCTGCCCCGCGCTTTCCTTCCAAAGATCATGCCAGATAAACCCCAAATAACAGAGAAATTAACAAATGCTTGACATTTGCTCAACATCCATTATTCTGACACTTCTTCAGAATTTCAAAAGGCTGAACGCATGCTTAATCAACATTCATATTCCCAGAGCGAGCGCCGGCACCATATTGCAGCCCGCCTCAGTGCTGATGAAAACGGCACATTAGGGCCCGATTCGAAAAACGTTCAGGGACTCCTCACAAGGGAGCTGAGTATGTGTATGTGTGTGAGAATAAAAGAGAGAAAGGCTCTGGCTGTGTTTAGAGGGGAATAATGCTTCACACTTTATTTTAAAGCATTTTCCAAAAACAGAAGCATCTGCCCTTCCTCACTCACCCTCCTACTTTCATAACAGTGAAAGCAATATGAGGAGATGGCTGAATGGCAGTCTGAAGGTGGGTGGGTAATCATTATACCCAAATTCATTCATAATATAGCACAGAAGGACAGGGTGGACTCTAACACTCCCTCCCTCTTCATCTAACCCTCTTTGCACCGACCCTCTCTGGGGACAAATGGTAGAAGGACTGGGGTCCCCTCTAGACCCAAGGGAAGTTAAGCAAAGCCTCAGAGAGCAGCCCATCATTTCCAATTCTAATATGTGGCAGGAGAAGGACCTGATGGGACTGATGTCACATTTCTTCCTGCACCGGCCAACGATGAGCCCTCCCACTCCCCTGTTCTCTGCCCAGCCACAGTCCAGATACTAGACAGGTCACCAGGACTGGCTAAGAGGAGGGCAAGGAAGATGGGGCAAGAATGGGGGTTGATATTTGCATGTCCCTCCATTGTGAGTGGGGGTAAAAAGTGACAGCACCGTGTCCAATTCTTTTCCCCCAAGAGCAGCTCGGCCCCAGCAAGAGAGGCCAGGCTGACAGATGACTCCCAACATCTGTGTTATGCAGCCGTTACAGATGAGGGACTCCACATCGCAATTGCACTCTCTCTGTCTGTCTATAGGACACTCCCTCTCTCCTCCCACTAACCCTCTTCATAGTACAACTAAAAGACTGACAGACCGTCTGTGAAAATTACCTTGAAATGTTCTATAACAATCATCTTGTTCAAAGTTTAAATTCCCTTCCCTTTGAGTCCCCAAACAAAAGCATTGACTGTGAAATGATTTTGAACTCAATAAAGCATCCAGTGACTCGAGCATAATAGTAATACCTTTTTATTTACACCAAAATCCCCCTTTTCAAATTTTAATTTCATTAAAATAAATCAATGAAACACTTAATTTTTTCATAATAATAAAGCCACTCAATTTTTATATACGAGTCAATATTCAAAATTTCAAATGTGAATATACTCTTTGATTGTGGTACCAATAAAGATGAGAAAACACACAATATAAGAAACCAAAAAAGTTTTAGTGAGAGCAACTGTCGATGGGTAATTTTTTTATATAGTCAGAATCTATTCGACGATATTACAAATGTTTTCAGATATCAGTATATATACCAGAAATTGGTATGCACATGCAAGGTACTTCAAGTCCTTTAGAAAAATCTAAAATATATTTAGCTCAGAAATATCTATTTAAAATCATGAAAGTGGCAACAAGTTACATGTCATTTTTCATCATTTTAAATAAGTTATTGACAGTGACAAACTACAGATTGCAGCCCAACTAAAACTAAAGCTTATCAGCACAGACATCCACATATTATCAAGAAAACTTTTTCATATAATAAATCTGACTAGTGTAAGTTTAAAAAAAGTAAGAATAAAAATAAATTGTATGCACTATAAATTATGAATTTTGAAAGAATAGTGACAGTACCTAAATAATAACAGAGCATAAATCTCCATCATGGATCTACAGTTAGCCCGATATTGTTTGTATCACTGGTAAATCATCAATTAAAATGCAAATGATTCAACACGTCCAGATACCTGTCTTTTGTATCTCCATGACTATTAAAGCCAGACCAATCTTTTGCCCATCATTTCATTGCAAGCTTGTCCACAACAAACCACCAACTCCCCCTAAAACACCTCCCCGCCAGCTCCAGCCTGGCCAATATTTACGCAGTGGCAGGGCTCCCACACGGTCCGAGGGGACAGGAGGGGTGTGGGGTGGGGGTGGCTGACTGCTGTGCCTGAGCGCATGCTAAGAGATGATGGATGGCCTAGTCGATATGTTATGTCTTAAGAGCCTGATTTCCTGCCAGTCCAATCACTAACCCTCCAGAGCCCAGCTCAGCTGATTGGACAAGCAGAATAATTTCGCAGGCTGTGAAAACACTGCTGCCGTGCCTGTCTGTCAGGCCCAGTGACGAGACTCAGGGATTTTAAAGAGCAAGGGCCTCCCCCAGATTGGTTATGGTGAACGAAATAATAACAATAACCAGCAAGACTAAACAAAAGAGCAAGCACCTCTAGGAGAAAGCTCATGCAGAATTATTGGAATGAAAACTGTCCAATGTTTTCCTTTAATTATGACACCCACCAGTACCACTTTTTAAAAAAGGAATTTGGACCGTTTTGTTTAAGATATTCTGTGTAAGGAAACCAAAATTAAACTCAAAATAAACATGAGAAGGACCCCCTAGTGTCCGTGTCCAAACATAAGGGATATTGGATGCACTTTATACGCATGACATATTCTGTAAAATGCTGACAGTGACAACAAAGGCAAGCTGAAGCTGCACTGCATCCCCTTTGGGGACCTAATACTTTCTTCTAGATTGGTGATTAGGGCACAATGGAAGTAGGAAGCTCCAAATACATGCGACTTTGTAAGTGACCTCGACGGGATCAGCCGTGGTGTCCTGGTGGCCTTGGGGGATTACACATGTTACATTCAATAAAGTGAGGGCCCTCAGTGTCAAGGAGAAAGGCAAACACAACCATTAACCTCTCTCTTCGATTTCTGGATGCACAGGCACTGCATGGTAAACTGTCTTGTGCTGTGGTGGAAGCCAAGATGCCTACAATAAACCTATGTGGAATTAATTACTGATCATTAAGAGTGAATCTAATAGGTTTATAAGTATTCAATTCCTTAAAATTTTAAATAAGGGAAATATTAAATGATGCTGCCACAGGGAGGTGAAACCTGATGAAGCATTACATTTACCTTATTAGGCTCTCATGTATAAAAATTACATGCAGCCTGTTAGGAATATCCTAATAATTACACAGTGTTGCATTTTATTGGATAAAAGCTGCTTATCCCCCGCAATTTGTAGTCTTAATTCTTTGTCAGACATGAACATAAATTAACAATTCGCACATGTAAAGGGACCACACAAGATACATGTTGTCGCCTGTGTAAGCACTTACTTAGGAAATCTTTCCTTCAGCATCTTCATACATTGCCGTGTAGGTCTAAGTTGTTCAGTCCACCTCGCAATCTCTTTATATTCAGCTCGGGACAGTCTCATTTTGGGGTTTCTGCTGTATCTATCTGCACAAAGAGGGAGTGAGAGTTCGATAAACATAATTCCTTCCGAAGTCTGATTTTGCGAGGAGAACAACGAGTGGTGACGGGCAGCTGTCAAAAACAACCGCACCGCTAACAGAGTGCAGCTTTTTGTAAAGGCTAACAAGATACACTAAACGCCTTTCACAGACATTTCGTTTTATGTTCAGAGAACGATAACTTTATGTTTTATACTACGTGCTGTAAAAATACACCAGAACAATAAATAACATATAGTAAAAGGCTTGTTTACCATTGATTTCTGCTACCTGAGGAAAGCTCCCGACAACCGCTTCCCGCTAGGAAGTTGAAGATGACACATCTGTGTGAAAAGCCCGCTGATTGGATGGTTAATCTAAGAAACTCAGTATACCGTCAGATGATTGGTTACTTAGCAGAACGAAGGCGTGTCAAACTGAAAGGCATTTCTCCCTGCGTCATCATTCTGGTTTTTCATCAGCTGCTTGCGATGCAGAAGTCCTGTCACAGATTTTAAATGTTTCCCTGTACAATCATGCAAAGGTGTTTGACATACATTCACTGAGCAGTAGAGGAAGCTGTTTCAATGGGGAAGGCTGTGACGAAGAAAGAAAGGCACCCGGATAAGAAGGAAGCACGTTGTATATATATTTTATTTTATTTTCTATTTATTTTTCTACCTGAGTTCTGGTAGAGCAACTTACTGTCATGTAAGCTGTAGAAAAACTCAATATTCTAAATAGGATTTACAATCCTCTGACATTGCTGGAGGTTATGACTGAACAACTGTGTGTGTGTGTGTGTGTGTGTGTGTGTGTGTGTGTGTGTGTGTGTGTGTGTGTGTGTGTGTGTGTGTGTGT
>JBBBVU010000021.1:13922452-13934729 GCA_037177055.1 Atherinosoma microstoma | reverse complement strand
GTGTGTGTGTGTGTGTGTGTGTGTGTGTGTGTGTGTGTGTGTGTGTGTGTGTGTGTGTGTGTGTGTGTTTATTTACTGACACAATTTAAAGAGAAATCTTATAAGAGAAACAATTTACCTTAAGCTCATTGCACGTTTTCATGTCATTCTGTTAAGTAATTATTTTTAATATAAAGTGCAGTTACTAAAATTATACTGTATTTCACATATTTATAGTGACTGAATCAGGAATATCAGTTGAATCAGAGTTATTTTAATTCTTATAACTTACAGGAGGTTATCCAGACTATCCCTCATGAACTCCCAGAATTTCCCATACTGGTCAACTCACCAGTTATGGTAATAGAAATAGCAATTAAATACTTACAGGCTAAATGTACACATTTTTCTGGGAATTATATTATTGCTTCTTATTACAAACAAGACATGACAAATTTTTTTTGAGAACTGATTTAAAACATCTTTTGAAATCAATATAATTTTACAATGACATTATTTTGTAACTGGTCTCCAAACAGTATTAAGGCATTTTCGCTGCCATTTTCCTTTTAGATCCGCATAGGGAGTGCAGTCTTTTTTCCTATTTTGATTTTGTTTTTATGTCACAAAAAGAAAACACCTAAAATTTGCATTGAAATGGTCAAAATTCTAATCTCTAATTGACATGATTGTATTCCTGTATGTATGATTATATAAAAATTTCCAAAATAGACTCAAACATTCTTCTGGTTTCCTCCTTTGTGGGTGGACAATGCATTGGTGAGCAGAAAGCCTCTATCTGACCTGTGGTGCATCAGAAAATAGAGCTCATTGTTGTTGGGCAGTGTAGTATGATGTCTGAGATGAGCCGAGGTCTCGGGCTGTGTGTTCACCGGCACAGTCCGTGGGTCTGAAAGGGCTCGGTGCTCTGTGGTCGCTACAAAAGGGAGCTGTGTAGTGGGATTGGTACAGTCAGATAAGATCAGGGCCTCTGAGGAAGTCTGGTCTGATTGCTACAAAGGGCTGAGGTCAGGGGCAGGAGGAGCAGTTTATTCATCTAGGTATCAGAGGATCAGGGGTTTTGGTGGGGAGCCGTGTGTTTAATAAGTATAAAAGGATCAGTGTATTGCAATCGTATAAAAAGATAAAATCAGAGAAAGGGTTGGAAGGCTATGTACTGTAATGGCTCCAAAATCCTGGGGATCAGAGATTTTGTTGTGCAGGATTTTACTTCTATGCTTGTATATGCTGTTGTGTGTGTGTATGAGCACACACCCTTGCATTGAAGTTTGTGTCTACATATATCTTTGATTGCTATGAGAGCCAAGGGAGAGAGGCAAAGGGATGGAGGGGACACAGGGAAATGATGCAGGGGAAAAGATGAGTTCTATGGAGGTTAAGTGTAAACAGGGCAGTGGTACACCCAGTGCCGCTAACCAGCTGTGAAGCTTGCTCACAGTAGGAGATGAATTTACAAAGGATGTCTCCCTCTGATATCCAGGAGATGCTGCACTGATCTCTGCTTCACTGCTCTCGGCACATCATTGTAGTACTAAGCACTGTGCTACTAATGGTACTGATATACCTTAATGCCTGGCAAACATTTACATTTTGCTTGCAGCTTGTGGGGAAGTGTGTAGCAGTGGAGGGAAACAAAATCTGTAAGTGAGATTTTATTATAATTTTTTTTAATCAACAGTATCATCTGTAGACAAATTTAAGATTTGCAAGGGTGTGTAATTTCCAATTGCAAGCCCTCTCATGCATTGCAATTTAGTTCCTCTTTACTATATTTAATGACATTTATTGCCATTAGCGTTAAATCATCAGCATCATTGTTTTTCTTTCTTCTTTTTTTTTTAAACTTGTAAATTCAGAGACTTCACTCCAAGCACCACAGAATTCCTCTCCAATCTTAGTGGAGTCTGCGATCTCTGCTTTAAAAATCACAGTTTAAACATGAGGCAAACCATGGCCAGGAAATGCCTGTAGTATTAGCAAGGTATCGGATTCATACAATCCCCCCTGTACAGCATGACTGCCCCTGAAAATCCCACATCCATATTTTATACCACAGAAGACAAGACACATGTGTTTCACCCTAGCCTTCAAAGCTGCCTCTTCAATTTATTTTATTATCCTTTAATGAATTTAATTAGATGACATGTAATTAAATGCAGTTTTGCTCACCCTCTTAACATACATACATATGAATGTGCAAACAGACATGTGCACACATTTGGCCGTAGATTGTTTAAAACAACATGTGCAATGTGAGCAAATTTACTGCATTAATAGGAGATTGATAATATTTTGAGATTGTATTTCATTCCAAACGGCTGAAAGCGGAAACAAAGGCTCCAGCCCAAGCTCATTAATCATAGTCAACGGGTTGCCCGGGTGCAATTTGCATGACCGAGGTGGCTGCACATGCTGCTGTTCGGACTAGGTTGCTGGATCTGCCTCAATTTGGCCAGGCCGTTAACGCTGCGTCAATCAAGGATAACCCAATAACACTATGACAGAGGAAGAGGGAAAAAAACATTTTCTTCTCATTACCCAACATATCTTCCCCTCCCTCCTTCCATCTCACTGTCTGCCCAGTTTCTTATTTTAGTTAGGAGTAATTATACAAAGCTGATGAAAAGGGAAACCATTCGGCTGCATTTATAACAGAAAGGATGAATGTAGGATTTTTAAAAAAAAATTAAAAATATATATATATTTACAATATTACATTTCAAACATATACATACACTTTTATTGTATATTAATGGCTGTCCAGCTGTAACAACATTTAATTTGAATGATGCATCAAATTTTTCAGAACAAGTAGGAGTGTAGCTTTTTCATATGTTTTGGAGAAAAAGAACACTTTTATGTGTGAGGAAAACTTTTCTGGTTCGTCTGTATTTTTGTCAGTCACAGTTTGGAGCCTCACCAAGCCATTTCAACTCCAGATAATTGGATTGAGGCGTGATGCAGAGAAGTTTCGAAATGAGGCATAGTTTCACAAAGCTAAAATCTCACCACTGGCTTTATACACTGAATTCTAATTATCTCATCATTAACTTTAAAAAAGAAAAAAGAGAAAAAAAAGGGGCAGTTTTTTTTTATTTATTATTGCTTTAAAACTCTATAAAAGGTGTGTGTCTGTGCTTGAATGCATGGGTGTTTGCATGTATCCGTGACAGAAGTTGATACGTGCGTGTGTATGTACTACTTGTGTGTCACACACTCACACACACACACACACACACACAGAATAGAGAGACACCCACAATCACCACACACAGACATATGAATGCGGCTTGTGTCTGGTCTGGCCTCTCTACCTAGCGCTGCTGCCGAGGCTCATGCTGTGCTCCCCCCCACCATCCCCTAATATCCTGGAGGCATTTTTCTCATTATCAAATATTGTTTGATGTCTTTGTTTCTTGATGATTAACCATGGTCACCAAACACTGGTCTGGATTGTTTAAAATTTAATTTTGGGGCTCTGAAGTACCTGCAGAGGGGCAGACTGGTGGGGACACCCGTATTTTATGTATGCTATTTTTCACGCTGAAATGCAAGAGGACACACATTGAAAAACACAATAAATCCTGGAGGAGAATCATTAGTGGAGTACTAGTGCTTTTTATGACCATTGTTATTCAATGCTCTATTGAGATGCAATAAATTATTCTGTTTATTATGGGTTTATGGATTCAGTCCAGTTTTCCGAATAATTATGTTGTTCCTTGTTCTGCATAAATAAAACTATTCTCTATATACTTATCTGATTAAACTATAATATTCATGCAACACATATATTTTGATAATATTTATTTTTTTAACTGTAGCAATTCCTAGGTTTTCAAAAAATATTTTTTTATTGCAGCATCTTTTTCATAAAACTGTGCCATTTCCAGACCATGTATGTATTTGAATGTAATTTCAGCATCATGAAGATAAACATCTTGCCTCAGGAATACAAGATTTATGATGGAATCAACAATGTGAGCAAACAAATAGGGAAACAACGCTCTCCCCTAATGCCAGCATGTCAAAACTATATTGAATACTTGAAATATCTGTGTATCTAGGCTTGAATAGCAACTATTGTATCGGTCTAATGATATTATCCTCTGAAATTTGGAGTGAAAGAAAAATGGCAGAAATGAGCAGTACCATTGTCTGCCCCATTTTATTTAAACAAATTGCAACGGCAGAGAGACACAGACAGAGGGAAGGAACGAAAAAGCGAGACTGGGAGACAAAAAGAGAGAAAGTGCTCTGTGAATGAAAGGTTATGCGTTGTCCCATGTGTTTGTATTGTCAATAACTGGAGAAGGCTGTCAAGAAAGTCGGGAGATAAAGGTCAATAACTCAAGCAAATGTGTTTGTATTTGTACACTCCTGCTGATAGCACAGCAAACGTCAGGGCCTGTGTCTGACACCACACAACAATAACACAAATAGTGGTGCTAGCACTAGAATAGTCATTATTATTGTTGCTGCTGGAAATGAGAGGGAACCTCAACACATGGCTGTGACAGCCGGCACAGTGTCACTCAAACATCACTTCATAATGAAACACACCAGAGATCAGAATATGCGATGCTAAAGTGCAGACACAGAGAGATTACGCTGCTGGATCATTTTGATATTTGCCTTATTTTGTTTTATTTATTCAGTCTCTGAATTGAATATGAGTGTCAAGCATCTAAAATAAATATATTAACTTAAATCATAAAGTATGCTTTTTTATTCTCGTAAAATTTAGTTCCCAAAATCATTTTTTTTAATCTCTTGTTTTCTTGAGACATACATGTTATTGTTAATGTTGTTGTAATATTGGAACATTTCTATTTATGTAAAATGTATCATTATGTTAGTTTAGCCCTCTTAAAGAAGTATTTACTCTTTTTAAAAAAGATTTTTTTCGGAAAATGACAACATAAGGCGTTAATAAAATGTGTAGGTTTAATTTTTCGCAACACAATGTTTAGTTGTAATGCAAATTCTTCATTTGTTTTTCATTATTCCCATACATGTTTAAGTCTCGTTTTAGTCTGGAGTCGTTTAGTGCATCTCCTTGGCCTTGAGTGCAATAAATGTGCAATTAACAGACTTAACTAATTCATGAGGAACACAGTGAAACTAACGAAGGGCATAACTACTGTACAGACACCACTGTCAGTGGTGAATATTGTTATTGTTCTCCTTTTAATCGCTGAAGGAAGAGGGGGGGGAGGTGGCAGCATGTTTTGAATATATGTCCTCGGTTACCATAGCAAAAAAGAAACACAAGCTCCCTCCTGACACTTATATCTAGCGTCACAGGGTATGTAGAGGTGTTAACTTCTCTAGAGTAAACCAGTGACCAAACAAATGTCCCTTTTTAACATACAAAGAGAGTAGATATTGAGAACTAATTCTGCAAGTAACAGCGTGAAATTTGGTCATTCGTCTTGATTTGTGGTCAAAGGTAACATCCCAGTATTTTTGAAGGCCATTATACAGGTTTCCTTATTTGAAACATTAGTCTCTTTTTTTTCTTTTTTTTTTTGCATTTTTTGCTATTTAAACTGTTGTTAAAGTTAAATCTGCATTAAATTGTTTGCTTTATTCTTTAGGAAACTGCAGTAATTAAAGCTATTAATCATTTCAATTTGAAATAAATAGCCCCCCCCCAAAAAAAACAATGCTGCCCAAAATCAGAGCCTCTCATTCTGGGTTTTTTTGTGTGAACCTGAGAAGCTTATTTGGTGTTGTCACCTGAACACAAGTCCACAAAATTTGCAAACGTTGTCCTATTGTTGTGAGCAGATGAAGCAAAATATACTTTTAGTAAGTATGTAAAGTCCATGGGGGAAAGCAGATCCCTCTCCCTCTGTCAGCCTCTTTCCAGTCAGTTTGTTTGTTGGCTGCGGAGCCTCGTAGTGGTTTACATTACATATGATTATGTAAATCTGGAGCTGTTCCTGTGCATTATGGGCCAACGCATTGTCAAGATCTTTTCTAAAGCAGTCAAGTTGCTATTTCTGAATTCTTTTATTATTTGAGAGTGCAACAAAGAAAGTCTTTTGTTCACTGTTTGCCGCACACACACACTTGCATGCAAACACAAGCACACACACAGACGCACGCATTCCTGCTGCCATCCTTGACTTACTACTGTCCCCTAGTGGTGCTCCACTCCATAGTCTCAACTCCATTTCCATCAACTTTCCCCACTTCCTTTCACCTGACTTCCTTCTGTCTTTGTCATGCTCTCTCTGTGTGTGGCTTCTCCCTGCCTTATCATACTCAAACATTTAAAGGGCTGATTTGTTGTATTGTATGACAGAGAGCTCCAATTATGCCTTGCTGTGTCCACAGTGACTTTGCTTTTCAATAGAGGGCTCAAACAGTGTCAACAAAAACAGGAACCCTGATGTTTTGTGGCCATTGTGAGGCCAGAGCTCATGTCAATAAGGTATTGTTTAGTCAGAGTGCCACACCGAAACTGCAGTGAGAATGTTATCAGACCTGTGGATATTGGGTGTGTGTGTAATAGTGCTAAAATGCAAGTATGATTGTTTGGACAAGCCCAACTCAATGGACACAAGAAATGGACTTTGGGCCTTGTTGAATTTTTTTAAACTGAGACAAATCGACTATTATTGAAGAAAAATCACCTTTTTATTTGAAAACTTCCTCTCTTCTCTCATTTAATAGTATGCATGTTTATACTTTTTGTTTTTCTTTCCTGATCAGTGTTATTGTGACTCTAATTGGCGTGATAACCTGGAATGATACTTATAAACAACAGGGTAAAAAGGTCAGGCTCCACTGGCAGTGCACGGACACACTCAGTCAAGTCACTCATGTCAAAAGACCAATTATGCAGGTTATAGAGGATGGCACCTCTGTCTCCAGTGCCCCGTCCCTCCTGGGATAGCTTTCCAATGAGTGGGCTATCACTCAAACCCAAACCACATTCATTCATTAGTCTGTTAAGATGGGCATCAATTATTCATTGAGAAGGTGGCCAGTGGATTATTTCTGTCAGCAGCAGGCTTATTGTATCAAAGGTTGATTATGGCTTGCTTGATTTAGCATGAACTACTGTTTGTGTGATTGAATAAAAATAGCTAAATAAATAATGGAAGTTTGAAACAAAAATCAAATTTTGAAACAATTTTTTTTTTTTTTAGATACAACTGATTTTCAACTAAACACACCTCAATGCATGATGTGGTGTCTTCTTGATTTATGTCTAAAATATGCTCAACACCTTCCCCTTATTTTCCCTGTCCTTAACAATCTTGCGCTCACATCTTTTTTTTTTTTCCATGGCATCATCCGCAAAAATCACATTCACACTACTCTGTAAAATCGTTTTATTAGAATGTTAAAAAGTCCTGTGGGGATTTTTTAGTGAAACTCTGTGAGAGGGGAACTAGTAAAATAGTTGTGCTTACCTGGAGAAGAGACAAAGCTTGGGCTGAGACTGATGGCTCGAGTAATGTGTTGTTATATGTATAATTTTCTTAGTGTAAATCAAGCATGTTATGTATAATTGCTGAAACGATTGATGATGTTTTATAAAGGCACGAGTTTTAATGTATTGTTTAGAATGATAATATTAAAATATCTTTATATTATGTTATTCTACATAATGAAGCAATACATACTTAAATGTTCATCTTCATCATATTTGTCAATGAAAACACCCTAAAAGTTTCTAAGAATATGGTATCATTATTTAGTCATATTATATGAAATGCCTGACCGTTGACCTTTTTTTTCCCCTTCCTTTGACTCACAGGATGCCTTTTGAAAACATGGCTGAGTCAAGTGGCATTTAAGCAAACAGGTTGTGAGTGAGGCAATGCTTTAGCAAATACAGATGGAGTGTTTTGGAGATTAGCATCCTGTTACAACACATAGCAGCACACTTCGCCTTCATGTTTGCGGGTCTTTTCAATGACAAATTTGACCTCTGACTACAGAAAAGTTGTTCAAAGCAGCAGATAGTGTTCACTTCAGCAGATATGGTATGTAAATACACCATACAAACATTCTCTCCTTTATTTTTCTCTTCTTTTAACAATTTTATACTTTCTTTTTACATTTTTCTTTTCAATTCAAGCGTTTTATCTATATATTATCGAATGGAAAAAAATCTTTGTTATACTGCCATTTGAAGTTTGGATCTTACAGAGTCAGCCGGTGTTTGAATGAGGCTGTGCACACACTCAGCAGTAAAAGTTTCATGTTTTCACAGCACCGGATTGCCTCTCTTGGCAAATTTTGCCCCAACCTTTTCACCAATCATCAACTTCTGCAAGTGTTAGAACTTTGTCCGGTTGTCAAGTATTTCCACAATGTCTCCACATTGTAGGTTAGAAAAATTCATTTAGAAAAAGAAATCATGGGTGTGTCAGAGCTGTAATGAAGGATAAACACAGTGACGGGGTGAGAGAGTGCAGACCTTGGACTTGGCTCTCAGCTCTGAGCCACAGCAGACACGTACCTGTGATGCAGCGACAGCTATTTGAGATGGTTGGGAAATTAATTCTTGCTCAGTATAAAGAAACTATTCAAAACAGCTTTGGCTGAGCAAACATTAACAATTTTTCATATGGATCAAAGTGGCCATCTGGTTTAATTCAAATAGGCTATACGTTATGCATGCACCTTGTTTGCTACTCTCTGTGGATTAGCTGAATGTTGAGTCTTCCTTTGTTCCCTCAGGTCTGTGCAGTACTTCCAGAGTGAGACTCTTTCAAGAAGGTGTCTAATTTAGTGGCTAAGAGGTGGATTTATACCTGGGCTAGTTACGGAAAAGGTTGCTCCCCCGAGAAGCCCAGTGACTGTTTACGGGCGGCCTGACAATGCCTCAGCAGATGATGAAGCACCTGCCAGAGCCCCCCCCCCACCACTCCATGTCTGTTCTATCCCTCTCTGTCTGTCTGCTCGCCTCCTTTCCTCCTGCTTTCTTTCTTCTTTCACTCT
The DNA here is from genome assembly GCA_037177055.1 of Atherinosoma microstoma. Classification (NCBI taxonomy): domain Eukaryota; kingdom Metazoa; phylum Chordata; class Actinopteri; order Atheriniformes; family Atherinidae; genus Atherinosoma; species Atherinosoma microstoma. Next base: position 13,925,762 of record JBBBVU010000021.1, on the reverse strand, counting down.
TCTTTCCTTCCACCTCCCTTTCTCAGCCTTCCTGTCTTCCGCCCTTTTCTTTCACTTTGTTTCTTTCCTCAGCAGAGTCACATCTTCAGTTACTTTGTGCATTTTATAATCGTTCCCACCACACTCTCTAGAGTGAACCCATCTACTCGTTCTGCCACTGAGAATAAGAGAGTTTTTGTCTCCATGTCCCTCTGCAATTCTTCTTTCTTTCCACCCCCATGCATGTCCTGGATAGACAAACTGACAGAAATACACACACACTCATATACCGGCAAACAGAACTGTGGTCAGGTTTTGTTTATGACAGGGAAAGGCAATATCGAGATTGTTTCAGAGTAGTGTCATCACGTGAAATGTATCGCTGTCAGGAGTGTGTTTTATGTGTCTGAGCCCTTGGCTGAAGCCATTTTGGGAAACAGAAAATATAATATCGTATGACCTCCTCTGGTATAAAAGTAAACTATCAGCTGTAAATCTGATACACAACTACAGTTGTGTATGTGAGTGAAGAGAAAAGGAAGTGAGTTCTCTATGACATAGAGCTGACTTCAGAGTTAAATCTGCCATATTGAAAATTAATTTACAAAAATGTCTTTGTTAACATGTTGGCATGGAAATGTATATTTCGCTGAATTATTTCTTATTTGCGTAGGATTTATATTTCTTGCAAGTTTTATTTTGAGACCACACAATTTTATTTTACAAAATCCCCATTATATCTTACCCTGTGCATATTAAATCATCAAGCATGGACTAATTTGTGGTCACTGTGCTGTTTCCATTTCTTATTTTGCTTTAAAATCCAAGCTGCATTAAACCCAATGGGCTGTAACTTATTAGTCTTTTATGTGGTATGCTTTTACACCTGTAATTAAGTGTCAGTTTATAAAACAGACAAACACTAATAATACCCAGAGCTTTTCTGGGTGAGACTAGTGGTAGCAATAGCTCATCCATCAATGTCCCTAATGAGGCTCCATATAGACAAGCCAGCAGACGCTTCCTGGGCTAGTCAGTATTATTTTGCATTCTGTAATATGAACAGTACGATGACCATAAAAAATCTCCAGTAAGACATGAATGTACAAAACAAAGGCCCTGATACAGCATACTACTGGACAGAGAGAGCACATGAAGTGCAATAATAACATGCTGTACTGGGCCAAACTGACACCACAGCAAGGAGCTCCTTCTCGTCTCTTTGATGAGTTCTTGTTTATTTATGGTCACAGCAAACTCAACACTCTCCACTGAAGTTCTTCAACAGCTTGTGAATGATAATCGTCTTCCCGTTTGTTTAAAGAATGTTGACTTTTTCTCTCTATTTGGCTGCGGCTGTGGCAAATTGTTCAGCGTGGTTGCCATGTTTAGCCAACAAAACTGCCTTGTATCGTGGGACAGATTTCACTGCTTTGGAGAGGATTAAAAGGCTTGGGCTGGGCCTGGCATCCAGCAGTAACTGTGTAACACAATTTAGACATAAAATCATACAACATTTAGCAATGATGCCACATAAGATGACTTGTTGTTTCTTTGTTTCAGTTTTGAGTTGATAGTGTTGCTCTTTTTCAACTTAGCAAATATTTTGCATGGGCTGTGAGCTCAAGACTGATTTCTCCAAACATTCCCACCAACCTGATGATTATTGTGCATCAACGTAACAATAAGGAGAGTCCAAAAGTACTTTTAGACTCCTTGATATTTCTCCTGTTTGTCAGTATGAAAGCAGCAGTCAGTGTGTCAGCGGGTAATGACAGAGGAAGTGACGTCTGACAACTATAGCCTGCCACCATGGTTGGTTCTTTAAGAGCAAAAGGAGGTGGCCGCGTCTCAACACTAATGGAGGAGGAGAAAATGGCTGTGTCACTTCTGTCAGCGTATTATGCTTTAAACCTAGACAGTTGTTGCTGCTCTTTCAGGCCCATAATTTTATGCTATTAAAAGTGCCAAGGGGGGAAAGAGTGAGGGAAGAAGGAATGAGGGAGGTGGGCTCTGAAGTGAAAGCAGTTGTAGGGTTCCACTACCTTGTGCTCCCTTTGTACACGATTCCCTGCTTCTTTTGTGCTGGAAACTTTTGGCATTTCTTGAAAGCATAAAGACCAGTTGGGACTTTAAAGTGATCATAAAGTCAATCATGTTGGCTTGAATTACCCAGCAATCTCTGTCAGTTTGTCCCTTCTCAGCTCTTACAGCATGAGCTGTGTGTGGGAAGGAGCGTGCGTTTGTATGTGCATGCACGCGTGATCCTGTGTGTCTATTAATTTGCCTACTGTTAATGTGTGGGAGACTTGAAAAGTGAAATAGTGAAATTAAATGAAAGATGTTGGACTAATTTTGCGTAACGGCTTTAAATAAGATATTTTGTTTACTCCCTTTTTTTTTTTTTGGAAACTGTATGGTTTGACTGCTTTTAAAAGCACAAATTTAAAACAAACTCTGGGGCGGAATTATAAAGTCCCGCAGGTTGGAACAGGTCTGACACCCTTCTATGAATTGGGACTACTTGAAAATGCTGGCAGAAATTACTGTCAGTTGTCCTGATTTGTATGCATGGCAACCTTTTTCATCTCAGAGAATACTAGACCCACAAGGTCTTTACATTATGAGTAAAGATTTGCAATTATGATGAACTCCACCAGCTTATCTCAAAAGGAACAGGTTCTTACTGATGGACAAGAAGACATTTTAATGAAATAAACTGCTTTGAGCTGATGAAATAAAGATTGCTCCACCTCAGGGCACACTCAAATTAAATTATCAAGATGACTGAATGCATGCCGCTCCCATTAACACAGGTATGGGAATAGCCAAATTAGACTGCACTTGTTACATACTATAAAGTATTTGTGAACACTTACTGTGTTGCTTTTCTGGTTTTCATCCTCCCCACAAGGAATACAGGCCTCACTGATTCTCTTGTACTTCATTCAGAGGGATCAACTAATGTTAAAGCCATGTGTTGTCTCTAGAGGATAAGCCAGTAGACAGTGTGATGCATGCAGTTTTATACATACAGATAAACATGGGTCTGATGGCTTGTCAGACACTTCTGGAAAGAGCCAAGTATCTTCTGCCTTAAAATAATGCTGGTGTTGGGGTGAGAGTCTGTGACTGGCAATGGGAAACACCTGTGCTGGGGTGAGCAGTCGGGCAGTGTAGGGGGCGGGGTTGGGGGGGGGGGGGGGGGGGGTTGGTTTGGGTTTGTAGGGGGGGTTGGGGTAAAATAGGGGGTTGCAGGGGGGGGGGTGGGGGGGGGGGGGTTTTTTTTGGGAAAAAAGAAAAAAAAAAGGGAGAAAAAAGAAAGGGGGAA
>JBBBVU010000021.1:13906256-13922352 GCA_037177055.1 Atherinosoma microstoma | reverse complement strand
CCCCTCCCCCCCCCCCCCCCCCCCCCCCCCCCCCCCCCCCCCCCCCCCCCCCCCCCCCCCCCCCCCTCTTCCCTTCTTTTTCTCCTCCTACCACTGTTAAAAGAGGAAGGGAAGACAAGACGGAGATATCAGGCCAGTTTGAAAGGCCACTACATCCTCAACATTTGCTGCCGTGCTGAGAAGTGGATGTCAAAAGGAATTAGTTACAGTAATGTCTTGGCTGTTGCCACTTTAATCTTAACACAGACAGGCTGGTAGGAGAGTGTCAGCCTGAAACCATGTGGGTTTACAAGGATATCCTACCCTGGCCCTACAGTATGAAATACCAACCTCACAAAAAAAAAAAAAAAAACTTTCCAGGCATCATTGTCTTGCTATGTGAAGATAGTGGTGTATCAATGTTCCTACTGCAGCCTCTCTTTTTTTGTTAATACTGCTCTAAGTTTTTCTTTTTATTGTTTTGGACTGCCAGACATGCAAGTTCACACAACTCTATAATGGTGTGAAGAATGTTCAGAGTTTTTTCCACACAACATACTTTCTCTGGTTACAACACTCCAGCAAAGAGTGGATTACATTCTGGGTCCATATATGTCTCAGATACAGGAGCTTATGAGGTATTTTATTGGCTCTAACTGGCAAAAAGAACTGTGGTTTCACATCAGTTTAGGCCCAGTTTGTTTTGGAGTTAGTCTGCTGTACTAATGGATGAACACACAAATGAAATTACTTCATGATTAAAGTTCAATAAAATCGGCAATAAATATTTTCTTCTTTTTTTTTGGGTGGGGGTGGGGGGTGGGGGGGGGGACTGTGTGAAGCAGTTTGGAGTACTTTATTTGCTGTGTCAGTTTGAAATAGCAGGGGAAAAGATTGACAGGTGAACCAAGCTAGCAGCTAAAACAGGGAAATGAAAAGAGAAACATTTGCACCATATAAAATTCCTCAGACCCCCATAGCCTTAAACTGGTAATTAAATTGGCTGCCAGTGTGCAGCCACCGTTGCAGTAATCACCAACCATTGGTTATATACTATGTTCACAAAATGGATTTTCTGATTGAGAGAAAAGTTTGTGCCAAAGAGGCAAAAAAAAGAGAATTTTTTTTCTGAAACCAGTGAAGCTGATAAAATTCAACAATATTCTATTAGCTCAAACTGTAAGTTGCTACAGATGGTGACAATATGCTCTTTTTTTTTAGCTCCATGGCTAGCTTGGCTTGCCTGTCAGTCCTTCTCCCTGCTTCTCAAAAGCTCAAAGCTCTCAGATTATAGTCTGTCACAGATAAGACACCGACTACTCATAAGTAGCCAACCTCACAGAATCACACATGATAGAAAATAGATAACAAAAGTTTGATGTTTGTGACTGCACAATCCTTGCAAGTGAGTTTTCAGGGTTCCAAGAAAAATAAATATAAAAATCATAAAGAGGCAATCTTGACTTATTAATATGTTGTAATGTCAACATTCCATTATATTAATGTTTCTTCCTTTCCATTCTTCCAAACTCCTTGTTTTTGAGAGGAAATTATGGAATTATTGCAAAAGTGAAGGTACATCATGTTGTGTTGCACACCGAGAAGAGACTGCCATCTTGTATGGAATGGTCTTGTCTCCTCTTACCTCCATTTACAACTTTGATGCTTGGTTAGATGTAGTTTTGTTTGGCAAAAAATCTGGTGGAAAGGGGGGAAAAAAAGGAGAAAAAGACAGGACTTATCAGGAGTAACATGATTGTACCATGCACTGAATGCAAGTGTGTGTAGAGTTAAGGATACCGTACCAAGCCGTCTTTTTCCGCTTATCGGGGGTCGGGTCGCAGGGGCAGCAGCCTGACAAGGGAAGCCCAGACTTCCCTCTCCCCCGGCTGAGAGATGTAATCCCTCCAGCATGTCCTGGGCCTACCCTGAGGTCTCTCCCTGGTGGGAAATGCCCGGAATACGTCCCCGGGGAGGCGTCAAGGAGGCATCCTGACCAGATGCCCCAGCCACCTCATCTGGCTCTTCTCGATGTGGAGGAGCAGCGGCTCTACTCTGAGCCCCACTCTTTTTCTAAGTGAGAGCCTGGCCACCCTGTGGAGGAAACTCATTTTGGCCGCGTGTATTCGCGATCTCATTCTTTCGTCACTACCCAGAGCTTGTGACCATACTTTAGGGTAGGAACGTAGATCGACCGGTAAATCGAGAGCCTTGCCTTTTGGCTCAGCTCCTTCTTCACTACGACGGACCGATGCAGAGCCCGCATCACTGCAGACGCTGCACCGATCCGCCTATCGATCTCCCGCTCCATCCTTCCCTCACTCGTGAACAAAACCCCAAGATACTTGAACTCCTCCACTTGGGGCAGAACCCCATACCCAACCCGGAGAGAACACTCCACCTTTTTCCGGCTGAGGACCATGGTCTCGGATTTGGAGGTGCTGATTCTCATCCTGACCGCTTCACACTCGGCTGCAAATTGCTCCAGCGAGAGCTGGAGATCACGGCCCGATGAAGCCAACAGAACCACATCATCTGCAAAAAGCAGAGACCCAATTCTGAGGCCACCAAACTGGATCCCCTCAACACCTCGGATGCACCTAGAAAGTCCATAAATGTTATGAACCGAATTAGTGACAAAGGGTAACCTTGGCGGAGTCCAACCCTCACCGGAAACGAGTCCGACTTATTACAGGAAATGCGGACCAAACTCTGACACCGGTCGTACAGGGACCGGACAGCCTTTACTAGTGGGTTCCAGCACTCCATAATCCCGGAGCACCCCCGACAGGAGTCCCCGGAGGACACGGTCGAATGTCTTCTCCAAGTCCACAAAGCACAAGTAGACTGGTTGGGCGAACTCCAATACCCCCTCCAAGACCCTGAAGAGGGTATAGAGCTGGTCCACTGTTCCACGACCCTCCTCTCCAGGACCCCTGAATAGACCTTACCAGGGAGGCTGAGAATTAAGGATAATTTTTCTAAAGATTTAATTAAAAAGTTATCATTCACATTAAAATGGTTTGAAAAGACTTCTACGTTTAACCAATGTTCTTCAGAGTACACGTCTCAGTACATCACCACTTCTTTATTTCAACAAACTAATGATATATAAACTTCCAAGACAATTTGTGCGAGCATACTGTAAACATGCACATCCATATTGAAACAAAAGAAAACAGCAACATTTTCACAACCAAACATCTACTGTATATTCATCAGCCTCTCCTCAGCACTCCACAGTGCTCTACCCTCAAGTCATGCTGATCATTCCATCTCCAGCTTCTCTATCCTGAGGTGCCTCCTGTCAGTTTAACAGACTCTTCCTTTTAATTTTGTACTTTCCACTGTGTAAGCATCCATCTCTGCTGTCTGCAGCAGTGTTACAGGGTTCAGAGCATGGTGATGTGTGAAACAGGCTGATGTGAACACTACAACTGGCAGGGAGAACCAAGCTGCAATGCAGTTATCGTTTCTGTAAAAAAAATTTAAAAAAAAAAAGGCAGCACTATATGCTCTAATTATAGATTTTCTTTCCGGAGGATACTTGGAGATATAAAACTATTAGAATCATAAATTGTTATTTAGCATTACCCTTTGATATGATAATGATAATGATGTGACATAATCTATTTAAACTCAAATATATATCATGCTAGTATAAGACTTTTCCCAAAAGCTTACAAGAATATGATATGCAGCACTTAAGTGGATATTATGTTCTGCATTTACATTTAAATGTGACTAAATCTATCAGACATGGAGTCTTATAATATTATGCATCCAGAGTGAAAAATCAAAATTCAGCAGTATTTCAGAGCTCAAGTGTAAAATCAGTAGGTTATCATCCTGCTTCCATTAGCTTCATTGTGCTGTCTTTGATTTGGTGCGTCCAAGATATAAGAACAGTTTTTGGACTGAATGTGACATCTAAAATATCATAGATTTAATCTTAATTTGGACTCCAAAACCTTGTCTCCATAACTATCTCCTCATCCTTCCCTCTCTCTTTTTTTTCTCTCAGTGCATCTAACAAAATTAATTACTGTATGTTTTATTTTATGAAGGTGTCAGGATGAAATGATGAATGGCTTGTAATATCAACAGATTAAAGACACAACGTGATGAAGGACGCCACTGCTTGCACTGTGATAGTGCTTACATGCAGACATATGTACACACACACACAACATCCACACACAGTCTCTGGGGGCATTGATATCTGGTTTCATATTTGATATTAACTACATGGGGGAGCGATTATGGCCACAATGTCATTACTAGTGGTAGAGGGGCATAATGGAAGTGAACTTTTCAAAAGGGTCCCTATAATTGCTGCCAGGATCCTTCTTGATAAAATCTAATATTGATATGTACACTAGTCCCCTCATTATGGCCACAGATGAAAAAGAGCATTTCAGCATTCTTTAATGAGCGTACCAGTGAAGGTCATCTTAATGGGGTTCAACTTGCTTTTGGGAGCCAGAGGTAATATTCTAATGAGAAAGAGCCTCTGCACCACTTTAGTAATTGTAGTTGCACACATGGATGCTACTTTATTGTTGCCCGTACAGTATTATTGAAGTCCTCTGTTGTCATTTGCAACATTGCTTGTCCTCTCTGGTCTGGTTTGGTGGCCCAACTGAGGCATAATACGCCCAGGCACGCATGCAGGCACACAGACTCTCATTACCATATTTCACATCCACTTCACACACTGTTCAATGTTTATTGGAAACTACAGTTTATTCATTGCTTACTTATGGATGGAGGGACATCCAAGCCACCTCGCAGAAGGAATGAATATTAAATCCCAGTGCACAGCAGTAAAATACAATGGCAGAGGCATGTGTGCTTTTGTTTGGCCATACATGTGTTGACTTTCAGTTCTGCATGACTTCTTGTATCTGTACACAGAAAGCTTTAATTCAGTATTTCTTCTCTGAATCTTATTCCTTGAAATAGCAAATTACAAATTGATGTTTATATTGGGGAAGCTCACCTTTAAGCAAGTGAAACTTAATGATAGGAGCACAGAGAAGATGTAGACATTCATAATGATCCTGAATGTCATTTCTTCTGCTGAACTGGTTCCCTCGAATTCAGTTTTCAACAAACCTCACTAGGTTGCTGACAAGAAAAATGGACAGACAAACAGCACATGGAGACCATCTGCAGGTGCTCAGCTTCTTTTCTTCCATAAAAAACTGCAAATTACCCCAAAAGTCAGATCAGAAACAAAAAAAAGTCTACTACTTGGAAAGAGGCAGGGTACACCCTGGTCCATCGCAGTGTTTTCTAAATTAGTAAGTTCATAGCTAGCTAGTGCAACAAATAGCTTTACTTTGAATTATTTTAAGTCTATCTGATAGATCGATGTTTGAAAGTTTGCAGCTCCAGATATATTTTCCCTGTAGAAAAAAATACATATTTCTTAAAATTAGGGATGCACCGATATGAACATTTTGGCCGATACCGATATCCGATGTTAATATTTTTGCAACCAATATTTACCAATATCGTTTAAAAAAAAAATTAAGTGAAGATGATCAAATTCGGTATTAAATTAAAGTTAAGGTTAGCAGCGTTAGCTTCTCTCCAAAGCTTGTGAACCTCTGGTTGGTGGTTTTTCAGATGACGTATTAAACTGATGGTGTTGAATGATTTGATGCGACACCCACCTCACATTACTTTGATATTGCAATAGTATCTTTTTTTAATACCATGAAAAACTATCACACCGCAGACATTCTCCGCTTCAGTTAAACACCCCACAATGCTGCCTTACTATCACTGTCACATGTCCAAAACAATACTTCATGGCCAACTCCCCCCCTCCTACTACACAAATGGCCGGAAATAGATATCTGTTGTTAATATCGGCCAAGTTTTACTTATCGGACGGAGACGATTTTTAAAAAAAAATGACCAATATCTGCCGATACCGATGTTGAAGCCGATATATCGTGCATCCCTACTTAAAATACATATCAACCTTAAACGTTTTTGTTCCCTATTCCCGTCTGCACCATTATTCCCTCTTTGCAGGTCGTGTCAGTTTAAACAGGATCCTCAAATATTTTCACAATGACTTGTATGCACATGGGAGATGAAACTGAGGTGAGAAGTCATACAGCTTTTTTCCCTTTTTGGACACAAAAATAATTTTCTGAGTCAGGAATCATCAACATTCGACTTCCTATTCATGACAGTTTTAATTCAAGAAAATGATGAAAAAGATTTAACCTTAACTTGCAGTGTGAAAGCTTGCGGGCATGTTCTCTTCAGGGAATTAAAATAAGCAATTTGTCAAATTTCATTCAAACCAATGAAGTGTTTAAAAGTGTAGATAAATTTCAGTCTGTTTCTTCTCCCTTTGACTGACAGAAATAGTAAAGTTTAGAGGAGTGAACCTGCTCCATATGATTCAGGCAGCTGTATAAAAGTATAAGGGAATTTTAAAGGTGATAAAAAAAAAGAGGCAAGGCAGTGAATATCATCTTGTAGATAAGAGAGCCACCCCAGTTTCCACAGGCTACATTCATTTTTATTGCGTCTGGCAGCGAATTAAGGCACGTGTGGAAAAAAAAAAGGATGACTGAAAATGAAACCCCCGGCAAAGAGCGTATTCAGCCTGACTCCTCTCTCCCCTCGACACTGACATTAGAGTTGGATTCTCACATGAGATCTTCTGATGATGATGACGAACCATAAAAAATGAAATAGCTCAATAAAAGTACAAAAAAGGCGCAAGTTCATAAAGAGGACCTGGGGGCCATGTTAGGTTTGGTCCATGCCAGTGCATTTCTTTTCTCTCTGCTGACTTTTAGAGATGATTATGGTGGATATTTATGGATGAAACATTTTCTGATTTGAGGGAGCGAGTGTGTCTGGATGTTTGTGTGTGTTTGATCCACATAGGCTAATACACTATCACTTTTTGTCTTTATAGATGATACATGACCTGTTATATGTAACAAAACAGCTTAATCTAACAGTTGTCAATACAGTCTACATAATTAACACTGGGGGAAAAAAACATATTAAGTGTTGCTGCAAATAGAACAGAAAAATTGACTGATATTGACATTGATTGAACGCACGAATAAGACAGTTCTTGGAGTTTTCAGTCACCTTGAACTCTACTTTGGATTAAGTCAAAGTTCAAAACACACACATGCCTGTACATATATATCATAATAAGACAGTGCCAATATATTGAAGTTTGATTGAGGAAATATGCTTCTATCTGCACCCAAAGAAGTGCATTAACATATCAGTCCTCTCCTCTTCTCTCCTCATTGATCCTTTTATCCTCTCCTCTCCACCGAAATACTGCAGACTGGAGAATTCAGGCACAAGTGAGCCCTGGCTCCCTCCTCTTCAAGCAGCGTGATGTGACTTGAGCCGTGTGATCTCCATGAGAGAAAACCCTGATGCATACAGGAAATAATCAGGGCAACACAGGCAGGGTTCAGAGGAATGCAAATATTTTCAGAGTGCTTCAAAAACAATACCACACGTACACACACATACCGCCAAATGCAGACCACCTCCTCCCTGCTCCCCATAATCACACACACATGAACACATGCAATATCATACACACTCTTAACCACAATACATACCCACACATACATCACACAACAGAGAGGGAAAAAAGCACAACCAACCCCCTGACAAAACTCTCCCAAGTGCATTTGCATAAAACATTAAGCTTAACAAAATGATTACACCTGACAAGTTGAGCTGGAGGAGGAACATCGCCAGTGGCAGCCGGTTACTTGCAGATCCTGCAATCATTCTCTCGTCAAGCAACTGTTTCATGGCCGCCTTTGTAGACACTGTCATGCCATTGCATCGTGATTAATCCTTCCCTTTTGTTTTTCTTTTCTCCCTTCCACCCCTCTCAGTCCCTCCCACAAATCCAATAAGTTGCCCCTAAATCAGGTTACCCTGCACCTTGCAGATAGGAGCATTGTGATGGATATACCAAAATGCATGCCAGGCAGCATGTTTTTGTGTGGAAGCACTGTGAAATTGTACTGCTGTGATTTTGCATTATGGCGCTAAGTGTTTTTCTTGTAATGCAATTAAATGTGCGTGTAAGCCACCCCCACACTCCCCAAACTATTGTGTGCTCCATTTAATAATTTTATATACGCTCTTTTGTGACATTGCCATTTAACCTGAGGTAAAATAGAATAATCTAGAGGAGTATTAAAAGAATAACTTAAGAGTGTTTTGCCATGGAGAACACAAGCTGGATCATTTTGGGGAAAAAAAAAGATGACAATCAAAACATTAATATCCTTCTCACTCATATAAGCCTGCTGAAAATTCTTAGCTCAAAATACTTTGCTGAAGGATAGCTTGCAGATAAGGAAAGAGAGAGATTATTGCCTCCTTTCATTTCTGCCCCCCTGGCAGCGGTAGGTATGGTAATATGGTTTTTGAATATTTGCAAGCATAAACTTAAGAAATGAGTGCTGATAAGGAGTGACAGCAACAGAGGCAGAAGAGATCTTCAGCATGACAGGCGATGTCAAAAACCTCGGTGACGCTGTCACTGTGACAAACTTTTCAAAAGAACAATGCACACACACACACTGTTACTGAAGTGAGCTGCTGCAAGCCTCTCTGACAGTGTTGTCCCAGCAGTTGAAAAATGAAAACATCACCTAATTATTTTTCTCTGAACACTAAAGCCAACAAACTTTCAACGTATGTCAATATACTCTGCAGTTTATCCAAGTACCACAGGCACTTCGGTGGAGTGAAAGATTTACGTTGCGTTTTAAAAGATTTAATTTGGAAAAATAAGTTCAACACAACTGAATTCAGAAATGTTATTCAGTCATGGAAACAAGGGGATATTATTCTAACCTCCTCTTGGACTGCTTGTGTCCTCAACCTGGTGTTAACCTCCACACAGGCAGGTGTTTATCTGACAAGCAGGTTCTTTTATTGACTTTTGCTTGTCTTTTAATCTCAGCTGCACTTTTATAGGTAACGTCACAGACCCCGTCTCGTCTCTGAGAAGCCGTGAGGACCATTACTTTCAAAAAGAACCAGCTGGCCCATTGTTAGGGCTCTGCCAGCTGTGTCTATTTTCATAACCCATTTTCCTTTTGTTCTGCTACACCTCCTTATAAAAGTACAGAGACAGGAAGACAGCGTTGTATTTCACTATTTTCATGAACTCTTACCCTTATGACAGCCTAATGCTCAATGCTTCACAGTTGGTGTGTGTGCCTGCATGCATGTATAAGTCTGTACATACAGATTGTGTCAATGTGCACGTCTCAGTGACCGCAAGGAGGAAGGCGAGGTCTGTAATCACCTAATCCAAACATACACTCGGGGAATCTCATTACTGGACCTAACAGTTCCATTTGAACCTTATCTGGTTTCAATCAGCCACCTCTCTTTTGGAGAAAAGCGCAGAAACTTGATTCCTTTTGTCTAGAAGTCTCTGCTATCAGGGGTCTCTTGTTTGTCTTGTCTATCATCGTCTTCTACAACTAACAGTGTTTTCAATTCTCTGTCAGACATGAAAGAAGTGATTTAAGTTGCAGTAAAAATCTGCATCTAGTCATCCAGCTAGCAAGTAGTGGTGTGTGACATCAGCAGATTTGTATGTGCAGAATGGACGGCTGCCACAGGGAACTCCTGCTCACCCCACACCCTTCCACACTAACCCCAGTTTTTTCCCCCCAAGCCAACGGCTCCCACAGCCCCCTATCCACATGCAAACGGACATTAAAACGAAACCTGACCCTGGCCCTGGAATCTGTAAGGTGCTGTTTTTTCCCCTTCTTTTCTTTTCTCCCTAAACAAGGAATCCAGCTTGTGTGTCTGTGTGTGTGAGTGGATGGGTTCACGATTGTGTGTGCGGCGTTGGGGTAGTCAAGAGGGAGGTCAGAGAAAGGTGAGCATGAAGCGACGTCAGAGACTGCAAGGGAACTGTCGCAGGAATCCCCAGATTAAAAAACTCCAGAAGGTTGAGAGTCAGAGATAATCACAGGATCTGGAATTCACAATAACAAACTGGCCATATATCTACCTGTCTCCGGCCTTCCTCCCTGAGACGGCCACAGGGTCAAACAAATGGCTGCATTCCATCAACAGCTCTTTTTTCCTCCTGCTGGGCTCCCAATGAAGCGTCTGGAGGGATCAAATATGGCCTCTGCAGCTAAACTTTGAACTCTTCTTTCGGTCTTTTTCCTTCTAGCATGTGTATTTATTCTTGTCCTTTTGAGCAGGGTGAGCTGAACTTAATCAGATACCGTCACTTTATCATGAGGTGCTTAAAATGAGACTGAAGAACTAGGGCTGTAATCAATGTGAGATTTTAAACCAGACCCTCACCCTGGCCCTGCAGCATCATAACTGTGACTGTGTGTAGGAGCTGAGGTTAGAGGTCTGGAGTTTTGTGGTTGGGGTTAAAGCGCTTCCTCTGAGACTTAGGTCGGAGCAATGGGCTCAGAGGCTGTAGTTTTTTCTGGGTTGAATTAAAAGTTGAGCAACAGAGCTGTGACTTGTGTCTGGAGGGGGCTGTTGGGGTCCAGTGGAGGGCCTGATCTCCAGGTATGATTTACATAGCTGTGAGAGAGTCCAGGATCTAACTCTGCCCAGACCCTGTCTCTGGGGAACTGTACTGAAGGAGCTGCAGCATTGTGATACTCATGTGATTTACACTTCCCATGTAGTCTTCCTTCCAATGTCTGACAACTTCATTATTTATTTCTGCTTGTTGTGATTATTTGCATTACTGCAGTTACAAATACTATATATTGTGAAGCCATTCGGTAAACCTTGGTTTGGTGCCCTGAGATTTGACTGTGTGTCTGTCTTTTCTTCAGATGTACTCTCTATAGAGGTGAGTCTTTGTTGTTGCTCATGTACTCATCTCAACACAAAGAATAATTTGTCCCTTTGCTCCCCACTCTGGTTACTCCTTTCTCGGCCAGGGAAATTACTCTACAAAGAGGGCAAGGGTTGCCGATTGAAAGTAAGTTATTTCGTCAGCGAAAAATGTAGCAAACAGCCCGAGGTCAGGATAAAATACTGATTTACAGTTTTATCCAAAGGGAACCTACATCATGAGACGCAATTAAACCCTTGCAGAAAACTTGGTGAAATGCTTTCAGAGGATGTATTTCATCATGTTAGATTACAACTGTGGATTGTACCACCACTGGACAGTTGGATCATATTCATATCCTGCATATCTTGGGCACAGTGCACCAATATTCCTCAAGCATGTCACATGGGGTTTAAGACTGCAGGGCATATCTAAATTCAGCTATTGATTAATGTTACAGCAGAAGAAAACAGAAACCTTGTGAAGACATCATCGTCTGCAGATACACAGCAGACTATATAATTCCCCCTTCACTGCTGCATTCAAATTATTTGTTTTTGCAGTCAAAAATCGAAAGGTTGTAAAAATTGACTTTCTTTACAGGCAGAGTGAAATAAATTTCAACTGTATTGACAGCAGCCAAACAGAAAAGCTATTGCCCGGCATTTAATTATTGAACACATTGATCAACAATGTGATTTGTTTGCAGTGGTTTGGTTAAAAAGCCTAATTGAGTCATGGTGTTCTGTAAAAGGCTGTTATTTGTTCATTTGATCTGGATCAAATTGCATGATAACCTTCGGTCAGAAAGCATGAACTCTGTTTAGTTTGGATGAGTGTACTTAATTAAGTCTTCTGAAAGAAAAATATAATTAAAGGACATTTTCAAAAAGGAGTCAAAATGATTGGCATATTACTGATCATAATGAGGCAGACAAATTTAAAAGCATGCTTGTGAATTATAACAGAAAAATTTGTCACAATCTCAGTGCAAGCACATTCGTGAGCCATCCATAAAAATATCACTGTGATCTGTTTAATAAATGCTGGAGTCCATTTGCACAGCAGAAGGGGACCTCCAATTCTCCAGCTATTGAGTTGCAGTTCTCTACCTCCCCCCACAATCATTTGCTCTTTCCATGCTCTCATCAATAAGCAGGGAGTCTGATCTATCAGACATTTATGCAGCACTAAGTTGCCCTTGGTCTCATTGTGCCTCCAGGTATTATGAAGGAGCATGTGACTAACACATTTAGTCATGTTGAGCGTATCACTACAGAGTTTTGTATTTTTAAGTGTCATTTCAGTCGTTCGGTCTTGAAGTGTGACACAGTGTCCTAAACTTTTGTTTTAAGATGAAATCTTAAAAGCATAAAATGTATAAAAACATCTTGCAAAATCAAAATGTGCACCTCTCTTTATCCAATGTAGCTGTTAATAAATTGCAAGATGTACAGAGAACATCAGAAGCTGTTTCCTTCCTATCTTGTAAAAGGACAATCCTTTTCTGCACACACTGGTTTATGAAAGTAGTATTGTTAGGCAAGTTGCACCCTTTCCCTCCCGCATAGCCATCCATCCCAATCCACAGGCTGACACTTGCAGCACAGAGATTGAAGGCGAAAGATGGTGCAGGCAGGCTGCAGGATGTTTTCATCAGAAAATCTGTCTTAACTCCGCTACCAGTGAGCGGTCTAGTCGTCTAACTCGTTGGGATTCATAGCATTCCAAGAGGAAGGCTGGAGCTCCAGGTCGTTTTCCACAGTGAGTCTGGAGGGAAGATTTAGATGGAATGACTGGAAGAAATTATGTGATAAAGAGTGAAGGGAGTAAAGGAAAGGGTAGAACTGAAAGGGAAAGGGAAGTGAAGAGGAGGTGTCAGAGAAAAACACCACAGGAAAAAATGGGGACTTTTCATTTTCTAGATAGATAGGTGAGATGGAATAGAACCATGCGTCACAATGAAGGCAGCTGTGCTTTTGGCGAGGACTTAGATGGTGTACACACACACATAAATGAGCACAGACATCTCTTGCACAATACACACAGCACACATGAGGTGGGAGTCTTTACGGACAGGTGAGGGTTAGCTTTGCTATTTGCTCTGTGCTGCAGGCCTGGATGAGCTCAACCACTGATTTGTGCTTCCTTGGCAGGGATTTAGCCAAGGGAGTAGTGTTCAGCAGGCCCTGAAGGCATGAAGCCATCTAAGCAGCACAAAGTCCTGGAACTGCTTCAGATTAGCTGCTGTGTTCTTTGCCAGATAGTGCTGTGTGTCTGTGCTTGTGTGTGACTGTTTCTGTTCATGCTTGAGGTTTACTGCAGGTTTGTTGCAATTGATGTTATTATCAGATCAGTGAAAACTGCACATGGATGCAGCTCATCATTGCTTATTGGTTTCAGTAACTTCTTGATATTACAGTTTAAAGATATAACTCATATTATAATTAAATGATAATAAAACAAAAATATCTGCTGATTTGGGATTTTTTTTATGTATTTTGGGTGGATCTTGTCTTGATCTTGTTTTAAATGTGCACCACATAACCTGAGGTAATTATGAAATGTAAAATCATTCACAAAAACTGCCTTTATCTTTTACTGTATTCATTTAGTTGGATTTTTGCTCAATGATTCAGCGTGCAAAGCAAAGTCGGCCAGTACCATGACGAAAATAAACTGTTATCCTTGGAAGTGTCTTTATTGTACTTAGTCACACACGCATTTATCATGAGGTCATAAATCTTTGTGAGTGAAGGATGTTAATGACTCCATGAGACAGTGGTGGAAGTGCTCTGTCTGCTTCGTTAGATGGGCTGGGATTCTAGTTGCAGAGGACAGAGCTGTAGCTGGGATAGTACTTTACCTGATCCAAGACTCCCGTGGGCTCACTATAATGGAACGCTCTGTAGAATCAGAGCTCTGGCCTCATGCTGGGCCTGTCTGCATCCAGCAGTTTATGGAGATCCTACATATAGACTGACACTGACACTGACAGTGTGATGTCTGGTAGTAGCCTTCTGCCTTCCTGTTTGAGTGAATATATCTGTCTTTGTTTGTTTTACTCTTTCTCCTTTGCCACTTACCCTCTCTTTTTGTCACAGTTAACATTGTTCTGTGTCATTTTGTTTAAATTTAGACTTTGAAGATGAGTAGAGCATGCTCTGGTCCTGGTCTGTTTCCTGGATCTGCAGGATTTTAGTCAGAAAATTCATCGTTCTGCAGAAACATCAATGTGTGGTGGAGTTGTTTAATGTTTCCTTTCCTCTGTAGATACAGACATGAGGGAAATATCCATCTCCTGGGATCCTGACCCCATAACAACTATCCATATTCCAGGCGGAACTTAAACAATGACGTTTGGACAGGGGCAGGGGTGCTATTTGTAGTAGCGGGTCAGTTCCAAGACATCAGCCCCAACCTTTCAGGGCCTCAAACTTTAGACCATTTTTAGTGTTGAGTCCAGTGAAAATAAGCATCACCAGCAGTTTGTCTTTTTACAGCCTTGCATCATTTCCTGCCTCCCCTTTAGCTTTTGATCATCCTCTCCCACTCTGCACGAACACACATTTGTACACAAACAAACTTCCACCATCCTCCAACTCCTCTGTCTTTTCTCTGTCCTACCAACACTAATGAGTCTTTCAGCTGAGCAATGATAGACTTTTATTTATTCTCCAGGCTGAAAATGTTAGGGAGTGTAGCTCCACTTTCAGTGATTGGGGCCCATGCCAGGGACAGACCAGCTCCAGCTCAAGGCAGCAAGAGGAATGGGAAAAAAATAGTTTTTTGGTATCCACCTCTTCCCTTCCCACTTTCTCTTTAAATATACACACAATGCATTCGTATTACTTCAGTCTCCCATAGGTATTGCTGCTGCTTGATTTTTCTCCAAAACAATTACCCTAAAATTACAGTAATGTGCATCGTCAAATGTGTGCACATGCTCAGATATTCACATCTAATCCTGTTTGCTCATATCACACTGACAATGGTCAAACTTCAAGCAAAAGCCTGAGGGGACTACTTACATCCCAGCTCAGTGAACAAGGAAAAATTGACAAGAAAGAAAACATTATATAAATGTTTCTGCTTGTCACAGCGTCAGGATCCAAGTGGTGCAGCAGTTGTTTGTTGTTACATAGAGCCTGCATAATTATCAACGAGAGGCTATATGTTAGTGTGAGACCTGTAGTATGATAGTGAGTGCTGGGCTGGGGAGGCAAAGCAGCACTGTGAGACACATAAATCTGACATACAGCATGTGAGCTCATTAATTCAACTTTTCAGTTCATGTGGATGAGACTGGGAGGGCCTATCCAAACACTGTCCCTCCGCAGCAGGGCTCCGAGTACTCTGAAGCACTCTGTATTTATTGTCGGCCTGTGCTTGGACTTGTGCCATGTAACACTTTAACCCAGTGAGAGGAGGTTGTTGAGACTTGTATCCAAGAACAAAAACAGTAAGCTATTGTGAGGCTCAACACAGCAGGATTTGGTTTTGTTAGGCTTCATCGGTTTCTTGACTTACTGACATATGTGATCGGTTGTCTCTCAAAATCTTTATGCTGCTTTCCTGTATGGCCTTCTATTACTTTTGTTTTGACCAAATGCATTATAAATGCATACACTGCAGACATCCAAGAGGAAAATTCTTGAGTTCCACCAAACTACACTGGTAAAACTTTTAAGAACCTGATTATTTTTCAGCTGTAACATTTACCAGAAAATTCTTTTACTGCATGGAATAAAGGGTGAAATACCTTTTCAGTGATATCAAAGGAAATCTGTCCCTGCTGTCTTTTGCTCACACACCCAAACCTCTGACTTGGTACTTTAGATTCCCCCATAACTCCCAAACATCCCCATGGTGTTGAAAATAGATCCCCCAGGGCAGATGGTCATTGAGGAGGGGTTTCCTGGATGCCCGGATTTCTGCTGGAACATGCAGGACGAATCAGAACACCTGTGTTCATTTGGAAGGCTCTGGACATCATATGATCCGTCTGTGAGGGGAGCATGGACACAAAGAGCTCATCCGTGTTGATCAGCACCATTATCTGTCTGACCCTGTGTTGACTTCGGAGACGACTCATCCATACCTGCCTGGATTTACATCACTAGAACTGGTTGTAAACTGGTTAATTACTGACCATGTCTGGAATTAGCTAAATTTAGTCAGTGAAATGCAACTTATCCTCTAGGAAATGTAATTTAACAAATTTAAAACTTTTTCTTTTATATATATATA
>JBBBVU010000021.1:13889302-13902316 GCA_037177055.1 Atherinosoma microstoma | reverse complement strand
TGTGTGTGTGTGTGTGTGTGTGTGTGTGTGTGTGTGTGTGTGTGTGTGTGTGTGTGTGTGTGCGTGTGTGCGTGTGCACACACATTTGTATGTGTCTGTGTGTCTGTGAGTGTGCAGCTCTTCATGCAATACCTTTAATGGCTACATGCTGTTGAACATCATATAGACTGGACCTCCTCTGGATTCCTTAAACCTCATACATACTGGGTTGGATGACTACAGAGGTCATAGCAGCTAATTAAACAATTACACAGAGAAACTATAGAAACAGTAATATTACTTTCATCACTTCAGATTTTATGTAAATATATGTTTTTAGTTAGAGTGCAACCATCTGTAAAATATGATATCTACATCATTGATATTTCTTTTTACTTAAATACAATCTCTGCATCACAGCTCTGTGTTTGCAGTAGGGGTTGCTGTTTGAAGATATTATGAGCATGGCTCCATACCGACCATGTATTTTATTTCTTTTCTTTATAGAATATACAGTTCACTGTAGGCACACTGCCAGAGAAATCCAAATAATTTTCAACACTGGGATTGAATTCCTGTTTACAGAGCATCAAGGTTAAAGCCCACATTTTAAAAGGTAAAACTAAAGTGCCATCTACTTGACCCTGCAACACTCTATTTGAAGGGACCCATAGCTGAGGTGATAGCATGTAATAAAGTCCCAAGATCAAAGTTTGGATTTGATTTCCAGCCAACATGGTCTGGTGAGCAGGGCCCAACAAGCCCATCCAACAGCCATGGAAACCATTCAGTGCTTTATTTTCTTATTAGATTGCTCTCCCAGAATTCCATTTTTATCCACATAGATCTGGCCAGTGAATCACCATTAAAGGGCCCATCAAGCTGTCAGGCCATCCGGAGTGCAGGTGCAGCAGGCCCGCTGCACTGTAAACAAGCAGCACAGGCCCCTGAATAATGGAAGCCCAGACTGTTTTATGTTGTTCAAGGGGACTTAAAGAGATTCATCTCCTGCTGCTTTTCACCAAGTTTGCTTCACAACTCCTGGCTGAGCTGCTTGAACGTTATGGTCTCATATGAGCAGAGAGGGAGGGCTTAGGAGAAGAAAGGTTGGATGTGTACAAGAAAGGTGGAGGGGGGGGGGAATGGAAATTTTTCATTGCATTCTCAGACAATCACTACCTGTGAGCCTGTGCCAGAGAGCTTTGTTTCTGGAAAGGGCTCTAAATGGGGCATTTTATGCCTGGCTGAGCACTGACACTAAAAAGCTGAGTCTTCTTCATATCTGACAGTTTTTCTTTCATTATCTTTTCTCTGTAATTTCTTCAGTAGTTAGAGGGGTTGCAGCTCTTTGTAGAACAGTGAAATGTCTGACTTAACTATTCGAGACACCAGACAATTGCCCGCCGGTCCTTGTTCCCTCAAGGTCATAGAGAGAATGGAAGTGCCCAAGAAAAACAAATGCAGACCATAGTGTAGTTGTCACACGCTCCACTAACACATGTGAAGGTTGGCTCTTCTTTTATTCTCAAAATAAATTGCCCTGAAGAAGTACTGACACATAAATGTGTCGTGAATAAACTGTAGTAAGTGCTGTATTTTTCATGATTTGGTGCTTGGAATTGATCCAATATCGTTTGTTGAGTTTCAGTGCCTTCACCTTTCTATAAGATTATTGTATGCTTAAGATGGGCTATGTTTTCCAAGAAGTGGTCTTAAATTGTTTTTTGAAGCTTCATGTAGAAGATATTTGTTTTTTTATACCAGTTGATAAAAAAGAAAATCCAAATTATCATCTGAAAGTTTAAGCATTCTTTATAAATAATAGTTATTAATTGCCCTAGAACAACAATATATGAAAATCTGCCCATTTCTCAAGTGGAAAATGTGAGCTAGCAAATGTGTTCTAGATATAGCTCAGTGGGGTAGTTAACACCTTAGTACCCTGTCTTTAAGGGTGTCTGGTTGTCATTAGGGTTAATGGGCAACAGTACAGGCAGGTGGGGATCAGCCCTTTTAGGTTTGCTGACAGTTTTGCAAAACTGTAAAAGAAATTATCCAAGAGTAATGAAAACAGCACTCAGCGGGTCTGTCAGGGAAGACAGACAAGCTAAAACAGATGATGCACATCCCGGTGACTTCCCCATCACTTTAGTGCCCCACTGCACATGCAGCTGTAAAGAGCCCTGGGTCGCCACATCTGGCTGGTCTTACCTCAAGGCTGAAGGCCGGGGCCTGGGGGGACAGAGAGTTGAGACTAAGGGAAACCTGTCAGAACAGACCAAACAAAAGCTTGCTGGCTACTGACAAGACAGGCTAAACACAGAGAGACCCTGTGACATGGTTTCTGCCTCAGCTTTGTCCCCTTTAGCTTCTAAGGGATGACACCTCACAGGGATGGGGAAGACTTTCATTTCACTGTGTACAAAATGTGGTTTAGCTTCTGTTTACAGTAGCTGAGGGGTGTGATTTGATGATGCATCTAAGATATCCAAAAGGGAATGCACAATAAACACTGCTTTCACAATTAATGATGATGTAAGATTTTGAAACATAACAGAAAGTTTTCTTCCCAGAGATACATTCAGAAATTCCTTTGAAAAAATGTCATAGTTAATATATCCCAACATTTTTTAAATGAGACTGAAAAGAATAGCCTACAAGTAATACGTAAAAAAACACATTCAGAATCCTTTTAAATTTCCATGAGCTGTATAACTTTAATAATGCAGAGCATTACACATCGCTGACATACTGTAAACTGTAGATTTGTCAATGGGGTGGTGCTTCTAGTCTATCAAAATGCTGGATTTGCCTTTCTGTTGCAATCCAGGCTTGTGGCCTCTGGCGTTGAGGGCTTTAGAGAAGAAGAGGCCCAGGCCAGAGAGGGCGCAGGGCAACACGGGGTGACTGAAGGACACAGTTTGGGGTCACACTGGGGCTTTTCCTGCTCTGCATGTTGCATGCCCCAGTGCTCTGGAGGCCAGAGCCTGATTACTGCGCTGGGATCCAGGCGCAGAGCGTTTTCATTAGGGAGAGGGCCAAGATCATCCAGGAAGGTTCCGGCCCATTAATACATTTGAAACGGCGAATGAAAGGAGGGGGTTGTTGCGGGGGTTTGAGAGGGGGGCGCCGTGCAGTTATTTTGAAAGGGGAGAACTCTGTGTAACTACCATGAGAGCCTTGGTGAATAAATACCCTGTGGATCATCTTAACCTCGTCCTACTCTTTCTTTTTCTTCTCCTCTCCCTAAGATCTGCAGCCAATTTTCCTGTAATTTGGGATAAATTGTTTGTGAAATCCATGTCGATCCTTCCACTGGGAATCCATTCACAAAAGGTAGAGAGAGGGGAAGACTTGGCTGGCCGGATAACTGCAGTGAAAATGGGAACAATGTATGGAGAATCTGGTTAATGACATCATCTGCTTCCTCTTTCAGACCTTCTGTACAGACAATCATAACATTACATAGAAACAGATTTTTTTCATTTACACTTGAAGTTCCTCAGAGTGATCAAAGTAACTGCATTCATGTGAAACCATAAGATGACACTCACAGATGTTTGCACAAAGCCATGATATCATTTTGATATACGTTTTGAAGTCTGGGGTCAATTCAAGCTTAAAAAATGCAGGAACTGAAATTCCCAGGGATTGTATTACTGAATGCTCAATCATTTTCTTTGCATGTACTGGAATGACATAACATGCAAGGAAGCAGGTTGATCTAATTATGTTGAAGGCTAACTGCTCGTCTTCCTTCTCTATGGTAAATCTGATATTTCCCCAGTTTGAATTTGCACCACTGTAGGTGTTTATTATCAGTAACCACATGAGGCCTTCCGTGATGGAGGAAAAATATCTCCTCAGGTCAGTTTCCAAACTAGTTAATATTTTATTCTGCATATGATTACTATTGATTTTTCATCATCTCTTATTAATGGAGTCTGGTGGTGCAGTAAAATGCTAATCATATATTAAAGCAATCATCTAATTCATCTTAACGTCTTCAGTTACAGTAACTAAATGTACATCTCAATTCAAGCTCTTCAAAACCCGAGAGTGGCATTTCAGAAGAAGAATGCCTCCACCATTTGACTACAAAAAGTAGAGTAGCTCTCAAAATAGGAAAATTGTAGTGTTAAGTATCCCTGCACTCATCATGTTGTCATCTAATATATCAACTTAAACAACAAATATGACCCTGTATGCTCCGTTTACCCAGCACTCACCACAGAGGGCGACCCTGCCAATTACACAAAAGCTGGACCGGGCCCGCCAAGCCAGTGCAAAGTGAGCTGTTAAAGCCTGACGTGTGTTTTGTCATTGAAGCAGGACAGGGAAGAGGCTGACGGTAAGCACTGAGCTGCGCTCAGGGAACGGTGGGGGTAAAAAGGCTCTGTGACTTGGCAGCGAGGATCGCAGTGTGTGCCAGCACAGCTGTCCGGCAGGCGTCTCATTCAGAGCTGCTCCCAATGTGCAACTGACGACCAATCTATCACTACAGCAGCCGGGCACGCAAGGACACAAAGGTGTGAGCCCAGTGTTCAGTACTCACAGAGTGCAAGAGCTTTACACATCATAATCTTCCCTTGTAGACTTGCACAAAATGATTTAGCATCTAGATGGGAAGCTAACAGAATAATTTGACATCTTTATGATATTCTTGGGTCAGTTTTTTAGTTCCAGTGTAATCTTCTGTGAGATCTCCAACAACACATAAATTGTATCCCTCCCATTCAAAACTATCCTTGATTACTCAATCCTTGTAAGGACATCTACACAGTTATCTGACATTTAAAAAAAAAAACTAAACTATGGTAAAACTCACAATGCTTAAAGTTCTGACAGATGTAATTCAATCAACTGTTAATAACTTGCGGGGCGCCAGGCCTGTGGAATCTTTTTTTGTTAGAAAGACAATGACAAGAGCGATTTTATGAACAGGCGTTTCTCTCATGTGCCAGGTTTTTGTTTACACTTTCATTATATCTCAACTATATTATCTGATGCCTACATCCTGAGTCCAATCTCGTGGTTAGGTTTTAATCTCCTGACGCACTCAGCTCACTCGCCCCGCTGTCCTGTGCCACACAGGGAATCGGAGAGGGGTTATATTACAGCACATGAATCAAGGCAAAATGAAATGCACTCCAGACGCTTTCAGATGGTTTTAATTTATAGCAGAGGCTTGCGGATACAAAAAATGCATTAAATGTAATTTGATCACTTTATTCGATGCTGAATTTATGAGCAATTGGACTCTTTCTGGCTGAGTGACTGATCTTAAAAATAGACACTGTGATAGATTACAGATCTTCAATGCTAAGATATGTTGATAACAATATTAACTGCGGTAAGATTTATCATTTCTAACAATACGTGGTCTAAAATGAAAAGTCCGGCAAGTTAGATTTTGACGATCTCCTTCCAGCTTTGGTCAAAACTAGAAACTGTTTCATTTGAACAATCCCACATTCAGTAAGAAATCCGTTTATACTAATTACCAGTCACAGGAGTAAGTTTAATATATCCACCACCAGTTTTAGCAACGATGGACTTGCGGTCTATGTTCCATTGATGTCTCAATTGTAGAAATCATCTCTTGTTCTGTGTCCTCGGAGATCAAATCAATTTATGAGCTGGATATCTGTCATTGGACTAAATCCATTATGGTCAATCCAACCCAGCAGGGCATTTGGCTTGTACATTAAGAGGTCCACAGGCATTTACAGTGAAGTGAGGAGACGCATCAAGTTTTAATGCTCAAAGCCACAGAAACCAATGAGGGATTAGTCTGACTCATTACTTGTTATTAATGCCTTGTGGCAAAAGAGAAATGCAAAATGCTGTCGAACAAATATATTTTTTCTTCAAAACACAAGTGATCTGCAGTTGTTTTTAATCTTTTGCTCTGTTGAGCAGATAATGCATGGCCACAAGCAAGAACATTAGCATACAGTCACACCATTTGTTCCAATGCGTGTGTGTGGATGCAAAAAAGACTTAGGAAATGCATCCATCAGCAGTTTTGGGTACATGGCGAAAAACAAAACGGCCTCTTCCTTCCTTCAACTTTCACCCCTTGTTTCAACTAGTGACACCTGGTTAGTGAGGACATCCCACTGAGTGCAAAAGGACGTGTCTTCTTCAAATGTAGCCTACTTTATTTGGAAAAGAGCGAGATGTGTGCTTTCATGACATTTTCAAGACTGGGAAGAGTCTCTTTGTTAAGACTGATGATCTTGTGAGAGTTGTTGTGTGGAAAAACTGCTTTTCTCACTTTTATTTTAAGTTTGATTGCCATTTTAGCATTGTTGGATTTTCATCTATTGGATGAATTGCCAATGTACTAAAAGTTAGTGTAATTTCAATTATCTGTTGTTGTTTTGTTTTTGTTTTTTTGTTTTATTTATTGCTGGATTCTCCACAGGAATATCAAAATACATGAGATTACTACCAGGTTTACGAATCTACTTGAAATCTACTATAGTTCCATTTGATTTGCATAAATTAAATGCTAACTGCTAGCTACCAGTGCTAATATAATATGGATGATAGAAAAATTAAGACATATTTATATATCAAAGCAGCAAAATACCTAATTTTGATCATCAGATTAAATTTATTTGGTTACACAATTTAATTTAAGTTAGACTTATATACATCACTGGTTGTCGAGTTACAAGTTAACAGCTAACATGTTAACAGCTAACAGCTCTAGTATTGGCTCTATGATTTTCATGTCTCAAGAATTAGGACCTCCCCGTTCCTATGTAATCAGTTTTCAGCACATTTTTGGGATGTGGTGATTCTCCTGCAGAACTTCCCCTCAAAACAAGCATTTATGTTGTTCTTCTGCTTATAAGGAACTTTATCTGCTGTATTTTTTCATCTGAATGGGAGATTTATTGAGACATATGTCTAGTTGTCATGCTCAGTCAGCTTGATTACAAATCCTTAGGCTGCGTGTGGTCAGCGCAGATGATGAAATTTACATCACACAGGCCTCAAGCACAAGGATTTTAGAAAGTCATTGCCCATATGGGTGCTAGTTTTGGCATTAGAATACATCTTTGCATCTATCTACTTTGCTGCTCTACATGCAAATATGAAGCATGCAGATGAGGTTTGGACACACCATCTTAATGAATAGGTAAAAATGTCCACTAGTGATCAGAACATCAGTGGCAAATACCAGATGTATACTAAGAAAAAAAAATCTGATCTTAGTTTAACATGGAGCATAAATGCCAAAGCATAAATTGACTTAAACTAATACAAAAAAAGTGTTTAGTTTTTATATTCAAAGCCACAATGGAAAAATATAAATCTGAAAATCATAGTGCAAAGATGATGCACAGGGATGAAAAATAAAGCCCAAGGATGATGCAACAATTATAAGGGATGTTTGTTACAAAGCTTTTCATTCTGTTGTTTCTCCAGCTGCACAGCACCTATCTAAGGGTAATTGCTACAATTGTACACTCAGAATGGGATTATAAAAGGCATGTATTGATGTAAACACAATCTTAAGCAAACAGCAGAACCCCAGTAAAATCACAGGCAGCCGTGTTTTGACAAGTGTTTGATGAGTGTCCGTTTACAGTTAGATAAGCTAACTCCTACCCAGAAACCCTTTCAGGGCCTGCCACCCTAGCTTTCTGTCTGCTTGACTGCTCACATATGCTCTTCTTTTCATGTCAAGTTCTGAGCGCAGTTTAGCAAACTTTCTTCAGTTAAACAAAGAGAGACTACTACTGTATTCCATTTCTTTGCTTTCTCCGTTGCAAGTGTTGAAATAGTTACAAGGACTTGGCTGCTGGTTCTAAAGTGTGTGTGTGGGGGG
This sequence comes from Atherinosoma microstoma, assembly GCA_037177055.1. Classification (NCBI taxonomy): domain Eukaryota; kingdom Metazoa; phylum Chordata; class Actinopteri; order Atheriniformes; family Atherinidae; genus Atherinosoma; species Atherinosoma microstoma. Next base: position 13,894,491 of record JBBBVU010000021.1, on the reverse strand, counting down.
GAAGAGACTTTTGGATCTTGAAGAAATTATTCACGGCTGTAGTTCAGAGGAGTGCTCATATCATGGGCTGTGACAAGTGTGCAGCTCTAAGCACGCCCCTGCCAGCCTGGAGCTCGGTGCTGCATGCTTTCCACAGACACCATTAAGGCTCTGAACTGGGAGAACGGCTCATCATCACAGAGGAAGCGTGGTAACATTTCTGAGATTTGGCGGCAGTGAAGTTTGTTTTGAAGGCTCGCTAAAGTGATCTGAAATTTGAGTTTTGCTTTTTGCTTGGAATATCATGTCAAGATTTTTTGAATATAATTCTCCCATTTGTAGCTGAGAGAGCAAATAAATGCTTTTGATGTCTGTTGCTTGTTTTTCACCAATATTATGACAGTCACCTTAGAGTCCATATTTGTTTTTATTTTAATATTTAGTTTGTTTCTTCATTTATAATAAATGTGAAAGAGTCATCAATCAATGCAGTGTTTCATTGAACAAGTTGAACTCATTTTTGAGACATCTTTTATAAAGGAACTGGGAAAAAAGAACATATAAATTATTTCAAAAGACACCATGGTCTTTTGTGTATAATTGCCCTGTCCTCTGTTTTGAGGTCCAGACAAGAAAGGTTTATGCATTCAGAGAATATAACAAAGGAGCTTTGCTTTAGGCCCAGCACGAGGACAATGACATGTCACCCTTATACGCACACATCAGAGAAAGTGATGGAACTGGGGCCATCCCAGACTACCATAACGACCCAGCACTTCCCTCTTATGCATGTATTGGGATATGTGCGCCTTTGTACCTTTGGTCTATTATCTGTCTCCCACTAGGCCTCCAGCTATCCAGATGAACCGGGGAGCTGAAGTTGTGCAAGGCTGCGAACCTAGTGTTGTCTGATGGGTAGAAAAGGGTTCAAACAAACCAAGCCTGTGAATTATAGAGTAAAGCTTGCTCAGAGCATTCCCTAAATTAGCCTAGTTACATATGCAGAGTCCTTCTCATGCCCAGAAGTTTTGCACCAGCCTAAAGACAATGGTGATATCATTCAGATGACATTTCTTTTGCTTGGACAAAAGACTTACAGTTGCACAGATAACCAAAAACAGCTTTGATTTATTTATGGCTTTTGATTATATTTATGTCATTGTATTGCGTAAAATTCTCCAAAAACATACTGTCCAAGTTCTCGCTATTTCCTTCTGCAATCTATATGCTTCAACTTGTCAAACTCAGACTCACCTTTATCTCTAAATAAGAGGGAATGGCTGCTGCTTCTTGACTGGTTATTATTGATCTTTTTCAATGTGCTGTCAAAGCTACATCTGGCACATTGCAAGGTTGATTTTAGCATGTTGTCCATCTATCCGGGAGCTGTATGGCAGGTCACCAGCTGACCAGTCAAACATCTGTCATAAAGGGCAATTCGGTTTTGACAGGGACAGCATTAGAGGAGAGCAGTCAGGGTCAAAGCAAACAAGTCTGTCAGAACTGTAACTAAACACTGGAATCTTGGCTGCCTCCAATTGCTTCTCAAAAAGCCAGGGGTGTCAGCTTTAATGGCAGATATATTTTAGATAGATATATGGTTGTGAAAACTAACCACTTCCAATGTACATCATGCTACTTGGCACCAAAGGGCAACAAGATGCAAATTTGATGTGTTGAGTTTAAAAACAGCAACATATTATGTTAAGCAACAAGCTACACAATTAGATTTGGTGGCATACTTGGTGTTGGCAAAATGTCACAATTTGACTCAAAATTGTGACATTTTGTGACATTGTGACAATTGGGTGGGCAGTTGGGCCTTTTGGGGGGTTTTCTCAGGGGAGTTAACCCATGGCTTTGCAGAGATCTGCACTCTCTGGGTGCTTCTAATCTATTGATGCCAGAGGAGCTGTAAGAAAGTACAGAAACATCACAAAACGTTCACAGAAAATATTGTACCCATCGAAAGTGTGTCACTAATACATGAAACAGTAAATGGCCTTAAATTAGGCGACATAAAGGTTCCTGGAGTGTTAGAAGTTTTTTTCTGCTGCCATGCATGTATGTGTGACCTATTGTTTATGAGAAGCACTCATCAGAAAGCGGATTTCAGACAAGCTGCCCAAGCAGAACCTGATGAACCTGCGAACTACAAACCTTGAAATGCAGATCTGAGGCTTGCTGAGGAGTGATGACAGCTGTCATAGCTCTGTGATAAAGTCAAACAAAAGAGGGGTAGAGGAGCAGAGAGAAGAAAAAGAGAAGGAGAAGCAACTTCAACACTTTTGTGCTGAAGACACAAGAGGATTTCTTTTTAGGTTGGGGGGGTGTGGATAAGTGTGCTGAATTGTGCTACTCAGCATAAAATGTGTTGGTTTGAGAAATAAATAAAGGCAGTGACTGACCACATGAAACACTGCTGCGCTGCGGGGGATTCTGCTTCTTTTGTTTAGATGCTAATATGCTGCTGTGATAGCAATATGGAATGAAGGGTCCTCCTCTGCCTTTGATACATATTATCCCTCTGCTTTTCTTTTTTTTTTTTTTTACTAGCCTGGCACAACAAGAATAGTATCCCTTGGAGAGTAAATGAGGCCCTTTTGTTGCAGGCTGACCTGCAGGCACTGAGCAGCTATTAACATAAGCATATGTGTAATATCTAACATTGTAGCTTTCTTTTTTATGTGTACAAAAAAATAATGATACTTTGAAATTATAGCTTTGTACTGTGTACAGTATGGTGCATTTCTCAGGGGTATAAAAGTATAGCCTAAAATGGATGGAGACAGTCTTTCTATGTATTCATATTTAATGTAATGCCAAGATTATTCTCAGAACATTATCTGCTGGACAGGTTTAGACTGTCTCATAACTGACCTGGTTGTGTCCTCTGTGTAAAATGAGCCTGCCTGCCACACACAGGGTCATTGCATTGGATCTCTTTGCGAGTCCTGCTATGTTGAGGGTGTGTGGGCAAACTTAAGTGAAACCCCAAGCAGGAAATGGACAGGAGGGGATCAGAATGAGAGATGGAGACACAGAGTTTGACTGGGGGAAAAAAAGGAAAACACCAAACTAAGAGCAAGGACCATCTCGAGTTTCATTTTAATAGCAGAGGGCCATTTTTTTCCCCTTTACGCTAAGAACACGCCTGGCCATTAGGGCCTCCCGGTAGAATGTGTAAACCTCCTGCTATTAAAACCACAATTTGCACTGTCAGCTCCTATGAGCCAAATCTATGACCACACTACAACCCTTCCCCCCTTCAGCACAACTCAGACCCCTTTTCCCCTTTTGTAACAACTTTCAGGCCACAATAACCATCATCAGTTAAAGGCAGCGGGTCCATTACACTTCCCTTGTTCACACAGCCTGCATTAAGCTAATATTATCTATTCCCAGAGTGGCCCAGCCCTTCACACACCCCATCAATTATTAATCTCCCTGCTCACAGCTAATGTTTGGTTTGAATTATTTAAAGCTATCTTCATTTATCAATAAACATAAATGTTAAACAAAGAATGCTGATGAGCGCTATAAAAAAGTTTATGAGATTATTTCGATGGGAGGTGATTTATGGATATCATATTCAATGGTAATGTTTCAAAGAGAGGGAAGAGGATTATAGAGGCAGGCAGAGGCAGAGATGGATAACACACCAGAGATGGTCATTTTGTTTACTGTCAATAATGTCAGCACTCTAGCAGTCAAATGGAAAACACCACATTCAAAAGTGTGCCTTGGTTTTCTTTTCTTTTTTTTCTTTTTCATAAATGGATTCTTTCATGGAATAAGTGAATCCAAATCTGAGTCCCAGATATTTGCGCTTGTTGAAAGCTCTTACATAGTCCGGACCTCCCCAGGGTGCCATTACAGTTCAATACCCCTGCAGTGAGAACAAAATGAACCCGTCTCTGTGATGTCCAACCTGTTAAAAGGAGAAGCGAGCAGACATGAACACAACCCCTCTGTTGGTTTTGTTGCTCTGAAAGAGAGGCCTATCCTGCCAAAGCCTTTTGACTAATGAGGGAAAATAGGCAAAAGTCATGGTTCTCCTTGAGCAAACACATTTTGGTATTATGGACGACCTATGGAGGCAGGGATAATACAAGATCTGATGAGTGTAAGAGAGCTGAGCTTAGGTCTGGCAGCCTGGCATTCAGATATCAACCAAGAATTCATGCCATGGATAAATTCCTGGGAATTCTATGCCATTCCCCCCTACAAAGATAGAATTTATGTTAGACAAAGAAAGCCTGGTATATGTGTGTTCATGGAGGATGTTAGCGATGTAGGTGGGATTGGTTCCCCTCCAAAATACCGAACACTCACACATTCAATCCACCTGTTTTTCTTCTAACAATTTGAATCAACAGATTACGTTTCCCAGAGCACAAAGAACGGCAGTCTGCAATCACAGAGATACGAGCTAGAGCCATTTATTGTGACCCCTAGGGGTATGTTTTTACATATGGTTTTAGATCACTTACTGGCATTTTACCTCCATCATCACGGTCCAGATTTGATGCCCTTTTTTGCAGTACCTCACCACTGCACCTAAATCCCCACCCTCCCCACCTCCATACTGCTGTGTCCTGTGTTGGGTAAACAAGGCGGAACCCTCGTCAGCGTGGTTAAGCTGGTGGCTCATGACAGAACGCTGAAGGAGTGATTTAAGGTTTCAAGTGAGCAGCTTTCACAGTTAATTAACCTGCTGATGGCTGTGCATGTGTGGTAAGAAGCAAGGGATTCATGGGAGAAAGCCCTCTTCATATGCTTTGCCATTTCAAGTTAAGACAGCTGCGCACATTACTGTGACACTGGGGCTAAAGTCTTGCAGCGGAGCAATCACTCATTTGTGTTGGTAGAAGCTGCTGGTTCTGCAAGTTTAGCCTTTACTTCTCACCTCACCTTCAAATGTAAGATTATGTTACAATGCATGGGAAGGGCTCTTTCAACATCAGGTTTCTAGGGGTTTAGACAGAAGTTGAATTTTTACTGCATGTGGTTTTTAGGCCACTACAAGTCTTGAGTGCTCCAATGACGGACAGCTTGCTGAAATTTGAATACATTTAAAGTTAAATCTAATACATAACAAGCATAAATGAGAATATGATCTCATTCATTTAAACAAAAAGTGTAAGGGAGGGGGGGGGGGGGGGGGGGGGGGGGGGGGGGGGGGGGGGGGGGGGGGGGGGGGGGGGGGG
>JBBBVU010000021.1:13858506-13870286 GCA_037177055.1 Atherinosoma microstoma | reverse complement strand
AAAACAAAAGTATAATCACAAAATAAACAACAAAAGTGAATAAAGAAAGAAAGAAACCCTCAGTGAAAATATCACTTCCAGAAAGTTAGCTTAAAATATACAGATTGGCATTGAATTGCCCCCCACCCCCACGCCCACCCAAAAGAAAAGTGTCAATCCCACATTGTCACTACATATATTCTATCTCTTCATTTTGTACTATTTTCCCATATCTGATCCTGTTCAGAGAGAGATAAATGTGCAGCTGTCAGTTATCTTATCACCTTATTTTACATTTATCCAGTTCTAGCTTATAAAGATTGGAGACTGGGAGAATTTCTGTTTTTCTTTTGTTGCCAGAATCGCTCATCTATTGGACAACATGTGGATGAGTAGAGGCATACAAATATTTCCTCTAACTGAAATTATCATGTTCTTGTTTGCCATATCCTCGGATACAATTCATAGTTTCATCCAGCAAAGTACCACCCCAGAAGCAGCATGAGGGAAATACTCCTCATATATACATTTCATCATCAAATCAGGTGGTATTGTCAGTTCAATTATTTAACAATGCACAAAGTCTGCATAAGGAGAAAGTAGAAGGTGCTGGATGGAACGGCAAAGCGCTGAACTTTCAACCACTGGCCTTTGTGAAAGGTGAAATGATCAAGACCAACATACACTGGCACGACTATACATGGCTAGGACAAAGAAAGTCTGCTAGAATTAGAAAATGATTATGGTTTGAGCTAAAATGCTTTATTTTTATGACAAGACTGCAGGGACAGACTGGGACAGAAACATCAGCCCTGGCATTTTGGCTCAGACTGGCCCTTATACAATCATGCACAGCACAAATCTTTGTGCTTTCTTAAATGTGAATATCAACCGTGCAACTCCTTAAAACCACTAAAGTCATGCAGTGAGTTAGCAGGAATCAGTAACAGTAGACACATTAAATTCTTCCAATTTTGTAATTTGTTAATGAAATATAAATCTATACTCCATCACATTGATTAGAGCAACATCTCCTAATTTGTGTTTAATGGAGAAAGAAAATAGAAAGAACAGCCATGAGAAATGATGGATCGGATGAAAACTCTTCCTGGACAAAGTGTGGAAACTGTGTCTGCTGTCTGCTCTGCTGTCCTCTCTCCTCTTCAGGAGATGTTACCTCTGGTTATCTCAACTAAAGATTGAATGGATTTAAAAAAAAAAAAACATAATCATTCAGTCAGGCCTAGAATTATTGGATTCTTTGGTAAAGAGGCCTGCGATGGACTGGCGATCTGTCCAGGGTGTACCCTCCCTCTCGCCTGATAATTGCTGGGCTCCAGCTTTCCCGCAACCCTGAATTGGATTAAGTGGTACAGAAAATGGATGCATGGATGGTATAGAGTCAAACAGCTGCATCAGTATTAACATGTGGACAAATGTGTAGGCTAAATAATAATAAGAGCACGTCCTCCAATGATCCGAAGATTGGCGGTTCAAGTCCCGCTCCCGTCCCAGTCAACTGTCGCTGTGTTTCTGGGCAAGACACTTTACCCTCCTTGCCTCTAGTGTTGGCATCACTGGTGTACTCAATTGTAAGTCGCTTCGGATAAAAGCGTCTGCCAAATGACTATGTTGTGAAAAAATCTTAAAAAGTGTTGTATTTTTTATGTTGATCACAACACCTACATAGAGACAGCCTCTAACACATTTTGATCCAAAAGTAGCCATTCATCAGCCCACAACCAAAATGGCTTAAGCTGTGGAGTAGTGGTCCCTGGAGAAGTGGGTATACTCTATTTTTTAGCGTGTTGACCACTAACTGGCTCATATGGATCAGACTTACTGGGTTTAATTGTCTCTTTACACAAAACAGAACCTCAGTGTTGTGAAAGCAGTGCAGCTTACCACAACTTCTAACATTAGCATCATCCATGGTAGGTGAGGAAGGTTCTTCTTTGTTTGTTTGCCTTTTAATAGTGCAGTTTCTCTGCGCTTCCTCTCCGTTTTCTCTCCTCGGTTCTGACTGGTAGTTCCATCCACTGGCACAAAGACAAGCAGGGTTATATCTGACTGGTTCATTGTCTGTTAAGAAAAGAACCAATGGGTCGCAGATCAAAATGTTTCATGGGCCAGTCGTCAGGAAATAGAGTTCTGTGCTGACTATTTGAATTGATTGATTACTCAGGCTTAAAAATTGGAGTGTTGTTCTGTTGAAATGTGCTACCATGTCAAATTATCCTACCCCAGACTGAATATGTGGGGGTCATTTTGACACCCTTCCATCACAGCATTGAAAAAAAAAATGGTTAAGGTGGCATTTACAGAGGCCAATTTTTTTCTCCTTTGAATTTTTTTTATCATTCATAAGTAGACGAAGCTTCAATGAATAGACAATTAACTGATTAGCACGTTGGATTACTTTGGGCTTGTATTTTGAATAGAAATGTCAAATACTTACTAGCTTACAACATTCATTTTTCAGCTAACATAACTAAATTAAAGAATTTTTTTAATACAACTATATATTTTTTCAATTATTCTAGGGGAAACCATTACAAAAAAAGCATCATATAATGCTTAAGTAACAGCTGGTATTGATTTATGGTATCACATGTGGAGAGCTCAATATTTTGACCGCATGGCAGGTCATTCTGGCATTGATGCAAATATAGGCCTACAATTTCTATGAAAATACATAAAATTTATGTATGAAATAAAAGTTATTAATTTGTTTATTTCACAAGGTACCGCAGATGAAGGTCTCAAAACATGGGGGTTCAGTTGTTATCATGCGTTCCTGTTGTCCTTGGACCTTGGAATTTGTGCCGGAAATGACAAAGTGATCTCGTTTTCCGAACGGCAAATTCCTAAGTCGCAGAGGAGTCCGAGAATAAAATTTAAAGATGGCTGAGCCCAGTACCACTTGTAGTCCATTGTTGTCTTTACTAAAATTCGTTATAATTTGTGTCAAGAAGTTTCTAGCGTAAACAGCAACGAGTTGTTATTATCGATAATTACGTTGTTACAGTAGTTTTGCTCGTGAAAAATTTCTTCAATATGTGTGGTTTATTAATCATGATCACCAAAATTGGCTGGTGTTCTCATGGTGCATATTTTTACAATACGTTTGGGATTTTCTAGTTTAAAACGGCACCTGTAAATGCTAACACATTGACTATTTTGGAGGCGTCCATTTTTTTCCAAGTCGGTGCAGCTGGAACGCCGTTCAGAATTACGAGACAACTGGAACACACCATTAGACACAGACTTGAGAGTCGCATTGGATTTATAGGCGTGTCTTCGCTGCACATTGAAATTATGTTTCATGATATGTGCATGCATACAAGGCTTAGGAAGGACCTCTCACTGGGTACGATGAAATGTCAGAACATCGACCCAGTGTTAGTTGGGCCACCAATCTACTGAATTTCAGGGACCAGTCAGACCATTAGATTAACTGTAGGCCCACAAGGAAAATGCCTGGTATGCCAGTTGGCCAGTTCACCCCTGCAAGACTATCATTGTCATCAATGCCATTATAAAAGGTTGCCGTGGTTACATGTAAACAGAATGATACAATCAAACTTTATCATTTCCTGGTTGGCTTTCAGCTTTCATCACATGGCAATAATGGTTCTGGCTAAAGTACATTATTTTTTACAACGTAACTATCACTGTCATTATTATGCTTTCACATACGGTAGCATTTTCTTTGAACACAAGACTAAAGCATACAGAATTTGTCCCTTATTCCCATCATTAGATATGCACTTTTTGTTCTACTCAGGGTGGGGCTGCAGAGTGGTAAGAATGTTTTTCTTCCTTCTTATTCTGGAACTTGTGCATGTCCAGTTGTGTCTTTGAGTTGACTTTCTGTGCTGTCTGTATGTCCCTGAGCTGTGATGACCCCATGCTGAGACTCACAGGCCCCACTAGAAGGGCCTGAGGTGTTTCACCAGGGTGACTTATAGCTGCTCTGATGAGAGACACACTCATTTACACAGACACTCTCTTGCAGACTCAATGCACAGAAAATGCATCGCAGACACAAGTATAATTGCTTCCATTTTGACACTTTTTATCTTTTATTTTTAGCAATGTCAGCAATTTAAACTTAATTCAGGATAACTGAGAAAATTTAGTTCATATTCTGCACATGAACAATTCCGTTGGTTACATGTGTGATTTTTGCTTTCTTGGTTTCACAAGAAATGATGATGAAAAGAGGTACATGAAGTCCAACATTAATGGCATGCTCCCTTAATAAATCATCCCAAACACAATAGCAAGCACACACACCTGCGTACACACACCTGGCTACCCATTTACTCACTCTATTCTTACCACTCTGCAGCCCCACCCTGTGTAGAACAAGAAGTGCATGACGGTGCTCTCTTGGACATGAGGATTTAATAGGTGACCCTGGGCTGCATGCTGGGTCCCCTGCTGCCTGGGCTCATCCAGCCGTAAAATGAGGCACAGGCAGGACCTGGCTGGTAATGAGAACTGGCATTTTGCTCAGGATAACCTCGGGAAAATCGCTTCTATAAATACCTTCAATAAATAAAAGTGTACCTTGGCCCAAGACTGCGTAAGGAGCTCTCTCCGAAAAGGTCATCTATTGCCCCGACTCCACCACGACTCACCATGCTCCTGTTTTTCTTCCCTAAAATACCTTTCCATGTGAGTCCTGGTATTCTTTTTTTCTTTTCTTCCTGTTTTATGAGATCTTTGTGTTTTTGTAAAAATATGGCGAGCTAATATTCATGTTATGTGACCCTTGCAAGACTCTTTCCCCCTCCTCTCTTCTAATGATTCTGTATATCCTGAACCTTTGTCAAGCATTGGGACATACACCCTGGTCTGAAAGAGTGGTATCGAGAGAAAGAGATTATTTCAGCAGGTAAAAGATAAAATTGAAATACATCGCTAAATCAGCTAGGCCAAATTTGAAAAAAAAAATGCTGGAGATTAGACAGGTTTTGGGGTTAGACACACTACTTCTGTGTTAATTACCCTCCCTAAAGAGTGTTTCTCTTTGTGTGTGTGTGTCAACACCATGGCCGTGTCTCATTCGTCAGTGCCACTTCTAATCTGTTAGCATTAATTATAGCCACTTTGTTCTCTTCTAGATTTAAAATTTGTGTCACATGGCTTGTATAAAAGAGTTGTCTTTTTCATTCAAGGGACAGAACGCTCAAAGTTGGCAAAGTAGTATTGAAGTATTTTTGCTACGATTTTTACATCTGTAATTATAGTGATTTTAAATGGCAAGAACTCTTTGAGTGTACTTTTGTTTTTTGTTTTTAATCCTTTAAAGCTCGTTTTACAGAGAAGGAACATGCCAACAGAACAAAATGAAGGGATCTGTACTGGTAAATGTATGAGTGAGAGTCAACCTGTTCTCTTGCATGAAACTGGCCTTACAAATTTAATGAAAGTCCCTTTATTCATTCCTTGTGCTTACCCTCTTTCTCTATGGGAGCTGTCATAACCCAGAAGCAGCCAAGGAGCCTCTCTGCAGGCCAGGTCACCACTTAAACTTCGCTTAGCCCCCGTTTTACTGCCTGTGGACAACTTAAACTGATTAGCCTCGACCTTATAGAACTGGCTGACCTCCCAATGCATCCAGCTCCGCTTATTGATCAATATTCATATTGATCCCAATATCCCCCCTTGCTGGATCAAGAGCAAATGTTTCCATTGATCTGACTAGATTAGAGAAGACAAAAGGTTGCCAAATCAGTTTAGATGCAAGCTGCCAACGGGATATGAAAGTAGGCTGCACAGGGATTAGATTTGATGAGTGTTAACTGTGGAATTGATACAGCAAGACTGTACCAATCAGTTGCTAATCAAGTAACTCAAAATGTTGATGTAGTCATGTTTGGCCTTTAAATGGACAAGGCTTTATCAATTGATTTAACTGACTAAACCCAACATTAGATAAAAAGCTGAAACTTCCCTAAATATAACTGAATTAAATTGAAGCATTTCATAATCTATAAAAAATCTATACCTAATGACATTTTCATTAGGGATAGATTTAAAAAATGGATATGTTCTAGATACTGTGTAGACAACCTGACTTGTGTCTGCTGACATCTCTTAAGACTACATTGACAACAGCTGTTCATCACCACAGGAAGTAAGCAGAGAACATAAGCAACTGTCCCACAGCAGACAGTGCACTTGCATTTACATGCAATGCACATTATGTTGTGCATGCACACCATATCTTTTATAAAGCCAAGGGAAAACTCTCTTCCATCCCACATTAAATATTGATGTTCTGAGTGGAACAAAATGAGTAAATAAGTCATGAAACACTGACAACACAACACTTAAAGAAACAGCGACCATGTGGACATTTGCAGTGTGTGATGTGTGAATGTTACCACAGAGAGTAAGAGTCCAAAAGAAAAGGAGGAACAAACAGGAAGAGTAAACATCTGTAGTGGTCTGAAAGAAGAATATTTAGGAAAGAAGTTTAGATTCCAAACAGATTTCCCTTCCCCCTTTTTTTTTTTTTTTTGTACAGTGCTTCAAAAGAGCTAATTTTCTTTTAAAATATATGGTTTATCATATCTCTGCCTTGGCTAGTGATAAGTAAGTTTTGTCAGCTTCTTGCTAAATAATTATCTGTGTACTTTTTTAAGGAGCTAAATGTCAGAAATTGAAAGATGGAGGCTGGTACTAACAGCCACAGAATTGCCGACTTATCCTCATGTCCCTGGTGATCCTTCGTTTGTGGACATCAGTTTTTTGGGTCACTGAGTTAATCCCAAAAATATGTCCTGCCAGAACCTTGCCATTTATCTGGGTGGGTATTCTGTGTCAAGCTCAGCATGGCTAATTCTCTCTGGGACTCCCCTCTGCCATGGAAGAGAGACCTGACTGGCAAAGTCACACATTATCATCACAGTCATCTGATCCAGCTCTTTCCTTAACTCGCTTCATTCTTCTACTAGAGAAATCTTTCCATGTAAGGTCCAAGAACAAAATTAGCAGATTAGGCAGAAATGCCAATGAGGACTTTCTGTGTTACACAACTACAAGTATAACTTTGCAAATATAGTTCTTTTGTGTGTAATCAGAGAAACTACAGAATTACACACGCATTCTCTTGCCAAGATCAGACATCTGATCTTTCCGTATGGTGAGAGTGCTGAAGTTATTGCAGTTGTCATCACTTGGGATAATAATACAGTAGGCCTTGATATTTTGGCAACTTCTCAATTGTCCTCCACAATTTCCAATTTGAACATTTTTCAGCTCTCTTTGACATCCAAACGAGAACTAAACTGAAAACCATTTAAGTTGCTCATACAAAGTCTAAACACATCCACCAAAAGCCCACTGGCACACAAACACACTAAAAGGCCACGTGTACTTTTTCAACTTCTACATTTTTTTCTTTTTCTTTTTTGGTAGAATTCATCAGACTGCCAAGAATATGGTCATTTATACGAAGCTGACTGGAATACAAAAAAATAACAAAAAGATGCAGGAGAAGCCATTTTGGTGCTGTCAGAGGGTTTTGTGGCTCTAAAAGGCTGTAGTGATCTGCTCTGACACTTAGGGTCTTGTATGGTGCTTTTAAGAGCTCTGCGTGGGCACTCTGTGCATCACACACTGCCGAGCAAGACAAAAACATACCTGTCACTTACAAACACTGCAGCAGCACTTAAATAGATTCCTGCATGGCAGCAGAGGTCTTTGGGTGACTTTGTGACATTTTTGTTGTACTCTTAATGTTTCTTCTGCTGCTGAACATTGAAGCTGTACTTCTTTGTATCCAGACAAATGTTATTTTTGTTCCTCTGAAAAAAAACAAGTGCATTTACTGAGTCATATATTTCTAATTGAGAAGTCAACAGTTTGATCTATAAAATGATTTCTAAAAGATACACTGATTATGACTGGTGATTCACCAACAGTAAAAGTGAAAAATTCTATCTATTAAGTGTAAGTCAACTTTTCTCTCTCATGAAGTCTCCTTCATTTGAATCGACTGCCTTACAGGAAGGTCACACTGTGGAAAACAAACAAGACAGAGGACAAAAGCGATGCAGCCCTCCATTATACCCCCTCATTTCCTTGCCTCTTGCTTTCCCTTTCCCTCATCCTCGGCTACCTTTATTTGCTGCCCTATTAACAATTGTTACTGCTGCTTTAATTACGCCCCTGTGATCTCCAAGAGTGGCGGGCACGTGTCATTTCCTTCCCAGGGGAGCCTGGGTAATTACCAGTATCCATCCCAGGGCCGTTGCTCCTGTTCCCCGGTCGCCGTGGTGATAATCACACTGCCGCCACTAACATCTGTTCCTTGGGCGAGAAGTCCAAGTGGTCTAAGCCTGTCACACCATGCCTTCCTGTGTCAGGGTTGACCTCTGACCCCACCTATGGCTCCTCAGGGCTAATATGTTTACTCGTAGAGACAGGGAGAGACAAACTAAAATCCCACCAGAATGCTAAAACACTGAAGGCTTTTGAATGAATTGTTCTGTGCATGTCGAGATATTGTAATATGTGTTTGAATCATTGGGCAAGTCTCTTTGTCTGAGCTTACAGGTGATCGCTGCAGGACATTTGCAACATTGTTGAAGTCCCGGCTTTAGTCGCTGACAGTGTAACTTTCAACTCCTACAATCTTGCCTTATTAATTGAAGGTGTTTCCCATGAGGACCATTGGTTCTGGTGGTAATGTTACCTTTTTTGATCATGTGGTCCAGGTAAAGGCAAGGCAAAGTTATTTGTATAGCACATTTCATGTACATGACAACTCAAGGTGCTTACATACAAACATTAGAAACATTAGAAACATTACAGTAGGGTGCAGAAAGCATTAAGAAGAATTAAAAACAAAAGTGAAATAACAAAAATAAACAACAAAAGACAAAAAGAAAGAAACCCTCAGAGAAAATGGGATATATCACTTGTTATCATAAAAGGCTGCAAATAGAAAAGTTTTTAACCCTGATTGAAAACTGCTGACAGTAAGGGTTCCAGCAGCTTCTAAGTTTGTTTTGTTTTTTGTTATAGCTGCCTCTCAGTGAAGTGCATTTGAGCCATTAGTAACTGAAACCTTAATAGTACTAAAACACAACCACTTAAATGTAAAAAAAAAAGAGTCTTAAGTTGTATTTCTGATGGTCACTTTTTGTTGTTGCACCCCTCAGCCTATTGCTTCAGTCTTATAGGAGGTAAGTGGAATTGGAATATTTGTGCAATTTTGTTTTAAACTTCATTGGGATTTTTCAGTAGAGCAGAAACATGTCCAATTTTATCTACATTTTCATTTCACATTTCTTCCACATATTTCAACAGTTTGCACTTATGAATTGGCATCAGAATTACAAAGCAATCAAAATGCAAATTCTCAGAGATTACAAAGCTATTTCCCCCTTTCTCATCATTGAGACCCAACAGTTAGTGTTGCCCCTCTCACAAACTTTTCCCATAATGACAGCACTTTTATGTCTCTCCACACTTGTGTACAAAGAAGAGAAGAAGGATTAAATGTGAGTATGTTAGATTGAGGGATAGGTAGGTACTCTAAATGAAGATATATAATGCATATTTGCAGCAGATGAGGAGGCAAAATATAAAGAAGCATGGAGTCTTAAATAATGAAAAGCTTTCTGATCAAAGGGGCAGGAAAAGTGATGTATTTAAGCAGGTCAGAATCTTTAAAAGCTGTTTTATTTATGCGCTTTTTAAAAGAAAGTCATAGTCAATATTTGGCAGCTGTGACATTAACGAGCAACGTATTATAAGAGAGGGAGAATTCATAAATATGCATGGAGATATTAGTGGGGTGTTAACAGTAAGCACCTGTCTACTTAACCATGACAGAAGCTCTGTGAGTGACTTTACAGAGACACCCCCCCACCACCACCCCTCCACTCCTCACGGAGCCACATATGTCCTTCTGTACTTAGCGTAGCTTCTCCCTACCGGTGACAGTGCTGCTGACAACCCACACTTGGAAAAAAACGAACATGTTTTCAGAGATGTCAACCGGTGATGGTGAAAGCTCAAGGTTAGAGTTGCTCATTCACTCATTGGCACACACACCAGCCCGCCTGCCTGCTCTTCCTTTGCACTCTATGAATATTGGCTATCCACATTGTGAAATTAATAATGTATTTTCACATTTTTCCCAAACTCAGGATAGAGAGTAGCACAACATCTGTCAAGTTGACTTCTAAATCCAAACTGTCGAAAGTCAAAGGGTTATGCATTTTCTTTCTTTTTTTTACCCTGTTTTGTTGGCGGGAACTGAGAAGCTGTCAGTGGTATTAACTTTGTCAGTGGGTGCTTCTTTGCAGTTGGCATGTGCATAATTATGCAAGAAGTTTTATTAGAGAGAGGTTAATCATTATTCATAGTCCCCTTTAATAAAAGAAAAATCCACAGCTTGTTAAATATTACATCTTATGATCATAAAGTTACTGCAGTTACTGACCAATTATTTCATTTATGATGATAAAAAAAAGAAAAGAAGATTTTTTTAAAAAGCTATTTGGTGTGTGTATTTCTTACATATAGCCTACCATTTTGCATCACCGGACTGTTGTGATGCAAACATGTTGCTTGCTCATTTTCTTGCCTTTATACTGATTTTATTAATAAAAAAGGCTAAATATCTTGTTAGCTGAAGGGTCAACTCAGTTTTTCATTCTCATTCTTCAAAGTCATCGCTATCATTTGTTGACAGGAGGTGGTGAAAGCAACTTAGGTATAGGAAGGAGTGAAAGAGAAACGCAGGCAGGGGAGGAGAAGGTGTTGGCCATCTGGGATGACTCAACACCTATGTCAGCTATGTCAAAGATTGCTGAATGTACCACATGCATCTCTAACTGTCACACACTGTAGGATGCCAGGCTCAGACAGATGCAGGACAAAAGGTGCTGTTGTTTACCACTGTGTTCCTTCTCTCCTGCCCTTCCTTCATCCTCCCATCCTATATTTGCCTCCACAGGAGATGGACCCCTTCCCGTGTCAGCCGGGCAGGTACTGTGTGGCTGATCTAAATGTGTTGGCAGAGAAAAGAGAGTGTGGGTGGGTTTTGTAGAGATTGTGGGTTGCGGTGGGTCAGAACCCAACAAGCTGTGCTGGGATGCTGTGCTCTCTGTTCCTCTCCTCCTTTTCTCCCTGGCACCAGGTGGTGCGTTCCCTACTTCCACCTGCTCACCTAAAATGCCACTCTGCCTCTCTTGGATGATCATATCTTGACATGCAGATTATTTACCAAGGCAAGACACTGAAGCAGACGTGTGGGGGACAAAGAGGTTGGTAAACATGCATCCTAGCTGCTACCTGACCTTGTTAATATACTTCCACTCTGCCTTTAAAATAACTTTGAAGATTTTAAATCCAATTACACAATAAATCATACATACAAGTGTTTTGTGAAGTTCTTCTTCCCTGACCAAATCAAACTTTTATAACAATAATTTCTACTCAAGGTTCATTGAAACACACATCCTCAGTTTTAGTGATATGTTTGTTGTCTCCTTCCTCTTACCCATCCGCTGTATTTGTTCTTTCCTGTGTTTTGTGCTCTTGAAGAAGGAAAGATTTGGGCCTCCTATGCCACGCGGGACCACTAAGAGCCAACCCTCCCAGACTTCTGGCAAACCTTCATGTTCGATCAATAATTCTCCATAGAGGCTCCATCTTAGGAGTTTGTTTGTTTCTGTTCTCTTGCTTGACTTGCTACTTACATCACAACTAAGATGATGAAACTGAAGTTGATACTTTTAACTCAGTATAAACTACAACAATTGCGATCA
>JBBBVU010000021.1:13837974-13858425 GCA_037177055.1 Atherinosoma microstoma | reverse complement strand
ATAATGTTTGTTCAGTAGTGTGGCCTGGAGATCTAATTAACTGCACATAGGAGGGTTTCCCCCCTCACTACTAGCTATTTGATACCTACCAAAAAATACCTTTTGCCTGGAAGATGGATGGACCCCGGCTGGTCTGACAGAGGTCAATGATTTCCCTTTTCCATGTCCGCTGAGAAGTAAACACCAGGACACAGGCAGCTATTTCAGCTCAATGTCTGGATGCATGAGCTCTGCTGTGAAGCTCAAGATCCCTATCTCAGAGGAAAGAAAGAGGGCCTGCCCTCCTCCCTCCCCTCCCCTCCCTTACATCCCCACCACAGAGCACCCTGTCCTCTGTCCTCTTACTTTCATTACGCATTTTTTGTTTATGCTTGGCCGCAACTGTGGCTGCTCCTGATGGTTTGAGGTCAGGCGTGACTGGCCACGGGTTACTCTAAATAAATACACAAGGACTAGCCAGGAAGGAGCGGGTAGGCTCCGCTTGCTGCCGAATCACCCCTGATTAATCAGCTGGCAGATTCAGGGTGACTTTTTGTGTACACTCTCCACCACCACCACCATTCCTTCCCCCATTCGACGACCCCCCTCCAGACCCACGAAAGGTGATGGAATAGGGGCAGCACAGACTGAGGCAATCCAAGCGGCCAAGCAGCTGGAGCATTACAGCACAGACTTGTTCATCCACATGCACAGATATCTACATTACACACACATACATTGAAGATATGCACAACTCAGTCCCATTGTGCCTCTGACCAGTTACTTTAGTTTGCAGTATAGGTATAGGGTCTGATTCTTACTTTCAAAACTTTTAAAAGAAAAGTTTAACTTATGGCCTATAGCCACACAAATGGACTGAACTCAGTTTTCATCATTTATTTATAATGTAAATCTAAATATCTTTGTCGATAAATTTAATATGGATATAACTTGGTGTTTATGCCACAACATAATAACCCCACAACAGAAACAGCACGGCGGTTTTCTCAAGCTGATCTGATCTTTGAAACATCAGTAAATAAAAGCTTTACACACAGTAAGCTACAAGCTATAAAACCCAGTTCACAGTTCCCTTTCCAGCTTTCGTCTCCCCCTTCTTTCACCTCACCCTCTTTCTACTCCATCAAACTCACCTCACAGTAGACTACATGCCAACCAGCACTAGCATCTCCCGCTAACCCCTACCTTGGCTGCCATCATTAGGGGTGGTGCTGTTCTCTCACCTGTCAGCTCCACTCCACCATGGATCAGTAGAGCCTCAGCCAGACCATGCAGACCCCTGTCACTAAAGCTGACCCTTTCCTTTCGTCTTGGCTCCACGGTCCTGCCCCTCACCCCCTCTGCAGCCTCCTATGCCTACCCTGGCCTTCAGGCCCATGCAGCTGCTGTCCCAGCATCCAGCCCACATCCCCCCTGTCTTTGCTGCAATTCAAGATCTCAACCCCGACTCTAGACCTAGCCCCTGGCCTTAGCCCCCGGCCCTTGTGCCTCTGTTGCCCCCAGCATGGATCGACCTATCCTCAGGCAAGGTGCAGCCCCATGTGGCCTGCCTGTCCAGTGTACAGGTTATCAGCTCTGATCCCTGCAATAGACTTCTACTCAAACCTGCTGCCCTGAGGGGATGAAAAGATGGAGAAACTGAGAAGTGAGGGTAGACTGAGCAAAAGAGGGAAGTGATGAGTGAAGACAGGAGGAAAGTTAAAAAAAAGGAAAAAAAAGAGAGGATAGAGGAGGTAGGAATGGGGATGAACTTTGCCTGAAGGCAGGGATGAGGCAATGAGTACCCCTCAAAAACTAGCAGGCAGATGGAGACCACCACAGGCACTTCTATAGAGAGAAAACATGGGGGCTTTCAGGTGTGTGTCAAACACTAAGCAACATGCTTTCTGTTCTCTGGTTCCTCTCCACAGAACAGAAAGCATGCTGCTTAGTCCTTAAACCACCTTTCAGACATCCATCAAAAAATTCAAAACAGACAGCTGATCTACTGTTTTCACGAGTGTCTGGTTGTATAAGTTCCATTTTTTTTCCTTTTCTTGAAATTTCTCTATTCTTTTCATTTATTGTGGGCCTGAAATCCCCTTTCTTGTTTAATTTTTGCTCATTTTTTGTCTTTTGTTTGTTTATTGGATCTGAATTAACTTGAATGAATCTGAATTTGTGGTGCCATTTTATACCCAGTCCAACAGATTTCAAATCTGTTGCTGGACATCAAGTGTAAAACCAAACCATATGCCACCAATTGGTGTAAATTACCCTAGATCCAGATAATCAGCACTAAAAAACCTGTCTGAGTTTTAAGCATCATTAATTCTCCAGCCGTTTTGTTTTGCAGTGAGATTGCCAACCACTCAGGGAGGGTTGGTTTGTTATCGTGGTCGCAGACATTGTAATCAGGCCTCAATAATCACACTTCCAGAAGCGGAATGTGCCTGGGGCTTACGCCAAGAGGCTCTAATGTGGGGCGCCACGGGCCGCTTGCCTGCAGACACAGAGGGCTGGCAGATGGAGGCTGCCATTAAACACGGACAATCAAAGAAGACAAACGCTGTGCATGTTGTGAACAGAGAGGAAGAATATGTAGAGGTCCTCACTACATTTCAAATTATTAAATTAATCTGTATGTTTTTGGTTATGGTGATTAGTGTACATAAAGAAGTATGCAAGTGTTATAACTGAGGAGATTCTTAATTATAGTGGTTGTAGTCACCCTGAGGACCTCAATAAGTATGACTTCTCATGGTTGTTTTGGTGGCTATATACTTTCATGGCTGTAATTGCTTCTTGAAATATATTTAAGAAACAAAAAGTAAGTAAGTAAGTCTTTATATAGCACCTTTCAAGCACAACTGCAGCTCAAAGTGCTTCACACACAAAAAAAACTGATTTAAATAACTTAAATCAATACAGAAAAGAAAAAAAACCTCAGAATCAGGTGGTCAAAAGCTGCTCAAACTAAAAGAATTGAGATATTTTTATGTTGCTTTTAGAATTTTGAATAGTGTCTTTAGGATCCTTATTCAGGTTGCCAAGTGCACTGTATATATTAGAAAGTTAATTCCCCTTCTTCATAACCTTGCTCACCAGAGTCTTTCTCTGTGCTTCATTATCCACAGCAACTGTTTGGCTATGACATGGCTGTTAATAGGCACTTTCTATCTGATGTTTGTGCCTAAAATGCTATGATTTAGTTGTATTCATAGAAGGTTTTCAACCAAGCCAATTTCATCTAAATGTTGATGTGTATGTCTTTATACCATGTAGACATTGGCTTTCCTGGTAAATTTAACTTAATATCAGCATCATAGCAATGGACAGACATAACAATATTTACAAAAGTACCGACAAACTGCATCAATAGTGCATGAACAATTATTAAGTACAATATTGGTAGTGCTTAATTTCATAGAAATTTTCCTCTGCACCCTTTCTTTCACTTACTTTTTGGCTCAGTGAGCCTTATATAATTCTCTCTCTCTCTTGCTCTTTTAAAAAAAAAGTCTTATATCCTCTTTCTGTTTCAGGACTTCAGTTTCCCGGAGTCTTGGAACATGACTACAAGTGTTTCCTGTTTCACTTCCTGACCAGAGGGACATGTAGACATCGGTGGAGGCAGTGGTGGGTTAACGTTTCCTCAGCTAAGAAAGCTTTGCCATCATGCTATATATCACATTGTGACTCATTTACTGCATCTACTTATGTTAATGACAGGTACACAACAGTGAGCAAACAAAAAGGACATGTCAGTCTCAGCACAGGACCACAGACCAAGAGAGGATGCAATGAGGCCAACTGTTAAGCGACACCTGAGTGAACCTGACATTGTAAGTGCAACAGAGTCCTCTACTGGATCACACCATCAGCACTTTCTAATCAGACTTTCAATTTCAAAAATAGCATCTCTTTAACCGTAAATCTTTCTCAGGAGAGCTCCGGGCTTTTGTGTTTCCCTTTCTCTAATTGTCTTGTATCTCTGGATCATAAATCTCTCAGAGAAGAGCCATTAGGAAAAATGGCTGGCAGGGACTTTGCCACAGGGACATTTCTAGTTCATTCCAGCTGAGAGGATGTCCAGATTCTACCCACAGACACAAAATGCAGTTGCAACCCATTCACTGAGATCAGATGACAGCATGTCTGGCTTGGCAGCACTGCCTTTCATGTCAGCAACAAGCCAGCTGGTATTTAGGGTTTCTGTGGTTAAAAAGGTTTCCTTCCCAAATTTCAAAAGAATTGAATTTTCACAGAAATATCTGAATGTCATTGTGTTTAGAGCATTATTCTAAATGTTGCAAATAGTGTACAATGTGATCTGTTTCCTGATCTCATTTGCTTGATGAATTGTGTCTGGATATAGTGAAAATAACACATGACTAACTCAGTAAACTGCAGACAAAAACAATGGCTTCAAACAGAGTTTTTCCGAATCAGCACTGTCTCCAAAGACTAACAGGTTTTTATCTTCTTTTTTTTTCATTTTAGTTTCTTTGACCACTTAGGTAGTGCTGTGAGTTGTGTTTCTTGTGTTTTGGGCTTAAACCATGGTGACAGCCAGTGCTGGGAAAGCAACATGGAAAAGAAAGACCTCTCACAATCAAATATCCTGTCTTAAGTGTTTTGAGGGAGTTTGTGTAAATAGAACTCGGTCACTGCAACAGTAAAACGATTTCCTCTCACAAGCTCAGTGGTCTGCTGGTGAACATCAAGAGGAAGATGACAGGAACTGCCATCATGTTACCATGGAAGAAGTTTCATGGTATTTTTGTACACAATGCGTGTGAGAAATATGCATCATTCCCTTGCAGTTGTCACTAGCTTTTTTTTCGGTGTTTCAAGTGTTAAAAATTTGATATGTTCCTGAAACATCTCATACAAATTTTACCATGCTTTTTCTTAGACATACTATTAGTGCTCTCTGAAGTGGGTAGTTCTATTATCTGTAAAACTGTAATAAGAGCAGAAAAACCATCTTTGTGGCTTGCCTTTAATTTTGTGGAACAAGAGTGGGGAATTTATGGCTAATCTATGTAAGTGTACCTTATTATTGCAATAAATCATCTAAGAACCCCGGAACAGAGGTGTAAATGGCCTTAACCATTTCATTTAATCTAATTAAATTGAATTGACATTAAAAGTCATCATTTCTGTCTCTTTTTGCTATAAGTGCTGATTAGATATGAACCATACTGGATCTCCTCAGTGTTAAACACATACTGCGTACAGTATTACAGAGTTAATGGGACAGATAATTGACAGTGAACCATAGGAGGTTAATAATAGATGCTTAATTGACTCCTATCAATTTGTTACACTGAACATCACTGTCTAGAGATCCTATTCATGTTCTCAGGCATTGGCCACATTTCTTTTTTATGAACAGCACAGTTGAGATTCACAGACACCAAAGTGATGTACGTAGAAGTATAACATGGGACTGTCTCATGTCAAAATACATAGTTTCATGCTATGTACAATTTGTCTCATCACATTTTGAAAAATGACAAAGATAGCAACATTTAGGTTTATTAAAATGAATCATGCAAAAATCTAATATCCAGCAATATCACACTTTACATGTACCGTGCATTTAAGAAAAACTCTTGTAACTTTGACGGAAAACTATTTGTTCACATTGAAACTTATTCCGAAAAGAAAGAGTTCTGTAATGAACAAAATCTGGATTCATAAGACTTGTTTACATTCATTACAATGGATTTGGCAAAGCTCAAAGGGATTGGTCCTCTACAGTTCTATTTATTTTTTCTCACTGTAAGTACACTATCATCTCTGGTCAGTTTGATGTGTTCAAAACCAATGCGTATGGGAAGTGCTTCCCTATTGAGAGTGAATTTGTCCATCGACAACAAGGAAACCAAAGTTTATTTTTTCTGACGCCACTAGACAGAACATGACAGATTTCACTCCTCAGAAAAATGGTGAATATCACAGGTCAGCTACTGTCCCAGGCCCTCTAGGCCTCTTCCAGCTCTTTGGAAGACCTCCGCTGTTTATACATATCTCTTTCACCTTTTTCCTCCTAAACAATTAGTGAGCAAGCCAAGAGGAAACCCGTCCTGTGAGAGTTCAACATACATTCCTGTTAGTGCTGCCAGCTGTAAGCTGTTAAGCAACTGCATCCAGTACAGGCACAAGGAAAATTTGAATAAATATTTTTTTCTCCACAAAAAGCAAAACTGAAAATGGAGTCTGGCTGGAACATAATATGTTTTCAGCTGAAAGAAATGAGTGAAGAATCTCTTCTATTATACAATTGAGTCAAATAAATAATAAAGACTACAGTTCTATTTCTTGTCCTAGCTTTTCAACATACAACGATTTTATGCACCAAAGGCTCATCAACTCAGAATCTGGATAAATGTAAATAGAATGCATTGGAACACAGGGTTTTGCAGAGTGCTATGCATCACTCAGAGGACTTAAACAGATTGAGAGCAGACTGATAGATGAACCTTGGTGGAGATATGTGGCTACATGAAGAAGGGAAGGTGGTAGAAGGTTGAGAGTATTAATCATGGCAATTATTGAAAGTGTTTTTCGCTGACATCATCCTGTGGACCCATATATCAGCCAGGAGCAGCAGTCTTATGACTTAGTGACACCAGCTGAGTGGAGTACATTGAGCAGTAAAAATTAGCAAGTTATACTGAGAGAAAAATTGAGCCATCAGAGAGCCATAAGCAGCCAACATTTGTTATTCCAAAGATTACATTCTGGGAAGAAGGTTTTGTTGATGTTAGAGTTTGTATTGTTGTCATCCTTCTGACTCTGAAATGAAGAAATAGGTTACAAGTGCAAGCAACAGCTGAACAGGAAACAAAAGAAGTGCAGATATAAATTGATTATGTCAAAGATTCACACACACGTCACGCCAAAACTGTTATTGGGTGCGTGTGAGTATTTGTGTCCCTTTTGTTCAACAACAGAAAGAAACAGACACCAGGCTTGCAAACTTGTACTCAAAAATAGACTGAATAGACTTCCTTAAGTGGAAATGAGTCTCCTGTGGATTTAGCTCTGAGCTCAGTTTCATACAAAGAAACATACCTTGATTTGAGAAATTTCTGTCAAAAGTTTTTTCATGCTCGATTTTTTTTCCCCTATTTTTTTTGTGCTGACTGTCTCAGTTTAAATAATTTCCATTCCAACTGGCTGGTAATCTTTTAAAAAGTGACTTGCCTTTTGTCACTATATGATCATCTTTCAGTGTTTAAATCTATCTAACAAACAATACTATGATACTGAGACGATAAAGAGAAAAGAAAAAAAAACTGTGCACACAAAAACTTTTGCTGAACTATATTTGCATCTCATTCTTCTACCTGCCTTCCTTCAGCTGTTAGAGTGCTGTGAAAGAGCCACATACTTCTTTTTATGTGACACTTATTTATACACTACGCTGCTCTTTCGTCATGCTCAGTGTAAGCCAGCATGGCACCTCTTCCCTCCCTAAATTTAAGATGTTGTAAACATGCTCCAGCTTTTCCCTCTTTGGAAACTCTCAGGAACATCAGAAGGGTCCCTGGGTTTCGTACGTCTCTTGGCTACATCAGATCCTCTGGGCATCCGCCCAATTGGCAGTCAGTCTGCTGACCTGACCCTGAACTTTGGGTATGAGAGGTTAGCCAAGGGCCGACATTGAGGCTGAGGGTGGGTGTGGTGGCAAAGGTCGGGATGGGGGAGGCGGGACAGACAGACAGCTTTTAAACACAACAGAGGAAGGCCCATCAGGATGTGTCTTTTATAGCTGGCTGGTACTTGAAGGCATCAAACGTCACTCTCACAGATGAGAGGCAGGCGGTCCAGCAAACAGATGAATCCTGTAAGAGTGGAAATGATGGGGTCAGGGTTTTTACAAGGTCAGGATGAGGTTAGTGAAAGGTCAGGGACTGTCCTTTTAATTTTTCACAATGGAATTTTTTCATATCAACATTACACTCAATATTTATAATCTTGCTTCAGGACTAGCTCACACAAGGGAACCAGTCTAAAAACTTGCTTTTTTTGTTCTGAAAAATGTCTGATTACAAATGTAAACTTTGCACTAAAAGTTTTTCAAGTTAACTTACATTCACTAATATGCACTTTTATAGACACTTAGTCAACCCATCACCACCATCATACCCTCAAGATGACCCCATGTCTCTTACAGACACCTCCTACCCTCCACCCTCCAGTCATCCAACCTCACCTCTCTAACACCATACCATCCCTTGTTGCATTTTCATTACAATCCTCTTGTGGGGACTTGAACTTGTTGCCCTGTCTGAACTGGGGTGACATCTCACTAAATCACTGCCTTTTAGTGGTGCTGCCCTATTTTTTATACACTTTAATCACCAGACTCCAGTAACCAGAAATATAAGGCCTAGTGTGTTGAATTCTCCTCATAAGAGAAAAGGCACAAGCCACTGATGTGCTTCTCATGGTGGAGTTGCTGCTAGATTTCATTTTGTTCTTGCTGAGAGGGTAGTTGATTGTGGCGGGTGGGTGCTCTTCTCTCACTTAAGGGTGACAATCTATCGCTCAGGATCAACAGGTTTTAAGCCATAAACCTGAGGTCATCTCCTATCTATCCAACAGTTTTTCATCTGAGGATGCTGATGTTGATGCTGGTGGGAGGCCTTGGATTTTGTGTGTTATTTATAGCTAGTCACGGCTTTAGGAATGGTTCTAAATGATCGGAGGCTATCCTTTACCCAGCCTGTCTCAGCTTTAAAGTGGTTAACCCCCTATGTACACCTGTGGCTGTGAAATGCAGAAAAACAGAGGAGATACTGGAATATCTAAAGGCACAGGCTTTCTTTTGTCAAAGAAAACACATATATTCACATTGAGCACCGACTGAGTAAAATGATTCCACAATTCCCATGCCAACTAGGACTCTATTTTACATCCATCTTCTTCTTTTCTTGTCCTTTCCATATATCCGATACTGGCTTTGATCAGTCGCTCTGTCCTCTTCCCTCCTCCTCTTCTCCTCTTATTTCATCTCCAACCAAACATTAATCCTTATCCTCCCTGAGGAAACCCACTTTTTGCAGCAGTGAGGGTATTTAGAGCCAGTGTTGACATTGGACAGGCGGTTAGACAAATATCCTCAATTCAAAACCACAAGAGAAATAGCAGACCTTAACTCGCTGTGTTCTGACAGTGAGTTTGCCGGTCTGGCTTCGGCCAGCTATTCAGCACTGGTGACGTCTTACTGTGAGAAGAAAAAAACTAAAAAACTAAACTGACCACCACGGTATGTGGATCAATGAAAAAAGAATATGGGGGCAGAGTGAAAACAGGGAACCATGAATGGAAATGGAAAGACATGCAAAAGACATCTGACTATGATGAAAAATCATTTAAAAAGTCTTTATGTAGAACTAAACACAAAGATGCTATGTGACAGATAATACATAATCAATGAAGAAAATGTGAAAAGCACTCATACTTCATGTGACTTAGTGATACAGTTTGATTTTAAAATATTTTTTTAAAAATCGGACTAATTTGTCTTCAATGATCGTGTGAAGAGGTTTGAAAAACCAGCAACTCCTGCTGACAACAAGGTGGTGGCTTTGATTATGGGGGCGGTATGACATCATTTCAAGGTGGAAAGAAACTTACATACACACACACATACAGCACTCACAGGCACACAGGGCCCCGTGACCATGACAAGCTATCTACACACACTCAACACATAACCACATGTATATACGCAGACAGCACACTGCGCCACACACACACACAACTCTTCAGAGATATGGGGCCCATTCTGACAACCGCCAAGTTGACTTGGCATCGGCTGGACTGGAGAGATCCAAGAAAAGCAAAGGAGACCCACGAGAGGGCTGGGGCTTTTGTGTTTGTTGAGTGTCACACTTCATCATGAGGGAAACCCATAACAGGCCCAGGAAGACCTTTGAAGCTATGGGAGGAGTGTGTGGGAATCGCCTCTGTGGCTACCTCTGATGTCAACTTCAATATTCTGATTGCAGGCTATTTCCTGGATTAGGATTGTGTTTGTCGGCTGAGAGGGAAACTGTCTGGGGATTGTATATCAGAGAGCAGACAAGCTAATTAAAGCATCCCACCAGACAATTTGCAGATTATAAAGTATTTAACTAACACTCACCATTGTAATGCCTCTTAGTATTCTCTGCAAAATCAGAACTTTGGATTGTAGCACATTAACATGTAAGATGAGAGGAAAGGATAAGAATTATCCCCTCTTTGCTTAAATCATTTTTCTCTGTCAGTACTGCCGGCTCCTGAGCATCCCATATAGGGTTTGTAGGAATGAACCACCAATACACAGAGGAAGCCATGTGCGGTTTTCCTTTAAGGATATATTTAATGGATGATACAAGAAGGAAGGTAGATGTTCAGCAGTTTGGAGACCAAGAATAGCACATCTCTGTAAATCATTAGGCCAAAGATCCCATAGAACCATGTGAGGCTGCAAGGTCAGGTGATAGCGGTGCATTCAGTTTGATTTGGCTGCTTCACAATTAGGGGAATGGTGGGCTTTAATGGACCACATATCAGACTCATGGCAGATGAGATGTTGACCCAGTTCCAGGGAAACAAGGCGGGAGGCAGACGGGTGCGAGAAAAACGTTTAATGAACCAAAAGACTTATTATAGGACCCACGACAGAGAAACCCAACAGATGATCTGACTCTGAGAAACTGAAACCTAGGACTATAAATACAGTGAGGACAACAAGAAAAAGGTGAAGGGAGTTGACTAACCCAGTGAACCCAGATGAACTGATGAGCAAAAAGCAAAAACACAGGGGGATATAACTACAAAATAAAACAGGAAACACAGAACTCAAAATGACAAGACTAAAAGCCCCAACAAAACCCATAGACTGTGACACCACATCCTTTTGGCTGCAGCATCATGAGCTTCAACCAATGAAGCCATAATTTGGTCTGCAGGATAGCTTACAATAAGCAGGGCAAGACAATTTGAAATCAAGGAGGAATATTAAGGAAATTGCATTTGTTCTCAGGGATGATAAGCTGGTTTGGCTGTTGGAAAGTTCCCATTTGATTCTTTTATTCAACTCTAAATCCTTGATTAGTGCTAAAATCATCTACCAGTCTCATACTGCAGTGCAATTTATGTATATCTTAAATAGGTATTTGCAATGATTAAATGCAAATGTTCATTAGATGTGCGAATTCTGTCTTTTTCTACTTTCACTATTCTTCATCTTTTAACCACCCGAGCATCAGCTTTGCTTTTGTTTAGTACTGTACAAGCTAAACTTATGGTGAATAAGCTAGCCTTATTGTACCACTTAAACAAAAATTTATTCATTAGCGTGCAAGTCACTAAAACCGCTAACATTAGCATTTAGCTCAAAGCACCGCCTTAATCAAAGTCTATGGGGCTTTTGGGTGTTGGGTGAAATAGCATGACTATGTAGTATTTTTTAATAAAGTAACTTACATAATCTGCCTTCATATTTCTAAATTTGGATAGAATTTGATTGACTCTTGGCCATAAAACCCAACTTGTGGCTGTTCAATTTATTCAAAAATGCATACACTGAATATGTTATCATCTCTCTTTTTATTTACCATCAAATTCATTAAACATTTTAACAAATTTAGCTGCCAAATGTAATAAGTTTGGATCAAAATTGTGACATCAACAAAAGCATCATTTATTAAGGTTCACTTTAGAAATGTTTCTTCTCTAAATAAAGTGGCACTTTATAAGCAAAACTACAGTAAATACTTTGGGGACTGAATGTGAGTTAGGCTATCAGTTAAATGATCTCAGGGCTCGTAAAAAAAAAACCCCAGCAGCTTATGAAGCAAAACCTTTTTCATCCATTTGAATTATTTTCTTTTGTTTCAAAGCCAGTTGGAACAAGGCTGAAAGCCAGATTTTCATTGGGGAGATTTAGAAGGAAAAAAAACTCAATTACTGTTTGCAGACTGTTCTAAAGGACAATGTCATGATCAAACACAATTTGGATCAAACCACGACTTTATTTCACATTCTCTCACATTTCCAATCAAGGACCGATTAGCCTCAGACATTAATGAGCCTACTAATCCATTTGGGCCCCTCGTGATAACAGTTAATTGTCTGTAAAAATGTGTACAGATCTCCGTTTGGGTTGTTTACTAACTGATTTGGATGTGGTTGGGCCCTAAAGAGGTATCATTATGCTGATAGTGCTTTGGAAAATGAGCCCCTGATGGAGGCAACACCATAGTGGAGTAGAATACACAGGACTTCTCTCAACCATCACTCACTTGAGTGCAAATTCATCACTACTTCAATGTAACATGTGACTGTCATCATTTAACTTAATTTATATATAACATGACTTTTTCACTTTAACCACTACATTTTGGGAATTTTTTTCTTTTTTTTTCTGTATATATCTTGGACATTGGTTGATTCACAATGAAAGATCTGGGGAAAATTAAAGGAAACTGGATAACGGTTCCAGGCCAAGAGCTTATTTTGGTTTCACTTCTTCTATCAACTTGACTTTATTAGCTTGTTGAGTGAGACACAGGTATTCCAAATGATATATTCAGCCAAACTACCCAATTCTGGTTTGGTTTGAATGATGTCTCAGTCAGCCCAACAGCACTGTCCATCCATCCATTTTTATACCTGCTTACACAGAAGCAGAGTCATGGGAGGCTAGAGCCTATTCCAGCAGTTACCAGGCGACTACAACAACAACACTGTCAAAGTAATCACCAGTAATCTAAATTAAACTTTCTTTTACCAAACTTAGGTCACAGAACATGGTCCTAAGTTCAAATGTAGCTAAAAGTTTTTTTACAGTATACAGTGAGCTACATTCACACCTAAATTCTTGTCTAATCTGGTAACCATACAGGGCGGGAGCTGGGGTACTTTAACTTGCTAAGTGTTCCAACACTTTACCTCCATTGGCTTACTTCGGCTGACTACATGCAAGGGAAGTACAGTGCCTGGCCAAAGAGTTGCCACCAAAAAACAAGGTCACACTAATATCTTGTTGGACCACCTTTGAGAACCATTGGGTTAGCCTCACTGATTAGTGGTTTTCTTATGACTACACAGCTGTTCAGTCCTAATCCCTTGAGTTCCATTTGCATTGTGCATGTGGAAATGCTCTTACTTTCACTATTAAACGTGGCCCTGAGTTCCACTGTTGTTTTTCTTTCATTTGATTTCACCAAACATTGAGGTGATAGCCAATCATGATCATTCAGGATTTTTTTCCAACTACAGTTCTTCCTCAAAGACAATGGTTCCTCACCATCCTCTGTTTTAGTAATAGTGTTTAATAATGTGTTGGACAGTTCTTAACCCAATTTTAGAAGTTTCTGCGGTTTCCTTAAATGTTTCCTCTGGTTGATGCATGCCAAAGATTGAACCCTTCTTAAAAACTAACATATTTTCCACGACCACGGGACGTGTCTTTTAACATGGTTGTTAAAGAAATTTGAAGCTAGTCATTGCATCAGTTGAGGTTGAATGCCTTGTTTCCAGCTGAAGGTAATCGCCCATGCAATAAGTATCCAATAGGAGGCTCACCTATTTGCTTATTTAAATCCATGTAGCAACTTTTTTGTGGCCAGACATTGTAATATTTACTAAGCATGGCATTGCCAGCACTCATCCGTAGAACTTTTATCTTTAAAGTCTGTATATAGTAGAAATAAATTTACATTCTGAATGTGTGTCACATCACAGATAAATGTGTTGTTAACCAGTCAGCCAAAAATAAATGATTAAAACTATCAATAGATGAATTAAATTAGGCCTTAAAATCACAGAAAAATGAGAAGTGCTCTGAGATGCTGGGGGCATGCCCATATAACTAACACAGCTAATACATCAAAGGAGGTGTATTTATATCACTCCAGTGTTAGGTGAAGGTTGCTTTTGCTCACCTTATATACTAAATTGATATACTCAATGCCTCACTGAAGTTTGATGTTAGACCTGCCCTAAAAATCCTGAGCAGAAAGCCAATGAAACTGTTAAACAATCAAACTCCATAATTCATTAAGACACTTTCTCAGCCTTTAAATAAGTTTTAATCAACTACTGTCCTGAACATGCAACTGGTTTCCAATAGAATCTCTGAATTTGCTTTGTTCTGACCTTGAGGTCTCAGACCACATAGAATCCTATTTTATTGTCGTTTGAAGGTCAGTGGTACGTTTGATAATGTGAATTAGCATTATTTACAATGAGCAAAAACGTGTAAGTATCTAGAGTATGTTACATCAAACAACTAAGTATTGTGAACAATAAACCAGCTTTATGTTGCTAAAATCATATTTATATGGGAATCAAACCATGTGACTTGTATAATACATTAACTCAGGCCTGCAACTTTCTGTCAAAACATTTATGAAGCATGTTGAGCTGTCATTAAGCAATTTTATTATGAGAAAAATTGCGCTTTTTATGTCTTTTTAGAAGTTGTTTAAGTGCATTTACACTCACTTGTGTAATGAAAAAGCTGTTTATTGTTATGAAATAGAACCAGCACACCCGATGTACCATGCTACTTTGCACTATTGCTTTGTCATTGTGTTGAAGATACTACAAGTGTGTATGTGTTTGTATTCTGGCCACTCAGCCTGCAACCTTGGCTGGCCTGTTATGACACTCAATTTATTGTCTTGTGATTTGAGGCCTTAGTTTCTCATTACACCCAAAGTTTTTGTGTCCTTGTACAGCAAAAATTAGCTTGTGTGTGTCCGTGTAAATCACCTGTCATATGCACATGCTCCTTTAAGAAAAGGCCAAGGGTGTCATTTGATTCCTGCTGCCTTGCTTTCATATTTATGCGTCTCATATTCACGTCCATTGGCTGTGTCTCAGTTGAGCTATCCATCAACACTTTTTATCCCCATCACACCAACAATACGGACATAAAACGTTCTTTTACGTCAGCAAAATGCTGCCACAAATAAAACATGAACAACACACCTCTTTATTTGTCAGGGTAATAAACTACATAAATTAAAAGTGATAAGTGACAAAATTTGCATTAGTCATATCCTATGGGCTTGGGTCTTAATGGAAATTACCAGTGGGAGAAAGGCTGTAATATAAAGTGTAACCCACAAAATTGGAAAACATAGGTGATATATTAATGAGTTTACAAAACTGAAGGACAACCAGACCCAGGGGGATGTGTCCTGCTTTCTCCAGGACAGGACCATTTTTCAAACAAACATGTCAGAGGAACATTTTGAAAACTATATCACTCATCCTGTCAAATTAAATTTCTTCTAGTGTTGAATTATTAATTTCACAAATTTATTTGCACTTGTCTATTATTGGGATGCAGAAACTGTTTTTGTTTGTTTCTTTGTTTGTTTGTTTTTGGGTTTTGTTTTTTTTACCAGCCCAAAGGGTGGCTATCATATTTCCTATTACTTTTTATTTTTATAAACTAAATCAAGCAAGAAATCCTGAGATTTTCATTGCAGAAATGTTGAATAGAATAAAACTATTTAACTGTAAGATACATTGAGTGAAAAAAGGAAGAAATAATACATGTAAATGACTACATAGAGCTAAAATTTTTAATCTTTTATTAGATCACCTTGGTGTACAATTGATAAAAAGAAACATAAAATCATGTGAAAAACACTAAATAATAGATGTGCAATACATCACAAGCATATTTAACTATTAGAAAAGGGATCCTTGTATACAGTCTATACCGGTGGTTCCCAATCTGGGGTCTAGGACCCCCAAGGGGTCCGCCAAAGAGCACAGGGGGTCTCCGAGGCTTTGAACATTCAGAGCCATTTTGATTAATGTTCACATTTTGTTCGTATTTTAATTTTTTTTTTAAAGCAAGGCTATATGTTCTTTATTTAACTTTAGTTTTATCAAAGGACATGAATCAGCCAGAATACATTATTTATGATGACAATCTTACTTTTGAAAGCATAAAACCAAGCATGGTTTCAGTATGGGGTGGGGCAAAGGGTCAATGGCTTTTTAGTATTTGCACGAAGGGGGTCCTTAAAGAAAATAGGTTGGGAACCACTGGTCTATACTGCTGTCATTACAACAGAAATGCCACTCATCGCCAGGTTGAAGGTTTTGCCATTTATTCAGGATGAATAAACCAGAAACAAAACAGAAAAACAAAAAAGGGAACCTAGTTAAAAGCGATGAGATGAAGAGCCGTCTCTCTCAATTTTGTACTCTCAGACAGAATCAGTTGCCTTTGGCCTGCTTAGGGGTAGAAGGTGAGAGAAGCACACAAAAGCAGTGCAATTATTCTGCTCTGGAACAACAACAGAGAGCAAAAGGAGCATCAAAGGCTTTCCTCTGAGCAAAACAGGGCTCCCTCAGAGGAAAAGCACAACCTATGTGTGAACACCAGTGCATGGACTTTTGGTCCTCTCTTGAGAGCCAAGAGGCAAAGGATGTGTGTGAATGGAGTTGGAGTACCTATCCACTTTGATTAGGTTATAATATATCATACAGTGTTTTTGGTGTTTTAAAAAAAACACTTCAAATGTTTTACATTTATTATTTTTTTCATGTGAAATATGCATAATGCATATTTTACATCTGAAAAACACCTATCTTATAACTTGTCAGTGTAAAGTGAGTGACAACTAAATAGTTTAGATAGCTCTTACTAACTGATATCATACATTCAAATAATAAAAGTAATATGTGAGATATGTTCAATTGGTAATAAATCCACATATGCACGCAGGGTTGTTAGGACAGCCTAAGTTGTTAGTTCTGTTCACTGTTATGACTTTAAGAGACATATATTTGTGAATATTATGTTCTAACATTTTGTTTTTACAAATCATTATTACTGATTTATTAACTCCTATTAATATTGTGTTTTCAATCATTTGTATGCAAATTATTTTTCATAATTCCAAGTTTGCAAATAGTGTCTATACAAAACGTTTTTATTTTAATTTTTTTCCAATTTCCAATTATATTTTTCTAATTGCTGCTTCGTGATGAATTTTTGGAAAAACCTTGTAACTGAAATATAAATTACAACAGGAGCAGACGGATTTTCTAACAGGCATATTCAAGGGCATCTCATAATATAAATTGGGTCCTCGTTCAACCCGGAAGACTGCTTTCACATGTTACTGTGTATATTCACCGGTTGCTAAGCGCAGTTATCACGTTGCGTATCATTATAGTCAATATTTTAAGAGCCATTTGGCTTCTTAACATAACATAAAACGATGAAGGTTGTTGCACTAATAAGGTAAAAGTTCCTTTTTGCTTTATACCGGATACCTTAGATTATTATGACAAATGATAAAGGTCTTGCATGTCGGGTTTTAATTTGCTGCAAGGAAGCAATAACTTTTAAACGTTATTCAACTTGTATGGGTGCAAAGTTACTGATTATAGAGGTGCAGGGGGGGAGCGGGGAGCGTACTAGACCCTCGCTTACTGTCGTCACTGAGGGGGAAAGGCATTATGTTGCACGTAAACAAACGCATGTTAGACAGAAGTACAACTACAAATCCGCTTTTCACCACTAAATATTCCTTCTGCCCCACCACAGTCCCGGCTCACCGATTGTTCATACATCCTTTATGTATATGGCTTCATGTTACTAATTTAAACTTGGCTTCCCTCTGCGCCTGTTTCTAATGTTGTGTTGCAGTGGGGGTAAAGACAGCTGCTACAACATGATGCAGTGTGTTGCTGCTGGGCACCAGATCGTGGCTCTAGCCAATCTGCGCCCTGCTCACACAGGTGAGAAAAATGGCTGGTATAGTTTAACTGTTATCCACAGGGGCTGTGCTATATGGGTCAAACAGCTGCACTTCTGTGGACTTACCCTAGTATGTCACA
Source organism: Atherinosoma microstoma (assembly GCA_037177055.1). Classification (NCBI taxonomy): domain Eukaryota; kingdom Metazoa; phylum Chordata; class Actinopteri; order Atheriniformes; family Atherinidae; genus Atherinosoma; species Atherinosoma microstoma. The sequence goes on along the minus strand of JBBBVU010000021.1, from coordinate 13,840,557 downwards.
GAAATGTAATATTGTGTCGTTTACCTCTATGAATGAATAAGTGACTTAGAGTTATACTGACAGCAAAGCAGCTCTATTGGAGCAGTTTAAAGACCTTTGTCAAATCTGTCTAAGTGGTGTTAATGAAGAAGCACAGAGTGCTGCTTTTCACTTTATTCATCCAGATTTAAGCTGTCCTTTTGGTAATCGGAATTTACATTTTAGTTCACTGTTCCAAAAAATTCAACCTGTGAACTAAAATGCCTAAAGAAGTCATTCAAACTCTCACGTTTTTAAATGTAATTCCTCTTAAGCTTTTTTTCATTGAAGCATTCACAGTGACTATCTATGGGAAATCATTTTTATTATATTAAACTATGTTTCCTTCAATGTGAGGGTTTTCTGTCATTTGTTGGTAATTTCATAAATAATCAATTTATAATATAGTAATGACTCATAATTTTAGCAATAATAATTACTGGAAGTAGCCTTAAACTAAAATGACCCTATGGATGTTTGATTGCGCTGAAATTATGTCACAATGACTTGAAACATCACTTCCTGTGAATTTCTGTGATCTCTGACATTTTTCTTCAGCATGTGGTTAATATGTTGTTGTTAGACATAGCTGTGACATAATTTCCTTCATGTCATAGATGAGTTGGACAGCTATATGTACCAAACAGTGGGCCACCAGGCAATAGAGCTGTATGCCGATGCCATGGACTTGCCTCTGTATAGACGCACCATTCAGGGTTCCAGCCTGGACACCAGCAGAAACTACAGTGAAACAAAGGGGGATGAGGTTGAGGACCTGTATCAGTTGCTGCACCTTGTCAAGGTATGCCTCTTTGTAAAAGGAATTTATTACCATGTGTCAATGAGCAGAGTTGCTGCCCAACATGTAGATGTCAAATCCATGTCCTCTGGCCAAAATACCGTAATACTAGAACAACACAGGTCCTCTTATTTATTTCATTCACACCTTTTATCCTCATTTTATTTCTAAAATGAACTCATTTTACTCACCAGATGTTAACTACTAGAATAATGTGACACCTTATTTCAAGTGGCATTGTCCTCCCCCCTCTGCATCCAGCATGTTATTGTTTTCAGCAATTCCCTTCCCAGTGAGAAATATCATCCCAAATACAACTTACATTTTCAAAATGAAAAGTTTTCAATAAGGTTGAGATTGTGCAATCGCACAACCCTTGCTCTTTCAGTTAATCATCACAGAGATTGACAAAAAAAACAAAACATGTTTACCACATTCTTGCATGTTTGCCCATTTTTACCACCAAAGCAAGTTCCCCTCTGACATTATTTTACAGGGTCAGGCAATGACAGCTGTGATGGGATGAGAGACATTAAAAAAACAGCAATTCAAAGAGTTTTTGTCCAACCACAGTTTAACTACAATGAAGCCCATCTGGTGACATCAGTAGTAAATATTTTTAAATATTTTTAAATAGATTCTTGGTCACGAGATATTGTGATGTGGGAATGAGACAACTGAGCTGCAGCCTTGTGTTAATAAGGTGTGGTTGATCGAGCAACATAAAGAAACATTTTTCCATTTTTTTTGCACATCAAACCAACATAATTTAATCGCGTTGTGTGGGTTCGGCTGAGGGTAAAAGTACAGCCCTGAATGTCATCCTTCTTAAAGTACATAGCATGGAAAATCTTGTAAAAGAATAAGTGATACTTGGTAATATCATGTATTATGACTTGATATTCTTACTACATCATTTCATGAGTCTCGGTGGTTCAAAATGTGTCTTCACTAATGATGACACTGCATTGAAGAGATTTCAGGATATGATTTTGATGATATTCTGCAATCGCAGTACCAAGGTTAAATGAGAAAAGATTAAATTCAAATTAAACTGTGCTCCATGTGTGATAACAGCCTAATTACACAGAATTTACAGCAAAACAGAATCAGTATACTATTGCCCCACATTGAAAAGATGTAGTAAATTTTGTTTTGTATTCCCATGTCCTAGCATCTCATGCATTTTCTGGATAAGCTGTGAAAAAAAACACAACAGTAAAACTGCATTACACTCTTTCAAGTGAATGAAGTTGACGTTATTTTACTTTTTTTAATTCAATAAAATTGTTAGAATGTTTAGGTAATGGTAAATATTATATTTTATATATTTACGTGTATGTTGGTCTTATTTTCATTCTTCATTTGTTAACTAATAAAGAGAAATACATTTGTGACTCAGGTAAAGTAGCATACAATAAAGCGTCCGCATTTATTAATGAATTCAAAATAGAAATGACGTAACACCAAGATCTATCTAAAGTCCAGATGCAAGGAAAGATATAATGTATGCATACAGACATTCACACACATACATACTAACCTAGGCTTGCTCAAGTATAATAGCGAGCAAGCTGTCATAACACCTCTGTACTAAACTTCACAGCTAAAATTCATGGCACACAGAGCTGTTTTACAGATCCTTTTTGTATGGATACAGCATCACTTGGAAGCCCATCATACTGTCACATAGCTCATTTCCACTGGTGCTAGTTCGGTGCTGGTGCTAGAGCCAGTGCTTAGCTGGTTCAACTCTGGTGCTTCCA
>JBBBVU010000021.1:13802593-13820212 GCA_037177055.1 Atherinosoma microstoma | reverse complement strand
CTTTCTTTCTTTCTTTCTTTCTTTCTTTTTTTCTTTCTTTCTTTCTTTCTTTCTTTCTTTCTTTCTTTCTTTCTTTCGTTAAGTGAAAAGACGGCTGTCCAAATGCAGGATGATCCTCCAAGTTAATTCACCACAAGTGTTTATTCTTCTGCTGGTGGCAGCATAAAACCACAAAAGAAAAAAGAAAATCATAATAATTAGAAAAGAAGACGAAGTTATAAGTTCAGCTACATAATTATCTGCTAATGAATGTCAGAAGATGCTTGTTATTAAAGAAAAAGGTATCCTTTAGTTGGGGAAATGTATTTTCATAATGCCATATATATTAAGTTAGCCCTGCTAATTGGCAACTCCAAAAGCTAATATTAAATATTCATGTAAGATAATTGATTGATTAGTGCAGGTGTGTATCAGGGCATAGGTTCACCAGCTAATTGGTCTGGAGCTCCAGAGATAATTTGCATGTGTGAAATTGGGTCTATCTGCAAGATCTTTTACCCTTCACATGAACATAGCCTTTGAGCTACCAAGAGAAGAATATCCATCATATGCCTGCTTTCGCGGATCACTTTAACACAAGAGTAGGACACACATTTTCTTTCAGTTTATACTTAAAGGATAATTGACAGTCAAAAACAGTAATAAAAAAAAAGAAAAATACATTGTTTTTCTCACTGTGCAATGTTTATTGGCTTTGCAATGTTATATATGTATATATGAATTTCTATATGTCCATTCTGGCCACTTCACTTTTTTCTCTTTTTGTTTTTCCAAATAGATTTCACATTGATATGATTGCCACACAACTCATTCATCCTATCACTTAACTCATACACACAATTTCAGATAATAGCTTGACAAATTTCACATATAACTTTTATCTTATCAGCCTTCATACAATGTCTTTTCCCCTCCTTTTTTTCCTATCCATTCAGTATTCATCTGTCTGTCTTGCAAAGATTAGTTGATAGTGAACAGCTATTGTTTTGGCATAGGTCTTGTAGAGCATTGTTTAAAAGCTCAGCAGCTCACCTACGAGGGAGGAGATGCTTATTTCATCCATTTAAAGGCTAAAATGTTACACATCATGAATCCAATTTTCTCTGCCTTTTCTCTCTGAAGGCAGGGATTAAAGCCAGGCTGTCAGCTGGCACGTCAGATCTTAAGACAACCCGCGGATGTCTGCGATACTGCGCTCAGCTCAGCTCAGCTCAGCTCAGACAGTATCTAGAATCTCCCAGCTTCTAATTTGGCATTAGGCTCAGTAAGCAAAATCACAAGCAGTTTCAATTAAATTGGTAACTCAGTGCTGTCGGTTTACAAAAGTCAAACTCTATGAGGTGGGAAAGGCTAATCTTGGTTGCTAAAAAAATATAGCCAATTAAAGCTCTGGAGAAAATTAACTTTGACATCTAGAAGGAAGGAAGTGACAATAACATTTTCTGTTGGGTAATGTTACGTTGTGAAAAAAGTTTTTCTTTTTCCTTTTCTTAAACTGTTTTAGAATTCAAGTTTTGTTGAAATTTTACAGCTTTTTGTCTGTATGGTTAACTGTTGTTCCCAGTTGGTTCCGCTGGACTGTTTTGTTCTTTCCTTGGTTCTCAGGAGAACCAGAACAAATGTCCAATTGCTCATAAGCAAACACTTAGGATTATCATAACTGCTATGACTGAGAATCTTCACAGACAAATTAAATTGTGTTATGTATTAAACACTGATCATCCATAGCATCAAAACCAACCGCTTGATACTGTGAAGGTCCCTCTTTTGTTGCCTGAACAGCTCTATTAGGGTGATGGACAAGAGTTACTATATATGTTACTATATAGTCCCTGAAACAAGGAGTGTTGGTGGGGGGTCCTCTTGGCCCTGAGAGTTGTAGGAACAGAAGTGTGCTTTTCAAAGAAAGGATAAATGTTATTCACTTCACCAATTTCTACCCTTTTTCCCACTGAAGTGCAAAAACTAGTTTGATTATCTGGGTTTCATGGTTATCGTTGTCTTCTTCCTTAATTTCAACCCACTAAATGCTGACAGTGCTTTTAAAAAATGCACTCTCTCTCATTACTGGACTCCCTGGTTTTAAAGTTCACTGAATTTAATTGGAATTTTATAGGATAATACGAGGTAAAAAGCCCTTTTAAAGGAGTACCATTCCTCTCAGTGTCTCCTAGGGAAGCTCCTCTCTCTCCAAAGTGTGGTCTTTCTGTCTCTGGCAGCAGACTAATGGCAGCTTCTAGTGGGCTTATTTGGGTTTAATGTGGCATAATGAGGTTAGGTAATTGGGTTTAGGTCAAGTTGTAAAACAGGTTCAGAGGAGACAGAGATGTGAAGATCATGTAAATGGGTGGTTTTAGATCGCCGAAGGCTCACACCAGTGGCTACTTTAGAAGTTTGCAAAGCACGTATTCTACAAATGCATGCTCATCCCACCTAGCGTCAAGTCCGAATGGTTTGAGCAACCTTAATTCAGTCAGGAACGTCAATTAAGAAAACACTCAAACAAGTGCTAAGTGGTCTTGGGAGGAATAGTTCCATGCTAATGCTATCTTTGCTACGTTTTATCACTCACTCCTGTCGTCCTAGGTTTCCATCGTTCTCTTCCCTCCTTGTAAATATCAAATCAAGTGTCATATATTATTTAAGAGCTGGGAAGTTAATGAAGATATTACGAAACGCTGCATCCCCTCAGCAATTTGGAGCCAATTATTAAAATTTGTTAAAAGGCATGACTAATTAAAGAGGATATTTAAATTGGATTGAATTTTAATGCTTTTTTTCACCCTCCTTATTACCTTTGTGGCAGGGTTAAGATGAGAGGATGTTGAGATTAGATATTCTCACACTAATTAAGACCACAGATCCCCTGGGAAGAGAATAAGGGTCTGCTCATTCTCTCTCTCCACACCCTGTCTACCCTCCTTCTCACCCTCCCTCCCACTGATGTGGCCCTCCATCTTTCTCCCGTAGCGCCGGACCACAAGGGCCCGGAGGATAGACACAGCTGGGATTAAGATGAACCCGGGATGCTATGCGACATCCCTCCTTCATATCTTCTCTGCATTCTCTCTCGTCTCCCATCCATTGCTCCCCATGGGGCCCTTAGATGACACATTAACCTTTGAGGTTGTCAGGCCATGAGAGAAGAGAGATTCTCACATTAGGATTAACTTTGTTCCTCTAATTAAACACATGAACATGCCGATGAACTGGGCCATGTGATGTCTAGGAGTAAAGGAGCTATATTGGATTTTCAGCGAAATGATTAGGCCAGTTCAGTAACTTTTTTTTTTTTAATGCGATGACATCACTGTCACAACTGCACATCACTCCGTATAGGTCATCAGTTGCTCGTTAATGATTATGTCAGTCACTTAATGAACAAAAGCACATGGAAAACTTGGAAGAATTAAGGCTAGCCATCACCGGTGACCATCTAAATGCACTTGTTTGGTTCCAGCAACTTTGCTCTCATATTTTAAGATAACAATCTCTTGTTTTATGCCAAACATGGTGTTTAGAGCAAATAACTACATGGATTGGAATTTCCTCAAATTTATCATTTTACATTCATGTCCTGTTATGTTTTTATTGTTCCATTCTCTGTAGAAACCACCTGGTACTCAGGGTTAGGTTTTTGTTTTTTGTCTGAATGGTGAAGAATGTGCAGTAGGAAGTTGTAGGCTGCACTTTCTCTGTGAAAGGAGTGACAGGGTGAGATGGAGGTCAGTATGGTGGCCACAAACACAAGCATCTAAAAGACAAGATTAGAACTTGTGTCATAAAGAGTACATCTCACTAGTGCTTTACAAATTTCATAGAGGAAGGACTGATTTTTCCCTTTTGCTTGTTCTAATATTTACACAATCCTTAAATTAAACTGATCAATGTGCTAATCTTTATTTGTGGAAAGGGAGTATTGACTTAGGTTTCTTATTAAAAGGGATCACATTTTGTTTTTTTCCGGTCAGCTACTTGGATGGTTGGCTTTACTTGTTTTTGTTTTTCATCTGGGGAGTGAGGACCGGTGAGGCTGTATTTTAGGAGTGTGTCACCACCGGGCTTGCATACAAAACTCCACAGCAACTTCGCTTCCCCTTCTTCTTTTCTCTTCCATGCCTGTGAGTCACTTCCATGCCCCATTTCAGGGGAAAGGGAGGAAAAAGGCAAATAAACAAGATCTCTTTCCAGAGTTTATGTTCTCAAAGGGAACTAGATGTGCAAGGGGGGAGGGAGGGGTTAGCTGGCAAGGGAGTGTGAGGGGGGGTGGGCTGTGACCAGCAACTGAAAATTGTTGCCCTTACCCAGAGAGATCTGTGTACACTACTTGCAAAGTCAAATAAATAGATCCAGGGTGCAGGTTTACATGTGTGTTTGTGTGACTGCCCGTAAACCTCCCTGCCTGTCATCTTTAATCACCGTTCTCTGTTCCTGATCAGACCTTTCTCTCTCTCTTTCTCTCTTTTCTCCATACATTTGTCTGTGTGCAATGGTGCTTGTTTGTGTGTTTCTGTCTGTTTGTGTTCCTTTGTGTATATACGCATGTGTTTTCCACACGGATGCCAGGCCTGGATCCAGAGAAACACTTAGGAAAATCCCTGGCTGACATGGAGTCCTATTTGAAACAGGTCAGAGACTGGTAGATACCCTGCTTAACTACTGTCAACTAATGGAACGTGCACATGATTCTAGTGGAATCAAACTGTTAAAAGTATTTTCTCAGCCTTGAGTTTATTAATTCCTGTTAGCTTTAGCTTTCTATCAGTATCTGTATTTTGTTTGCTCTCTAGTTTTAGACACATTCTTGCACAATTAATCATTTAAACATTGTGTAGCAGTTGGTTTGGATATTTTTCTCTAAAACTGTCAAGATTGAGTGTGTAGGTTGTAGTGACACCCACTGGCACAAATTGGAAATTGCAACCAACCACCCACCCTGAAGCTACAGTGAGTGCAAAAAATGCTAAATCCAACTGTAGTAACATTGCGGAGGGTTGAAAAGGGTGACTTGCTGTGCCTTTGTATATGAATTGCCAGTTCTATAGTAATTTAAAAAAAATTCTAGCAATTTTACTGTGGAAAAAATGGCAAAAAAGTTGGTCAAAATACAGAATTTGAAGTTTTAAAACATTCAGCCTCATACAAGTGGGTGACATGTTAACGGCTATGTCCATCTTATTGTTGTGATTGCCATTTTTTTTTCTATTTACTGTAGTGTAAATTATTGTATCATATAACATGTTATTAAAATTAAGTGTTTTGTTTTGCTCAATAGCTCTCCCAGAAGTATGGAGTCCATATATGTGGCGAAGGAGGTGAATATGAGACATTCACCCTTGATTGTCCTCTCTTCAGAAAGAAGATAGTCATGTGAGTAAAACTGAATTACTTAGCTGTGATTCTTTACAGTGTGTGGCAGCAGCATGCTGGGAAAGTTATTTTTTCCAAGAATTTCTGGAAGTTTTTTGTGCATATGTGCAGTGATGCAGCAGAGACAGTGATCCACTCAGCAGATGCATTTGCTCCAGTTGGCTACCTGCGCTTCACCAAAATGCACACAGAGAATAATGTGAGTTGAACTTCCATGGGTATAACTTGGTTCACAAATGAGATCAATGCTCTTCAATTCTACATCCATAATTTTACAAGCAAAACTTTGGGCTGCTTTGGTGGTGATTACTTTAAAACTACTCTCAGGGCAAAATAAATACAAGAACAAAACCCTTCGGTGTCTGATAACTTTGTGGAGGAGAGGAGAAACGCAGCACTTTAGGGAAGGGTTCAGATCAACCTCCAGAGGGCCTTTCGAACTCTCTCTCACATAGTCTTGCTCTCGGTCTTTCCCTTCATCCCTCGCTCTTGCTCCTCTAGCCCCACATGGCCTACTTTGACATCTGCAATATTCGCTGCAGCCTGAAACTAGGCCCAGCTTAATAAACATGTCTGCTCACATTAAGGCATTTTGCATTCAGGTAGCTGGCTAAGCAGACACAAGCAGGGGTTGCAGGGAGGGAGCAGGAATTGGCTTTTGGTAAATTGGAAGCTGAATTGGGCCTCACAGACCACAAGCCTGGCAAACATTTTACTTTCCTTGCAAGAATTATTATAAGAAAGCTGGCATAAATGAAGTGAACTTGCTTTTAATTACTCAGTTTAAATTGTCTGGTTTGGTAAGTGTCCTACTAGCAGATCAGTGTTCCTGCTGACAGTAAGTGCCTTGTGTATTAGTTGCTGAAAGTTAGGCGGTGGGGAGAGGAGGGGTGGGGGGTAGGGGTTACAATAGGGATCTGCATGTCTTTTGGGCAGAGCGTGATTTGTGCATGCGTTTCTTTGCACATCACGCAATATCATGTACATGTGCTTTTGTATTTGTGCGCAGAGAACCTTATGTATTTACTGTATATGTTCATCTTCGATGGGGGATGGGGCTGTTATGGACAGAAAACATACCCCCATCTTTACAACCTCTGTGACCCTGCAGCCTCACTCCCTACAGCTATATATTTTTTCTGCTCCCCATACTGCTGTGTCCACCCCCATCACACAAACACACACACACACACACACACATATCCCTCTAGCCCCCCCTAGGTTGCTGGGGAAAGAGCAGGGAGAACCAGAGCCTGCAAGAGTAGGGGACGGGAGGAAGGAAGAAGTGAAGGGGGGGGCAACCAGGGGAGAACCTGCCCTGATTCAGCCTTCTGAAGCTTTTCTCGTCAGGGTGACAGATCCGCGGTGACACCAGCACTAGAGGAAACTGCACCAGGCTCAGGGGGTGGGGATGGACCACCATCATTTGCCCTCCGTTAATGCTAGTCAAGCTATTTTTCATGCTGGCCAGGAGAGAGGGGCTGAAGTATAATTAATTTGATTATCATATGGCGTAATGTGGCTGACAGCAGACGAGGGGGGTGAATGAGTGTCAGACAGCGTGAGGGGTGTGTTGAGGAAATATGAAATATGTATTTAAATGCGTGGCGCCGCAGCAAGATTTGGCAGGTAATATGTTTGCCTTAGAGAATGGTAATGATTTGTTATTTAAAGCAGTAGCAGAGAGCAGAGGCAAACTGTAAGTAAACACATGAAAAGAAAATGCTGGTGAAATCCAAAATATGTCTCACCCATCTAGTCATGAGCTTTGATTGACAGCCAGCATGATTGAATCTACAGTATCAGAAAACACCACTCCCTATTCGCCCGAACCACGAATATGTTAGCATGTTGTTTCATATTCATTCACCTTGAAGTTATGTGTGTCTGGGTCCTTGTCATGTAAGACTGACACACGCACACAAACACACACACCGCCTACTTGGTGGGGTATTTGAAAAGGTTGGCTAATTATACAGCGTTTTGTCTGTCTTAGCGAAAGGCTCTGCGCTCTTTGTGGGCATTTGGCCTGATGTATTCCCTGTGGTGCTTTATTGCAGGATGTGGTGGCGAGAGCTTTGCCCCATGGTAGTTGTCCTTGCCAGAGTGCCATTGACAAGATGACTGAGGAGGTGGAATATGCTGATCAAGTCGAAGACAACCAGCACAAATTTACATCAAACTGTGACCTTAGTTGTCAGTGGGGCCACGGTGGGACTCATTTGTTGTGAGGCACTTGCATGCTGACATGCATGCATGAGTGTGTATTTATGTCTGTGTGTGTCAAATGATATCTTTGTGTGGCGTGTACTGCCTGGATCTGTGTCATATGCGGCCAGCATCATGATGCTAGTATTTTTGATTGAGTGTTTGACAAGAGCTGTCGTTTTAAACTGTCTCTGAATAGCTTCTGTGCTGACATAAACTATCTGCTTAGCATGCATTAAGTCTGAATCAGCCTATGGTGGTAATTAAGTAAAAAACATAATTTTACAAAGACTTCTGGTGCTACTTCAACAAACTTTTTTTCCTTCATGGTATTGTATTTCCTCCTGCAGATATCCCTCCATCCTGCTCATCAAGAAGCTCCAGAGGCTATCAGTGGATCTGTGGCATCCGTGATTTTCAGAGTCAAGAACCTGAGATTGAGAACCAGACAATTGCAGCATTCACACAGCTGCAAAGTAAGGAAAAGTGTTTAAAGGAGAAAGCTTTAAGAAAGAGAGTAAAACCTTTTTTTTTTTTTTTTTTAAAGTGGTATACCGGCTTTTAGATATTTTATTTAATGCTTAAAAAACACAGAGGTCTCTGGAAAAGTTTTATTTGGCCACTCTTATCATTAAGACTGCAGAGAAGATCATCAAGGCTGATCTTCCTTCCATGGACCACCAAACAATGCAAGAAAAGAGCACACAGCATAATCAAAGACACTCATTATCCTTCTCACTTTCTACTCAGGCACAAACACTCTGTACAACCTGAGGAAAAAAAGAGCAGACAGTTAAATCACACACCAGACACGTTTACACGGCAGCTTCTTCCCTGCCACAGTCAGACTGATGGCTAAAACCACATAAGTGATCAATTTCTTATTCAACAGTCTCATAGATCCATGTTTAATGTAATGGACTCAAGTGCAATATAATCGACCTGTGCAATAACACAGTGTGCAATCAAAACAGCAAAGCATTCATCTCTCGCTGAGCCACATATTTTCTCGTATTTTTTTTCTCATCTTCTTATTCTGTTCTTTTTTTTTTACCTATTAATTGTGTCATAAGCTCTTGCTCCCTTAGCTCTGCACAGATAATTCTTCTATACTCGAACTGCTTGTACGTGTACATATGACAGGAAAGTTTAATAAAATAAAATATCTTCTGTATAATCAAAAGGTGATAAAACGTGATTTTTTTGTCCAGTGGTTTCTAAGCAGCTTTCGACTCTTATTTTTAGCCCTAATGGGATAATAGTAGAAGCCATTTGGGTCAAACTTGTCTGTCTCATGGGCATCTTTCTTTTTCTTTGCTGTGTTAGCTAGACACACACTGGGATAGACAGTAGCGCTTGAAAACTTATTCCTGACTCAGAAGTGCTTGTCAGCTCAGCAGGCAAAGCCTGTGTGTCAAAGACTGTCCATCAAAAGGATAGGAGAGTGAGCTGGCCACCAAACAAGGGCAGGCTTTTCAAATTAACCCGAAACCAAGCCTTTTTCAAAGACAAACACACACGCATACACACACAGCGTAGGCATTTTGGGTGGGTTATTTCTTTGCCCTGCAGAAGTTTAAAAGTGCACACTTTTACAGTGCATCTCAGTCTTTTTTCTCTTTTGCCTTTTTTTTTTGATGGAGATAGAAGAGCAAAAGATGAAAAGCATATTTAATGTTTATGGTGGTGCTTGGCTGAACAGCCTTCACAGTGCAGAGACTATATTAAACAAGTTAATATTTAATGAACAACCTCTTTGTATGAGGGCGAAGTAGTCTGAGACGCTAGTGTTGGCAAAGGAAAAACAAACTCTTTCAGATGATTGTAGGGGGGAGAGACTTTGCTTTGAGCCCTTGTGCCTGTGTTTGCATCTAAATCCTAGAACGTGCACACATACTGTGTTGGATGGCTGTTTACAGAGGGGAGGGGTCACTATTGCGTTTTAGAACAATAGCTTTAAATGTCATACAGAAGTTCTGTATTTTCCACTTTTTAAACAGAATGATAAAACCATTCAAATTCTTGGACTGGCAATTTGTTCAGTAGCAATCAGATGAGATAATTTTATTTAAGTGTCATTTGTTTATTGGTATTGTAACTTAAAACGTGCTACCTGTCTACAGATGAGTTGGACAACAGGGCTTGGAAGATGAAGAACATCATCTTGGTTCACTTGTATGTGAGGAACATGGAAGACTTCACATTACTCAATGCAGTCTATAAGAAACACTTTGACATAAACCCCCCAGCCAGGTAAAGGTGCCAACTCAACTCTTCATACTGTTCAAACATGCCTGTTGATTTATATTCTGTTTGAGTTTTTTTAATATCACAACATTCATTCCACATTTCCTCTTTTATTCATGTAGAGTATGTGTCCAGGCACCTCTTCCTGCTGGTCAGCTACTGCAGATGGACTGTCTGCTTCATGACTGGTCTGAGCCCCTGGAGGAAGGCTGCTTCCACCAGAAAGAAGCCTTGCATGTCCAAAGCCTGTCCCACTGGGCCCCAGCCAACATTGGACCGTACAGCCAGGCCCTCAGGGTAAGGCTGAAAAACCTCAAACTGGGGAACAAGGATGCAAGTGGGCAGCAGCACTGGCAGATAACATTTGGTGGCAGCTACATAAGAAAGTGGATTTCTAAGTAGGTCTAACATTTTATGTTGGACTTTCATTCACTACAACTTTGCCACTGTCCTCAGGTTACATGTTTTATTCGTCAGCAGTCATCAGAACCAAATATATTAGATGTACTGAGTGAAAGTCACATTTTGGACGCTGGGGTAAATATTGGTTAATTGATAAACTATTCATTAGTACAAACGCAATTCCAAAAAAGTTGGGATACTATGTTAAATACAAACAAAAATGGAAAGTAATGATTTGTAAATCTCATAAGCTAATGCAATATACAGTATGTCTGACTGTATTATTCACAATACAGTCTGACATTTGACTTGTTCAAGAAAAATATTAACTCACCTTGAATTTGTTGGCAGCAAGTCTTAGAGCAGTATATGTTTCTATCCAGATGACCTCTTTTTCAAGGAAGGTCTTTCATAGCAAGACAAGACAATACTAAACCAGATACCACATCTATTACACAGCATGATTTTATAGAAGAAGAGTCCAGGTCCAGAACTTTCACCAGCTTGGCACTTGGCACATTCCTCTCGCAGAGGTTGAACAGCTGGTCTCCTCAGTTCCCAGATATTTAAGGACTGTTGTTAAAAGATAAGAGGATGCTACGCAGTGATAAACATCACTGCCATGTCCCTACTTTTTTAGACATGTTGCTGCTTGGGATGTCACGATTGCTTAATTCCAGAATTAATCGTGGTATTAAATGCTGCAATTATTTAATCATAAAGATCACTCAAAATCGTAACTTTCCATTAAAGATTATGTCTGGACCATAATCTGGCAGAGCAGCACAAATTCCACACGGAACAAAAACAAAAGTTACATCATTTCGTGTGAGTTGCAGAAGAGGCATGCCTCAGTGGGACAGTATGGCAGAGGAAGATTCCCTTCAAACAAACCGATTAAGTAATCCTTCCTAGATTCTTTCTTTTGGTTATAGAAAAAAAATACTAAGGCGTAATTGTGAAGGACAGCTCACCAGTCTGCATAGCATGATGTGAAAAAGTTGCAGTGAAAGGAGGAAATACATCCAATATATTTCACCACCTGTAGGATAACCACCAGCTTTTACGCTAAAGTAAAGGTAAATGCACAGTAGTTTGGTAAATGACACTAATGTTTACCTAACATAACATAACACTGAAATGAAATGGTATCATGTCATTTGCAATTTTGTAATTGTGTACAACTCGGGTTGGACTTACAGAACAACGCGTTCAGCAGCGTTCACTGAACGTTACATTATATGGATGAGAAAAAGAAAAAAAAACGTATTTTTTTAAGGATTTGCTGTTCAAACCTAACCCACTCGGTGTGAGGTCATTGCCTTTTAGTTGTCAGTGTGCAATGGTCTGGAGAAAAAACAGCAATTAATTTCAGATATATGGTCTCATCTCTTTATTTTTATTGGTCCAGTATTACTTGCGTTTTAAACAGCAGCTATTCTGCTAATGAAAAGCTGGAAGTCAAAGCTAACTAGATTTTTTCCCCCATGTTTCTAAATTCTCTTCTGTTTCATTCTTAAAAACATTTTTATCATGTAGTTTACAGAAAGAAGCCTCCCAAGTCCAGGTAGAGGTCCTGTAGCCTTTTCCATTTGTTTTCTCTGAGAGAAATCTAGAGTTAATGTGAAGTGTTTATTTATTGTTTACAGAGAAGAAAGGATTTTGTTAGAATTAGACTTCTTCGTTACTTTATTTTGTATCTATTATATTTTATCATGTTGGTATCAAAAGAATAAAATGATTAAAACTTAAAGACCTTCAGGAGTGTTTATGTGATTTAACACATTTATAGTGTTGGGAAAATAATTAACACATCATAATTGTGATAATCATAAAATCATGATTATTTCTTTGATAATAATCAGACCAGGAAAGTCTATAAACGTGAAATTCCTAGTTGTTGCCATCAAATTTAATATAATATTTGACATGGTACTTTCAACATTTTATGTTTCCTGTTTAGAATTGTGAATAAAATATTGGTTTATAAGAACTGCAAATCATCACATTCAGATTTTATTTACAATTTACACAATGTCTTTTTTTTAATTGGGATTACATATTTATTCTATACATTGGTTATATATTAGTTGAATAGATAAGTTATTCATTTGATCATTTCAGCATTACTGCCTTGTCTAAGAATAATTCTCCTGGGGCTTGTTTTATTTTTGTTCATTTCTCTTCATAATTCAGTCTCGTTATCCTTATAAACTGTTTAGTAGCAGATTAAGAGCATTTATACAAGTTATATTTGTATAATTTAATAAGATGAAATGAGCCAAAACAAGTGATATGCATGCGACTGTAAGAGGGTTAGCTTGGTGAGGGATGATCAAGGCTTAATCTGATGAATGATCAAGCTTGCTTGTGCTTTTTATGATGCTTTTTTAGGCTTTACCTTTACAAGGCATTTAAAGTGTCTGAGCTCAAATGCATTGCTTGACTGTATCCTTTTTTATCTCTCATAGATGTCTCTTAAGTATGGATGAATGTGTATAGAAACATATGAGATAGATGCTTTTGTGTATACATGTAAATATGTATCCCTTTCATAGTGGGTAGTATGTATCTACTTTTGCACTTGTTTGTAAAGCTGTGTGTCGAACATCTTTCATATTGTTTCAAACCCAAAAAGAATGTAGAATTCAAAGGAAGAGCAGAGGAAGTGTGGGCCGTGGTTGCACGGTTGACTTGGTGTTGTGTTTACCCAGTGTGTATTATATAGGATTACACTTGTCAAGGTACTGTCAACAAGGATAGTGTCCATCTCCTCCACACTGTCCTTGATCCTGCAGCCAAATCCGCCTATGAGTGAGAACATGTGTGGCTTAACCATTCGCTCAGAGCTTGACGGCATATCTCAGCAGTGTGTCACTGAAGTTCAGTTTGGATTCCTGAGATGCATCCTACAGAGTCAGGTTTGCTTGTAACATGCCAGCAGTGTTTGATTTCCTCAAAGAAGCCTCATTGAGACATGAAATTGAAGTCAGCTGTGTGCATGCTCTGTTGCCTTTGGAAAACAGTGTAATCTCTCATTCGTCTAATTACCATTCATATTCATAGCAATTTGAGAAAACGTTGAGAGCAGTTTGCTCAGAGCTGTGCGTGGAACTTTATACGACCCCTGCGTGTGCTCTCTCAACGTGTCTACTCCTCCTCCACGCTACAATGACTTAATTTGATCAAAAATGTATTAACAACTCTTCAGTGCAGCTAGAGAGTTTTACATATGATACAATTACCCCCTTGCTGTGAGCAAGCATGCAGCCCTTCCCCATCTCTCACCACTACCACATCGTCTCCATCTAAATGACAATTTTCCTTGGTGACTGTTGCCGTGTTCCACCATAGCGACAGGGCTCTGGCAACCACAAACAGAGAAAAAATTGTTGTCGGAGACCAAACAACACTGGAACTGTCCACATTTATTTTCTGTGGAATTATTAAACAATAGATGGGCTCTGCTAAATTAAAGGATTAATCTGTGATCTTTAGGATGCAGTCAGCTGTGTGTGTCAGAGGTACCTTTGTGATGCTGACTGTTTACTTAATAAATTACAATGCATTACATCTCATTTATCTTTGTTGAACAATTCTGATGAACTGCTTTATCATTTATCAATCAGGCAGAGTTTAGCTATTAGCCAACCATTTGAATGAAGTTTGGTCAATTAGGGTCATAATGGGGCATCCATGTTTATTCTCCAGCTATATTGGAACCAGTTTATTCTTGTGTTTATTGGTTTGAGAGACAGCACATGGCTGGTGACAGAACTGACCCTGCAGAATTTAATTACAGTATGTCTCCTTATAGAGCGCGGCCACTGGTGGAGGTATAGGAGAACTGGGTTGCAGATTGCCATGTGATGGATGCTGGACTTTCAAACTCCATCCATCTATTCATCTGTCTGCTTGGCTTGTCATGTCTCTCCGCGTCAGCTCTCGGAAATGGCAAGCTGACTGAATGTCGGCTTGGCCTGGCAAGCTGACAGATTCAGATCTGACTTGATTTAAAGAATTAGTTAACCTTTATAATGTCAAAGCTGGGGGGCTCTTGGTGTATTGCATGTTGATATATAATACTGCCTCAGTTTAGTTTAAAGCCGCAAGCTACAGAGTAGAAAACTGTCATTTAATTTATGCTTTGTTTTTACACTGCTTCATTTTGCTCCGTACCTGACTGACACATGTTTAGAGGCTACACCATTTCATATATTGTTGTAAATTCAATCAAATTAGCTGTGAGTGTGGTAGCATCAAAGGTCTTGACACTGATTGTTTGTTTTGTTGTCATATTTATTGAAGAAACAAAATGAGTTTTCAAAGATCCACTTGGCTGCAAAATATCAAAACAAATCCTATCATTAAAGCAAAAAACCAAGTAATGGCATGCTTTTAAAGGAAACTAAAGTTATTGCTGCTTTTTCTGTCAATAACTATTCTGTTAAACTATTCTGTTATATTAGCATAATAGCAGGAAAAAGAGCATGGGTCTCTTTTTCTTTTGTTTCTTAGTAATCAGTATACCACATTTTTCAACAGAGATGCACTTTCACTAATGACAGAAGATCATGGCAATGAGTCTGTAGATAAATAAAATAAGTCAATCATTTACACATGTCAGACTTAGCAACAGGGGGCTCAAACGACAGGATTTGTATAAAAAAGATTTCCCCCACGTCTGTTTAAATTAATGCTTCTTATTTGGTCACATTCCCTCTGTAGGCGCATTTATAGAGGCAAACACAATAGCCAAAGCAGGTCTGAATAGAAGGACTATCAACTGAATGGTTGTTAAACATCTCTTCTTTCCTGTTAAGGTAAGTGGCTCACCCCTGGGATATTTACTGGGAAATTATACTCACTGATCAGATTCTGTGGGGTGTGTTTAGGGATCTGACTGCACCAGCCAGCCTCAGGTTGCCACTGAGCACCAGCCCCTTGCCTCAGTCCCCTAATTGTGAGTGACAGTCAATATTGTGGGAGATTGTCTTGCACAAGCCTGCGATAGGATTTGCATTGGATTTTGAAAATTGTCAAAGTGGACTGTGAGGCATTAGGAGGGAAGTGGATCTGACGCTGCCTATTAACATCAAAGGGAGGCGGGTGGTTGAATTTGAATAATCTCCTTACAGGAGTCTAAATATCTAAAAACAATGGGTTGAACTGTGTATGGCCCCTTTCATGGGGAGTTGAGAGGTCAGGTTAAGTTAGAGGGTGGTTGAACCCCCCATATTGGGCCAAATAGTCTTTTTTTGTTGTTTTTTCTCTGCTAAGTTGAAGCCTCAGTTTGATTTTGCTATTATCAAGAAATAAACACTTTAAAGTATGTTAATAAATATTATTTTAAAGGTTTCTTTTCTAATATGACTGACAATAGAAATTGGGTGAAAGCATTAAATTAGAGATGTAGCAATAAAATTTAGATGATGATCTGAAGCTAAATACAGCATCCCAATGACAAACATATTTCGTCCAATCGTTTTCCATCTGTCTTTTAAGAGAAGCATGCTGATATATTCCAACAATTCCAATTTAGAAAACTAAGCAAAAAAAAAAAAAGAGTGAACAGCAGAAATTAGGGGAAGTGCTTTAAGTTAACGGTTTGTTGTTTCACAGCTGTAAAACAGCCAACGTGCAAAATTCAGCAACCTTCCCTTCACCACCACCACAACAAATACACCCCCTCCCACCTCCTCAAACTTCCTCAGCACACATCTAGAGACTACATCTACCTCAATTACTACAGAAGAGTAATTAGCTTGAAAACAGTGTGTGTGCATACATCTGTGTTCAGGGAGGTATTCATGCAGCACGGACAGATTAATTAGAACATTTAACTTCATTTCTAATACAACAAAATTAATCCCATAAAATATGAGGGATCTCAGAGGAGGTGCCTGTCAGGATCTGACGCCTCTCCCCTGTTTGCCATAATCTATTAAAACCTTGCTTTTATCTCACCTCTCCCCTGTCATACTTTATGGATTTTTTCATAAACATGGCCCATACTTCATAAATGTCTCAATTTTCTAGTCTATTAACATTACTTCAAAAGCGCTTGATAAAAGAGGAGGGCATGCGTGAAATAATGCACCAATAATATAAAATGCTGGAGGCTAGAACAGTAGGGGCGGCTCTCTAGCATGCACACTCAGACAATCAAAGGGATGTTATCAACTTTAATAAAAGAACAAATGATCACTTCCAACTAAGCAGGAGGGGAGATGAGGTGGTGAGGAAGGGGTGGGGCCGGAGGGGGGGAACAGTTGTCGAGTAATTGAGTCGATGAAAAATGAGGTCTTGAAGGCTCAGCAGTTTGAGCAGTGAGATTGAAGGCAACTCAAAGCTGCTGTGTTTTTTAGCACATGTAGTTACTTGCTTTTCGCTGCAGCGGAGGATGTTAACAGATTTGTTTTTCCTTTTCATTTCATAGAAGGCAAAAGCAGAATAGGCTTATTGTTTCTTTTCCACAAGGCTTGACTTGTGTGCAATGAGTTGAACCTTTTGTCTGGGGAAAGTTGGAGGGCTTTTGACTGACAGTCAAGCTTCACCTCAGAGCCTTTCCCCGGCGAGAATTGATTCAGCTCCTATCTCTGAGCATCACCTGAGTTCGTCTCTGTCGGCTCCTTTCCAGACATTGGGGTCAAGTGTTTTCACATGAATTTGGACGCGCGGGGAACACACTGATCAAACCCAGTAAGACCTGACCATAAAGGTGTTTCCGCTGTACACCCTGAGGCCAAGTCTCATAGGGATACATATGGGCATACACACATATACCTGTGTGCTCTTTGTGATATGCTCTAACTGTGTGATGAGGTGAACTGGTTTGGTTGTCTAAGAGTCATTCAAATTATAGTTAGATGTGAATAAAACTAGCAACTGAGTGTATATATATTACCTCAAATTATTGTAGTATGTGTACTTAAATTTATGCTGATGACTTATGTTAGAATTGTTTCTTGTGTACCAACAATATGCACTGTATGCAAGAAGGCAGCAATAACTACAGGACCTCCTTCCCCCTCCTTCCTAAGCTCCACATCGTAAGAAATATATCTGCTTTGACACATGGTCATCCCATCGTCTTGGGACAGTGCTTGAGTTACTGGACGGGGGATGGGAAGTTGCGCCTCTAAACGTGGACACATATATGCGAGAGGTCAAATCACACCACCTTTTTAATCTGATGAGGGGGCAGTTTTATGGGAAGTGGTAGACAGCAGCAAGGGTAATTATGTTGCTTCTTACCCAATCCTCTCAGGCCACTGTCCCACCACCCCCCCCCCCAAACCAGAAAAAAAAAAACCCGAACCCCAGCCACAAACCCGTATCTAGGGCGCCATTTTCTGATTTTGAAAGGGGGGGGGGGGGGGGGGGGGGGGG
>JBBBVU010000021.1:13784682-13799238 GCA_037177055.1 Atherinosoma microstoma | reverse complement strand
ATATATTTATGAAAAGGCAGAAGAGACAAAATGGTCACAGCTGGGAAAGGAGACAGAACGGGGGATGAGGGTTGCAGTTTCAGCATCATTCAGTCAGACAACATGCCCCTCAGCTGAAACAGCTAGACCCTCCGCGATTCTCTCGAATTAGGGAGATTAGCGGGAAAGCGCATAATGCAGGATGATGGAATTTGTCATAATTTGCATTGTCCTGGAAAGATTCGGCTTGATAGAGCGATGCATGGAGGGGCTTGTCATGTCCCACGGGCAGGTCATAGAGGAAGCTTGGCAGAAATGATTTTTGCGGTATGTGCATCAGTCGTAAAAGCCTCACAACCAATTTGTCAAAAAATGTGAGGTCGGGACAGTTGAAGGCAGCAGGGCATTTTGCCTAACGCAATGAAAAACCATGCCCCTCCATCACTCTTCATCCACAGCCCAACTCTGGTGTGGCACACTACTCTAGTGCAGCAGACAATTTCATTACATCAGCTTTATGTGTATTTGTTGTTTTATCTGATTGTATTTCTTTATTTCAACATAATTATTGCAGCAGTAAAAAAAACCAAAAACGTATCAGATTGTATGAAAATTTGTTGTATTTTATTATTCATTTTTATCAAGGAAGGAGAGACTTATTTCTTTGTTTATACATGCCTGTTGACTTTTAGATATGTCTCTCTGGGCATTCAGCGGGCAGTCCCCTCTGACCTTGGTGATAGTATTGAGTGGCAGCTCCTGACCAGCACAAAGTTAACCAGAGCTGACGTGGCAGTGTTAGTGGTCCTCACAGTTAAATGTCTATGGAGTGGGCATGTCGATGGCGAACGTTAGAAGCAGAAAGAAAAATACAAAACAAGCTTAGAGAAAGTGGGGCATTGGGGAATGGCCACTGTTCCCCCAGACTGACCACAAGTTGCCTCAATAATGGCTCATTGTAGTTTACTAATTTTGCTAAGAAATTTCAGGTTTTAAACATCACTTACGGTTTGTTTTTTTCTGAATTATGCACAGCATAGACCTGAGAGAATGCATTCGGAAATGCCTTATACTTCCTTTTTCCTTGTGCGCTTCATACGGCTATTTATGTCGCCGTTTTAGTAACACTGATGTTGTGTGACAGTTCAGCATACAGGGGTTAGACTCAAACTGGAGCACAAACAGGAGGAAAAAAAAGAGATAGTGGAGAAAAAAGATGAGCAAATAATAAAAAAAAAAAAAGGCAAATATCTGTCCCTCTTCCCATGAAGCCTTAAATGAGAAAACTAACAAAGTGAAAGGTTCTGTAGGAGAGAGAAGGTTGTGGTTCTCCTGAAAGGTTTGCGTTTGTAGAAATGAGGTGTCAGAAGAAGGCAGGATTTCCTCGGGGCACGGCACAACATGAGCCCATTTCTTATCATTCCCCATTCCCAGACGTGATCTGCTTTGAATTCACTAATGCTGAAAGAACCCCACAGACTTGAAGCCAGTTCAAGATTAAATCACAGCAACATCCCTGACAAACTGCCATCCACCACACAAGGATTAAGCAGTCCTTGCATATCAAATCCCGACCAAAAAGCAGAAGCAATGTATGCACTTAAATACATACAAAAAAAAACTTCAGTCTCACTTTTTGATCCCTACATTTTGAACTATTTTGGGCTATTTGCCAACCCTGAAATATTCCATATAAGAAGAATATTACTCGTGAAAATTTGCACATATTAACAATGTCCTTTAACAGATTTGAAGTAAGTAAAAAAAAAAATATATATATATATATATTTTACAAACTACATAATAGACTTTATATACTAAATAATAATTAGTTAAAAACAGATTTTGAAAACATGTAGGAACTTTTTAATTAATCAGCATGTCACAAATACTTAGTATATTTAGAGCTTAATAACCCATCTTTTTGTGCTGTCATTATCCCTTTAGCTTGGTTACATGGCTCCTTGCTGAAGGGAAAAGTTACACCATATTAATCTAACCTATTTTACACTTTGCATTATCATTTTCCTGTTTAAATTATGTATGAGGTCTCAGTGGAGAGAAATGTGACCATTAGCATATCTGATGGGAACCGTAGAGCAGTTTTCCACCTCTCTCCGTCCTTGGAACCAGGCAGAAAAACCTGACTGTTCATCAATACCAGGTCATTTTATCCAACCCAGCCTAGTTCATCTACACCATTCTGAAGCTCTGCTAATGATACTCAGAGACATCTTCAGCATGATGGGGGACCCAGAGGGCTCCAACACCAATGTGTATGTAGTCTAGCACCGTCTGGTCCCTTTCAGGAAGCCCTATGACAAAAACTGCAATTAGAAACACCTCAAACACACCAATCTGAAATGAGACACTGTAAAGGGTTGGAAGCAGACACGCCTGGGCACTTCATGATTACATTTACTTATGTTACTGTCTTCACTAAAATGTCTATGAGGTTGGTGACCTTTGGACATATCACTGGGTTCATTAGAAAAATCACAGTGTTTTAACCACACGGTGAAGAGAAAATGCAAGGCAGAAACATATCTCAGTTACTAATATCAGAGAAATATAAAAATGTTATGATTTTAGCTCAGTTGTTCAACTGGAAATTTGTTTGTCTTAAAAGTTGCTAGAAAGGGTTCTTTTAAAGTTTGTTTCCAAGTCAATGTTTTATTGTTAGGGTATAATAAATGTAGTATTGACATAATTCACATATTTCAGAGGATGGGACTGTGTTCGGTGTCTGTGTTTAGACTGTAAACTTAATCCAATCTTAAATAATGTTTAAATAAACTTTACGAATTAAAGCAGCAACGATCAAATAGTAAGAAAATGAGAAACAGAAATTAACCAACACAAACATGTTGCACTACCTTACTATGCCCACTGGAATAGAGCACATTATCCCTTTTCTCTGTGGGGCACTTAGACTGCTAAGGCTAGCATTTGAAAAATACTTAACTTGTTAAAGAAAGTTTAATGTCATATGCAATTGTTTGACCCTTATTAATATTAAAGGTTTCCATCTTTGGCCTATTAAAAATGCATGTGGCATTGTGGTTGTTGATCACGTTTAGAACGCCCATGCAAATTGGACTGTCTTCCCTGTCAAGGCCTTAGATGAATAATGTAGTTGTGTTGTATATTCAGGGACACACCATTGACAGTCAATTAACAAGTTTGATTGGTGTGTGAACTCATTCTTTTGAACTGTTAATTTTATGTAAATAGTATTCACTCTCCCCTCTCCTCAGTCTCTCCCCCATCCAGGATCAACACAGAAACCACAAAATCCCAGATCCCCTGATTCCACCTCCCACTAAGAGTTACCAGAGTGGGATCCTTAATAATTGATCATCACACACCTGCTTGGTAGACGCTATGGAAGTCTGCCTTTAACAGTCAAGGGGGCCCATGCTTGCACCTTTTGATATTCAAATTGACAAATGGTAGCTGGTCTTTATGAATTCAGAATGCAGCAATCTCTTTTCATGGGGACAAGCTTGTTAAAAGATTGTGGCCACCCTTCCAACCTGATGGAGCTCTTCTTTGTTGGAGTGGATATGATGGCATCTGATGGCTCATAAATGGAATGCCAATGACAATTTGTTGTTGATATGTGGGAATCTGGCTTTTATGTTCAGCAGTTCCAGTAATGCAGGCTCCTGGGCAGATCGTGCTAGCAGGTAAATGATCCAGTGATTGATCCAAATGGTTGAAAGCAGCAGGGGGCCTTATCTCCCTCCTCTCTGCCCTCTCTCACTTGGGTTCCTCTTGCTCGTCTTCCCTCCATCTCTTGTCTCATCCACTGTCCCGGTAATTTGCAGTTGCAGAGATGGAAGCTAAAGCTTCATCAAAGCTGACAAGTGAACCCAGGAGCTGAGGATCATGGCAAACTCATTCGATTATGGAAATAGCAATGACAGTGTTTGCCCTCTAGCCAGATACTTGTGTGGCTGACATCTTGTTCTGTTAGTATTCAATAAAATACAGATTTCATTTAAGAAATTGTAAATATTCTCTAATAAATGCTCCACTTTTGAATGATGCAAGGAATGGCCTTCCACTATCTGTGAGGGCTTCTGTGTCACTGATCTGAACAAGGCAAACCAAAAGATTTGTTTGAAATAAGAAAGATAAGAAGTGTGTTTTAGAGGATGCCAACTCTTGAGTAATACCTTTTGTTCACACTGACCCTGCTAATCTCAGTTGTAATGTGAAGCCCTTGTATGTGCCTTTGCTAATCAGTAAGGGACCTTGTTCATGTATCAATTGATCCTCCCTGGAGATCTGCATATGCACATGGGTCTCTGCAATTCTTAACCTATAACAAGCATCTATTTGCATTGACCAGCAGCGAGTGTCCAGTGCTAACGCTGTCCAAATCTTAAACACTGCTGAGCTGCTGGGTCTCTAAAGGCCTGACCTCCTTAATGCCATTCCTCATCCCTGCTCCTCTGCTCTGCATTAAGCAGATGGATTTTTTTCTGCTTTCATTATTCAAGGAGCTTATTTCCAACAGAGGTATTTAAAGAGAATTGAGCTTATTATCACTTGGTTAATTGTGCTTATGAATAACACTGGTGTCACTAAATTGTATTTGCAGGCATCTAACAGAATACCTGCTTGTTTTTAAAGTGTGAAATACGAGCTGTTGGTTATACGATGCTGGAAAAAGGGAGGAATGAAACTTGTTAATTAATGTGCTGCCTATCAAACGCAGGCTTATAATTGATGTTAATTTGATTATAGCACCTCAGTGACAGGCGTACTTTATTTTCATTGATCAAGAGTTTAATAAGTTGAAGTTTCATAACTTTTATAACATCTAATTTTATATCAAGTTTTGTAAGTTAATACTTCTTTATTTGCAAGCTGTTTTTCCTCATTATTCCCTTTCACTCATATTTATTTTATTGTTTTCATTATCAAAGTTTCCCAGTGTCCTTTCTTTTTGTTTAGCATCAGTGACAAACTCCTTCAAGAAACTATTCACTCTGAGGTTAAACAAAGTGTCGAGCACGAGTTAGTTGAGAGAACTTGACCGTCTGTGGATGTGAGACACAATAAAGTTTAAGCTTTGGCTTTAACAATGGCACTCTGTTAGCAGAACAGTTTTTAGACAATTTTGTGGCTTGATCTAAGGGATTACAGTCAAACCACTACTTTAGTCTAGACTAAAAAATATATTGAATATATTGTCTGGATATTCTGATTAAACATTTGTGGTTTCTGGTTGGCTTATCTTAATTGACAGTTTTGGTTTCCTGACCTCCTCTTTAGCACCACCAGGATGTTAGCATACTGATACTTTCATTTAATTGAAGCACAACCACATAAGTGGAATGTCTTTACTATATTAATACTAACTGCACCATGTCTTTTTTGCTCTCCTCTGCAGGTTGATGAGCTGGTGTTCTGTGCTGGTCAAATTGCTTTGGTCCCCTGCACCTTGCATTTGGTTAAGTCTGGCACCTACACACAGGCCCAACTGTCCTTCAGCCACATGAAGAAGGTTCTGGAAGCTGTGATCAGCAGCCTGACTCTTGCTCATGTCATCCAGGCCCACTGTTACACTACGAGGCACAAGGATATCGGGGTTATCAGAGCAGTTTGGGAGAGCATGCTGAAGGCCACGGGGGAAGAGGTTAGCCACCACAGAGTTGGATTTTTGTTTATGAAATATATAACAGTGGTGAAGCAGAAGATTAATTTATGTCAGTTTTATTATAGATGCAGAAGAAATATTGATCATACTTGTGCAATGCAACACTCACATAGGATGAGCACATATTTAATGGATTACAGGACAGAGGGATCCCTGCATCAATGAATAAGTAAGAGGGAAAACTTGCCATGGAATCTGAGTTTTTCAGGGAGGCCTTACAGAATTGTCTTTTCTTGTTGTAAAATAAGGGAATGTTTCGCAACCCTCTCTGCCCCCCTGAGACCCGAGCCGCTGCTACTGATATTTACCAGTGAGTGCACTCATGAAAAGTTGATGATGTGGGAAACGCTGGTGTCTTTGATAATGTGGAGCTTGGCACAGAAGCAGATGTCTTCCTCAGAGCCTCCCTAATCCTTTGCCCCCACACACCATTTTGGAGCGGCATTCAACTCTCAGAGCAGCTTATCCCCCCTCCTCACTCCTTTTCCCTGCCACCGCCCTCCACCCTTCCCTCCATTCTGCCGCCTTGGCTTACAACCCCTGCTCCGTACATCTAATAAGGGCTCCGGTCTCCCTTGGCAGCCCTTCTCCTCCCACAGTAATCTGTCTAACCATGGGAATAGGGCCTCAGGGAGAGAGGTAGGAGCCCACCTCCAACATGTGGCTTGGTGTAAGTGGTGAACAGCGTTAAAGACTGGGGGAGAGACTGTCAACTTTATGTCAGTTCACAGCACAGTATAAAGTAGAACTATATGTAAAATTCAAATGATGTTAAAAGCCACTAATCATATTCATACAGCTTTAACATGTTTGATAAGATATTTTAATTTCCAAAACATATACAAGACCTTTATCATTTAAGAGCTGGTGTCTCTGTGTTAATTTATTTGACACATTTTGCCTCACTGCAACTAAAAGTGGAATAGAAATGTTAAATGTCTCAGCAGTATAGTGCCAATTTAGCATCCAAACTTCAGTCAGATAACGAGACTAAATAAGGTCAAAGCTTTGGGAGATGACAGGACTAGGTTCATATATGAGGTCAGTGAAGATGGACAACACTGTCTGCCCGTTGTGCTTCCTTGCACCCTGTCATAAATTATCAAAAATATTCATTTAACTGGCCCAGGATTGCTACCAGGAGACAGCCCTTTCAAGTGATTCACAGGTCTCACTTGTGAACAGGTTTTTAGAACAGAGCCGGTTTAGGTGCTGGGTCACGAATCTGACCACACGCTCTGTCTTTTTCTATGATAGATCATATTTCCAACTTGGCTTCACACTTTGCCCTGTCTTCCAATTTAATTGCAGATCTGTAAAGTACTGCAGTGGAAATGCAGAAAGAGCTGCTGTGAAGGGAGTGTTAATTTCTAATAATAAGAAAAAGATTTGTACCAGATTTTGGGATTATAAAAAGTACTTTAATAAGTATTTTTAACTCTGGTTGAACCCTAGTTGCTCACTTTTCCCAGACAACATAAATGATGAAAGGCTTCAGTTGCATGTACAAGGTTGAGTCTTTTTTTGTATTTATATTTATATAAAGGTTAGATTATAAGTTGTAACTGAGTAAATATGACGTTGAAAATAGTTCACAACAAAGGTAATACGTTTTTTGTGGTAAAAACTTGAAAAACAGGAAGAGTCGGGCAAAACTCCATAAATATACCAACAACAATGAATTTGATTAAAAAAGAAACTGAATGGATCGTCATGCATTTGTAGAACAGTTTTGGATATCAAGTGAAACCTGGCTGTAAAATGCTGGAATATATCACACGTATAGATTCAAAGAGAGACAGGGAACCCTGTGCAGATATCAGCCTTGTGAAGTGGGAATTTATGATAGAAATGCCTGGTGTGTCTGAAGCCACAGGGCCCCATTGTTGTTGTGTGCCGATAATTTCTCTAATCAGGTGGATGAAGAAGCTTGCAGGGTTAATTGGGAGCATTCTGGAGTTGCTACATGTGTGAAATTGTATTTACGCTGCATTAAAACACAAAGAGCTTATTTGTCTGTGTGCATGCAAGTGTGTGCTCGAAAAGGTTTGATAAACAGGGAGGTGGTGATGTGGTGAGTCAATAAATGTTAAACAGACATCTTGTGTAGCAACACACTCTGAAAATGAATCCAATTTAAAGTGTCTATTATTTATTTACACAAAAGGATTTATTTTAACATGCAGAATTTGTGATTTTGCAATTGATTTTTTTTTTTAAAAAGCATTTATTTATTGGTGATAAATAAATTTGCAGGGTGGTTTCTTCAACAAGTCAAAACAGCAAAGCTTCATATTTTGAACCTTTCAAGTATGCCACTGCCATGATTTTAAAATGGCCTCATAATTATAAACTTTTCTTCACCCCTGTGACACAGCCCTGCGTGTTTCCTTTACAGAAACAATCTGACAAACCTCAAAGTGGAATCTTTAGAGAGGAGAATAAATAAAGGAGTGAATATGATGGGATATTATTGCAGACTGACAGCACGACAGTAAGTGCTGAGGCATAAGAACCACATGCTGAAGGCATCCTGCTGGGCAGGAAATGTAGGGGAACTGGCTAAGCGGTGCTGCCCCATCAGCTCCCTGCTGTTTGCCGCCTTTACACCACTTCCTTATTACCGTGTTTACCGTTCAGCTTTCACGCCTCTCGGCCCTTCAACCTACCACACGCTCCAGGCACATGGACACAAGTTAGAAGGAAGAAAGTGGGGAGAGGGAAAACAAACATAAGGGGAAGCAGGTCACACCCCATCAGTGTAGAGAGCTGAGCACAGCAGATTCAGACTATATGCTTTTACCTACCTACAGAGTGAGAGAGCACGGGGGGAATGGCTGCATGCCCTGCAACTGGAGTGGCATGAAGTAATGAGATGGATTGCAGTAAGTGGCTGGTAAGGAGTGGAACAGAGACCTCTACACACACACTCACTCTGCCACCTGCCAGGCCTCCCAACTTGCCACTCCAGCACTCAGCTCTCCCATATATCAAACTTTGCGTTTTATCGGATTAATTTAATTAATGACGTCTGATCATGAAGGAATGAAAGCGTTCACCCCCTCCTCTTGTGAGAAAGCACACGGTGATAAACCCTGACCACAAATTCATCTGTGCACAGGAAAACAAGCAATTTCCCCACTTCTGCACATTTGTAGTCACAGAACCGCTGAATGAAATTCCCACCTAATGCAAAATTGTGGTAGATACATTAAAAAGTAACCCAATATGAACTGATGTAACCTCATCCGACAGCTCTTATAAAAAGTCAGTAACTGTGCCATGGTAATAAAATCCTGCCAGAGGCTGGAGCACAGTGCTGAAGTCCTCAGATCTCCTTGCTGACTGTTGGTTGGGTAAAGTACCTCTGCACCAAAGGCCTGCAGGGTGGCCTTTAAGCCTGGCTGAGCAAGAACTCCCTGTCCTGTCACTCCTCTTCCCACTTTGCGCACTGTGTTCCATGTTGAATCACTATTGACAAGTGCAGGAGCAATTCCCTCCAGGAGAATACCTAGCCTGTGCCAGAAGTGCTAATATAACATTTATCAAAGCATTGGGCACGTATATGTGCTGTCATTCTGTTTGACGTGTGGACAGGTCTGTGCTGACAAGGCTATTGTTGTCTGCTTCCTTGATTATTATTGTTGGTCACTGCAAACAAGCTACCTTCAAAATCAGAACAGCACAGAAACCTTAACCCCATTTACTCTACTCATTAAGGACACCCCCCACCCTCACCCTTAAAGATGAGAAGTTAGCTGTTGATACACAATGATGTGTTTGCTTAAGTTTAATCTGAAGCTAAGTGGTGATTTAATGAGTGGCAGTTTGGGTCATAACAAGTCTTTTAAAAAAAAAAAAAAAAAACTAAACAAAGAGGCTGGCATCCACTCCTGTCAATGATTTCTTCTTCTTTTTTTTTGTGAGTGAATACTGAAATAAAATGTAAGTAACCTGTTATTATTCTGCACTTATGAAGAGGGGTGTAAGTGGATGAAAATTGATCCAGAAAATTGAAAAGGGGGTTAAGTGTTTTTGCCCTATCGACTCTGACTGAAATGACGGTTACATAAAACACTCATTTCTCTCCCATTAGCAGATGAAGCCACGGCCAAGTATTATAAGAGGGCCACATTGTAGCACTGCTCCAAGACATTGTGTTACCACTAATGGCCCTCAGTCCAAAGGAGAGGGAAAAAAAGATATTTTTGCATCTGTAGATAAAATTGAGGCACTGAATGTGCAGTGAAACTGCTATGACATGTTGAGAATGATCTTGTCAAAGAGGTGACAAGTCATCTTGGATAGAACCTGTCAAGTTGACAAATGTGGGTCAAAGGGAATTTATTTGTGTGTTTTATTTATGGTAGCTGCAAACACTGTGGGTTCTTTCTGAATTGTTTGTACACTATCATTACCGAGGGTCACTTCACAGTCTCACATTAATTGATAGCCTGTCAGTCTGTCAAGTAAAAAGCCTTTCTGACTGCTGTGTGGTGGTCTTTTCTTTTTGATGGGCCTTACAATGATGTTGATGGGTTTTTGAACATTTGTGTCCACAGCATGCTTCTCAGCAGCAGAGACTATACATCTGATTGCTTATAGTGTGTAGCAGGATAGAGTAAATAATTTCCCATGTGGCTAATTTGAACACCATCTGTCTGCATTGCAGGACTTCGTGTGGGAATCTGAGATCAAAATTGTGCCGTTATTGATCGTGGTGGTGCCTGCTTTACCTAAAGATGCAGCTGTTGAGCTCCACATAACAGCAATTAAGGATGAACCCGCCAGAAGAACTTCCTGTTACATGACCACGGAGGTGGCATGCGGATCCTTAGAGTGCCACCATGTGTTGTCTGCTGATGGCCGTAGCGGTTCACTTTCACTTTCCCTGGATGGGTCTAGTGATAACCTGGAGGTCGCCGATGTGAAGCGTGTAACAGAAGAAGTTGTTGCCTCATTCTTGAAAGCAATGAAGATGATGGATGCTGAGCTGGTGCCACTGTGTGCCAGGGTATTCTACAAGTGCAACCATTCAGCGGCACAGCAGATAGTTCAAGGTATGTTACTCAAAACACTTCAACCGATCAGCCATAACATACTTTGTCAGATTTGGATCACTTTGTTTAAGCCCACGGCTCTTTTTCTCTGAGCAATTTTTCTGGAGGTTGGCAATTGGTTCTGTTAGAGGAAGCCGTTGTCATGGGGAGTTTGCCTGCTTTGCTATATTTAAGTGGGTGGGGTTTGGTAAAGTAACATATACATAGATACCAGGACCCAATGCTTCCCAATAGAATTTGATTGTAACAACATAATCAATATTGATCACTTAAAATATTGGTGGTCTGAATGCTGTTCTGAATGCTTACTGATGTGTCCTCAAGACATTTTTTTTTCATTTATTAATAAGATGTCATTCTCTTACATGCAACAGATCTGAGTCAAACTACTGCAAATTAAACACCTCAACACCGTACAAACGAAAACAACATGACAACCCGTCTCACTCTACACTTTTTTTTCAAAGAAAGTTTGAGCTAACATTGGTTAAGTCAACATAAAGTATTGAAGGAAACAGTCTCTCCAGAGGATCCCCTCTTCTTCCTGTGTTTAATTATTGTGAGTCATTTGTTGTGTCTGCAGTGTGTACAGTAACCCAAGCAGCTGGCACACTCTTTTGTCATCATTACACTTTTATACGCCACCATCTCCTGCTCCCTGGATTCTAGGATCTTGTCGAGGCAAACGTGGAATGGTATTTGTTTTATCCTGAGAGATGTTCTGTCTCAGAGAAAAGGGCAACGAGCACATCGATCACAGAGGCTTAGTTGTCAAATCATTGCCGAAGCAGTCAATTAACATTTCTCCATCTTTATCGAGGCAGCCGTCTTTTTGTTATTTTTAGCTGTGACGTAACTTATTTATACAATGTGGAATTATGGTTGCCAATAGTGACTGGGGAAAGATCGGTGTGTTTTGATGTACATAACAGAGGAACAGCACTGTTTGTGTTGTTACTTAATTAGAATATTGTGTTATGATGTGGGATGCTTGTTAGTTGTTTAGTCTGTCATTCACAGCAGAAGGTAAAGCATTTCCAAATTAAAGCATTTACATGTATTAGCTATTTTTAAGATGCTTCATATGTTTGTTTGTTTTTAATTGTATGTGGTACTTTTGTCTTTGGTTAACTGGTACAAAATCAGCCACCATCTTTCCCCCTTGACATGTACGTTTCTTTGATTATGGACTGCTCTGAATCTTTCCCTATATCCATTTACTGAGTCATCGTTGAGGTGAAATCTGTTACCTTGCAATACATGCACAACCGAGCCCTGTAAGCGTACCCATGGGCGTTTTTATGGGTCACAGCTTATGCTCATTGGGTTATGAATCCAAAAAGTCAAAGGAGAAAAACTAACACCTCTGGCGCTAGCAGTCACAGCCTCGCCACCGCTGCTGTCAGCGCACAGACACTGGAGCAAAATGTGACTGCACACCCCCTCCTTCGTTTGCTTGCTTTAGGATTCACAGTTGATAGACATGACATATGGTTCGAATGAAACCTTTAAACATCTTGTCTCAACTTGTTACTTACGATAGAAAGGACCTCTTAAAGATAGGCCCACACACCTCAATAGAACTTCATGTTTTAGGGACAGACTTAAATACTACCTTACTATGATAGAGTTGAACTGAGTAAAATAAAAAAATATGAAGATTGAAATTTTTAAAAGAGACAAAGTTTAATTATCTAATTTAATCTATTAAAATGTTTGCTGTCTTTTAAAAACCAAATCATTTAAACAAACTTAAGAGTTGAAAAATAAAGAAATAAATGAATAAATAAATAAAAGATGAATAAAATGAAAACTTGACTAAATTGTCAGTTTGACTTGTTACCTTTCCATGTTCCCTAATGTTCCCTTCATATTGCTCTTATGTTCATCAATATTTAAAAAAGAAGAAGAATGGTCTCATATTTTCAAAACAACAACAGCTTATAAGACTTGCTTTCATTAATTTAGGCTCCAAAAGACGACACGCACAATTACCACAGCCAGTCTGAAATAAGGATGCGTGCATTTGTTGCAGCGTGTCGTAATGGGTTAACTTTTGGCTAAAATGAAATAGAAACCTACAAAAAGCTGAGGGTAATTGTAAAGATATTCAGTGTTTTTCTGCAGCTTCCAGGTCACAAACCAATTCTTGCACATAGAAGAAATGTGACCGATGGTTAACTTGTTAAATCTTGCTCTTATCTGCTGAAAAAGTTGACGGGACTGTTTGCCATTCATCAGAACAAAAGCTACTTGATGATCATGACAAATGCTCAAATCTCTATAATGTGAATGGAGTGGCTTTTTTAATCTTACAGCCGCTGCCCACTTACCATCACAGTGCAGCTTCCTGTGTTGCCCAAAGGCCGGTTGAAGGACCACTGAAGAGAGTCTGGACATTAAATGAGAAGTCTACACAAGATTTTGAGGGCATTTTTTTCAAAGCATTTACAGACTGCCTTTGCTCACACTTTATTAAAAAAGACAGAAAAACTAAAATTACATGGTCATTTATGTCACCTTCACCCCCCTCGTTGTCTCTCTTTCATACTTAAAAAGATGTCTGTGTGTTCGGGCACCGAAAGAGACTCAAAGACAGAGTGCAATTATTTCCCATCCGGTGGTACAAAGATTAAAACGCTCTGACATAAAACAGGCTTAGTGCACAAGGTGTGATGAAGGGTGTGTTTCTTCTCTTAATAAAACCATCCCCTGTCTGTGATCTCCATAGCACATTCAGTTGTCAGAGGATCCTGCTTCCCGTGGTGCTCTGATAACACATATTTAGGCTTTTAATGCTCTCCAAAAAGGCCTGTGTTCAGTGGGGACATTTTAAGCTGTAGTGCATATTAGCTAATTGTGGTGCGGGGGCTCTTTGTATGGATGTTTGGCATGCTGTGTGTGCTTCAAACGAGAGCGAATGAGGCTTATTAAATTGTGCCGAACAGCTTTTGTAACCTCTATGTCCCGATTTCACTTTCTGTAAGTTCACACGAATGTCACATTGTAGAAGTACAGTTATGGTAGACGTAAGTAAAAGAACACTAATTTGTTTGTCTACTGAGATCCAGATAACCACTGAGGAATTACAGTTTGATGTGCATTATATGAGACAGATGCCACTGTCAATGTAACTAGATTGACATTTCTAATAGTGATGGTACAACTGTGACGCAGCAGGTTCTCCAGGATGTGTAGCTTCATTTTGACCATGTCAGATTAGTGACCACACCCAAGTCCCACTCAATATACTGTTAGAACAGAAGAAATGAGACCGGACAGTCAACCATGAGACACTTGCGACCAATTAGTGTATAGAGCACAAGAGGGAAGGGGTAACATCCCAGCTGGCTGCTGCTAAATAGACAGGCTGTCATCAGACATGGCTCTGAGACGCTCAATGAATTCTCAGTAGTCCATATAGTATGACCACACACTAACACACACACATATACAAACATATGTCTCAGCTGGCAGTCCCAACACAGCTTCTTAACATCCCAACGCAACAGGAGCAGAAGATCTGTTTAACTGGATACCCCAAACAAGCTCCTTGATCCTTCCTTGGTAATATGTGTTTGTGTGCATTTGGTTGTATGCGCCTCTTTGTACAAATTTGACAAGGGTGGTCTAGCGTTCAGCCCTCACTGACCATATGTCCGCACGGCAGGGTGATGAATGGGCTGGGGTGAGAGGTTGCAATCTGCCAACTATTTAAGAATGCCAATAATCTGTAAATAAGTCTTTTGAAGGGTTAAGTGTAGCCCCGGTGCTGGGACAACCCCAGTGGGCCAACTATGTGAGCTATTAATGTCTAGTGAGAGCTTGTTCTGGTTTTGTGGAGGG
>JBBBVU010000021.1:13746607-13778582 GCA_037177055.1 Atherinosoma microstoma | reverse complement strand
TTCTCATTCAGAAACTTGTTTAACTGAATAAAATCAACTTTCTCTATGATTTTACTTAAAAACGGCAGGTTGGATACGGATCGATAGTTATAAAGAACAATGCAATCTAAATTACTCTTCTTCAGAAGGGGCCTCACATAAAACCAGGCAGCCATCAGATTCAAGTATCCAAGTTTAAAAACAATTCCGAAATATATGACACATTCCAAATATATAAACCTTTTTAGTGTGTGATCTGCAACAGGTCCTATGAAAGTTAATCTAAGGTAACATTTAAAAACTCAAAGGAACCAAATAGATTTAGAAGGTCCCAATCCTGTTAAGATAAATCATTCTGAAGCAATAAAACATTTACCTGAACCCAGTAATACAGATGACATTGCTGTAAACATCACTGGTAAACCATTAACATGGAGTGGTCCTTTTCCCTAAGATGTTGGCATACTAGAACCATAGCAGAGGAAAACCCACCATGTCATCAGCAAGCAGCAGAAGAGAAGCACTATACATCAGTGCTATATGCGTTCATGATGTTTCCCTCTGTATTTGAACTTAAGAACTTATACTGGACAAAAGCCCTTTGGCTAAGAGGGTTGTGGAAAGAAATTTCATCAGAAAACCAATTTAAGGGACTAAAATATCACAGACAAAGATCATTGCACATTAGTCTTCTCCCTTTTAGAATCAATGGGTTTAACACAAAATGCTTCAACAGACATTTTAGTGCATGGAAGGTTAGTCCTGATAAAAGGATTTTCATGAACATCTGGAACAAACAGCACAATGGTAAGCGTGAAAAATGAAATACAGCGGAGAAACACAAACCAAACTCTTGTCAAATGCTTTAAATAAAAACTAAGTTGTGCACACAAAGGTTTCTGAAGAATCTGTCTCTGTGAAAAGGACACAGACAGCTAATTACAAACCAGCAACCATACAACACAACCCTTGTAGTGCCTAAAGTGTTGTCTATTTGTTTCGAATTTACAAAGACATGAGATTGTGCATGCATGCAGGATTAAAACCATTTTACTCCCTTTGTTTGAAAGCATTCAGACTAGCTTCACATCTGAAAATTAATAAAATAACTCACTGTCAGAGCATTGCAGCCAATCTGTTGAATCAACTGGAGAGCATCAGGAAACTGAAACTGAAATGTCAACAGCAGCTTTACCCAAGTGCTGCAGGGTACATTGATGATGGTGCTTACTTATTTACTAATAAAGATTTGGTTGAATTCCCAGAAGCATTAAATAGCAAATGGCTTGCATTGCCAGAAGAACTTTGGTTCACTTTGTTGTTTTTAAAGTGCGTTATAAAGTCGCAGAAGTTTGAAAGAGGAGCATAATGAATCAGAAATAAAGCACAGAGGAAGACGGTGATCATGTGACATCTGATTATTTTTTATTTCCTCCTGACTTGCCCTTGAATTTAATAAGTAAGGATGAGATCAAAACAGGGCAGCTCTACTTTTGACACATGAACATGAAGGGGATGCACATGATGTAGAAATATTAAATTAGCCCAGCAGATGTGCAACTGCCACAGAGAGCAACAAGATGTGAAGGGATTGTAGTTGGAAATAAAATGTAGTCAGATAACCAGTGTAAACCACTTACAGCGATTAATTGTGCCATTTGTGCAGATGGTTTTCAGAGTGAAAACAACCTTAAGCAACACATTTGTTCAAAGAATGTTGAACTGAAAATGATAATCAGCCCAGAATGACTGACATTTGCTTAATAGATTTTGTGTTTCTCTCTTTGCTTATAAAGGCGTTATCCTATACAGGTGAAAGACTATCTAAATGTGACATTGTGGTAAAACTTTGACACATACTGTAAAAATGACATTATGTCTTAAGTCTTTTTCCCTTCCTTTTCTTTTTTTTTTAAACATCCATCCATCACCCCACCTTGGAGGACAACCCTCAAGGTGGGGCAGTGTTATATTACAGTATATAATCTAAATGGATATGTAGTTTGGATTATGTGTAACAGGATACATTATAAAAAGAGAAATTCTGAGGAAAAGATTATTCAACAAACAAACAAAGGATTCAAACTTTTGCACGTCACATGATCTCATTATATACACACCTGTGTATATATGCCTGTGTATGCACTGACTCACCTCTCCAACACCACTAAACATCAGCACAATGAATTCCAGGAGGTTCTAAGCACCTCAATAAAAAAAAGGAAAGGAAAGGGATATTGGGAAATAATTGTTCAAAGCAAAATTTACATCTAAATCTACTGAGAATCTATGGTATGACTACACCAACAGCACTAGGCTTGAAGGAGATGGGGCAGTTGAGAAATTGGCATAAATCCTGCTGGGTCATGTCATGTGCCAATACCCCAAGTGAGTTACAGCTAACTCTTGAGAAAGTGGGTTACAAAGTACTGAGTTTGTGATATGCAACATTACAAGGTCAATAATTTCACAAATACCTTTTCAAGGCACTATAAAAGACATTCATATTAACATGGTTATTCATTTGTACAATTTGTAAACAAATACCCCACAATAATAATAAAAAAAAGGTGGTCTATTTACAGCACGAAGCGTAGCGGAACTGAAGACAGGCTTTTTTGAACTGGGAAGCTTTTAGGGACGTACCTATTCAGGAAGTTAATCGCATTCAGCGCGTTTTGTGTACATGCTTATTCAGTCGCCGAACTGCAGTCACGCTGAATTAAAAACTAAAGGCTGGTGAGCAAACTTTGTCAATTTTAGCATAATGTTGTGTAATAATTCTAACAATAAAGCCATCATCCAATATTATTTTATACAGGAGTCTGACAATACTGCTAGTTAGCTTAGCTGTTCCCCACTTGTAAAAGCTAACGCTACTGTTGCTACTTTGGACTTCTGGCAGTAACATGACGTTTATTAATAAATTATGCTGACAATGACGTTAATGCTCATAACTTCTCACATACCACAACTCTTATTTTACAAATCTTCTTAACTTTTTAAATTAGGCTTGCTAACTTTTTTCAGCACAGTACTGTGTAGCCTGGTTCAGATCTGTACGTTTTAATGATACCTGCTCATTTATAATTTGGACTGTTTTGTTGTCCTCACAGTTAATGTAGCTGTTTGAGATGGCTACAACGGAGAAAGAAACCCCTGCTAAAAAGGCTGCAACGCCTTCGGTATCTCAGATAAATGCAGAATATGTCACACAGGTAATCTTAGTGCGCTTCATATGTGGCCCAGCACTATGTGAATGTGAATGAATGAATGAATTTGTTGTTTATTTCGGTTACAATCTTGAACACATAAGAGCAACCTTACATTTTTAAAAAGTTTTTATGGGAGGCATTAATCTTGAGCGAGTCGCTGAGGAAAATCGAAGGAGTATACCTTTGACATAATAAGTCTAAACTGTACATACTTCTATGTTTGCTATAGCATTAAAAAAGATAATGAATTTCAAACAAGAAAAATACTAGTCTATAATTACTTTATATATATATATATATATATATATATATATAGACAGTATATATAATGTATGTGTGCGTGTATGTATGTATATGTGTGTGTGTGTGTGTGTGTGTGTGTGTGTGTGTGTATGTATTATTACTTGTGTGTTAACTGTCCCATGCTATGTGATAAGCATTCTTATCCTGTTTATTTTTTCAGTTGGCCAATAAATATTGGGCTCCTCAAGCAAAGAATAAACTACCTTTTGACCCTAAGGTGAGTTATGCATGGCTGCATGTCAGAGGGGTTCATGTGTTATGTTTGTAGATGGTAAACAGGTTATTTGGGTGGTCCATTGAGTAACAATTATTGTACTTTACCTGACAAAGAAATAAACCTTTTTCCACTTTCTTTGTTTTTTCACTTATTTACCTCAGTCCCTAATGATTTTAATATTCATTTCTGCGTATTCAGGTCATGGAGGATGTCTATGAAAAAGAGATTATCATGTCTAAGTAAGTGATTACATAGCACTTTTTAACTGAACTTCTTTTTTCAGATTCTATATTTGATTATGTTTTGCTTTTTTTCTTCTTTCCTGTATATTTACAGATTTGCCATCAGAAAGATTATGCTGCTTGAATTCAGGTTAGATATTTTTCTTATATGTTTTCATTTTGCTATTTCCAATATAGAAGTAAAAAAATTAAAGAAGATGTTGATTTATTAATTCCTCCTCTTTAAGTCAATACCTTGAAAACTACCTTTGGGTGAACTACACACCAGAGGTGTCCAGCAAAGCCTATCTCATGTCCATTTGTTGCATCGTGAATGAAAAGTTCAGAGAGAATGTTCCAGCTTGGGAGGTAAAAAAGAAAATCAATACTTACCTATCTGTTCAGAAATATTGTCATCACTTGGCAACTGTACTGTATTTAAAAACATATTAAAAGAAACTGCATTGATACACCATTAAAGTCTTTACAGTTGTCATTCAGTATATGGTTTAATGCTGCATTGTCTTTGCTTTTGTTTGGTATTCATCAGGTGTTTAAGAAGGAGCCCAGCCACTTCCCATTCTTTTTCAAATGTGTGATGGAAGCTGTGTTAGCAGGTGAGGAGGCTGGCCTCACTCTGAAGGAACAAACTGTGCTCCTGGTCTTCCTGGATCACTGCTTCAACAGCCTGGTGGGTACCACTTACAGTAGCATCCAATGTCCTGTCTTACCTGTTGGGAAAGTCAGTCTTATTCTACTTGGATAAATGAGCTTGTTGTTAATCAATACCTTGATTAGTAGCAGTGCCCTGTTTATCTTTTGAGCTGCAATATTCACATATTTTTAAATAACCCAAGTTATCCATTCTAAAATGTTGTCGTTATTTGTATTGCCCACTAGATGGCAGTAGTAGACAGGGGTGGTGAAACTAGGGCCAGCTCCTCTGCATCCTGTACAGCTGCATCAGACCACAGGGAAACACTGCAGATGCCTCACTTTAAAATCTGCTGTGATAGTCTGCTGCCCTTTGATTGTATCCCATAAAGGCCTGTAAATATTTTAGTTGTAGACTTTTATTAGGGTCTGAGGTGCAATAAAAAGCTGTCATGCTAGGTGCATTTTGACTTCTCACTCTCCTATTTTCTCTTTTTCATTCTCCATGCACCTTCCACCCAGGAGGTGGATTTGATCAGAGAACAGGTGCAGCAGCTCATATCTCTGCCAATGTGGATGTGCCTCTTACCAGTAAGCTGTCAACTTATTACCTTAATTAAGTTTATCTAATGGTTTTTGGGATCCTAGGCAATGAAACTGTATAATTTCATAATTAGGGCTTGTCTCCTTGGTATGACATTGGTATGACACCTTAGTTAAAGTGACTCCTGACTGCGTTTTGTTTCTTTTTTTGTTTGTTTGTTTGTAGTCCAGACTCCAACACGAGCTGAAGAAAGTCCCAAAGCTGCAGAAGTTCTGGAATCTAATTGAGAAGAAATTTGATAAGATGGAAGCTGACTCAGTGGAACAGTAATATTATTTTCTTTGCTGGCGTGTTCAGAAGATCTATACAGTTGAAGGAATTGTTATTTGTATTGCATGGGTTTCAAGAATTTCTCCTGCCTGCTTTCTTTGTGTCTTCTCTAGGGCAACCAAAGAGAGGACCTTCCTCTCATCTCTCATTAAAAAGTTTCTTGGAGTCCTCATGTCAATTCCACCATCAGGTAATAATGAAAAATATTTCCATTTCCCTTAGGAAATGGTGCTGGAATTCTTTCAACAAGAATAATGACCATTATATCTCGGCTATTTTTACATTAGGGAAAATGTATGTCCCTCTTGTTGATCATTACCTCCAAATGATAATAATCCTGGGACTTTGGTTCCAAATTACATTCATGCTCTGTACTTTCCCAACTAGGATTATTGTACTTGCAGTGTCCAACAACAGATTTAGCCCAAAATTAAATTTATTATTTAAATTCTTTTCAAACACCATTTCAGTTTTACTATTCTCTACTTTCTTTCTGAGTTGTGCAGCTGCTGAAGGAACAAGTAGTCCAGCTGCCATACAGCCACAGGCCCTGACCATTATGTTGTAATGCAGGCCGACACACAGGCCCCCCACCTGAATGCTAAAAACAGAATGGGTTTAGATAGAATGCAAACCTGACAGACTAGATTACTATCTAAAGCCCAGCAGGATCCACATCACTTTAATCCTTGCTGCATGCCTCAACTTTCAACGCATACACATGCAGACACATGTGCACATACACAAACATCCTTAATGAGGGTGAGGTCCCAGTGTGCTGCTGTGCTGGCCATACACCTTCTCATAGTGAGGCTCACCCACTCAGCGTGGCTCCTTGGTGTTGTCCACATGCGTTTGTTGGCCTCACATCCTTGGTGATGAAACTATACATCCTCATCTGCAGCATCTACCTTTCCCTCTCATTTTTGGCTGAGAATGTCCACGTGCTTGCGTTGTCATTGACAACATACATTGTGTGATCTTAAGTGAACTGGTATCCTCCATAATATCTGTCATTTTCCGCAGGGCCTCTATCCATGGACAAAGTACATTACTGCGAGAGATTTATTGAGCTCATGATTGATTTGGAGGTAAGACATATCCTCC
This sequence comes from Atherinosoma microstoma, assembly GCA_037177055.1. NCBI lineage: Eukaryota > Metazoa > Chordata > Actinopteri > Atheriniformes > Atherinidae > Atherinosoma > Atherinosoma microstoma. The sequence continues at coordinate 13,772,012 of JBBBVU010000021.1, read as the reverse complement.
TGCGCCTTAATCAGTAATTCTTTCACCATCTGAACTTTCTCTCCTATGATTGGATTTTGCTTTATTTGAAATTTTCTTTAAAACCCGCCACCCTCATTTCCTCTGTATTGACGCATGGTTTAAGTGTATGTCTGCGGCACAATTGCTGATGAAGAAAGTTGTCTAGACATCAGTTTTTGTCGTTCATGTTTATAGCTGACTAAATGTCCAGCCCCCGCCTCTCTCAGTGCTCTTCTGTCACTTCTGTCTGCAGAGCTATGCACTAATTTAAATTTAAATTTAAATTTAAATCTTAAATTTGACTGTTGGAGCGGTTATTTTCAGTCTGGTGACTTTGGAAATGTGGTATAAGATATAATGTGCAGTATCTGTTTGACATGATGGTGAGGTCTCATAATCCTCACCGCTTCATTTTCCTGCTGTGATGTGCTGCTGGAAATATGACACGGTCTTGTATTTCTTGTAATTTATGGTGACCCCCGAGTTATATTATCACACTTGTGTTTTTTTTTTTTAAAGGTTAAGCAAAAGCTTGTAAGCATTCTATGCATTTAAACTCGCCAATGAGATGGGGTGACAACATGCTGTCACATTAAATTGTTATTCCTGCTGCCTGAGCGGATCTTCTGTTAGTGGCGAGCCCAATAGATTTCATCAGTCTGTCTGCTGACAGGCTGGCCTTGCTTTTCCTGGCAACGGCTAGTGACCGGCCAGCTGACTCTCTCAAGAGACACCTCCTGTCCTTCAGCACTATCCTTTTACAAAGCCTCAGTTGCCTGAAATCCGTACTTCCCCTCTCTGATGACAACCTGAAAATGAATGCGAGGGAGAAGATCCCTTTTTGTCACAGCTGTTTTATTCTGGGTTTCAGGATTGTGTTGAGATCAAATATGGTTGTTGGATATCATGGCATCTGTTCTTACAGTGTTTGGGTGCCACTGGCAGCACCTGCTGCCTTGGAATAATCATTTTAAATGCATGGAATAATAGATGCTTCTTTTGGATGCGCTTTGCATTTTAACAATTCCATATCATACTCTTTTTACAATGTTATCTTTTCTGGGCATTTCTCTTTCAGCAGTTATGGTGCAAATCTATTTACACTAGTAAGCCTTTCACTCAGGCTGCACATCATATTGTTCAAGGTTTCTTTCTTTCATTTCCCACCAAAGCAGCTCTGTTATCTCATTTTGACAGGTTTCCTCTCTTCTTGCAGCAACTTGGATGTAAAGAATGACTATAGAAGTTGCTGAGCCAGTTTTCGCTCGTCCATGTTGTGTTAACAGCTTACTGCCAGTGTGCCGCCTTTTTGTCTCAATGTCATGCATGTCAAAACAACCTTGAGACAAGAAAAAACCTTTAAAAAATGTGGTGTACTGATTATCATGGTCCAGGTGGTGGAGAATGCAGTGGTTATTGAGTCAGTTGATTTCTCCTATCCTTGTCATTTTATACAAGACTTATTATGGAAATAACCCTGCTGAGTTCTTTTGGTCCCATCCTCATGAAGTATTATTTTACCCTCTGTTTTTTTTCCCTCACAATATTCCTCTCACAATTGTTGGTACATTTTTGCAGTCAAGTTTTTATGCTAAACTGAAAGCATGTAGTTGAAGGCTGTAAACATGATGTCCTGCGTGTGTAGGCTCTGCTGCCCACCAGGCGCTGGTTCAATACAGTGATGGATGATGCTCATCTGGTGGTCAGCTGTCACCTCTCTGGCCTCACCAAAAGGGAGAAGGAGGGACATCTTTTCTGCCAGGTACAACACATATGTAACTACATGTGTGATTTCAATGAAAATATTCATGCATGCAGAAGAAATGTGTGTGAGCTTTGATTTTTATGTTTGGAAGTAACCCGTTTGTCTTGTCTTGTCTTATCTCTGCAGCTTCTTGACATGCTGAAGTTCTATGCTGGTTTTGAGATTAATGACCAGACAGGAAATGCCCTGACTGAGAAGGAGATGACCACTTTACACTATAACAGAATCATTTCACTGCAGGTAAGTATTATATAAAAAAGACAGACATAAGTAGAACATCTCATCTACCTTCTGCTTTTTTGGTTCTTGTGGGTTTTTTTTAGCGACTGTCCTCTGGGTATTTGTTAGTAATGTCTTTGCTTTGATTGGGAATTGAAAGATCATGGGCTGCATGCTATTGGAGAAAACAAGACGATTGTGAAATACAGCTACTAGCTATATTATCAGATATTTGTAAGTTTAAAAGCATGCGTAATATCTAAGTTTTGTTGTTAATGTTTGAACTTGTTCTTGATTCATGCTGTCTCTAATCTGGTATGTAGTAAATGTTGTGCTCCTTCTTTTCTGTCTTGCAGAGGGCAGCCTTCGCTCATTTCCCAGAGTTGAATGACTTTGCTTTGTCCAATGTCGCAGCGGTGGACACTCGAGAATCCTTGACCAAACAGTTTGGGCATCTCAGGTAAATACCAACACCACTAAAGACACGTTACATAACCAGGAGATGGAAGGAAATGTTGGAAGAGTATGCAAGACTGGTTGATTAGCAGGCAGCAGACTGTTGGTTTAATAAACAAGACTGATTCCAGGTGTGTAAATGATCATATTTACTTAAGTGGTCTTTGCTGTGTTTGTTTTTATATTTACAGATCTCAAAACATTTACCTTCTGCATCTTGGTGCTAGATGCTAAGGTTCTCCTAATAACTACAAACACAAGCTGCACATGAACAACAGGCAAATACATATAGTTATCTTGGTGCTCTGCTGTAATATAGCGGTGCTGCCATTGCTGCCTGACTTCACTGCTAAAAGGCAGCTAGTGAACCCTTGAACAGGCAGCTGGTACCAGCCAGAGAGAGGCACGCCTCATTAATTTAATCGATTTGCAGTGGCTTGAGAATAAACTCTTTGAACAGCTGTGTTTGTCAGATCATATTAGCTTGCCAAAGAGCCAAAAACCACCCTCACTTTGATGAACTGGCCTGTGTGTGTGTGTGCACGTTGTACTCATGTGAATGGGAGTGAAAAGCCCTGATTCATGGTCTGTGATGACATTGTAGAATTACTGAGAAACCTTTGCAAGGTTTTTTAAATCGTGTATTTGTGCTTGAGGTCTTTGTTTTGATTTCTGTGAGGTGTTTTAACATCTATTTTCTCTTTCGTTTCCATGTTTCCTTTTTTTTTTTCTACTGCTCTAGTGGAATATGAATGTTTAAACCCCCTCAGTAAGTTTCTTTGAGTCAGAGTGTTATGAGTCAAGCTGAGCTGAATCAGGTAAAGTCTTAGCTGAACCATTTCTTGTATTTATATTTGAGGCTCTGCTCCTTTTCCTAGAATTAGCGGGTTTGAATAGCAGGAAGTGCATTGTTCTGTGCTCCATAACTGTCACAGAGGCACCTCCAGGGTAACTCCAAATATGCTGATCAGATTTAACGAGGCATTTTTTTTTATCCAAATAACTCACTCTAATGCCAGTTTATTCCAGCTGTGCCACTCATGTGCTAAGCTCCCAGTCAACCGCCGCTCTGAATTTATCCACTAAGTCCCTCAAACACACTTAACGCAGCATCCTTGTATAGCCTGCCTGCACGTACACACACCCTTGTGCTCTCATATACACACACTTGACACTTCTTTGAGTAATGTAAAACATGGTGAGTGCATTTCAGGCCAAAAAAGAAGTTGAATACGCAGTCAAAGAGAGTTCATCCCTGTAAAATGCTGACAAAAGATTAAATGAGTTGGTCATCACTTCAGGAAATCTCCAAATGATTGGTTAAACCAGTTATGTGGATTACATTTACTGTGTATATTTTTCTGTTTTTATTCATTTGATCCTGGCACCTGTTCTGAGAATATTCATTTTTCATATCAGCAAAGATAACCAAAAAATGATATACAAGTTTTTCCAGGTTTATGATGTTTTGTAGTCATGATGTGAATGGCAGACACAGAAAGTTAACTATTTAGAGGCAATCTAGAGGCGGTTCCTTTTATTCATTTATCATGACCAAACCAGTCAGGGAGAATTAGAAATGTGTTCATTCCACATTTTCTAATTCCTCAAATTTTAGATATTTGCTTGCAATTTTCTTGAATAAATGAAAACGCATCTATTGTCTCTTGTTGCAACTGAAAGGAGCCTTTTTGTCAATTAAATACCATTTTAGCTAAAGTAACGGTTTAGTGACTCACAAATTTAAACAGGACTACACAAATCTCAGGTTACAGATTAAACTTGCAGTAGAGGTGTTTCTGTTATCCCCCCCATCCTTACCTTACCCTGCCACCGGTTCTGCTGTCAGTCATGTCCTGGCCCAGTCATCTCCCTTACTCAGAGTGAGGTGTTGTTCTCCAGTTATTTTGTTGCTATGGCAAGGAATGTCCACATGACCCATGCCAGGTCATCCGCTGGGCCACCAAAGTGCAACATTGGCAGAACTGCCACCCCACTGCTTATGTGTGGCATCATAAGTAGCAGAATGGATGCACGTACACGGTCACAGTTGGTCATTGCCACGTGTGGCTGTCCAGGCCTGTCACACTGTGTCCAGGCCCTGTCCTTCGCTGTGCACCAGACCTTGCCTGTGTCACAGTGTGTCAGCTTGATTAAAACAGGTCTGTATGCAGAGAGCCACGCCTCAGCTTTCTGAGACGGAGATGGGCTTTGATTTTCATAATCCTGTCTCATCAGTGCGCCCTCGGCCCTTAACGTACACGCTGACTGAGCAGAAGTCCAGTGTCAAACCAAACAGAGGAATTGCTTTGTGCCGCAGTGCTAATAAACGTAAAGAATTTGATAAGGCTTGTATCCTCTTATATTCAGTTTTGTCACCTTTTGAAAAATCTCTCTAAGCTAGTGTTGAAAAAGAGGGTCGGACATGTACATTTCTCCCGTAGACATGGGATGTAAACTATCAAATAGATTTTAAATTCATTGCAGTGTGAGGAGACACCAGCTTGTTCCTGTTGCTCATCTTAATCTTCTTCATTTTAGTTACCTTTACACTGCAGTTATTATCTGCTTATTGTCATCTCTGTTCTGGATAAGAGTGACAGCTAAATTTGTAATTTCTAAATGTAAATTTTCTCGCTGACTTAAGCTTCTGTTTCTCTGTAGTCCCAACATGCTCCACCGGGTGGCCTCATATCTGTGCTTGCTGCCAGATCTTCCTGAAGGCCAAGACACCACCATTGAGAAAGAAGTTCTCCTTGAATTGCTGGTAAGAATAGTGTTGGCATCATGTCCATGTAAGCATATGAGCCTTGAATCTGTAGCAATCTGAGGATGGTCTATACGTGATTCTTCTTAATACGGCCCCTTTCTTTTTTCTTTTTAAAATCCTGAAATAAATATTAAATAGCCTTTTTTCCTGGCTGTCTTGGTAAATTTAAATGCCCCAGACCTTTAAATTGATGAAGTATTAATTTTGAATTGCTCGCTTACTGACAGTATTCTAAAAAAATGGTCTTTTTGAGAACATTTGCAACTCGGCGCTTCAGCATAATGGGTTTTGTGTTTCACATTTTAAGGTAATTAATTTAAGCTCTTGACCTTCAGGCATGAGTATAACATCCCCTATTCACTGCCCTATCCTTCTTCATTTACCAATTAAAGTGAGTGCTGATGAGATAATGAGCCCTTTAGTCATTTTTGAATTTTTGTTGTATCTTTTGAAAACCTTGAGTTAATTCAACTGTTGTCTGGTTGCCCTTCCTTTGCTCCCCTAATTTTCCTATTTTAAACCTCTCCAGGGATTTGCTGGACCCTTGTTCTGCTAGCCTGTCACAGTTAAGCATAACCAATGACACATACTTTTTTTTCTTGAACCCGAGGTTACCCCTAACATTGAAGATTGTCCAATTTTACTCATTTGTGAACAAGCACGCAGATCATTGCAGGGACAACTGACCTGTAATTGTTATTATCATTTTGATCTCTTACATGTCCAGTTGATCAGCATCTAAAGAAAGATGTTTCCTTGCATGTGTTATATAGATAAGTCCATGTGGTTTCATCAGGAATGTACAACTCTGGTCCTCAAGGGCTGAAGTCCTGCAGGTTTTAGATGCCAGGCTGCTCTGACACACCTGATTCAAATAAAATGGCTCTCCTCAACACCTTGTTGTCAAGTTCTGTCCAAGCATGTCGACCTGTTAATCTGATTCAGGTGTGCTGCAGCAGGAAGCATCCGAAACCTGCAGGACAGAGATCCTTGAGGACCAAGTTTGCCCATCCCTGGGTTACCACAAACCTTCACAAACACATTCCTTTGCAGAGACATTTGCACACACACTCTGATGACAACATTTGTTACACAGAGCTCACTGGACTCTTTGCACAGTCATAGGTTGAACACTCTTGGAAGAGAAAGAGGCCCGGAAGTCTGCTTCATGGTCATCTCAAAACATCGAATGAGTCTGTGGTGGCAGTGAAAAGAGAAAATGAAACTTCTCAACAGACATCCGTGCAGTGGTTGGGGAGATTGAAACCAATCAGTGTCTGTTCTGTGTACTAAAAAGGGGGTGTGAGTTGCCCAAATGTTATCATGCAATTCTCCTTAATACCTGAAAAGGCAGTACATCTATAATAGTGATTATTTGACCTTAGCTGTGCATGTTAAACCATATTTATAAGTGTACAAACACTACAGAGAAATCCCATATTAATATTTGATAGGATCTTGTTGTTGTTCTTGACTCAAAATGTGTATCATTCTCTTACTTGACTTCCAATTCTACAAGACAAAAATAAACAAAAGAAGTAAACACTTTTGACTTATGATAACCCTAAGTACACGTAAAATGTCTTAAGCTCTTTAAGTACATTCCACACACACATCCTTCAGATAACAATGACATGTTGTAACAGACCGGTCAGAGTGACCTAATTCTTTTTTTCTTGCTGTTTTCTAGTAAGAGAGGAAGTAAAGTTCCTAAACAATGAGCTGAATGCAACCAAGGAGCATCTTTTTTTTCACTAACCTAGTTTCTCTCTGTCGATGTTGTCTTTCTCTCTTCTGTGTCGCTTATACATGCACAGGTGTCCCGTCATGAGCGCAGAATCTCTCAGATCGAGCAACTGAACCAGATGCCCCTTTATCCAACAGAGAAGATAATCTGGGATGAAAACATTGTCCCTACAGAGTACTACTCAGGGGAAGGTGTGTGTTGTAAATAAATAAATGCTTGAGGGATTGTAAATGATTGAGTGAGTAATTTTGTCATAGTGTTGGCATTCACCTTAGCACGCTGATCAGTTTTAATGTATAATCGCTCCCTTGTGCTATCTTTAAACTCACATTCTGTGTTATCCCTTATCTTAACTACCTTAACTGCATCTAATTGCCACTTCTTTTATGTGGAATCCTTTTTTAGTTGGCATTAAATTCGACAGCCTTTTAACCACATCACTTAAACTTAACTTGTTATGCTGTTCCATTTGGTGCATGCCCTGTATTTATTCTGTGTGGATCATTTCTGTTGTTCTGTTCTATTGTTTTTGGTGTTGTTGTTGCTGTTTTTTTTTCCCACTGTTTATATATTTACATTTATTTCCTGTTTGTTTGTTTTTTCTTTTTGCCAGGCTGCCTAGCTCTACCAAAGCTGAATCTCCAGTTCCTGACACTCCATGATTACTTGTTGAGGAACTTTAACCTCTTTCGTTTAGAGTCCACTTATGAGATCAGACAGGACATAGAGGATGTGGTTTGGAGGATGAAACCATGGTGAGATTTTCTTAGTCTTATTAGTTTTAAAACGATCTCCGTCCACAATATCCTATTACTTTTATTTGTTTAAAAATGTGTTGGCTCAAAGTTTAAAATAATCAATGCCTCTGTTTTTCTGCTTCTAACTATTCACATGACCACATGAATGGAACAGCACATTGACAATATTTTATTAATAGGCACTGACACTGCATTTATAAACTCATTTCTTAGCATAACAAGTGCTCTCATTATGTCAAGTATTGTGCTAACATGTTTGTTGATACGGCAAAAGTAAATAAGTAAACATCACTGCCACGTGCTGTCCTAAATCCAACTAATTTTCATTCTTGACAACACCCCCGCAGCGCTTGTCTTAACTTCTTATCATGTCTGTCTCTTCACACAGGCAGTCAGAGTATGGTGGTGTTGTTTTTGGTGGCTGGGCTCGGATGGCTCAGACCATCACCTCTTTTTCCATAGTCGAGGTTGCCAAGCCCAACATTGGAGAGAGCTGGCCAGCTCGTGTACGGGCTGATGTGACCATTAACCTCAATGTCCAAGATCATATCAAGCATGAGTGGGAAGGTAAAAGTCAACTGTGAAGCGTTATTACTCATCTTCTACATAAATCCCTCCTACATCTTTTCCTATTTATTTTTTTTAATTATATCTCCCACTGTGTAGTTCATAACCTCCATAAAGTCTTCTTTTCTCACTGCATTCCTTCCCATTTCCCATCAGGCCTTGACTCCTGCCCTTTGCCTACCTTCAAATCTTTTTGAAGACATACTATTTTTGTGGAGCCTCTTTCTGTCTCAGTGTTGTTGAGAAGGACACAAGAGATAACAAGAGTTGGACTTACTGTCTGCTGTAGCTCAGTGGAAAAGACACAGGTTATTCTATATGTACCCCACTTATTGTATGCCAGTGGGATAATTGTCTAATATAGATAGGGAATATTGGATGTAAATTAATTATCAGTAGGTCTTAAAGAAAAACATTTTCTCCATTTAGGTCTACATTCTGTTTACAGTTGCTTTTGAGAGTTTATGTATTTTCATTATGGATTATTATTTCCATATTTATGCTTCAATCCCCCTTCTATTGTCCCTCTCTTATGTGTCCTTTATCCTTTCTCAACTCCTTTCTCTCCTATTTTTTCTCACTCCTCCCTCTCTCTCTTTAGGTTTGAGGAAGCACGACGTTTGCTTTCTAATCACAGTGCGGCCCATCTTACTCTATGGCACACGCTTCGACCGGCGCCAGTCCTTTGTAGATCAGACTGGCCTGGTGTACGTGAGAGGCTGCGAGGTACAGGGTATGCTGGATGATAAAGGTCGTGTCATTGAAGAAGGTACGCTCACATGTGCTTCTGCCAGCATAATGCACGCACACAAACAAACACACCAAGAACACATGCCATCCTTCCTCCAGGCAGACCCACGTACAATCTCACCTTTCAGGAAAGGGTCAGGCTAGTGTCTTCATGGTGGCAGTCACAATTAGACCTGGCCTGTTCACATTAACATTTCATTAGCCTTAGGTCAACAACGCCACCCGAGAGCCCTGGCCTCTGCTGTATGTGATAGATTTAGATGATTACTTAAATTGGCTATATTTGCACAAAGGTGTTTCAGTAAGAGAACACTGTAAGTGCTTGCCTTGCAGAGTACAGGAATATGAGCTCCACTCATATTGACAACATATTAGATGTCCGGCCTAAGGAGCAGGGGTTTCATTTATAACTGTTACGTACGCACAAAACAGGGCCTCTTTCCATGCAAAAGTCGGGATTTATAAAAACAAACATGATGGGAAAATGTGCGCACCTGCCCGTAAACTCTGACCCATGCGTACAGACATTTTGGAGACGAGGAATATCGACGATGCAGGTGGTGAGGTGGGGCATTTCAGCCAGACTTCATCATACTCCTCACACATTTAATTTCACTTTACGGCAAACATCAATTATCGATCCAGATTATCATAAACATTCAAACCAGCAATGTTACCTGTACTGCGGCTTGTACTGAGGCAGAAATGTTCCATAAACATCTTTCAATAGGAAAATATATTTAAAAAATATTCAGTCTAGAAGCAAGGATCTGTGAGGATGTAATGCAGTGTTAGAAATGAAAACAATGTAAATATTTATGGGGAGACAGGGATCTTTTTGCCAGTAGAACTTCTAACTCAGAAAATAATGCCCACAATCACTGGCAAATAAATAACAATGGCTCTGTGGAGGTCTGCGCTCTCTGAGTGCTTCTAGAATATTTCTGCTTCAGTTCTGTCAGCTGTACAGACAGACTGCACCGCACATGCAACATGTTGCTGCTGCGCTTTCTTTTATTTATGACTCCACTGCTGTGGAGCACTTAAATTTCTGTCTGAAAAATTTCTTTTCTTTGTTTTTTTCTAGTTTGTTGCCATGATTTCCTCTTTGATCAGCAGGCTCCTTCATATGCAACAATATTCATGTCCTGCTTTGCATTGACTATTTGTTGATGGATTAGGGCGTGATCAGGGCGGGATATGCGGCTAATTCAGGTGCGCGCATTCCGAAGTAGTCTGTGCTCTATAAAGGGAAAATTGCCTACAAGTGTGCGTACGCACTGTTTTATAGATCTGAATCTTTTTTGGCGTACGCCATTTTCAGCTCATGTGCATATATACACTTTTAGTATGAATTCTACGCAATGTTTATAAATGAGACCCCAGGTTGGTTAGGCACATACAAGTCATTGAAATTTACCATTAATCATTATTGAAATTTTTAACCCTACAAAAATTCAGTCTGCTCTGGCCTGACATGATTTCATATCAACACGATTGGTGTCATGTGCAAAAATGCAGGGGTGGCATGGGTAGTTAAGGCAAGAGAAGTAGTAATGGAGGCTAAATAGGCTTGCATCAGTGTCTCCTTGCACACATCTAGATGGCATCAGAGAACTTTTCACTCTAACCAGCACCACTGTTGTTCCTCAGCTGATTCCTGGCTATGGGCATGCATTATGGGGAACCATTGAAATAAGATCTAGGACAAGCCATGAGAAGTGTTCGCAGCTGTTAACATTCTCAGCAGCTACACATGTAACTGTAAACATACCAACATGTTAAACAAAATAGATGGCATGGAACTAGATCTGTTATAATGGAAACTGCTTCACTTTTAATAGCTTTCAACACCAGCCAGTTGAGCAAGTGAGCAGCTGTTAGCAGCTGCAACTCTGGTTTACTAGCTACCACTGGCCCCCTTAGCTGCTGCTGTTGCTTGAGGCTGCTAGGTGTCTGCCCTGGCTGTTCACGCTTACAGCTGCTAACCCAGCTGGCAAGTGCTGATGTTGAAAGCAATAGGAGTTGAATACTTCTGATATCTTCACATGTATGTGACCCTGTACAATTTAACTTCCACTTATTGACAGTCGCTCTGCGGTTCAAAGAGCTGACCACAGCAGAGCATAGTAGTGTCAGAGTAAATAAGGAAGTCACTTTCCATCTGCTGGTGGGCAGTGCCAGAGTAGTGAGTTTCATAGATCCTTATTCATTAAAGGGGGAAGAGTCATACTTTCAAGTTATTTTAAACCATGTAAAGTTCTTTGTTGCAAATACTGAAAAATTTGCAATTTTGAAGAACACATACATTTTTGGGGGATTAAAAACTGATGCGAAAGGGAAATGACTAACATTCTATGCAAAGTGATTTTGAACAGCTCAAATAATCGTGATAATGCAATTATGTAAGAATTTTGGTAGGCCTAATAGAGTCTGAAATGTCTGTTTACACAGGAAGACTATCCTCAGACTAATTTCAAATCCCTAATCTTTCCTAGAAAATGATATATTTTTATACAGTAGCACAATCTCTCTTTGCCTTGGTATGTTTGCTTGCAGCCTAAAGCTGTTGCATTGAATGGTAGGTTCACATGAGTTACCCTGCAAGTATTTGTCTTTTTCTTCTATCAGAACATGTGTCCATGTGCTAAAGCACCCCTTTCCCTGTCCTGTCTCATCTGCTTGGATTAAATATGCAGAAGGAAGGCCATTCTAGATAGAAACTGTGCCAGAGAACATGTCCTGCCAGTGTCAGCTTAGTTAAACTTTCACATCCCCAGCAGGAGTAAGTGGTACTCTGGGTAACTCAGTGGTGAAGTGAGGTCAAGAAAATCACCAAGTATGACAACACAAAATGAGGAGGGCATTTTGGAGCACAGTCATATTTTAATACAAAAACTATTCTACTCAAATACAGAATAGTTGTATTGACTGAGATCTGATCATGGCAGATACCAGTCATAACTGTGCTCACACCTTGGCCTGGCTGCCCACCTTGTTATTTCATTGCGTTGAGGGTGTAGCTTCCACTCTTAAGCTATCACCACACTCATTATAGTAAGGGGATTTGATGATTCCCACATAAACCACATAACTGTGCACATGAGCACACACATCAGCAGCAGACAAGATTAGTTACATTTTCCTGCTCTTTGCCCTGCAGCTCCACACAGAATCTGTTTATATGTCTGTGAAAGCTGCACTTTGTGCTCCACATAGATTCCCTGTGGGAATAGGCCTGAAGCCTGTGGTCAGTCAGTCAAGCATCAACATGTGATCCCTGTTCATGAGGGGATTGGTTATATCTTTGCACAGAGGTAGCCAAGCTTGTTATTAATGTTTAATGCTTATTAAAGGATGGGCTTCACATCTGAAAATAAGCCAGTTTAGATTCAGTTTTAGATATGAGCTTTGTCATTTTAAAGTTATGCCATGACATTTTCTGCTCTGTTTTGCTATCCTAACTTCCACTTAGAACTCCCCTAAAACTAAAAAACTTTGTAAAAGGGTATTTCAAAAAAGCTATAAAAATATGATTTATTCCTTGTGTGTTTATCCCTACCAGTTATGATTAGTTCATTGCTGCAATAAATACTTTTCCTACTTCTGTATTCTAGGACCGGAACCAAAGCCTAAGCTGCGTGGGGACAGCAGAACGTTTCGTGTGTGGCTGGACTCCAACCAGTATCAGCAGGACATGACGAGCAGCATTCAAAATGGCAGTGAAGATCCATACGAGACTTTCAACATCATCATGAGACGCAAACCCAAGGAGAATAACTTTAAGGTTTGGACTATATGCTAAAGCTAATTTTGGATTTCAAGGTTTATCTTAAAGACCTTGAGCTCTAGTCTTGCCAACACCCCCACCTTCAGTGATGCACATATCTCTCTTGAATGTTGTAGCTCTAATGTTGGGGCCAGGGTATCTTTGAGATTGCCACCCACCCAAGCCCCTTTCAGTAATTTCCCTTTCACTCTTTTTTTAGAATCCCTGTGTGGCAGAAAAACCCACACTAAGTTTATTTTCCTATCTGTAAAGACGAGACCACATCGTTCTGACAGTGTTACATGTGGGGGCTTGTTGAAGGCTTATAAAAATGAAAAGCCGTGTCTAAGGTTTTGACTTTAAGATTTATTACCTTGACCTTAAAGATTTCTCTTTTATCAATTAGACAATAATATTAATTTTCTAAATGTGTGAAACTTCTAAATATTTGAAAAATATGCCAAAAATACAAGTTTTATGTCACTTTGCTTCATTTTTCACATTTTTTTTAGTGATGTTAAGAATGTTAAGAATTTCATAAATTTTTTATTTAAAACTTATTATGGCTTTGTTAAATATGCTGTTTCTGATTCTGCCCACCCCTTTCTGTTTTTCACAGCCTGAGAAGTGACAGATGTTCTTTTTTTAAACTTTTTTTTCTTCGCTCTTGAATTTGAAAAGTGGAACTGATGGGATGTAAACAAGCATTTGTTTACATCTGTGACTCACACTCAAAACTAGTCACATTTTTCTCACTCAGTGCTTGATTTACATGGTATTAGACACTTCGCAGCTTATTAAAACATAATTGACAGTCTTAAAAATCACTTGATGTTCCATCAGCCCTCATAAGAGATATTCTAATCCAGCTAAACTACTTCTTGAAAGATTTTTTTTTTTTTTTGAGGGCCTCATTCAGTTAAAATTCTAGTTGGTTGTTCAGATGTGTCAGTTTTATATCGGTAACTAGTTTCTCTGTCTGTTTCAGGCGGTTCTGGAAACCATCAGAAACCTCATGAACACAGAATGTGTTGTCCCAGACTGGCTTCATGACATCATCCTAGGCTATGGTGACCCAGGCAGTGCCCACTACTCCAAGATGCCAAATCAGATCTCTACTTTGGACTTCAATGACACCTTTCTGTCCCTGGACCACTTACGGTCATGTTTCCCTGGGAACACCATAAAGGTCACAGAGGAGAACTCTGAACTGCAAGTCCCTCCTTTCAGGTGAAAATTATTCATTTTTTTATGAGCTTGCTGTATAAATCTGCTATCATTTACATTTCATTTTACTTTAACCCTCTGTTCTTTCTTTCTTTTATTTTAACAGAATCAAGTTTCCCATCTCAAACAAACCAGACAAAGGAAAGAAGAGAAAGGCTGATGAAGAAACCAAAGACAAGAAGGAAGACAAGACCTTGATTGTCGAACCCTATGTCACCCCCAATCGTGGGCCCTACCCATACAACCAACCCAAACGGTGAGAGATCGAAACTCAAGTTCTCCCACTTCTATCTTAGTTAAATTATAGTTCAATAGGTTGTAGAGTTCTTGATTAAACTATGAAGTTGGTGTGTTTAGCTATTTTTACAGGTGTTGTAATTACACCCAACGGTAAGGTTTTACTCACACCACATGATACATCAATACTTTTCACGTGTGTCACATAATTTAGCATACATCAAGTCCATAACTTCTTTTCCAAAAATGTTAAACAAGTCATTGTGAAGAGGTGCAAGTTCTTAAGCTATATTTATTGTTGGTATCATGCTTGGAGTCTGATTGTTTTCATTTGTTTGTTTGTTTTTTTGCATGGTATATCATGTTACATTTAAGTGCTTTTTTGGTTGTTAAGGCACATCTACTGAAGTTTGCTTGCACTTTTGATGTTTGATTGGTAATAACAACAACAAATCCACGAGGATACATAGGCTTAAAAATCTATCAGGATGGTCCCGATAAGCATCACAACACTTTCATGTTTTCAGGATCTTTCAAGAAAACTAACAAAACTTTTTGAATGCAAATTTGTTTGTGATATCTAGGATGTTCATCATCTCAAACAAATGATGGTGTTTTTTTTTCTTCACATCTGTAATGTAAATTGCTCGCAGGAATACAATTCAGTTCACGCCTACACAGATTGAAGCCATTCGAGCTGGGATGCAGCCAGGACTTACCATGGTAAGAATCTTATAATTACTTTTTTACTTTATAGGCTCTTCACACAAATGTTGAGAAGGAATTGAAGTTATTCAAAAAATGTCATTTTATACTTGCAAAATATTCCCCAATATCCCACACCAATTTAAATTGATTAGACAAAAAAAAAAACACATACTAAGTTTTGTCATTGGGAACAAAATAAAATGACAAACACAAAATGACAAATAGATTCACCAATATATCAATGATGTGTTTTCCCCTGCTGTTTTTATTGCAGTGTACTGTAACTCTGGTTTGACAGAAATGTTGCTCAGATGTGGTGATTGGAGGCTAGCAGCAGGATCAGAGTTATTTTTTATGTAGCTAGTTGAGGTAAATGTGGCTAAGAAGCAATCAGGAAGGCCATAAAATAGTTCTGTATGCATGCTTTCATCTGCCCCTCTCTTACCCCATCTTAACTTCCATCTCGGCATATGCCACACTCATTAGCAGCCATAACAAGTGCACACTACCTCTTGGTTCACTCAACTTTCACGTAGGTAAACCGAGGAGCTGATTTATGCAGAATTATATAATCATGCTTACTATTTTTAGAAAAGATTACTCACCTGAGAGACCAATCTGTTTCATGAATATTTATGTTGTAAATTATATATAACCCCCACCCCCCTTCCTCTTTAGTTAAGTAAACAAGGCTTAAGGTTATTATCATAACATGTACACAGTTGGGAAGTGGAACTGATGAACCTACAAAAGGTTCACCCAAAATATACTTTGTTCTTCCTATTCATTCTGGCTCTCTGTCTTTGCCTGTGTAAACACTCAAAGCGACCACCTTGTTAGACAACATCTCACTGCATTTGGTCCATCTGACCATGGCTGACAACGGACCACCAGCCTTTCCTGTTTAAAATTCAAAAACTGTAAGTGGTTAACATTTGACATGAAACATACCTGGTTAGGAATAGTCGGTATCATGGTTGGGGCTAGATGGACATGTGAGCTGTTTTGGCTAGCATGAACAAGTGCTTTCGAAACCTCATTTCAGCTTGTGTTCATTGTCTTTTTTTTGTTTGTGCTCTCTTCTTTTTTTATTCCTCCATAACTTTCTGCCTGCTGTGTCTCCAGGTTGTAGGACCACCAGGCACTGGAAAAACAGATGTTGCTGTTCAGATCATCTCAAATCTCTATCACAACTTTCCTGAGCAGAGGACCCTCATAGTCACACACTCTAACCAGGTCAATACACACACACACACACACAAACACACACAGTTCTTATAAACAACAACAAAAAAGCAGTAAATGAGTGAAAAAGTTTCCTTAAAACTCTTGAAATAACACCGAAGTCGTCTAGAGAATTTGCTGCCTGTGCTCAGAACTCTCCATTAATCAGGCAGTAGTCACATCTATACCAAAGGGGGGGGGGGATAATTTAAGCTCTCTTGTGCCTCAGGCTTCCTTCTTAGTTTTTAATCATAAACTAATCTGCTTTTTTACACCAATGGATGCTTGCCAGAAAGAACCTTATCCACAAGAAGCACCCTTTCATAATTATTGTTCTGCAACAATCTCCCCACTGCCTCTTACATCTTTAACAGAAGCTGACTTTAAGACATTATAACTATGTATTTGATTTGCCTTAAACACACATCAAACATGCACTTTAGAAAAAGACTTTAGATGTCTTAATTATCTTTGTTTTACTGGTTCATTCCACACCAGGCTCTGAACCAGCTGTTTGAAAAGATCATGGCTCTAGACATAGACGAGCGCCACCTTCTGCGTCTGGGCCACGGTGAGGAAGAGCTGGAAACTGAGAAGGACTTCAGCAGGTGAGAAAAGCACACGACAGGTGGAAAGGACAAATACACACACACAGGTTTATGCGCTTAAACAAACAGAAATTGCATGTGAAAACGTAGACGACAAGCATTTTCACACATCCATGTGTGAAAGTGCATTCACCCGTTAGGCAGACTTACTGTGCTTCTTTCATACACACACAGGCACACAAAAAGCAGCTGCCCATGAACATAATGAGTCTGAGCCAATGCAGTGACAGGGCTACTCGATACTCTCATATGTCAGGCCATGGACCTTGTTTGTCTTCATTATGTTGCTATATTCTCAGACCTTTCCTCCAGTAAAAGCAATCTGCCCCTGCTGCACTTACAGTTAAGCCCCTTTCAGACATGCTCTGAAAAGCGGTAATGTTGCAGACTTTGTCTTTTTTACCGTTTGCATTCAGACAAACGTTCCGCTCTTTTACCTCGGAGCTGTAGCGTACATTTACCGGCTAGCCCCCATGTCATAAGAGCGGAAATGTTGCGGCACGTCGTTTTGCCTGAACGCAAAGGAAACGTTCCGGACGAGTCGCAACACAAAGACGTCGTACCATGTCTCGACAACCGACTTATCCGGAACATTTCCCCATGTGTGAACGTAGCCGCGACGTTAAAACTCTGCGAGGAAGCCATATGTTTGAAAAGACAACTCCGGTTGAAGAGCGGATGGACTTTACCGCACATATTCCGCAATGTAAGTCTGAAAGAGGCTTAAATGTGTGCCTGATTAACCCTTTCATTATTATTCTGCACTGCATCTGGTGGTACTAATTAGTTTTAGAATTATTCTTTTCCTCATAGTGAAAGATAGATGACCACAAAAGTGAAAGCCTGGCCACATCGATACCAAAAATGTGCAGATAGCAAACAATTTAGAAATCCAGTGAAAATTAGTTATTATGTTAGATTTATAGTCATTTCACACAAAAATCTGTTTGGACATTTCAAATGTAAATGAAAACATAATTCAGTGATGTCATCAAAAATCTTCAGAAAACCTGTAGACATCTGTGTGCATAAGGGCCAGAATTCAGTATTGGATGTGCATGATTTTTGGGCTCTCAGGTGGCACTTTAAGCAGAATATGTCCATGTCAAGGAAATTGTGGTCATAGAACAGCCTGGCCTGATTTAGGGCACATTGCACTGGCACTGTTTGATCGACTTAAAACGAACCCCGCTAGGCTTCCATGGATATTACGGTTCATTTGGAGCAGTGATAACATGCATTTGAACTTTGATGGACACCAAAGAAGCAAACTATGGGCTGCTTGAAAACCAGGGGTGTTGATTCACTTGCAAGTGAACCCTGGTAAGGTTCGCTCACAGTGTGAAAGCGCATCATGTCGGATAACTCACTGCTTCTCCTGCTGCTTATACTGTACAGATTCTGGTGAAAACTGTATTTAGTTAAGTAAAAAGAGAAACCCCAAGACTGCAGAAACCCTAGCAAGCAGATTTTGTTACAGCATGACATTGTCCAGGTGGTTTTGGTCCACTTTAGTAAAGTGCAGTTGCTATTTATTTTTATTGTATTTATTTTTATGCTATGTGACAAATTGTAGCGCTTTGGTCAGCTTTGTTGTTTTTAAATTACATTATAAATAAAGTTGCAAGTAAGGATGTCACAATTACAGATTTTCTTGATATGATTATTGTCAAAGAAATCATCACGATTTTACAATTATCACCATTATTTTACATTAATTTACCAACACTATAAATTTGTAAAACATGAAAATTCCTTATAGTTCGTTCCATGCGCAAGTTGCGCTGATCTGACGACATGATCTTTTATGATAAGTGACAATATTGAGGAATCTTTCCGTTTGATTAATTGTGCCGTTCAATACCGTGGTTAATTGTGAAATGAAGTAATCATGACATCCCTAGTTGCAAGTTGCAAAGCAAACCAAACAAAGATTTGGAGTTCCCTGCCCAATCAAACCGAGTCCCCCGGACTATCCTGGTGTGAATGCAACGGCATTTCTCTCCTAAATATCCAACAACTGGTCGCCTCAGTTCCCAGATGTTTACAGATAGTTGTTAAAAGATGAAAGAGTGCTATACAGTGGTAACCATGATCCTGTCCCAACATATAGAAAATGTGTTGTTGCCATCAAATTAAATGTCAGTTAATACTTTTCATGATAAAGTGAAAACTCTAACTTTCAACATTTAGTAAGTGTTCTATTATGAATAAAATATTGGTTTATGGAGGTTTGTAAATCATTGCATTTTGTTTTTATTTATATTTTACACAGTGTCCTGTACTTTAAAATCGCAATTGTCAAAAATGGTCTTATATATCTTGCATATCTCAGATATCAGGCGATGGTTCCAGTTGTAGATTACAAAAGTGAGGTACAACTTAACCTGTAAAATGTTATGGAAAGGTTAAAACATTCAAGTTAATCTGTCATGAACTGTGTAATGGAAGTCTGAAAATCACGTCCATCTCCTACTTCAGATACACAAAACCTGAATAATTTATTTACAACACTGATTTGTTTGATTTAATGAATGAATTGATGAATGGATAGATAATAACATGAATAAATCTATTTTTTCAGACCATTAGAATAAATATTAAGCACTGGTGAGGAAGGAACCACTCTTAAATCAGTACTGGATGACTATACTAATTCATTTTATGTGGGTGTAAAATTTGTTTAACACTGTTTTTTTTAGTTTGTTACATGAAGCGCACAGTCCTGCTGCTCTGCTTATAGACAATATGTCAGGGCACAAAGGAAATGGCCTCAGATAATAACCACCAGAGTTCTGTTGGAAAAACCCCAATAGTTTGCTGCTCTTTCAACCAGTCTGTGTGTGTTTGTATGTGTTCACGTGCAATGCCTTGAAGGATAGTGACTCAGTCTTTACTACTGAGCCACTTTTAGATGGGAAAAGATGGGCCAGTGGATTATAAGCACTCATGATAGAATTGAGGACTACTCAACTGTCTAAAGATACCCAAAACATTTCCAGCTGACATGACTGCTGCTAAATTTAACACCATCGTTGAATGAATCGGTTAGATTTTTTTTTCTTTTTTGTGAAAAAGATTTCTTCGCCAGCTCTGAATATAAATAGATCAGTGTCACTAAAAATTGAATACGTTTTTTTTTATACTGTTACTATTTAAAGTTTCCTTATATGCTGCTTTGTTAATTACTGAGCAAATTACACCCTAAAGCTCTTAGCATTACTTCTACATGAGGATGTGAAGGCTTCTGCACGTTTCTGTGTGACTGCTGCATGGCTGTTGTATGAAAACTTAGGTCTGCACATTAAAGCAGACTCTTGCTTTCTTAAATTATGCAGCAACGCAGACATAAAAGAAAGAGCTTTAGCTAGCAGCATTTAATGTCGTTCCTCCTACCCTCCTGCCTCGCTGCTTCATAACAACATGCAGACTCCACACTTCTTCCACCCCACTGACACCAGCAAGAGGAGAGAGCCAGAGTTTTAATTAACACTTTATTCAAGGTAAAAAAAAGAAAAGAGAGGGGAAAAAAGGATGTTAGTGCTTCACTGAATGCCTAACAAAGGGGAAGTTACAGCATTAATTAACAATGCTGCATTGCATTTCATGACTAACTTTTTCCTGTTTTAATGAGATTTTGAGAGTAGATGTGAAGTGAAGCAGAACCCTTGTTTAGTTCCACCAATGCCAAGAACATGTCATGTTTTGTATAAGGTGGAAGATACAATCCTCACCTTTTAACACCCTTAGATATTAATTAAATTATTTAATTCACACCTGTGTACTTCCTTTGTATTTTTTTTTTTTTTTTTGTGACCATGACAGACCTGTCACTCAGCAGCAAGGTCGCTTCCTATTTTAAATTTTATTGTGGTCAAACAGGAAGAGCAGTGTGATCCTCTTTGAGTCATCTGCTGACTATGAACCTTTGAAGAAGGTCTAAAAATAGTCTTCACCTCTAGTATTGCCCTATGACCACGCCTACTTCCTGTGTGTGTGTTGTCTCATTGCCATGTCAGAATTATTCAGCTGCACAGCAGGATGCATGGAAGAAAAAAAGGACAAAATGTTTGTTCTCTCCTTCACTTTTGCACTTATAATATTCTTTTAACTCATTTTACTCTGTAAATAACCACATATCCACAATCAAGTCAATAATCACAAGAAAACTATGTGTTTTTCATAAATAATAGTAGAAATACTCTGTTTGAGTTGCTCACCACTATGTAGGTCATTGATGCTACAGGCTGCTGTGGGTCACACCACCGGCGGTTTTGCTTTGAAGTTGTTTGGAGACTGGGATGATGTCTGATCATGATGAATGTTAGAGAAATTATGTTTTTTTTAAAGTGTCAACACAAACTGATACGGAGTGATCTGAAAGTAAAGGGAGTGCAAAATAGGACTGTTCCTGGAAGAATCCTTATATTTCTATCACAACTTATGGCTCTTTATCCAGACTGATTGATGTGCTGTTTGCAGGTATGGGAGAGTGAACTACGTCCTAGCTCGAAGACTGGAGCTTCTTAGAGAGGTGGCAAGATTACAGGAGAGCTTGGATGTCCCAGGAGATGTGTCTTACACCTGTGAGACAGCTGGACACTTCTACCTATATCAGGTAAGTATTTGTGTGTGTGTATTTGGTTGTTGACTGTGTTTCTGGTTCAGCTTTGTGCTTCACTTTGTGTATAAAAGTGGCATAAATTCCTAATTAAATTTGTAATTACATATAGGTTTACCAAAAAAAACATTCAAAATGTATTTTTTCTTTTTTTTTCTTCCAGTCATCTGCTCTTCTCCATTCTCTATTCAATAAATACCAATCCTTGAATTTCTCTGTTTGGATTTTGATATTGATTTACAGTGCAGCGAGCTAAGGGGACTCAGCAAATGTTTTGCAGAGTTTATTAGAATGGATTTACGTAATGGCTGTCCTTTTTCTCAGACCTTTCATGTCAATCAAATAGAAGCATTATTGAAATTTCCATTCCCCAGACCCGCTGCATTGTTTGCCTTAGACTGCACGATACAGAGCATGATCAGCCTTTGCTGTTTATTCCTGTCGCTTCATTATTTGTG
This sequence comes from Atherinosoma microstoma, assembly GCA_037177055.1. Lineage (NCBI taxonomy): Eukaryota > Metazoa > Chordata > Actinopteri > Atheriniformes > Atherinidae > Atherinosoma > Atherinosoma microstoma. Next base: position 13,750,128 of record JBBBVU010000021.1, on the reverse strand, counting down.
TATTCTCAGACTCTGAGAGAAATGCCACTGCAGACAATTATTTTCCTGCATCCCTTGCTTCACTAGATGGATTATGAAGAAAAAAAAACATGTTTTGTGAAGAGGTGCAGGGTGTCTTTGTTATGGAGAACTCAAATAACCTACCTTTTTTTGGAATCTGAAAAGTAGTAGCTTTCATTTAAATAACCTGTTGTATCATTTCACAAAAATGAGACAGTTATTAAAGTAGTTGATGCCAGAGAATTAGTAGAGCTCGTGTGTGTTCAAACCACATCCTATAGCAGATAATTGGGTTATTACAAATTTTGCTATACTTATAGTATTTAGTATACTTCCCAGTTTTTATTACCTAAGCTCAAGCTGTGGATGTCATGAGTTTTTCCAATCTTTTATTCGTCTCCAACATGCCACTATGGTTCTGTATTAATTGATTTCAGAGAACGTGTATTTGTTGCACTTGTATGAATTTTAGCTCTGCAAACAAACCAGCAGAATGTGACATTTAAAGGGGGGGAACTTTGACCATGGCATAGCAATCTACTTGTGATCCATGATAATGGTGTGTATGTGTGCGGTTATCCATGGTTGTTTTCATAGACCATACAGACAGATAATTAATATGCTATAAGCTGAGTCCTTAAGCAGTCTCATTAATGCTTTCCTTAAAGTTTTTTTTTTTTTTTTTTTTTTTTTTAAACAAGAGTATTTATAGAACTCATCCCTGCTGCAAACATCCCTGCTGTTTGGTTGAAGCTGGTTTATTAGCTACTCAGCAGGGATTGAGGCGATCTTTTCACATTTGTTTTTTTTGTTATATTCAAATGATTATGTAAAAAATACAGGATGCACTAATTGGACAAGGCAGAGCTGTGCAGAACCCTGTTTGTGCTCATGCAGCTGCTTTTTGTAGACAGCAGATGGACATCAGCTAAGTGTTGCAGTGCACATTCCTAGAAGTTTTGTTGCGGCTCTCTAAAGCCATTGATTAAAAGAAACCATATTACCACAGTCTTTGAGTGTAAATGATTTACTGTTTTTCTTTTAATATAATTTAGATACTAGTAGTCATTTTTGCCAATCCACTCCATCTTCTGTGCAATTAGATATTGCCATGAAATTCTCGGGAGGTCTTTTAGTGTTTTAAGAAGGGAAATAAAAACACATAAAACTTAAATATGCACAAATTAAAGAAGGAATATCACTGCTGGAACTCATTTAGAAGGGGTTGAATGAAAGTTTTCTTTCCCCACTCCAGGTGATTTCTCGCTGGGAGGAGTACATGAGCAAAGTCAAACCTAAACAGGGCAAGCAGGTAGAGGTGGAGGCGGTTGCTGCATACTTTCCCTTCCACAAGTACTTTTCCAACGCACCCCAGCCTGTGTTCAAGGGCCGGTCGTATGAGGAAGACATGGACATTGCAGAGGGCTGCTACCGCCACATCAAGAAAATATTTACCCAGTTGGAGGTAAGAAAGTCACTCCCATGTTAGAGTCCACTGGTTTCCTCACTGCTGAGCAACACTCACTGGGATATAGAAAAGCTACTTGAATGCAGCATGGAAAAGTACATTTATTTATAGAGCACACGTCAGTAGAACTAAAGTTGTGATAACTTACTGCTTTCTTATTCTTTTTGCTTAAATATACTGAAGCTGTGCCAGCTGTAGCTGATCCTTTTGTAAAAAAAAAAAATATATATCTTGACCAGATGTTGCACATTCTCCCTAGCACCAGTAGCTGTCTTATATGCTCAAAGACACCGTCTCATTGTGCATATGTTGGTGCTGTCTGAGTTCTAGTCATTGTTTTATTATTTGTGTATTGTGTACAGTACTTCAAAGTATTGTACACCTGTAGCCATGCTTTATAACCTTTTGTGGGGGGGGGGGGGGGAACAGCTGAATTCTCAAGGCTCTTGTGATTATCGTCTTTTTCTTTCTTTATTTTTTCTGACAAGTTTGTACACTCACGAGTCCACAGCTGAAGATGTGTTATCATTCCTCTTCAGTTCATCAACTATTTCAGTAAGAATAAGAAAAACATTTCAGATTTATGAGAACACCAAGATAGTCTCCAAAAAGCAATAAAGAAGTTATTGGCTAGAGGTAATATCCTGACACGTGTGGTGACCTTGATTTATCAAGCTGGCCTCTGTATCACTGCATCACCGCACCTCTCCCTCCTCCCTCAGCCTCACCCATGCTGCAGTGAAATCTGCACACCCATTAAGAGGTGCTGCTGAACGTGGTGCAAGGTACAAGCACCGTCCTGCTGCAGTTGCTTATCTGTCTACCTTTCAAATGTAAAAGCAGTTTCGAATGAGCTGTCACAGGAGTATTCTGAGAATCTGTTGCCTGACGGACAGATGCGGTGTGCCTCCTCTGCGGTTCCCCTGAATCTACAGCTTTTTACTTATTTTTATTTTTATCTCTTCCCTCTTGTCATGTCTGTGTATCCTCACTGTCTTGATTTAACACTTCAGTCTCTCTGGAGCCACAAGGGTTAAAAATAGACCTCATCAATATTGCATGTTTTGATTGGTTTAATATTAATACTAAAATAGTAACTCATCAAATATTTATACCCCAGTGCTGTCCGAGTCTACTTCTCTCTTCCGCCCTCCATCCCTGCCTCTACACAGCTAGTGTAGCAACCTGAAAATAGTCTGTTTACCTATACTGCCCCCTCTGCTGTGTCTTCCCCACAGCGTTCATAGTAATGCAGTGATATCAGAATGCTGAAGGGAACTGATTTGTATTTTGAGCAAAAACTGTCCCTGGCACTGCCATTGCAGTAGAGGCAATAGAAGAACATCTGTGCCAAAGTGCTTCAGTTATTGAACAATAAGCTGCACCGAGTATACTCTTCCACAGAGGAGCTGGTTTGCCTCTTTATTACTGCACCACAGTGAAGAGGAAACTCTAATGACAGTAAAAAGTAGGATGAGGTTGATGATAGCTTGATTATTAAAGCAATGTTGTCTGCCTTTTTCTAAGAATTGTTGTCAGGTCTGCTGGTATGGGCTGAAAATAAACAAACAAAAAAACCTAAGCATCCGAGGTGCCAGGATGGCATATTGATGTGGTCAGATTGTGTAGCAGGGAGTCAGCAAATAATTTGTATTCAAATATTTGCTTTTTATACCTTAAACACTTCAGTCACTTGCTCCACAGTAATTAGCAATGCTCACATCATGTCATAAGTTCCCTCAACCCCAGGTGTGAGCTGGTCTTTGCTTGGCCAGAGCAAAAACTTCAACAGAAAGAACGGATTCTAAACAGGTCCATGACTCTAAACCACTTTGTTGGAAAAATCCACAAAGTTTCACAGAAAGTCTTGTGCACTCTGTATTATCATATTATCCATCATAACAATGCAGCAAGTATTTATTCATTTTCATCATGCCATTGAAATGACCTTGCTTAACGATAGTACACAAAAATATATTACATTAGCCTCCTTAATTATTTTTTGTTGTTTATAATCCAAATTATGCTTTTTTTTTTTTTTTTTTTTTTTTTT